>OY283153.1:120951852-122151852 GCA_958299815.1 Sarcophaga carnaria | reverse complement strand
TCCGAACGACAGATTTTTGAGAAACTTTTCATGGCAATTTTATTTAATCTAAGAGTTTTTGCCAGAATTCTGCTGAGAGGAAGTCGCCGAAGAAATGCTTTTTGTATTTTATTTTGATGTCTGGCCTGGGGCTCGAACCCTGGCTTTTCGTCTAATAATCCATCACACTACCTACTAGACCACGGCGACTAATTAATTAAAATTCTTTATTATTCGCACAATTCTGTGTGCCACTATTTACAACTTTATGTAAACAACAACAATTGCTTTGTTTGTTATTCCTCTGTTTATACGCTTTGCGTAAACAATAAAATTTACTGGACAATTGTTCGACAGAACTTTGTAACGGAGATCTTCAAACCACGACTACTCTCTTCAAACATACCGCATCATCACACAAGACTGACTGAACTTCACTAACCCACTCGTCTGCTTTGCCTTGGTTTTTATTTGGCACAGTCTAACGAATGTTCTTGAAGGCGAGTGGTCGTGGCTTCGCCTTCCCAAAACCTTTATTTTTGAAATAGAAAAGTACCGAAAAAAAGTACTAAAGTACTGAATTATTCAAAACTGCCGAACAATATAAGTTTTCTGTAAAGCATATCTAAAAAAATAAAGTTAATTAAAAAATTTAAATTCCTTTAAAAAAGAAATCAAAATAAAGTCTTATTAATTTATTAACAATTATTTTGTTTATCATTTCCCACCTCAATTATAATTTTTTTTTTCAACGTCATTTTAAATATGAGTTAATAACTCTTTACTGTTGTATGCAATGAAAAATAAAATTTTTTAAAAGATAAAAAAACAAACAAACAAATTAAAAATGATGATTTTTTTATTCGCACAAAACAAAATTACGATATTCATGTCCCAACCAACCAAAAAAAATTAGAAAAAAAATAAAAATATCAACAGCAGACAGAGTAAAGATATCAAAAGCAGCCATGAATACAGGAGGCACATAATATAACACACCAATGTCGAGTTTATGAATAAATAAAATAAAATATTAAAAAAAATAAATAAAAATTATTTAAAGGGTATTCACAGTCTCCTATAATTATAGGGGAAAAGAAAACCTCTTTTTGAAAATAAAATTAATAAATTGTTCCCTAAATTGATCGAAAATATTTTCAAGACAACCTTGATTAAGAAGAGAAACCTTTTTTATTATTATTAACAGCATACGGTTTAGCTTATTGCCCAAAACATAAGCTAACAAATCTGAAATTAATGAAATCCATCATCATCCAATCACAGAATAAATCAAATCATAGCAGTCGAGATCAATGTGGCATGGCATTGCTATAACTTTGTGTTTGATTCGTTGCTCAACAGGTAATTATATTTGTTGAAAGACCTTTTTCAACAGAGACCATCACTGAGGTCATGTACAGCATTGTCTTGTAATACCGAAGAGTAAGTAGAAGAAAAAAGGAAGAAATGTATGCAGTAAATAGGTTTTGAATTGCTTTGTTTGTCCTTTTGAGAGCATAGTAATATTTCTATAATAATCCACAAATAATACACAAAGTGTAGCATACAAATGTCCTCCACAATCGCAATATAGCACGCTACTCAATAGTTTACTGCAAACAACTTAAAAGGACACTATGAACACTACTAATAAGACCCTTGCAATACGATACCTTCTCCTTCCCCATTGAATTCCAAATGTCCATATTCTTAACTGAAATGTAGAAATAAAGTGTAATGCAACTGCCTATACAAAAAATCTATTTTGGGACTGATTCCTATTCCGTAACATTACATTACACCTGTGACAAAAACTATACCTAGCCGCATATGTACATACATAATTGGTCATTATAAACCTGCAGTCAGGATTACGACATAGATTTTCACACCACTTATGTTGCGTGCGTAATTTTTATAGATGAGTGGCGGGACCTACAGTTTAAAGTCGACTCCGAACGACAGATTTTTGAGAACCTTTTCATGGCAATTTTATTTACTTTCAGAGTTTTTGCCAGAAATCTGCTGACGTCTTGTCCTGGGGTTTGAACCCTGGCTTTACGTATAATAAGCTAACACATGACCTACTAGGCTATGGCGACTTATAAACCTAGCCACGCTCTGGATAAATACCGATTGTCAGATTTGCTAAGCCTTCCTGTCTATATCAGAAAATGCCCACAGATGTAGAAATTTATACAAATTTAGGAGGACATAAACACCCTTTCCTTCAGCAGGGAAAAAACGCTAAAACTGTAAACTACATTCTGTATCTCCGCCACACTTAGCTTTTTCATACCTTTTTGAGAGTAGACCTCTGTTTGAATTTATCACGTTGACGGTTTCATTTGCTCATTCAGTAAATAAACATTTCTAAACCAATAGGGTTTCATCTGAGGATATTTTTCTCTTTGAAGACACTGAATTATCTGTGGCGATGCATATGTGCGTTGTGTAGTCATCTCAAAATTAGATTAGTTTGTCGATCTAGGCTTTAAATATGTTTGTGGATGAGCACCGCCATCTGATCATAATTTTTCCTTCAATACCCTCAATTTTATACAGTTTTCATAGCCTCTAACTATCCATTACTTTACAGCAGCATTTCACTGCTGGTTACTCTTGGTGTCAAATTTATTTCCATCCTAAATATCGCACTTCTTTTAGGAGACAATTACTTTTAATTGAAGTCTTAACAGCCTGCATAGCGATTTCTTGTAATTAGTTGCAATGATTCATCTACATTTCTGATATTTAAACTTTCTTGATCACTTTCCTTGAACCACTTTTGGGACTGGCATTCAGTCACAGCAGTGTGACCGTACACTTTACAAATTTTTCCATATGTTTTGGCAGTGTTGTTTCCATTTTGATTGCACAGAGGCATCATATTTCAGAAACGGATTCCATTAGAATATTTGTATTAAATGAACTTCATTTAGTGCCAAACAGGTTTTTCGTACCTATAAAAATGGGATCACAAACTACTCATATCATCTGCCTAAAACGGAACGTGACCAAAAATACTTTCGACCTCTTTTTGAGTAAACACTTTATGCAGTGAAAATATCGAGTCCGCCATCTAACGTTTGTTTTTTTCAACTAGTGCTTATTTCGTGAATGGTAACACTTAGCTCATGTCTGATTTGACAGATAATTAATTTTATCCTGAACGAATATGGTTGTGTATACGCTTGAACAACGCTGGAAAATATTGCGACATTACTTTGAAAATCATGGTAATGTTGCAGAATGTGTGCGAAAATTGCGTACGGATTTTGGAAGAAGAGAAGCACCGTCAGCTCCGTATGTTCGTTATCTTGTGAAAAAAAGGGAAAGAAACTGGCATCCTCATCGATAAACCAAAGCGTGAAAAGCCAAAAACAGTGCGTACACCCGAGAATATTGCTGCTGTGACAGAAAGTGTGCGTGAAGCGCCATCAACATCAATTCACCGTCGTTCTCAACATTTGAACATTTCGGAGACATCATTGAGACGAATTTTGCATAAAGACCTTGGTATGACGCCATACAAAGTCCAATTGGTTCAGGAGTTGAAGCCAATTGACCATCCAATGCGTTTTAGTTTCGCTAAGTGGGTCTGCGATCGACTTACAGAAGATGCCGATTTTGGCAAAAAATCATCTTTTCAGATGAAGCTCATTTTGATCTTGGCGGGTATGTAAACAAGCAAAATTGTCGCATTTGGGGCACAGAAAACCCGCACGCATACATTGAAAAGCCGAGAAAATTGAGAAAATATTCAGTAGTTTTTTTTAAAGCATTTTCAAAAAAAAAGTTATTTGGTGGCCCTTTATTCTTGAAAACAAACGCTTTATTTAATATTGATCTTGAATTTTATTTTTGAAAAACATATTTTAGAATTTCGAAAGCCTTTGAAAGCTGTGATTATCTCTTCATAATATCACCCCATGCAACAAATTGCGAACTTATAGTGCATATTTGTGAGGTATTTTTTTGTTGTTTTTTGCTTTCATGTTCTGTGAGGCATAAATGTAATTTTCATCAGTTTTGTTTTATTCTTTTATGCTTTTAATTTTGTTGTATTTTCTTTACAAAATCACTCATGTGGAACAGATTTATTGCAATATATGTATATGTATGTAGTTATTTAAAATTAAAAAAATAAATACACACTTAATATTTATTTTTATTTTTTTTTTTTGTTCTTTAAAAACGTATCTCTTTTTTACAAAATTTTTTTATCAATTTTTTTAAAGCCTTAAACCAATTAAAGACTTTTCATTAATTTATGTAAATTGTATAGTTTTTCTCAGAAAAACATAAATATAAAAAACAAAATTAAATTTGAAATTTACTGTTGTCTGCATATTTTAAATTCCAAACAATTATTGATTTTCTGCAAAGAAAAAATTTTATTGCCAAAAATCCTTTTTTCTGTAAGAAGAAATTAAAGTTACAAAAAGGATCTTTATTTCATGGTAAATATATTTATACAACAAAGTGTAATAAATACTTTTAATTTTACACAATATACACCCAACATCCATAAGTACACGTGTAAGTGTATGGCATTACATGTATGCATGTATGCATGATCATAATATACATACGTATTTACATTATTGATTATATTCCCATTAACTGTATATGCATATACAGTTAAATAGAGTTGCTAATGCAATATTTCTCAGTATTTTAGTTTAACGCATAAAATTATTAGAAATATAAACACACACCTACATACAGGCATACATACATATGATATTACATAAACCAATGTAAAGAGCTTGCATTAGTAAGGGTGGTAGGAATTGTAGTTGTTGTCGTTGATTTGTTTGTTTATTTGTTTGTATAACATTTCATTCAGCCATCCATCCATCCATCCATCTAATGGAATCTTATCTATAATTTCTCCAAATATTATTCAATATTAACAATTCAATGAAATCAAATATTCCATGTACGTATACGTATGCCTAATAAACCCAAAAGGAATATGAATTGAAAAAGTGTTCACCATTAAGCCTTTAAAATTTTGTTACGTTTTACCTTTTAAAATATGAGCTCGCAGATAACAAATACAATAAAAATAAATTTATGTTAAGTTTTAATTAAAATTATTTATTATTCGCTCAATTCTGTGTGCCACTGTTCACAACTTGATGTATACAACAACAATTGCTTTGTTTGTTATTCCTTTATTTACAACCTTTGCATAAACAATAACAATCACGAAACAATTGTTCGACAGATCTTAGGTTAGGTTAGGTTAGAGGACGTGTGCTTGTCAATAAAGACAAGTACAGTACCCGGAGGTCAAATTAACCCATTGTACAACGTCCTTACAGAGTGAAGGATAATAGAGGGATAAAAAGGAGAGTATGTAGGAAAGAGGAGAATAGGAAGTGGAGGAATTACACAGATAAGACACAACAAAAAGGGGAGGGCGCGACTACGCTGATGTAGCCCTAGCGCCTCTCAACCAGCTTAAGCCACTAATGAATCTGTGGAGAGCCTTGATGTCGTGTCTCGACACAGAATTCAAACTCTCAAAGAAGGCCCTGCCAAGAGTTCTCAACCTCAATCTACCAAGGGCTAGGCAGTTACAGAGGAGGTGTACGATAATCTCCAAGTCCTCCTCATCGCAACATGCCCTGCAATAGTCCGGCTGGGATCTGCTCCAGATTCCCGTCCGCGACCTAATCTCGCAGTGCCCCGTGATAAAACCTACAACCAACCTTAAGCTGGCCTTATCCAAGCCCAGCAGCCAACCTGTTCTCCTATTGTCCACAACAGGCCACAGACATCTAGAGACAAAACAACACAATCCGTTCCCCCAACGACTATGCCTTCCTCCCTGACCCATCCATTGATGAGGCCATAGAGGTGACAGACCGGGGGGTCAGGACCAACTATCAAATCGCCCGCAGAAAGCGAACCCAACCTAGCGAGGGCATCCGCCGTCTCATTGCCCAGTATTCCGCTATGACCCGGAACCCAGCACAGACGGATCTTTGTAACGCAGATCTTCAAACCACGATTACTCTCTTCAAACTCACCGCGTCTTCACACAAGACTGATTGAACTGCACTCTCTCAGTCGCCTGCTTTACCTTGCCTTGTATATGGCAACGTAAACAGTCTTGAAGGCAAATGTTCATCACTTCGCCTTCTCGAAATCTTTATAAACGTAAATATCGTTGTTTAAATTTATTCTTGTAGCGTTTGTTGTTGTATTTTTGTTGACTTGTTTACTATTTTTTTATGCTGGTGTTTGTTTTTATATTAATCTGTACGATAATTTGTAAACAGGTTTGTTTACTGCATTGTTTTGTTTTTGTAGCTTTTGTTTGTAACTTTAAAGTTAAGCGATGTAAAAGCAAAACACCAATATCTTGATTTTTCATTTTCGTAAGAATATTTTGAAATATTTTGAAATTCTGCTTCAGCTTCTAAATTCCTGGATCATAAGTCCATAATTATCAGTGGAAAATAAGTCAATTCGAAACAACGCTGAGGGAACAGGTTTTTCATCGCGATAAAATTTTCGTGAATTTTTTATTGTTGCTCGACAACAGTACATAGGCAGATAAGCCGTCAATCCAGTTGTCGTGTTACCACAGTCGTATGTCTTCAGTCACAGACTTCTAATTCTAAAAACTATGTAGAGCTTCTGACGAAGGTCTATTCTCATTCAGAAAAATTGGATCGTCTGCATAGTAGACATTAAGGCACTGTTTTCTAGGACACAGCGCTGGACAGGTGAAGAGCAGTAATTTTTTTATAGATTTCTCTGTAGTTCATACAGAAATCATGTTCCATATGTCCAAGACCAAAGCGTTTTGAGTGAGTGCCACATACTTTGAGTGCCCTTGTAAATTTCAGTAGACCTTTAATAAGCTTTCCATCCAGATTGGCCAGGTTTGCTCTGCCTTCTTGTCTATAACCGAAACTGCTCATGAGGTGTGGGCGGAATCTATTACGGAATTGAATTTATACAGCAGTTTCTAAGTTATCTTATGAACACAATTCTTTCCTTTTTAACATTTGTAAATAACATCTGTAAATAGGCCTCTAATACTAAAAGAATATGTAGAAATTTATATAAATTTAGGAGGACTTAAACACTCCTTCCTTCGGCATGGTATGCAGTGTTGTAAGGCAGCCTAGAACTGTCCACTACATTCTGAGTCTCTGCCCTGATGTCCAGAGGTGAAGAATAAAAATTCTTTATTCAAAGCCTTTGGAGAATAGGCCTGCGCTTATGTTCATTTAGTAAACAACCATTTCCAAACAAATAGGCCTTCAAGCGAATATATCTTTCTCTTTGAAGCTACAATATTAACCAGAGTTTTGAAACTTTTTAATGGCATTTGAAAATTGTCATTAAATTTCCAAGCGGTCACTTGCATTAGCATTAATATGAGTACTACGGTGTTGTGTGTTGAGAGTAGAATTATGTTTTTCCGAAAATTGAACAATTCTAATTTGCACTTAAACAACATGTTGTTGTTGTTGTTATACAATATAAATGAAAATTTGTTTATTTGTTTGAAGTTTGTTTCCAAATTGCATCTACAGTTAGTTACTCATATAATGGCGCACATGTATTCGTATGTATCCATATGAGGCCTTAAACCAAACTACATAAACTGCTTCTCTCTTAAGCAAATGAATAATTTTTGGTTTTTAAGGATAATTTTGAAAATTTTCCAAAATGTTATATAAAATTGAAATTAATAACACCATGTGCATGGCCTTAAACTACGATTAACAAATCATTATGAATCAAATTAATAGAACTCAGAAGTAAAAGTTTGAAATGAAAAGGAGCAACATTTACCTACAGCAACGAAGGCCATTATTTTGTTAGAAACGAAAGCAAAATATTTTAATTATTTTAATTGATTTGCTTAAATAGTTTATATTTTAATAAAAACCAGTTTGCTTCTGATGAAAATCATATCGAACAAAGGGTTTTATAAGTAAAATCATAATATTTTGCAAAATATTTGAAACACTTTTGTATTTAGAACAACAAATAAGCAGAGGCTAAATTGCATTTTAATCACAAATTATCGGATAAATTTAGTTAAACGTTAAAAAGACTCTAACTAAGGAATTATTATGATAAGATTATTAAAATGGCGAGTCAGAAATTAAGACAATTTAACTGATTTTTGAAATCGCCGTAGTCTAGTAGGTAGTGTACTTCTTAGACGTAAAGCCAGTGTTCGTGCCCCAGGCCAGACATCAAGACAAAATACAAAAAGTATTTTTTCGACGACTTCCTCTCAGCAGATTTCTGGCAAAAACTGTGAGAGTAAATAAAATTGCCATGAAAAAGTTTCTCAAAAAATCTGTCATTCGGAGTCGACTTTAAACTGTAGGTCCCACCACTCACGTATAAAATTAACACACACAACATAAGTGGTGTGTGAAACTACGTCGTAATCCTGACTGAAGGGTTGTAATGACCAATTATGTGTATGCTTTCTCCACATAGATTATCTCCATACATTCATCACTGAATCACACAATTCTACGCAATTCTCGTGAGCGTAAAAGGCCAAGTTCGGAATTTCCTAATTTCCTTTCTAAGACTAATCAATCGCACAACATATGCCATACAAGGGTCGTCAGTCACAACCGACTGCTATGCTTGCTCAAGTAAGCTTTTGGCATCAAGGCTATCACTCCAAAAGTCGTTTGCTTCCCCTTTATGTATATTCAATTTGTAAAGTTTACTTACTTACAAACTCAATTGGCCATTAACAACTCGATTAACACATCCATTGCCTCTGATTCTTGCACATCTTCGGCAGTTAGTCACTGCAATCGATCACAGAGCTTCCTTGATTTGGTCCTTCCTCTACGCTGACTTTCGGTAGTCCTCGCATCAAATACCCGTCTCACCAGAGTATACTCTTCAAGCCAAACAACATGGCAGAGACAGCACAGTCGCTGGATATTAATGCGCTGCACTACGCTGACTCTCGGTAGTCCTCGCATCGAATACACGTCTCGCCAGAGTATCCTCTTCAATCTGAAGGACATGGCAGAAACAACACAGTCGCTGGATATTAATGCGCAGAACAACGTCCATGTCGTTAAGGGACTCATACGGCTTAATGTTGGATTGGATAAGGAAATCATCACCAACTGGCACTGAATCGAGCTGCGCTTATGTAGAACTTTTCTCTCGAATACTCTCAAGGCTGCAACATCGGTGCTTAATAGCATCCAAGCTTCTGCGTCAATGGGCTTGCTGTATTCAAGTGGCCTCTCCTGGATAGCAGGAATTTTTATTATAAGTCTTTCGATCAGTAAGAAATATTACCTTGAAGTTATGAGGGCCAATCCGTTAGGTTAGGTTAGGTTAGAGGACGTGTACTTGTCAATTAAGACGAGTGCAGTACCCGGAGGTCGATTTGACCCATTGTACAACGTCCTAGTTTCTCACACCATTTATGTTGTGTGTGTTTATTTTATACATGAGTGATGGGACCTACAGTTTAAAGTCGACTACGAACGACAGTTTTTTGAGAAACTTTTCATGGCAATTTTTATTCACTCTCAGAGTTTTTGCCAGAAATCTGCTGAGAAGAAGTCGCCGAAGAGATACTTTTTGTATTTTGTCTTGATGTCTGGCCTGGGGCTGGAACCCTGGCCTTACGTCTAGTAAGCCAACACACTACCTACTAGACTACGGCGTCTTCAATGAGGGCCAATATGTCTTACTGTTTCTAGTTTCTAAACGATAATCACATCTAAGTGAATCTACCTCCTTAATTAGATTAAGACCTTTTCCTGCTTCTGTGTCATAAAAGAAAATAATATTTTGAAGAACTAGTCCATAAAGACTGAAGTAGATTTTCAATAATTCTCACTTGAGAATCATTCGATGCTACATTGAAGTTGTCGGATATTTAAAGAAAGATTATCTGGTATTTTAGAGAAACGACTCCTTGCTTTATATGCATCGTTGATTGTGATTGAGTTTTGGTTTGAAGTAAGACTTTCATCGTCCTAGTATTCCTTTATAGTATGCCTATGTTCTGATTCCTGAGAGCAAGACTTTATTCATACCTCAGCTATCGTATTTCTCAGTGTCCTAACAGGCCTAGACAAAGAATCCTCAGAGATCTACAGCAAAAGTTCTTTGAGAATAGGTTATCATATCCGACTTTTAATAAGTAATTCAATGTGTAAATCAAAAATCTCGTTTATTTCTTAACTAAAATTTTATTGTTCAATATCTCCCTTTGATTTACTCATAAATTTCTCAACAATTTCTTAACACAACTACCACTCAAATACCAACTTCATTTACAATCTATCAAATGCTGCTGATTTTTTCTGTTTTTTTTTTGTTTTTAATTTTCTACAGATTTTTTAAACAAACTCTGGCTCTCAACAAATAAGGAAAATAAACCAAAAAATTGTTGACATTTGTGCAAAATAATCTTTCAAATGTCAAAACTTTGAATTATTGCAATTGAATTCTTTTTATAGACAATCATTTTTGTCTGTCTGCCTGCCTTATTGTTTGTTTGTTAGTCTGTCTATTGGCAAATAAAACAAATGAAAAAATCCTGACAAACCTACTGGTTTAGAGCAGCAAAATAATCAAAATAAATATTTTTTCATTGTGGAGAGAGAGAGTAGAACAAAAAAAGGAAAAGGATATGTTGTATGGTATTGTTTTTTTTTACCAACACATGCATATGCAAAATCAATGCCATTGTATTGTGTAAATCTCTTCACCCATAAACACCAGAGTTGCCTGGATTTTAATTTACTAAACAAACAACACAAGACAACAATGCAATGCACTCTCTCTCTCTCATGCTCACTCTTACTAACAAAAACAACAATATCTAAATGACAAAATATGCATACAAACCTATTGATGCATCATATGTGTATATACATAAATGGTATATTATAAAGACAATATTCTAATAAAATGGAAGAAAGGCAGAGGCCGCGAAAAACTGGACAAATAAAAATTTTTAAAAAAATTACAAACATTTATCAGGAATTTTTAAGTTTAGTTTATATGATAACGAAAATATTATTACGATTTTACCTTTTAAAAACGTATAAAAATAAAATAAAAATAAATTTGTATTTAATTTTAATTAAAATTCTTTATTATTCGCACAGTTCTGTGTGCCACTGTTCACAACATGATGTAAACAACAACAATTGCTTTTCTTTGTTATTCTTCCACCCTTTGCATAAATAATAACAATTATTAGGCAATTATTCGACAGATGTTTGTAACGGAGATCTTCAAACAACGATTTTTCTCTTCAAACACAACGCGTCTTCACACAAGACTGACTGAAGTTTTACTAACTCAGTTGCCTGCTTTGTCTTGCCTTTTATATAGCTAAGTAAACAGTCTGATGAAGGTTCTTGAAGGCGAACGTTTAGGACTTTGCCTTCTCGAAATCTCTATAAATTTAAATATCGATGTTTACATTTATTATTGTAGTATTGTTTGTGTATTTTGTTTACATTTATTCCTGTACTGTTCTTGGTGTATTTTTGTTTACTTGTTTACCATTTCTTTATGCTGGTGTTTGATTGTATTAAGGACTACGATAATTTGTAAACAGGTTTGTTTACTGCATTGTTTTGTTTTTGTAGCATTTGTTTATAATTTAAGCGATGTTAAGCGATGTAAAAGCAAAACACAAGTATCTAGATTTTTCATTTTCGTAACAATATTATCCTTATGTCAGTTGCCTCACACTGTTTTTATTTAATTTTAAATAATAAACAAACAAATATAACAATATTACAACCCACACATAGGTAAATATGTATTCAAATACTTATACACACTTTGTCACATAAAAAAAGAGACAGAGAGAGTGAGAGAGACGAAGTGAAAGAGAAAGAAACACATCCATTAGTAAGTAAATGTCACCAAAAATCCAAAAAATTTGTTTGTTTTCCATTGTTGTGTCTGTACAAATCCCTGGGCCCAGTGCAATTTAATAGTGCACTCAGAAAAATTTATATTTTTTGTTGTTGTTGTCATTCTTTTAGCCAAAAACAAAAGCCGAGAATGCAATTTTATATAGAAAATAACAACAACACCAAAAAAAAAACACAAAAATTTTTGTTAACAGATGCCAAATTGTAGTGGGTTTATAACAAATAATGGCAAATAATGATGGTAGAGAATGGAAAGCAGGTGTGAACAGTGGAAGACAGCAAACAGAAGGGCCTCTTAAAATAATTTTAGATCAGTGCCTAGGGTTAGGTTAGAGGACGTGTACTTGTCAATTAAGACAAATACAGTACCCGGAGGTCGAATTGACCCATTGTACAAAGTGCCTAGGGTTGCTTGTGATTGATATTAAAATGCAGATTTTTCCTTCAATTGTAAGGGTACCTGGAGTTAGGACATCTTACTTACTAATCTGAATGGATTGATGATTGAAATAGAATTCCAGGCGGGGAAGTGGGTCTCTAACATCGTCGACTCTAAAGATTTTGTAGATGCCTTATTAAATGGTTCTAAACCATACTAATTGCATATCTCTCTCTGCCGCACTTACTACTGAAGAGTGTTTTAATGCGAAGTAAAGCCTGTAAATCACACTGCGGAGTTCTTAGGGTCAGCTCAGTATCGTCATCTACTAGCAATTCTATGTTCTCTGACAGATTCCTTTTGGGTAT
Organism: Sarcophaga carnaria; assembly: GCA_958299815.1. Taxonomy (NCBI): domain Eukaryota; kingdom Metazoa; phylum Arthropoda; class Insecta; order Diptera; family Sarcophagidae; genus Sarcophaga; species Sarcophaga carnaria. The sequence goes on along the minus strand of OY283153.1, from coordinate 122,139,190 downwards.
AATTTTTAGATATCCTTGACCTTGGTGAACTCTACTGAGAGTTTTGTCTCAGTCTCGTTGTTAACTCACCATAAAAACATTATCTTGAACTGGTGAATTTGCTGCATTACAGTAGAATCACTTCACATAAAAATAGATCGCAGATATTTATTGGTGGCTGATAAATCTTGAGCCACGGAAGAATCTTGCTTAATTGCCAGTTCCACTTGACCTAAGTGGAAAGGGTGAGTATCAACCAGCTATTTAAACTGGATCGTAGAGACATCTCTGCTACTTTATCTTTTCTGATTAATAATACGTAAGCCTTAGCTTATCTTTAAATGACTTCTGCAAAGATTGTACGGTGTTTAGTAGGAGGAAAGCATTGTTACGAAAATGATAAATCTAGAATCTAGATACTCGCGTTTTGCTTTTACGTCACTTAACATTTAAATTATAAACAATGCAGTAAGCAAACCTATTTACAAATTATCGTAGTGATTAATATAACAACAAACACCAGCATAAAAACAAGTAAACAAAAGTACACAAACAACATTAAAGAATAAATGTAAACAAACTAAAACAACACTACAATAATAAATGTAAACAACTATGTTTACATTTATAGGGATTTCGAGAAGGCGAAGTCAAGAACATTCGCCTTCAAGAACATTCATCAGACTGTTTACTCTGTCATATAAAACGCAAGACAAATCAGGCGACTAAGTTAGTGAAGTTCAATCAGTCTTGTGTAAAATTATTGGCAGAAATCTGCAGAGAGGAAGTCGCCGAAGAAATATTTTTTTTATATTTTTGTTTTGATAGCTGCTCTGGCTCAAATTTGGTCTTACGCCTAATAAGCCAATACACTACCTACTATACTACGACAACTAAAAGTCTTTACCTTCTTTTTATTAAAACTCTTCCTTTACCTACATACTTCGATCCTTATATACTTTCATTAGCTATGAATTGGGCAACCCCACATTTGCTTCTGCCAATAATAGCTTCATTCAATAGAGCTTCATTATGTTGTCTTCCCAGATTCTGACCCATCTAGTTTGCTATATACATATTTATACATTTTTGCTTCTCAGTCCCATAGCAGATAGCATCTCTCGAGTGCACAGCTTCATGGAGGATGACATTTCTTGTATGTTTTAAATGCCATGCCAAGCAGTGTATTTAGCGTTTGCATTGAAGATTGTCGTCATAGTCTAGTTAGTGGTTAGACCATAAGGCCACGGTTCAAACCCCAGGTCAAGATATTTCCAACAAAACGGTATCGGAAAAATCTCCTTCCTCTCAACAGATTTTTGCCAAAAACACTCTGAGAATATAAAACGCAAGACAAATCAGGCGACTAAGTTAGTGAAGTTCAATCAGTCTTGTGTAAAAAGGCGGTGCGTTTAAAGAGAGTAATTGTGGTTTGAAGATCTCCGTTACATGGATCTGTCGAACAGTTGACTAGTAATTATTATTGTTTATGCAAAGGATATAAACAGAGGACTAACAAAAAAAGCAATTGTTGTTGCTTACATCAAGTTGTGAAGAGTGACACACAGTATTGAGCGAATAATAAAGAATTTTTAATTAAAACTAAACACAAATTTATTTTTATTTTATTTGCAATCTACGAAATCATATTTTAAACATTCTTAAAAGGTAAGAACGTAACAGTATTGTACATTAATTTGTCATTTATTTGTCAGGTTTCTGGCTCGATGCAAATCTAGAAGTTGCATCCACAAAGAATACAGAGAAAATACGTTGTTGAATTATTTTATAAGAACCATAATAGAGTAAATGATTAACAACAAAAAGGCCTTAGAACCAGCAGGCCTTCCATTCATGTCATTTAAAAAACCCTTCACCATTTTCAAATGACTCTGAGAGCCCATATGTGTACGGTAGATTTGTTTATTTCTGTATTGATGCAGTCGCATTGCTTAAATACTACTCTGTCTGCCTGTGTAATTGTTGGTCCACACCCGCTCACAGTCTGATAGTCTGTAAAATATTGTGATTGTTTAGTTTCATTTTGTTACGGTGGTTTATTTTTGTATAATTCATCCCCTTAATTAAGGGATTTACATTGTCTAACAAAAAAAAAAAAAAAAAAACACAAAAAATTAACACAAAAATAAACCAAAAATAATAAAACAACTGCGAGACCAATAGAAATTGTTCACATATTTGCGTATTTAATAACTGCGGCTAACAAAGTGAAATGAAACTGAACAAATTTTAAATTTAAAATCACAAGAATACTTGAATAAAAATATTAAAAATAAATACAAAATTCTTAAGTCTACTAACAGACATACAAACAAATGATGTTCACCCCCCTTTTTTCTCTTAATTCACCAACAATTATACGACCCTAATGTCATTAATCAAGTGTCATTAAGTAAAAACTGTCACAACAGGCCATACAAAATCAAAAACTATTCCAAGGCACATGCCCTTTTATTTTTCTCTGGCATTTCTAATGCCTTTGATTGGAAATCCTTTTTATAAATCATAAAATCATAAGACCAGTCAGCCAGTCATCCAGCCAAGCTAGTGAAAGTGAAAATAAAAATTTGTCTTACAATCGTAATTTTGTGATTAATTTTGATACCAAAAACAATTAATGTTTCAACCATGATGTCAGTACATATGCACTATAGATTTAACCCTATAGGGGGTGGAGTGGCATTTTATTGGTTTGTCAGACAAGATCAATTCCCGTTTTTGTTCTACATTTTTCTGAGCAGATGCTTTTCATAGATAAAAATAATTCCATAGTTTTTACAGGGGGGTGTGATAATATTCGTATTTATTGTCAAATTTTATTGTAAATATTGACAATAATTATAGCAGGCTTTAAATGCAGTTTAAGCATATGGCAAGAATATTTAATTCATGGGGTTTTGCATGGACAATGACAAGAATGCCATCTGATAGAAATTTTGTAAGTTTTTAAATTTTCACATTTTCTTTACGAAAATTACTTTAAACTCGTATTTAATCCATTTGTTTGACTTGCCTTTTGTTAATATTGAAATCAATTTAAAGAATTTTATATAGTTTAGTTATGAATGTAGTTGTGGTCTATAAATTGTATTCCTTAGAATCCCGAAATTATTGTTTATTTAGTCCAAATGGAACATCATCAATCACATGAGCATTGTTCTCATACTCCAAGTCTTCTTAAGGAAAATCAATGATTGAAACTGGATGACTGACTGTACGATGTCATAAATATGTAGGTACTAATGGTGCAGATGGTATAAAATATATGCTACACTGTAGTATACTTCTGATATCATAAGTATTTACTCACGGTCTAGATGGTATAATATATATATATACTGTAGTATACTTGGTAATTGCCAAGTAGACAAAACAAATTTAATATCATGGTTTGATCTTTATGTGATAATTTAAAAAATGATGGTAGACAAGCATATAATCTACCCAAAGGTCCATAAAGATGGAAAAGCTTCTTTTTATTGCTATATTTAGAATATGTTTCGATGGTACATGTGTTGCTGTCAATCCTACGAAGAGAGCAAGTACTCGATAAATGTATAAATGCAGGCAATATCAAGCATCTACGCTTTTATAAACTTCCTGCTTTTGCTACTTACTTCAGCCCATATTTGCTTTCACTAGAAATGAATTAGGCGGCCTCACATCCGCTTCTGCCAATAACAAAATTCGGAATCTCATGCCTTCCGGTATTATGATCCATTCAGCTTGTATTATTTTAAGATCATATGATTAGCTGATGTTTTCAGTCACAGGCAAGATTTCCCGGATTCAGAGTTTCAAGGACAATGACGTTTTTTGTAGTTTTTAATGCCAAATCAAGCTATGTATTTTACGTTTGCATTGAAGATTATTTTCGTATACAGAGACAGAGAAAATGAGCTCCAAATGGAAGTTAAAAGCACAATGTTTATAGACAAACATACATACATAACAGACATAATTGGTCATTAAAACCCTTCATTCGGGATTACGACCTAGCTTCTCATACTACTTATGTTATATGTAACAATTTTTATACGTGAATGGCGGGACCTACAGATTAAAGACGACTACGAACGATAGCTTTTTAAGAAACTTTTCATGGCAAATTTATTTTATATCTCAGAGTTATTGCCAAAAATCTGCTGAGAGTAAGTCGCCGAATAAATATTTGTTCATATTTTCGTTTTCATATCTGCTCGGGCTGAACCGTGGTCTTACGCCTAATAAGCCAACACACTACATACTAGACTACGGCGACTAAAAGTCTTTACTTTATCTTTATTAAAACTCTTCCTTTTCCTACAGTGGTGGTCTTATAATCAAAAAAAAAAGATGTTTCTGGAACAGAGTTCTCTGGAGTGACGAATCTAAGCTGATGGAAAAGCGTATGTGAGACGTTCTCCAAACAAAGCCATTGATCCCAGGTATATAGTGAAAACTGTAAAGTAAATTAATAAACATACATGTTGCTAAGTCGCTTCTAGTTATAAGGCCACCACTGTATATACTTCGATCCATGTCTACTTTCGTTATGTTCTTGACTTCTGCCAATAATAGCTTCATTCCATAGAGCTTCATTAAGTTGTCTTCCAAGATTCTGACCCATCCAGCTTGCTTTATACGTCCTTATTTCCATCAATAAGATCTGGTAGTGTTTTTCCTTTCATTGCATATGATTAGATTTTTCAGTCCCATAGCAGATAGGACCTCTCGAGTGCACAGCTTCATGGAGGATGACATTTCTTGTAAGTTTTAAATGTCATGCCAAACAGTGTATTTTACGTTTGAATTGAAGATTGTCGCCGTAGTCTAGTTAGTGGTTAGATCGTAAGATCACGGTTCCAACCCCAGGTCAAGATATTTCCAACAAAACGGAATCAGAAAAAATATTTCTTCGGCAACTGCCTCTCAGCAGATTTCTGCCAAAAAATCTCTGAGAAGTAAATAAAATTGCCGCGAAAAGTTTCTCAAAAATCTGTCGTTCGGAATCGACTTTAAACTGTAGGTCCTGCCACTCATGTGTACAGTTAGCACACACACCATAAGTGACTGACTGAGGGGTTATAATGACCAATTATGTACTTATGTATTGAAGATTTCCATATATAGAGGCAGAGAGAAATAAGCTGCAAGTGGAAATTAAAATAGAATTTCTATAGAGCTTTAACTTAACAATTAAACAATACTAAGCCCACATCAATTCGGTCAGTTACTGGGTCTGTTACATTCACTATACCAAGCCATGACATCTATTGGTGTAATAAAATCCGAAATACCGGAGAAATACAGTGAGCTTCAAAAGAAACTGTACATTAAAAAAATATCTGCATTAATAAAATACCGTTATTTTTATTTTAAAATTGTTTCATTGCCAGTTTTTAAAATTTAAACAAAAAAAAACATTACAAAAAAATTTCAAAATATTGTAAAATTTTTTCGGGCACACTCCTTAACCCATTCGCTGCCACACATAAATTATATGAAATCATTCTCATTGCCATTTATATTTTGAGTGTTATTGTATTATTATTGTAGTATTGGAATTTGTTACAAATCCTATCATGAAGATAAGGTATCATAAGTGATTTAGTTGCTATAAAATTTTGTTATAAATACACGATGATTTTTGCGTGAAAGAGATTCTCTATAAGAAATAAAGTATTATTTTTATAAAAAAAATTTATTTGTAGTATTTTTCAAGTTTCTTACATAGTTATATTATGTTTGTGGCAAAAAAAATTGCTAAATCAAAAGCCTGCATGTTATAATATATTTAAAGTAGGACGAGTATACTCGTATTGGCAGTGCGCGATACCCTGTCAAAGACGAGTATACTCGTCCTTGTCAGCGAATAGGTTAAGTGGTAAAAGTTGAGTTTGGTTGAGATTGTTAGAATTTTATCCTTAGTGTAAATTTTTTGGCGCTCACTGTATATTCAAATTTGACGAAATTAAACACAGGGCATTAAATTTTCATTCCATTGTTGCATATTTGTTCGTGTTTTTCGTTTTTCCAACCCAAAACATTTAAAAAGCCATCCATTAATAAACCGCCAACCTAATCAATAAACCATGTATACCAATGCTAAAGTACGGTATATAATAACTTATAGTTTATTGAACACCATTAACATTTACATCAGACATGGCCCTAAAATAACATTATTAGCCAACAAGGATTCATATATTCTGTGAAAACAATTTTTGAGTGTTTATTTAACGCACTCTTGGGCTAATAACTTTTAAATATTCTTTCTACACGTTTATTAATGTTTGACGAAAAGCACTTTCACTTGTATTTAGACTGTAAGGCAACATAATGAAAGTCCTCGAAAAAATTATGATATAATATGTCTCTACATAAGGACACAGGGTTCTTTTATATTCTTTTTTTTTCTTTTTCGCTGTAATGTAAATACATAAAGAATATATGTATATACAAGTGTATACATAAGTATATTGTATAATAGGCCCTTGAGTAAAATAAATATCAACTTATCATCTTTTAGAAATAAATACGCATACAGACATAAGCTCAACATACATCATTATCTCGGCTCATTATCACTCTTCATAATCATCGTTCAATTGAATACATTTCAATTCACTTATACACTCATAACCACTCAAACTTACAACACATACTCAAATAAGTACTCTGTCTCACTCTCTCTCATGCCTATGTAAGTGTAAATAGAAAGAAAAATTTCTATGATGATTTATTTTCCTCTTTTTCGTTTTCATTTTCATTTTCTTTCATTCTTTCTCATTCATGGGAATGTAGTTGCAATGAAAAACTTCTAATGTTTGTTGTAAATAAAATTTTTATTTAAAATAAAATAGAAACCAAACAAAAACAACAAGAACAACAAGAACAGAGTGTTAATCTAATGAAACCATCTTACAAATATGACCTAAATTGCTATGCCATGCCATGCCACATACCAACCAACAAGCCTTTACCATTTTACTAAGGCCCACCTACATACATCTCTTTAGTTTCCTTTGCATTTGAAACTTTTTTCTCACTTTGCCTTGCCAACCTTATAGACGATTATAGTTTCTCTTTGTGTAAATGCATGAGTACAAGTAGGAACAAAAAAATTTTTTGCCAGAAATTATTTGAAGAGTTTAAATTTACGCAAGTCAAAGTTTTTTGAATTGAAAAAATAAAAAAAAATTTTATCTGAGATTTTCAATTTCAAAAGTTTATATAGAGAATGTTACGTTTTTCTAATTTTACTTTCTATGTATGTAAAGTTTGTTTTTCAGTTTCCTCTATCCCCAGCCACCTCTCTTTCTTTCTCTTTGTTTAAAGGGTTAACATTTGATTTTCCTTGTATGCACAACGTGTAGTTGTCGGTTGAAGAATGTTACACCATTTCTCAGAAGAATTCTTAAAATTACATGAAAAGAATGTACGTTCAAGGTTACAGGAGATGTCTAGAGATTCACGATACACCACGGGTTCTATAACTATGTATGTGTGGGTTTTACGTTGGTACCTGTCCATGTGGACCTAATCCCACAGGATGAAATGCAATATGTCTATCAACGCCCCCACTTATTGCAAACATTGGCTGCAACCCTGTATGTAGGTAGCAATTCGAAGCCATACTGTTTGGGTATGATTTCCCTCTTGTTTAGGGGTAGGAGACCATCTAAACTCATTCAATGCGTTAAGAGTGTAACGCCACACCGTACTGACACACTTCTAGCGATTTGGGTCTAAACCACAACCACCACGTCGCTCCCACAAGGGGGCCTCACCAAGTCAGTCAGGCAAGTCCCTGGAGCTCCCTGCACCCGTTGTACCAAATTAAGACCTCTGGTCAGGCTTCGCAGCCAAGTAAGACCAGACTGTTGCCAGTTGAACCCCAAATAGTTCCTGACTGGTAGCAGCACCCTTAGTTGCCTTGTACGACAAGCATGGTGATCACTGTGGTAGTATTCTATTCCCGCTACCACACACGGGGAACCACGGCTGCTATAAGTAGTAAAGGACCTTCTGATTTCGTTAATAACAGAAGTTTAAAGGAGTAGCTTATTTTACCGCTGCTTTCGAATGATAAAGGTGCTAGCCAAGTCTCCTGGCCTCAATCTGTTGACCAGTTGCTACATCATTTTTTTAGTCCTCCCACCTATAATTGCCACCAGCTAAGATAGCTCTTAGTCTAGTAGATAGACGTGAGGCCATGGTTCAAACCCCAGGTCAGACATCAAAACGAAATATGAAAGAAATGTTGCTTCGGCGACTTCCTCTCAACAGATTTCTGGCAAAAACTCTGAGCGTAAATAAAATTGCCATGAAAAGTTTCTCAAAAATATGTATGTCGTTCAGAGTTGAATTATATAACTGTAATGTCCCGCCAATCATGTATAAAATTTACACACACAGCATAAGTGGTATGAGAAGCTAGGCCGTAACCCTGACTGAAGGGTTGTAATGACCAATTATGTCAATATATATGTATGTAAGATAGCTCCACTCGCTCCAAGAGTCATTTCATGTATTGAGAGTCCTCAAAGCATTAGTTCTCCCTAAGTGTGATAAGTCGAAAGCAGCCAGCAGTGAAGGCTGTTACTGGAACGTAGTGCAGTAATGTTTAACTGGCTGACAACAATTCTAAAGCTTCCAAGAACCCACTCAGGCATCTAATATGACAACGGTGAACCCATTTTTACTACTATGATGAATGGCTCTACATTATTATTCTTACCTCGAATTAAAAAAAATTTTCTAAAGAGCCCAATTCTGTGCGAAATTTTGTTACGTTTTTACCTTTTAAAAACGTTTAAAATATGAGCTTGTAGATTGCAAATAAAATAAAAAGAAATTTGTGTTTAGTTTTAATTAAAATTCATTATTATTCGCACAATTTTGTGTGCCACTGTTCACAACTTGATGTAAACAACAACAATTGCTTTGTTTGTTATTCCTCTTCGCACTCTTTTGCATAAACAATAACAATTATTAGGCAATTATTCGGCAGATTTTTGTAACGGAGATATTCAAACCGCGATTATTATCTTCAAACACCGCATCTTCACACAAGATTGACTGAATTTTTACTGATTAAATTAACTTCCAAAAATCGTGTTGAGCTTTAATAATTTGCCTGTTTTTTAGGCCTATTTACCACACAATAAAGTTTCAGCTTGATCAGTAACAAATAGCATAAGCATGACAAGGATCGATAAATTTTTGGAAAGAAGACATAGTCAATTAATCCATCGAATTCTTAATAGTAAGCTAGTTTACTCATCTTAGGCCTCTATATAATACACCTATGTAGGTATCAAAACCATGTGAATCTATTCCTTGCCTTGGAAATAGTGCCTCTCCAAATGTGCAATTTATTCATATATTTATACTGTCCAATGTTGCATATCAAAGAAAATAAAAGAAAATAAGCAATAAGACACATGTTGTTCGGAAAACATGAGCTACACAGTCAACAAGAAAAAAAGAAGATTAAAAAAAACTGTATCAAGTTAAGGAGAGAAAACTAAAGAAAGGGGGAGAAAAGCAAAGCACCACATGCATTTAGAAAAGTTTTCGATTTAAACATGAATATAGATGTTGGCCAAGATAAGATTCCCTTTCAAAGTTGAGAAACAAAAAATACGAAAACTTTTATACTCTGTTCCACTCTGCTCTAGAAGCATAACAAACTGGGTCAGTTCTCTACCAAAAACTAACATGACATACGAAAACAAAAAATCGAAATTTTATTAAAATGCTTAAAAAGGTTTTTCTTGAAAAATTTCCCAAAAACAGAAGATTAAATTAACCTTTACCTTCCACTCTTCCATCCATTCTTTCCTCTCCCTTTCACTTACTCCTTGAGTAAATCTATTTAGAGAGAGAGATAATGGCTTGTCAAATTAAAAGCTTTTCTTTTAATTGCAATTTTAGTCTTTTAAGACATCCTTTTGTACCAGTATAAGTGCATGTGTATGTGTTTGTGTAATTTTCTAAAACAAATATTTGTTTTCAAGCAAAATTACCAGATAAAATTATACCATAACGCTCGTTGAGTTATCAAATCGTATGTCATCACGTTCTATGCATTAAATGGTAATAATCGAATGGTAAAATGCTTTTAAAATGCATTACGTTCCGTACGTAAGTATTGTATATACATACGTACATACATAATGAAACTGGTAAATATTTGGTATCCTTGCCAAAAACCACACATACTACTTAAAGCCAAAGTAAATATTGTTTAAAGTGAGCGACATCAGAGCGACACTGAAGAAATGCATGAGGAATTTAATAATAGGTACGGAATAGAAAAGAGGAGAAAGTGAAAAGAGGTGCTCATACATACATAATTGATCACGACAACCCTTCAGGATTACGGCCTAGCTTCTCACACCTCTTATGTTGTGTGTTTTAATTTTATAAATGACTGATGAGAACTACAGTTTAAATTCTACTTCGAATGGCAAGTTTTTGAGAAACTTTTCATGGCAATTTTATTCACTACTCAGAGAGGTTTTTCCAGAAATCTACTTAGAGGAAGTCGCCGAAGAAATATCTTTTCATATTTCGCTTTGTTGGAGATGTCTAGCTTGGAGTTTTAATCGTAGCCTCACGCCTAATAAGTCAACACACTACCTACTAGTCTACGGCGACTGCACTGGGCAATGCCCCGCATTTTTTACTATCTGCCACGTCTATGCAATTTAGATATACACGTAAGGCACAGTGTTTCGTAGGGCACTCATCAGTAACCTTAAGTTGCCTTCATTAAGTCTTGATATACTCATGGTATTTCATCAGAATATCTTTGAAATTTTTTCTGCTGTGATGTTGTCTCACAATAGCCTGCGTGATGTTCCCGTCTACTTTTGTAGTCTGAGAGAAAGTCGCCAAAGAAATATTTTTTCATGTTTTGTTTTGACGTCTGAACTGGGTATAATAAGTCAACACACTACCTAATAGACTACGGCGACTTCAAGTCCAATACAATCTTGTTACGTTTTTACCCTTTAAAATTGTTTAAAATATGAGCTCGTAGATTGCAAATAAAATAAAAGTAAATTTGTGTTTAGTTTTAATTAAAATTCTTTATTATTCTCACAATTCTGTGTGCCACTGTACACAACTTGATGTAAACAACAACAATTGCTTTGTCTATTATTTCTCTGTTTATACCCTTTGCATAAACAATAACAATTACTAGGCAATTATTCGACAGATCTTTGTAACGGAGATCTTCAAACCAAGATAACTCTCTTCAAACGCACCGCGTCTCTACACAAGACTGACTGTACTTCACTAAATCAGCGCCTGCTTGGCTTGCCTTTTGTATGGCAAAGTAAACAGTCTGATGAATGTTCTTGAAAGTGAATTTCCATGACTTCACCTTGTCGAAATCCTTATAAATGTAAACTTCGTTGTTTACATTTATTAAACATTGTTGTTTACATTTATTAGTGTTGTTTGTGTATTATCGTTTACTTGTTTACCATTTTTTATGCTGGTGTTTATTGTTATATTAAGCACTACGACAATTTGTTAACAGGTTTGCTTGCTGCATTGTTTTGGTTTTGTAGCTTTTGTTTTTAATTTTAATGTTAAGCGAAGTAAAAGCGAAATACCAGTATTTAGATTTTTCATTTTCGTAACAACATGAAATAATTTCCATATTCTGCTTAATTTTTATGAGTTCAGTACGATTTGTAGAACGTATCTTAATGAGAAGTCGCCGTAGGCTTATTAGACGTAAAGCCAGGATTCGAACCCCAGGCCAGACATCAAAACAAAATACAAAAAATATTTCTTCGGCGACTTCCTCTCAGCAGATTTCTGGCAAAAATTCTGAGAGTAAATAAAAAATGCCATGAAAAGTTTCTCAAAAATCTGTCGTTCGGAGTCGACCTTAAACTGTAGGTCCGCCACTCATGTATAAAATTAACACACACAACACAAGTGGTGTGAGAAACTAGGTCGTAATCCTGACTGAAGGGTTGTAATGAAATGTGTGTATGTATGTATCTTAATGAGCGCTTTACAAAACTTAAAATACTTTCAAACAAATTAAAAATTTCCGCTACGCTTAACAACTATTTTAATTTTTTTTGCTTTCTTCTTGACCCTCTTCACTAACAATACATTTTCAAAACAGCTCACCAAACAATTTACAAACTTAAACTTGTAAGTGACATTATTTTCCAAGCAAACGGAAGTTTAGCTTTTCAGTTATGGCCGTCCAACCGACTGTGTTCTCATATTGTGTTTCTGTCAATTACAGTTGACATGTCATCATAATAATGACCCCAATTCTACAAGAAATAAAAACACATTAAAAATAATGATCCAAAAGCAAACGGAAAATACAAACTAGAAATGAAAGAGAGAAAAAAACTCAAATCAAATCATTTCGAAACTTTACAGGATCTATAATTTTATGATATGTGACATAAAAATAAAATCCACAGTTGGAATTGAAATGATTTCAAATCATTTCTCCATAATTATCTTTGTTAACCTTAAAAAAAGTTCCTGCAAAAGAATAGAAAACAAAAGTATCTTGTAGAAGGAGGTCCAAAATGATTATTAAACAACTCAATATTATTGTTAAACATGATGTCTCAATTGATTTTTCTTTCTCAAAAATGTCAAACTTTTTCCTCCTCCTTCAAAGCTCATTTCTTGGTCCTTTAGCTTAATAATTTTTGAGCTCATTTGTTATATTCCCATTACTTTTTTTCATCGTCTTCTCCTCTTCTGCTTCTGTTATTTTGGCGTTTGACTAGAGGAGGAAAATCTTTATTTTTTATTTCGAAAGTTTGTTAATGGTTTTCCATGTATTTCATGTCAAGTTTTGTTATTTGTGTTGCCATTCTCGTATTATTAGTTAGTGAGCCGGAAAACTCAAAAATTAAGGCGTAGTTTACTACTGTTTGGCAGAAAACATCCTTAAAAATCAAACAACAGAACAGCAGCCCAGTTAAGTTTCTCATAAAGAGCTCAACAGAAATCTTGAATAAATTTCTTGGTATTTTTTCTATGTGCACAGGTTCGACTTCATGAAAAATTATGCACAAGTCAACATTTGAAATTTAATAGCAGGAAGGAGAGAGAAGTGATAGGCATTTGGTAAGTAAAAATTGTCTTAGTTGCACGATATAAACGTTACATTAAGTTTCTCATCATTTTATTTAACAATACAATATTATTTACATATTATTGACATCGTGTAAACAATTAATTTATGGTAAAATAAGAAGTTTTCATGCTTTTAATTAAATTTCTTATATTGTAGTTACTTCAATGTCCGGTATAACTTAAAATCATGTAATTTACATAATTTACATGCCATCACTATTCAGTAAACAATGAAATTTAATCGAAAGATGGCAGGTATGGAGAATGATTTCAGTTAGTTTACATTAGTTACCATTTATTGACACTGTGTAAAGAATTAATTTCAAACATAATGCATAGTTTACTTAAAGCCAATATCACGTAAACAATCAAACCAAGTCAAAAGACAAAAATTATGAAAATTTGCTGAGCAAAGAACAAAGTATTCAGATTGTTTTCAGTTATTATACATAACTTACCCATTGATGACAAAATGTAAACAAATCAAATGTTTTACATTACTTACATGCTGTCAGTATAAGGTAAATTTGCTGAGTAAAGAACAAAGTATTCCGATTATTTTCAGTTATTATACATAACTTAGCCATTGATGACACAATGTAAACAAATAAAAAATTTTACATTATTTACATGCCGTCGATATAAGGTAAAGTAAAAATTTAGGACTGAAATTCATAAATTTAAATAACAATATCTAATGTAATGGAAATAAAAAAAAATATCTACAAGTCGAGTAAATTTAATTTATTTTTTTTTTTACATTTGGATACGATATTTTACACTCTTTACACATTTTTTACATGATGTAAATAATTAATTAAAATAAAAATTGAGATATTTTTAAACAAAATAAACAGTTTAATAGTCGTTTTCCTTAATTTGGTTATTATTTACCTATTCTCGACATGAGTAAATTATCTCTACCCTTCTTAATTCACTGCAGGAATTGTTTGAAAATCACAAATGGTAGTTCGGTCCATTAAATTTATCATAGTTATGTCATGTAGCACCCAAACATCGATCTGCTTTGTTCGGTGATTAATTTCGAATATCTTTTTTAACTTTTTATTGATTTCGTCGACTCTTTTGGTGATTTGTGACTCAGAGGGAGAGATGTAAACGAACTAATTCGAACATCTGATGTATTAACATATCACAATTTAGATATTTTAAGCAAAATTTACTTTAAAAAGAAAAATATGTGTCATTTACATATTCTCGACATCATGTAAATTTTTACTTTCTCATCATAAATTTCCAAAAATTTTCCCAGAAACCTTCCTTAACAGAGTAACTGCATTAATTATTCAAAATTATTTTTATTTAACAGCCTAAAACTTCTCCCACACCCCATTGCACGCCTTTAAGAATAACAAAAGTTATTTTTAACTTGAAAATTCTTTAAGACCTTTTACTTGGAAAAAGTATTTTCCATTGAAATAAAATCATCTTTTCAATGTAAAATTTTAACAGGAAAACAAACATTAACAAATAAAGGAAAAAAAAAACAGGCGAAAATAAGCGGGTAAAAATGAAACGTAAATGAAGAATAAAACCTCGCAATTTTCAACATACTTAAAGCCATGATTAATTACTTTTTGACATTTCGAGCTTAACGCAAAATGTAGTAAAGAAATGAAGGCATACACTTTGCTTTACTACATGGCAAACAATTGCAAAAATGTGGCACCCAACGCAAGAACAAATAAACTTGAAGGCATTTTTGTTGAGCACGTATACACCTCGTTTATATGTAAAGAATGGAAATGATAAATGAGCATAAGGTGTTGATTTGACTTTATTTTTGTTTTTTTGTATTTTTGTGTTTCTCTTTCTCTGTTCCATTATTTTTAGCTGCCTTTTAAAGGCGGCCATAACAGACAAAAAGGATATTTGCTGTGTGTGTGTATAAGCCAAAGGAAGTATGGATGATTTCAATAGTGACACACAACACTAACGTGTTAGTCATTGTTAAAGTTAATTTTTAGTATAACAAGCACGTCATCAACATCGTCTCCATCATCATCGTCATCATCTTCGTCATCATCTTCATCATCACATATACTGTAGTTGGTAACTCCCACACTTTCTTAAAAACCCTTGCCAAGAGTATCTCTTTCTAGTAAAGAAATGCCAACAAGGAAGGAAGTTTTTTTCTCTATGACTGACTAAGAAATTTTCTTTGACTTCCTTTATCCATTTAAGCTATTGTTGTTATTATGTATGTAGAAATGAATGCTTATTTCATTTCTGTTCTGTCCTGCTCTGTTCTGCTCTATTCTCTTCATCTAATGAATAATTTTTCATTCTTTATTTTTTCTATTTCAGTTTCACTCTCCTTGTGATGATGCCACAGTTGTTGTTTGTTGGTGTTTCCACCATGTCGAGCTGTCATTTTTGTTTTGTGTCAAAAATTGTTTTTCTCTGTTTCTGTGTTTTTCTGTCGTATTGCGTTTTAATTTTGTTTCACTTTTTTTGAAGAAAATTTAAAATTAAACAGATTTTTAATTCATAATGACTTTTCATGGTTACTTCTTTACCCACTCCCCTCCTCTATCCCTCTCTCTCACTGTCTTTCCTTGACTGCTTTCAACCACATATTTTCAGTGTAATTAGTTTCCTTTATTCAATTTTTTTCTTTCTTTTGATGAACGTTGATTTGTTCTGTTACTTGTCTAGGAAAAGCCATTTTATTAGAGAGTGCCTTACCAGTCTGGTAAGTGACATTTGAAGTGAATAGAAATCGTTTTTCAAGAGTTTTACGTACTGGCGTATAATTTAAAGCATTATAGGGAGCGTTGAAAGTTCATTAAATTAAGCCAGAAATGTTTTTAATTTAGTGGTTGTCAAGAATTTTTAAATACTCTTGGTTTTGTGACCAAAAATGTACATGCCAACCCGGGGTTATTTATGAACCAATACAGCGATGGTAGCGTTGCTTCAATCATCAGATGTTTTTGGTCAAATTCTTAATACCAAACAATGCGGAAGCTCAAAAACAAAATGGCGTATAACAACTGCAATTCAAGATGGCAAGATTTACATGAAACAGAGTAAATTGGATTGGACGATATAGGAACAGCCGTATTCTAATAGGTAGTGTGTTGGCTTATTAGACGTAAAGCCAGGGTTCGAGCCCCAGGCCAGACATTAAGACAAAATATAAAAAGTATTTCTTCGGCGACTTTCTCTCAGCAGATTTCTGGCAAAAACTCTGAGAGTAAATAAAATTGCCATTAAAAAGTTCCTCAAACATCTGTCGTTCGGAGTCGACTTTAAACTGTAGTTCCGCCACTCATGTATAAAATTAACACACACAACATAAGTGGTGTGAGAAACTAGGACACTGTACAATGTGTCAGTTTGACTTTCGGGTACTGTACTTGTCTTAATTGGTAAGTACACGTCCTCTAACCTAACCTAACCTAAGCTAGGAACAGTTACAGGAATCTAATTGAAGCATTTTCCTTCGAAACTGGAAAACATTATCACCACCATTACTACAAATAAGGTCGAGTTATTAAGTTAATCTTAGCGGTCGCCGTAGTCTAGTAGGTAGTGTGCTGGCTTTTTAAACGTAAGGTCACGGTTCAAACCCCAGGTCAGACATCAGAGCGAAATATGAAAAATATTTCTTCGGCTGCTTTCTCTCAGCAGATTTCTGGCAAAAACTCTGAGTGTAAATAAAATTGCAATGAACAAGTAGGTCCCGCCACTCATGTGTAAAATTAACACTCACAACACAAGTGGTGTGTGAAACTACGTCATAATTCTGATTGAAGGGTTGTAGTGACTAATTTAGTTATGTATTAAGTTAATCTAACAATTTTAATGTTATGCTTACTGCCTAAATATTCTGTAATCCAAATATAGATTATTCTCAGCGATTTTCTGATGAAAATATAATTTTTTTCGAATATACAGTCTAAGCGTTACTAGATGACGTTGCTGGATGATGGAAACTGCCACAGTTCAAACCCTCTGCTGGATCGTTAGGGACTCTAAGGCCTTAAATATTTAATTTATCTTTACCTGGAACCTAGCTTCATACATATCTAGTGGTCATGCTGATATACTTACTTGGAGCTTACTTGGTCCAAAGGATACCACAAAAGCGAAAAAAGCACTTTTTGCCTACATGAGATTCCTTAGATGGAGTATGTATGTTTGCCGTCGTATCTGAAGTCTATGCCGAGAAAGGCTGTGGCCATTTTGTATAAAGTGTTTCAAATCATCTCTATTGCCATCATAGAGACAATAAAAACGTATTCCATTGCTGAAATTAGATGCTTTTAAGTCAGATCATGATCGAAAGGGAAGTTTTTTCTAGTGGCTTAAGACTAAAATATATTTCAGAACTGAAGTCTAAAGAGATTAGGAGTTGTTTGGGGTTCTTAATGGTTCTTTCTAAGTAAGCAGATTCTCTGTAGGAATATCGTGATGTCATATAAAACTTCAGGGAATTTGTTAATGGCTCTGAAGATTGGGAAACCAATTTTATCAACTTCTAAATTTCAAAATTTTCAAAAATGGTAATACAGAGGCTCAAATCGATGCCAATGATTGGATTAAAAGGGTATTAAATGAAACGACAATCGAATTTGCCCCTGAACCATTCATACATATATACATATTTGGTTATTACAACCCTTCAGTCAGGATTTCGACCTAGCTTCTCACACCCCTTTTGTTAAGTGTGTTAATTTGATACATGAGTGTTGGGACATACAGTTTAAAGTCGACTCCGAACGACAGATTTTTTGAGAAACATTACATGGCAATTTTATTTTATTTACGCACAGAGTTTTTGCCAGAAATCTGCTAAAAAGAAGATAGGTTGGAGTGGTAGCTTTGATACCAAAAGCTCACTTGAGCGCATATAGTGGCCCGTTGTGACGCTACAGGTGAACGCAGTCCCTTTACTGGACAAGTTCAACCAAACTAGGGAAGAAATTGGTCAGCGCACATTAAAAGCACGACTACCCTACGCTGGGAAACCAGCCTGAAAGTTTGATAAACGAAACTATGTCCTTGACATCAATGGATGATAGCTCCGTCAAGCTGACAAGGATTAGAGAGCCAAATAATCTATGTCTATACCTCGCAAGAGATGGACATTGACAAAGTAAGTGGATAACAATGTCCTCTTCTTCTGCGGATCTGCACTCACGGCAGAAGTCGTTAGATGGGAGCTGCATTCTTTCCGCATGTCTTCCCATAACAAAATGACCTGTAAGCATGGCCACTGTGATCGAGATGACGTTACGACCAAGTCCGTGTAACTGGTTGGTGTGTCTTCTATCCATCGAGGGCCAAGTGAGTCTAGCGGTGGGATAGATTGGCATCCCGAAAGAATTTCTGCGCAATGGCCAAATTGACCGAAGTAAGAATCATACCCAAGGCGATTGTAGAGGATTCCGGAAGGAGTGCCCAGCCCTGGCAAACTCCGCTCTCCAGTTTCCCGGAATAGTAGTAGTAGCAGTAATAGCAGTAGCAGTAGCAGAAGCAATAATAGTAGTAGTAGCGGTAGTAGTAGCAGTAGTAGTAATAGCAGTAGTATGAGGTAGCAGTAGTAGTAGCGGTTATAGGTAGGGAGTAGTAGTAGTAGAAGAAGTTTCAAGTGAGACATTGAAACGCCCAGTAAGAAGGTCGCGACAGCGGCGACATTCCCTAACGATCCTGGAGTTATTTATAACGCTCGACAGAGATCTTATGGCAGTCTGACTATCAGAGAAGACTGTTGAGAGGAAATCACCGAAGCAAAATTTTTTTCATATTTTCGTTGTGATGTCTGACCTGGGGTTTGACTTGTATTTGTATTTGAATTACGAGTCCTATATCTACCTGATTTAAATCCGTGAAACCGTGATAAACAATTTGTTAGAACTACTAAAACAAATTACTTTCACTGATAGTAAGCTTTTAAGACATTATTTACATGAGCAACGCTTTCCAATTTAATACTTTCCCTGTCTGTACTAATACTTTCTCTAGAGATCATATATCACAAAGGTTTTTATGTTGTTTTTGCTATGAGGACATTATTGCCAACCAAAGCGACTTTAAGTGTAACTAAAAGTTAAAAGTTCAACCATATATTCGTTTCTTATTTTTTTTTCTTGGACCATAAAATTTCGATTTTCTTGTTGTTGTTTTTAACTTTTAAAAAGTCCTGAATTTTATGGTTATCCTTTTACGTTAAATGTACGAGTGAGTGTGTGCGTGCGGATAGCCTTAATGTTTGGTCCTGCAATTACATTGCTTACCACAAATTGATGAAGTGTGTTTCATATTTCAAAAGTATTCTGGCATACACAGACAAACACTTACATACGGTACGCATGCAGACTGTCTCAAAAAGTTTACGCTTTTAGCGGTATTGGTGTAAAAAAAATAACGAAACTGTTGCTTAAAACTGTAAAGGATACAGCTTTTGTTTATATGTGTGGCGAAAATACCCCACACACACACACATAAACCCTTAAACTTGCCATACGATACTTTAATGCTGATAACGTTTTCTCTTTTTTTTACTTCATGGCTTACATACATACCCGTATTTGGGAGAGTTTTTGCAATATTTTTCTCGTATTTTTTTCGTAGTTTTTTGAAGGTGTAAAGTTTGCAGACGTCTCAATTGCCATATTTATGTTATTTAGAACCCTAAACTATAATACTAGACTTGTAAGGACCTGTTTGCTATTAATAGTTAAGCTTGCTTCGCCTTTTTTTTGCTTTCATTCTGACTGCTGCTGGCAAATACACGAGTATTGGAAAATAAAAAGCGAGAGGAATTGTAGAAAAATAAATGCGAAATGAAAAAATGAAAGGATTTTGCTGAAGCAAATAAAGAAAAAAACAAGAAGTAACTTAATACCCCTGGATGAAAATCGTCTAGAATGGTACGCATCTATGCACAATAAATATCTCCAACAAATAATCACATTCATAAACATTAAATTCAGACAGAGAGAGAGAGAGAGAGAGAGAGAAAGAGAAAGCAGGAATAAAAATTGTTTTTATTCGTTCGTTTATGTGAAATCTATACACATTATAAGTAATTGTATATAAACAATAACAACAACAACAAGAAAATTTCAAATTGTTGCAAGTTGCAAATGCATACGAAGTGCTATGTTCACACAAGTATCTGTGAACTAGAGAATGCACTGGGAGAAAGGGTATTGGTCAGCAGCGGTGTTACTTGGAAAGTTTATTTCAAAAAAAGAGAATAAAAGCAACACACTAGATTGATTGCAACAAATGGAGAAGACTGACCCTGCTCAACAACGGATAGCAGCCAACAGTCATGAGTAGATTTCAAACTCAAATAGAAAACAACCGACGGGAGTAGAGTATCAGAGATCGTTCAAGCTAAGAGGCATTTAAATGCTGCTTGCTTGCTTGTGATAAATTTATTGTATCAATAAAACTTACAATGCCTTACTCAGTGTTTCATGGCATCATTAAGGTCCCATGTTGGTCATATTGAAAGCTAAGCAATGGTTATTGGGTGATGGGATTTTCCTTAAAAATTTCTTAATATTCTCAAGCAACGTTGAAGCCTCTAACATCATCTTATCGTCCATCCTCGTTCAGATAATTTTCGGATCAAAAGTTACTCTTATGTACGTTTCATGACATGGGAATACATACACACCAGAGATCAGCAATGAAACGCTTTTTCGCTACCCATAAGCACTCATGAAATTTGGAATATAAGTGAGTCTGCAATATTGAACTTTAGCTATTCATTCATACTCACTAAAATTTAGAAGTACAGGTTGCAATGAGTATGCGTACAACGTTGACATCAAACTCATACCATTCGAAATATGTTTGATTCATAAGCCTACTCATTTAGATTCATAACTTTAGAAAAATTCTTAGAGTGAACTCGAATCACTCATCAAAATTTACAGTCTTAGTGTTACATTTACAAAAAAAAAAAGAAAAAGACACATAAGCAAAAAATACAGACAGAGCAGCAAGCAGAGCAAACACACAACTTTCTGGTGAGTATTTAAGTATTCGTACGCGATTCATACTTATTTTATGCTTCGTGTATATGTTGAGTTATGGAGAGTCGACATCAACAACATCATACGTGTTGTTAAGTATGAATATGGTGAGTACTTCAAACTTTGAATATGAGTAGTATGAGTATAATATTAAAATAAGTGTGAATGCGTATAAGTATCAGAAATTATGAGTATGATTCGATTCTACTCAGCTTTTTGAATATATACTCATTGCTGATCTCTGATACATACATAACATAGTTGGTCATTACAACCCTTTAGTCAGGATTACGATCTAGCTTCTCACACCACTTATGTTGTGTGTGTTAATTTTTATACATGAGTGGTGAGACCCACGGTTTAAAGTCGGCTTCGACTCCAAACGACAGATTTTTGAGAAGCTTTTCATGGCAATTTGTTTAGTCTCAGAGTTTTTGCCAGAAATCTGTTGAGAGGTAGATGCCGAACAAATATTTTTACATATTTTCGTTTTTGGTGGAGATATCTGATTCAAGCCCCAGGAATCGTGGCCTCACGTCTAATAACCTAGCACACTACCTACTAGATTACGGCAATAGACAGAACATGGGAATATTGTCAGAAATTACATTTCAAATAAACTGGCTTGGGCCGTTACAGAACTCACAATCTTCAATATGCTGCAAGGCACAAGTGCTCCGATTACCTCAGTTGAATTGGGTATTCTCTGGACGTTATACAGGTTCGCTCAACTTCAATGGAAGTAGAAAGCTCATATTTATTTAAACAATAGAGCCATCCATGACACTATTTCGTTTCTCAAAGCCCAAGTCAAATTAGTTGACATTCTTTCAAAAAGCTGCTGCAGCAGCTATGGGTCTAAGGAAAAGAGAGAATCTGTCGTTCTCTTAATGTTCCAAGGCTCGACTCTTGCCAAGAAGAGGCGGACGTCCTCATTTTCTGCCAAATTAGACGATTCCATTCGAATATTTTTTTACAGTGTTTTATAGCAACACAAAAGCTGTTACCAGCTGCAATTGTTAACAATAAATTTTTCCGTAATATGGTAGTAAAAAACTTTACTACAAATAAGCTGTTTGCAAATATATAAATGTAATGTGTTAACTACACATACATACATATACCCCTACCAAGCAATGACACACACACACACAGTCAAACAATTATTGTACTGTTAAATGCATAGAAAATACTCACACAATGCAACAAATCCTTTCCAATACATAAGCAAAGCATTGTAACGCCTCATATTGTATTCTGTCGTTTTGGTTTTGAAAGCAACAGAACAATACAATAAAAAATAGAAAGAGAGAGAGAGAGAGAAGAGAAAACAGGAGAGGGAGAGAGTGTATAAATCTTATGGTATCGGTATTGGTTAACTGTAGGTGCCTGAAAGTTAACAACAAGTTAAACTGAGCTGAGTTTAGTTTATTTAAACTGAAATGCTCAATTAACCATTTGACTACAATATTTGTTGTTGTTGCTGTTGTTGTTGTTTCAATTGTTGTTGTTTTCAATTGTTTGTTTGCTTTTTATGGGTTTCAATTTCAGTTTCAACTGTTTGCTACTCTATTTCGCTCTTTTTTTATTTTTGCCCATAAAAATTGAAACTTTTTAAACAACAGCAGCAACGGCAACGGCGAACAACAACAATATTTTGTTGTTGTTCCAATAATAACCATAAATTTTTTTCATAAAATTTAATGCTCAAAATAATAGATTTTTCGCCCCTGTTTTTTAGTTGGATTTACTGGGCAAAATTATTGGTTGATTTAATAAGCAGTTGCATTACGTTTTATCCAACATTGTTGTGAAAAACTATAATTTTTTGTTAATAGGGTCCGTGAAATGTTTTTGATTGCTTAATTAAATGTTCATAATTTAAGAGAGACCGTTTTTGAGTAATTCAACAGGACAGAAATTCTTCGTTGAAAGGCTGTTGACACAGCTACGACAAGCTTTTATGCTAATTTCGATGGATATTTTCAAGCTCCAATCAAGCCTGTAAGAAAAACATAAAACTTTTATTCATACCGGCTAGTTTTACAACAATTTACTTGCGCCTTCTTTATATAGGAGTCAGAGATCCTCTTTGCAGGTTGCCAGTCTGCGGTATTTCTATACATAAAGCCGAGGCAAATCACTGTCACATTATTTGACTTACATGACTAATAACTACAACCCTTTAGTCAGGTCTAAGTCCTGGCTTCTAACAGCAACCATGTTGTGTGTGTTAATTTTTATACATGAGTGGTGGGATCTACTGTTTAATGGCGTTTCCAAATGACAGATTTTTGAGAAACTTTTGAAGGCAATTTTATTTAATCTCAGACTTTTTACCAAATATGTGCCGAGAAGAGGCGAAGAAATATTTTTTCGTGTTTCCTTTTGTTCGAGGTGACTGGACCTGGAGTTAGGACCAGGGCTGCACGTCTAATAATCCAACACACTGCCCACTAGACTACGACGGCTGCCACTGCGGTATATGTACGTCTTCTTAATCTTAAAATACATACAGAAATGGTCATTACAACCCATCAGTCAGGATTACGACCTAGTTTCTCACACCACTTATGTTGTGTGTGTTAATTTTTATACATGAGTGGTGGGACCTACAGTTTAAAGTCGACTCAGAACGACTGATTTTTGAGAAACTTTTTCATGGCAATTTTATTTACTCTCAGAGTTTTTGCCAGAAATCTCGAACGCTGGCCTTACGTCTAATAAGCCAACGCACTACCTACTCAGAGTTTTTATCAAAAATATGCCGAGAAGAGGACATCGAAGAAATATTTTTTCGAGGTGACTGACCTGAAGTTAGAACCAGGGCCGCAAGTCTAATAACCCAACACACTACCCACTGGACTATGGCGACTGCTACTGCCATACACATATGTACATCTTCTTATTCTTACACCAGAATATTCGTAAGACTCTGAGAAGATATTGAATCACGGACAATTCTGGACTTTTTGCATGTAGCGTTTCAAGTCTTGCAACCATAAAGGAGGCTGGACATGACAATCGAATCTAGTATGGTCAACTTTGTGCGCTCAGAAAGAAAATGTGAATTTTAGAATTGCGCCAGTTCAGTTTGGGAAATTATGCTCGCCATAATCTAGTAGATAAGGCTGTTGGCTTATAAGACGTAAAGCCACTGTTCAAACCCCATGTCAGACATTAAAACGGAAATATGAAAAATATTTATTCGGCCACTTCCTCTCGGCATATTTCTGGCAAAAAATCTGAGAGTAAATAAAATTGCCATGAAAAGTTTCTCAAAAATCTGTCGTCCGGAGTCGACTCTAGAACTGTAGGTCCTGCCACTCATGTATAATATGTATAATATGTATAATTATGTATAATAATATTCATAGGCCAGAATATTCGTAAGACCCTGAAAAAACATTGAATTACGGAGCAAGGGCAAAAGTTCCAACTTTAGCAAAGGAGGCTGGACATGACAATCAAGTCAAGTATGGTCAATTTTGTATGAGAATGTGGATTCTTGTTTGCGGTAGTCAATGTTTTCGCCCATCAGTTTAAGAAATTATGCTCCTGTGATAAGAAAACATCTTCTTTTTGGTTGTCTGTTATTTAAAATAATTAAATTAATGGCTTTGTTATAGGAACATGTCGAAAGTCTTGGAATTGGGCCGCATATTGCTTCATTATCCATTTGATTTAACTTGACCTGTTTCTTGTTTCCTAAACTGAAGAAATCGCCTGAAAAATAATATTTTTTAGAAGAGGGAATCTTAGACAAAATGCATTAAACTCCCAGAAGACTTTTTCAAAAATTCTTTGACTTATTTACACGCCTTCGTGGGAATAAAACAACCTACATTGACCGTCTTTGTTTAGGCTTTAAATTTAATTTTTTGATTGAATTTTAATTGCAATTTTTTTGTAAACATTTTACCTCACCTTCAATTCATTTCTGTTTTGATTTGTTTTTTTAACTGAAGAAAAACATGTCTGTGTTGTTTCATTCCAATTGTCCTTTTTTGTTGTAGTCCTGGTGCACATTTTGCCTATTAATCAATCACACAACACATGTCAATGAGTCAGTTCAGTGAATTGGCCTGGCGGTAGAGATGTTTGTATTTTTAAATAAGACAACACAGACATGAATTCATTTAAATTCCAGAAGTTTTCTTCTCTTCTCTTTGTTGTATGTACTCTCCCCCCCTTTCAATTCCAAAGCCTGCTGCCCTAACGAAATTTACACTCCATGCCCTTATGTTCTACTCGTAATGTAGGTGGTGAGCGCTCAGGGAATGCAGGAAAACAAAATTGTTTACATTGTGTATGTGTGTGTGTGTAATGGAAAGCAGCAAAAGGGTGGTCAGCTAGACAAACAATGGGAATTTAAATACAAATAAAAAACAAGAAGGAAAATTATGCTCAAAAATAAAAAATAAAACAAAAAACTTTGGAATGGAAATGAAAAATCCTTGAAAACAAAAACAATGAAATCGAAAACAAATCAAAAGTGAAAATGAATTTTTAAACGTTTTCCCCTTCAAAAAACAACAACAACAAAAAATGAAAGCCGAAATAAATAAAGCAAAAAAAAGACGAATCAAAATAATAGAAATCGATTGCAAATGACTCTTGATATCCTTTGTAAAGGACTCGAAAAGTGATATGAAACGAATTAATTTATTTGTATGTATGTATGTACATATGTTCGAGTGTCTGTATGGATTTGTTATTTATATAGAGGAGTAGACAAAATAAATATTTATTTTATATTGTTTCTCATGTTATTGTTGTTGTTATTGTTGTTTTTATATTAAAGATTCATTGAAATTTAACTGAGATTTATTACGACAGAAAACCACACATTGGGTCATATAAAAAGTGTTTACGATGTTTGACTTTGGCGTAGAGTTCAAGCCGTATATCGGGCAACACGTACTTGATTGGGTCAAATGAACAAATGCTTAAAACGAGTCTCCCCTGCTAGAAGCATGGTGAGCCAAGAATATCTATTGTGCGAAGCCCACTTTTCCAATTCTTTATCATAAGTTTTTTCAGAAACTGAAGCATCTAGCAACAAGAGATTAAGGAATGTCCTGGACTATAAAACACTGATTAACAATTTCTCCAGTCATGTCACAGAATATCTTATAGAGGTACCTACTCATCAAAGATTGAACAGAAGAAGAGGTCAGCAACGAGTATTCAAAACGATGAGTAGATTCGAATCATATTTATAATTTCTGATATGCATTCATACTTATTTTAATGTCATACTCATACTACTCATACTCAAAGTTTGAAATACTCATGATACTCATACTTAACAATACGCATGATGTTATTGATTTCAACTCTCCATGACTCATCGTATACACGAATCACAAAATAAGTATGATTCGCTTATGAACACTAAAATACTCACTCAATGAGTATGAGCTTATGAATCGAACTTATTTCGAATGGTATGAGTTTGATGTCAACGTTGTACGCATACTCATTGCAACCTGTACTTATAAATCAACGTTGTAGTGAGTATGAATCAATCAGAGTAGTTGGATTTCAACACTGTTGACTCACTTATACCCAAAATTTCATGAGTACTTATGAGTAGCGAAAAAGCGATTCATTGCTGATCTCTGAACAGAAGTAAAGAAACTAGTAATCTTACTGTTATTGAGACTACGGGAAAATAAACTTGAATAAGCCAATACTACACCACGTTACAATAGTAGACAGGAACATCATCAGGCTATTGTGAGACAACATCACAGCAGAAAAAATTTCAAAGATACTCTGATGAAATACCATGAGTATATCAAGACTTAATAAATGCAACTTGAGGCTACTGATGACTGCCCTACGTGCCTTACATGTGCATCGGAATTGCATAGACATGGCAGATAGTAATAAATGCGGGGCATTGCCCAGTGATTTCGCCGTAATCTAGTAGGTAGTGTGTTGACTTTTTAGACATGCGGCCACGGTTAACACGCCAGGCCAGATATTTCCAACAAAACAAAATATGAAAAAGTATTTCTTCGTTCTCAGCAGATTTCTGGCACAAAGTCGGAAAGTAAAGTAAAATTGCCATGAAAAAGTTTCTCAAAAATCTGTCGTTCGGAGTCGACTTTAAACTGTAGATCCCGCCACTCATGTATAAAATTAACACACACAACATAAGTGGTGTGAGAAACTACGTCGTAATTCTGACAAAAGTATTGTAATGGCCAATTAGGTATGTATATAATCTTGCTGGCATTGTAGACATATAGACTGCGGAAAATAAGCTTGAACAAGCCAATATTACACCAGGAATGTCACACAGGCAATAGACAACTTCACAGCAGAAAAAGTGCAAAGATATGCTGCTGCAGTACCATGTGTATATCAAGACTTAATAAAGGCAAATTATGGTTACTGATGAGGCATGACAGATACTAATGAATGCGGGCCATTGCCCAGTGTTCGTAAGCTCGAAATCCCATAACTCATCTCAAAGAAGTGAACTGGAAGTCTTCCTATAGACGATATGTTTGCTACCTTTTAGGCATGTGATATTAAACTTCTATGATTGGTCTCCTCCCCTTCAAACTATCTACCAGTCACGCCAAAAAAAACAAATTTCTTACTTCAGTGTCTTGATAGAAATTTCAATAACCTTGCAGATCTTAAACATACTACATACTTACTGCACATCTATAAGAGTGGAGAAGTGTTATAACAACCTATGCCCAGTATAAATGAGTCTCGTAATCTTTGAAGGCAAATTTTCATTCAAACTGTTCATCTCATCATCTGATCACTCCTGAGCTCTATTGCTTATAACTTGATCGTTGAAAAGAAGTAAAGACCAGAATAGGGCAACAGAAAATACCAGGCCACATATCGACGCCTCCGTTGTATAACATTGTAGGTCGGAGAAGTGTGTTTTGAGTTATGAGTTCTTAAAGTTTTCACTCGATATACGACTATTTGTGTTCTAAGTAGATTTTTCACTATAACTTCGGAACGAATCGGCGCATCTTAATCCAATTTTGACCGTATTTAAGTTAGAGAACGTAGAACGTAAAAATGCAAGAACATTAAAAACTTTCTAAGTACCCTTAGAACGGTATAGAATAGACGCGTCGATATATTTTTAATGGCCCAACAAAAATTTACTTCATTTGGCTGAGAAATTTAATGAATCCACAGCAATAGCCAGCCTTTGTACCGTCTTACTGGTAATCAAATTAGGCAACCTTGGCCAAGTTTCTCAACCATAAATTACAGAATTTTCACGTCAAAGAAATTACGGAGAAATCAATACAAAATTTTGAAATTTAAAGAATTTATCAACAGAAAAAACACCGCAGTTACTTCTTATATACACCAATACAGCATTTTGGAAAATGGAGATTTTTAATTGAATTAAATCCCCAAATACAGAGAGACAGAAGGCAAAGAAACAAAAAATGAGGAAAAATTAAAATTAAAAACAAGAAAAACAAGGGAAAATCCAATCATGTATAAAGAATAATAGGAAAACTAACTTAAATATGTACTTCAGTCTCACAATCTCAGTCTCACACTCAGCCAAAAAAGTGTACGTATAATGTGTGGTAAAGTATGTACGTTTTAAGTGATTGGTCTCCTCCTCCATATAACTACATGCACTGTGTGTATGTATGGCAAGGCAATGAAATTGAAGAATTTGTACTCAATTAACAGAAAACTAAATATTTACTTATACATTTTCACTTAACTGGACTCTCTCTCAACTTTACTCTTTAGTCTACTCCATAAGTCCGTCTCTGTATCCGTCCATGTGTCTGTCTGTTCATCAGACTGATTCGAGTCGAAATCATATGCATACAAATGCAAGCAATCATAGAGGAGTTCGTACTTTTTTTTATTTCTTTTTCAGTACCACAGTATCACCAAATTGTGATAATGATGACGACGGACGCTGTTGATGATGATGATGATGTCGAGGTTGTCTATGATACTGATGGTAATACTCTTTGCCCGTACGATACATACCTACATATGTCGCCTGTATAGCTGTGGCTGTGTTATAAAATCTGGAGTTTAAATTGCAAATGTCCGTATATAATTTGCAATACACTGACTAAACAAATAATACTGAGAGAGTAAGATACACAGCAAATCGACTGACAGCACTGATAGTCAGGATGGTTGTACATCTATTGTACACACATACACTCACACACACACACTATCAGTTAGTTGTATTGCACATATAGTGGCTATATAGTAGATGAACAGGCCAAAGGAATGCGACCGACTAAATATTTTCCATAATGTAATAAGAAAATTTTTGAAATTGACTTAAAGCAGGGAACTGTAATTCGGTAGATTCATTAATAGCCCTGTATACTCGCGTCTCTTCCAAACTGTAATATATGTGGACTGAAAAAACCATTTACTATCTGTAGTATGTACTCAGAGACGTCACTACGTTCCATTTCCATCTGGTCTGATTTTGTTCTGTAGGGATACCTTTCGAAATTTCAAGATATGCCTGGAGATGTTTACATATTACTTGACCAAACACTTCGCCTAACATAGTGGTCTGCATTATTCATGCTTAAAAAGATCCCCTAAGCTCTGCAGCTTCCAATTCCCCAAAAAAGCAATTCATTACTCGCACGTACATATTCGGCTTTTCTTCTATCGCAAGTTTATAAACGATGTTCGTTCGGTACCCTGTTCAGCCTAGGGGTTCTAATATCTGGTATGCAATACATCCTCTTTGGTTATCCCCGCAGTATTCTTCAAACAAGTTCGCATGCATTCGCTGCTTATTAACTTTTTCTGTGGTAGAAAGAACACCGAAACAATCTGTTTCAACCTATTCAAGTCTGCTTTAGAGCTCTTGGCTTTCTCATTCTTCCTCTTCAACAGACTATTTCCCACCAGTCAGCATCAGCGCCACCCTTCGTGTTTTGCCCTGGACAGAAACTTACCAAAATTTCTGAAGGTTCCATGAGTCTTTTTCGCTAAACCTGACAGCCACTCACATTGCAATTTTGTTTCTCAATTGTTTTCGTAGGTAAAAGTACAACAAAAGAAAAGGATTCACGTCAACGATGGTCCTGAGACCCTTTTGAGAGGCTCTGACTGGTTAGTACAACCAACGAAAAGTATTCTCTTCGACGATGATCCTGAGACCTCTCGAAGATACTCTGATGGGTGATAGCTCACTAGAAAATCATCCTTTAACATGCCAGATCTATTCACAGCAGTTTGTAATATTTTTCATCGACTTGGCTTAAAAACTGTGTTGATTTTATAAAGCCCAACTGCCTTAAGTAGCTTAGCTTAGTTGATCGAATTCGTTACTTCATATTGTTACGAAAATGAAGAATTTAGATACTGGTGTTTTACTTTTACATCACTTAACACTAAAATTGTAAACAATTAAACAAAAATGCAACAACAAACAGCAGCATAAAAAGGGCAAACAAGTAAACATAAATACAACAACAAACACTACAAGAATAAATGAAAACAACGATGTTTACATTCATAGAGATCTCGAGAAGGCGAAACAACGAACATTCGCCTTCAAGAACATTCATCAGACTGTTTACGTTGTCATATAAAAGGCAAGGCAAAGCAGGCAACTGAGTTAGTAAAAGTTCAGTCAGTCTTGTGTGAAGACGCATTGTGTTTGAGAAGAGTAATCGTGGTTTGAAGTTCTCCGTTAAAAAGATCTTTCGAACAATTGCCTAGTAATAGTTATTGTTTATGCAAAGGATGTTAACAGAGATATAACAAACAAAGCAATTGTTGTTGTTTATATCAAGTTGTGAATAGTGGCACACAGAATTGTGCGAATAATAAAGAATTTTAATTAAAACTAAACCTAAATTTATTTTTATTTTATTTGCAATCTACGAGCTCATATTTTAAACGTTTTTTTAAAGCTAAAAAGCTTTTCATATCACTATTGCCAATATAGTTGGCCACTCTCTGATCAAGAGTACGTTTTTTTTTTAATTCCAAGCAAATATTACCCAAAACTCTCCGGTATCATATTGACAGCCCGCATTAAGCATAGACAAGTATGCGTTTGCATGAGTTTGTTGAAGAGTATATGAAACCGTAAGTAAAATACAGACACAAATATAAATATGTATACAAAAATAAACAAACATACACTCTCTTCTTTCTCACCAACACTTTAAAAGCATTTGTCAATATTAAAGAAAAGTTTTTTTTTAGGTGGTCGTCATATGAGATAAATTTAAATGTCCATCTGTAAGTGTGATTGTTTGTATGTATGCAGCAACAGTCTTTATAGGAAATATTAGATTTTTTTACAATATTTTTGTTGTTGTTGTCATTTTTATAACCTCTTTTCTGTTTGTTATTAAACAACAAGAGAAATAAGTTTAAAACAAACACACATAAAGAGAAAGAGTGAGAAAGAGAGAGCGAGAGAGAGAACGAGATTTCCATACAAGTTGTTGTTTGTTGTTAATTTTAGTTGTTTGGCTTTTATTGCTCATCTTTTTGTTGTTGTTGTTTATAGAGTTGTTCACCCATATAACTAACACATGCATAATGGCCACATGTCTATTTCCGGTTGAATGCTGGCCAAAATACACACAGAAATTCTATTTAAATCGGCGTACAAACTGATAAAAAGGTACAAATGATACAGACACTCTCGCTTACATATAAATTTAGTAGACATTCATATGAATATTTACTGATAGTCGGACATGCAGTCACCCATCCAGCCAGCCAGCCGGTTAGCCATTCAAATAAACTTGAATTTATAGTGGCAAATTTGTATAGACGTTGTTGTTATTGGCTGTGGCTAAAAATTTCCTACTTTTTTTAAATATGATTTGGAATTTTTCTTTATTTTTTCAGTTTTTTTTTTCTCAATTTATTTTTTATATTTATTGGCCAGTGCTTGTATTTTAGCCATCAGGTTTTCTTTTTTATGAGGGTAAAAAGTAAATCATCATATTCAGTCTGTTGACGCTGTTGTTAGTTCCATGTTTGGGCCATAAACAAACATGTCTTGGGCATCTTTAATATTTTTTATAAAACAGAATTTAAATTAAAAATATTACGAAAGGATTTAAAAGTAGAAGAATAGTTAATTACATTAAAAAAAATTATAAATGTTTTCTGTCTAGAAATAATGCAGATAAGACATGCATGTGACATGAATGTGGCAACAACTTAAAGTAAAGAAAGAAATTTTGTACAGCCTTTAGTTTCACAAGGCGTTAAAGATTATGCTGAAGCTTGACTAATCAATTACTTACTTAATTGGCCATAACAACCCGTTTAACGGATTTCGACCTGCCGCAACACATCCTTCCAGGGGCTTCGTGCGCGATTACGCTAGTTGGTCACACCATTCGCTGACAGGGCTTCCTCGATTTGGTCCTTCCAACGGATGCAAGGTCGTCCTCTTCGCCGACTTCCGCAGATTCCCGCATCAAATACCCGTCTCGCCGGAGAATTCTCCTCCATTCGAACGACATGACCGAGCCAGCGCAGCCGCTGGATATTAATACGCTGTACACCGTCTATGTCGTTTATGAGCTCATATAGCTCACTGTTGGATCGGATACGGAAATCATCGCCAACTCGCACTGGACCGAAGATCTTATGTAGGGCTTTTCTTTCGAACACTATTAAGGCCGTTGCATCTGTACTAAATAGGTTCCATGCCTCTGCGCCATAAAGAAGCACGGGCAGGATGAGTGTCTTGTAAAGTGTAAGTTTTGTCGCACGAGAGAGGTCTCTGCTACTCAATTGCCTATTGAGACCATAGTAGCAGCTGCTGGCAAGAGTGATCCTGCGCTTGATCTCCATACTGACATCATTTCTGGTGGTAACGGCGGAGCCAAGATAGATGAATTCCTTGACCGTATCAAAAGTATAATTATCAACCGTAATCTGGCCAATCAATTATTTAACCATTTTCCAAATTCAATCTCCCATTCCTACTTCCTCTCCTTTTCCCTATCTCCCCTATTATCCTCTCCTTTTAGGACGTTGTACAATGGCTCAACTGGACTTCCGGGTACACTTCCTCTAACCTACTTTCCATGGTATTATATATTATATATTTATATATATTTTATATTGCCAGAAGTCTGCTGAAAGAGGAAGTCACCGAAGAAATATTTTTCATTTTTTCGTTTTGACGCCTAACCTGGGGTTTGAACCATAGACTCACGTCTAATGAGCCAACACACTATCTACTAGTCTACGCTGACTTCATCAGTTCATAATTGATCCTCATAATTAAGTAAATATAGAATCAAAAATTTAAGGAATAATTTCGTTAACTCTCAAAGAAGAGGCAGCCAGAAAATATTCAATTTGATACACAAAAGTTTTCCATAATATTTCCCATTGTAAGCCAAATTGTTTAGTCGTCATGGATGGGGAACCAAAGCTGGTATATTTTCTGAAGTATCAAAAATTTCTCAATAAATCCAGCTACTCTATTACCACTCCTTTACTATAAAACCGAAGCTATTTATGGGAAAATTTTCGATCACTATATAGACCAGAGATCAGCAATGACTAGTTTTGCGCCACTTATAAGCACTTATAAAATTTTGAATATAAGTGAGTTAACAGTATTGAAATTTAACTATGTACTCTGATTCATTCATACTCACTACAACGTACAGGTTGCAATAAGTATGCGTACAACGTTGACATCAAACTCATACTCAAGATTGATTCATAAGCTCATACTCATTCAGGTTCATAACTTTAGAAAAATACTTATAAATGATTCGAATCACTCGAACACTTAGTTGTTAGGCATTTACAAAAAACGAAAAACGATACATAAGCAAAAAAGCCAGAGCAGAAGCAGAGCAAATACACAACCTTTTATTGAGTATTTTAGTATTCGTATGCGAATCATACTTATTTTGTGCTTCTCGTATATATGTTGAGTTATGGAGAGTCGAAATCAACAACATCATACGTGTTGTTAAGTATGAATATGATGAGTACTTCGAACTTTGAATATGAGTAGAGGGGTTCCATGATATTCAAATAAGTTCGATTGCTTATAAGTATCAGAAATTATGAGTTTGATTCGATTCTACTCATCTTTTTGAATACTCATTACTGGTCTCTGGTATATGCCAGGTGTCTACTCTAGTTGATCTCATATATCTGGACACTCAAATTTTTCTTCATGGACAAAAGGATGACAAATGTGGTAGAACAACAACTGTTGAACCATATAAACAATTTCACGTATGTTTGATCAATAAAGCCAGAATGAAGGGCAATAGAGACAGCTAGCAATCATTGCTTAAGGCGTCTTAAATCCTTTACGGCCTTGAAGAACGAACTATGGCTCTACTTGTTAGATTTATGACAGGTAATTGCAACTGTAACTCCAACTAAAGTTCAGTAATTTATGCATAAATATATTGTTACGCAAATCGAAGCGACCTAATATCGTTTAACAACAAAAACGATAAACAAAAGCCACACGATACAAATACACACTAACACCAAGAATACAATGAACGTGTTGGTTATCTAAAGCTGCACACACACATATGTACAACGAACCTGGTTCCGCATGGTACCAACAACAACATGCATGTGACAAAAAGGGATGAACAACGTAAGCAAGGTACACAAACAACAATGTATTAGCAACAGAGCTCTCGAGAAGGCGAGATCGCGAACCTGCCACTTCAAGAATGTCTGTTACACTGGTTGTGTCGGACTATAAAAGGGCTGGACAAAGCAGGCAGCAGTCAGTTATAATTCAGACAGCCTTGTGTGAAGACGCGTTACGGTTTGAACATACAAGTGGTATTGCTTGCAAAAAGGTTGTAAGCAGAGAAGATCTAACGAAAAGTTGTTAGTGTTAACGCGGACAGAAGTGTGAAATAGAATAGTCTACAAGCAAATTATTGTTGTATCGTTAAGTTGTATACGGTGGCACACAAAATTAGTGTAAAGAATAAAGAGAGTTTAAGGGAAAATAAACACATATTTGTTTTTACTTGGTTTGAAATTAACGAACTCATATTTAAACGTTTTTAAAAAGGTAAAAACGTAACAATATATATGTTTTAAGCCTTTTAGATGTATAAGATCCAGACAACATGTAGGCTTTTGGAAAATAAGATTATTTAATCAAAAGCTTATTTTCTTACAATTATATGTACCTATAAAACCTATTTAAAGATTCATTTTCGAAAAATATTTTTTAGTAAAATATAACTTTGATTATGCAGATCTATATCAACTATCATACTGTGTTCAATTTGTTTCAAATTTTAAAAATTTTCAACTATTTTATCATCATTTCATCTTTCCTATTGCTGCTTTTATTTCCTCTTCAAGTAAAACCATTAGTTTCCCTAAAGATTCACTGAACCTTTCATACCTTTCCACCCACACTTACACATTTATCATTGATTAAAATGGATTCTTCCTGTATAGCAGCATAAATGTCCTGAAAATATTAATAAATTATCATCATCACGGCCATTAACAGAAATATTTCTTTCGCTGTGATATGGCACTGAGGCAGAAAATGCATTTCGAGTGTGTATTCGCAGTCTTCAAAATCATTAGACTGCGTTACCGTTGGTTAAACATGCGATCATTATTATAAAAAATTTATATTCAACAACTAACGGCGATACAACTGACACAGCAGTAGCACTAGCAATACCGTTACTAACACCGATAACACCGCACTATTTCAACCACTTACTGTTAAATACAAAACATTTCGTAACAAAAATGTCCTTTTTTTCGCTGCTTTTTTTTGACTGATTTTCGCAAATGTTACACCAAAGTATCGACATTAGTGCGTGCGAATTTCCAATTAGTGGTAGAAAAAGTCGATAACAACAACAACAACAACACCGAAAAAAATTTACTATTGATGTTACGAACACTTAACACCAATGTTGCTGAACTGCTTGGTCGCTAGTTGGGACATTTTCATCCTGTTTCACAATAAAGAATGGCTGGCTGGCTGGCTGGCTGGCTGGCTGGCTGTTGACGACAACGATGATGTTGTCAATGATTTTATGCCAGGAAATTGCTATCCAGACTTCACTAACCACAAACAGTTGCTGGAAAAATCATAGAAAACAACAACAACAACTGCAATACTACCACTACTACAGCATTGACTCAGCCAAGGAAAGGAAGTCATTGTCATCATCAATGTGGCTGCTGTAGTTGGTTGTTTTTTCTTTCTCTTCTTTTTCATTCCTGTTATTGGAGTTGAGTGTTGGTGAAATCTAACAAAACAACAACAACAACAACAATATTTTTCCAAATGCAAAATAGAACTGAAGAGGCAAAATAAAAGGCAAAAAAACAAATTATTGGAAAAAAATAATAACGAAACATATTTTGCCATTAAATGCTTTGCAGAGATGGGAAAAAATAGAAGAATGTTGAGGAAACTGTTTAACTGTGTGTGTTTAAAAATAAATAATAAATACAACTTTAATGGTTATGGGTTTTTCAAAATTATATACACACATACACATTACTATGCATTATATATCTACGTATGTACATACATACACATAAATCCTAAATATATAGGGTTTCAGATAACAGACAGGACATCTTGAAACAAATCTGATTATCGTGTTTTTTAGGCAAAAAATACAGAAGCTACGTCGGACAATAACTGGCCTCGATTTTTCAAATGCAGTTTCCTACGTTAATTTCGTTGACGTTCGAGGGAACCTGTAAACGATTGTATCGGTTTATTATAAGTCGCAAGTGATTCGTAGTCTTTAGCCCTATTGAACGAGAGTCTACTTAGATGGGTCTGGCAGTAAATATGGGCAAAACGAAGTATATGTTATCGACAAGTAGAGACGTATTGGATCTCAGGAGTTGAAGCCAATTGACCATCCAATGCGTTTTCGCTTCGCAAAGTGGGCCTGCGATCGACTTACAGAAGATGCCGATTTTGGCTAAAAAAATCATCTTTTCAGATGAAGCTCATTTTGATCTTGGCGGGTATGTGTAACAAGCAAAATTGTCGCATTTGGGGAACAGAAAACCCGCACACATACATTGAAAAGCCGACACACCCAAAACGAGTCACTGTTTGGTGCGGATTTGGGTCCAGAGGCATAATTGGGCTATTTTTCTTTGAAAATGAGCGAGGAGTGGCCGTTACAGTCAATGGCGATCGTTATCGGGCCATGTTGAACGAATTTTTGTTCACGAAAATTGAAGAGGAGGATATTGGCAACATTTGGTTTCAACAGGACCGCGCTACGTGCCACACAACCGAAGCTACCCTTGATGTTTTGAACCTTGTTTTTGAAGATCAAATTATCAGCCGCAGAGCTGATGTCGTTTGGCCACCTCGGAGCTGCGATTTGACACCGTTGGACTATTATTTGTGGGGTGCCGTCAAAGATAAGTGTTACGCCGACAAGCCAGAGACAATTGACGCTTTAAAGGACAATATTCGTGAAGCCATTGGTGAAATACAGCTGCACACAATCGATAATGTGCTTAAAAATTGGACCGATCGTGTAGGCTACTGCATGGCCAGCCGAGGCAGCCATTTGAATGAAATTATTTTCCATTACTAACCGGAAGGTTTGTACTTTCATATAAAAAAAGAAATTTGAGGATATATTCAGTACTTTCTTTTAAAGCATTTAATTTAATTTAAGTTATTTGGCGAACGCTTTACTATGGTCTCAATATGTAATTGAGTAGCAAAGACATCTCTCGTACGACAAAACAAAACGGCTCATCCTACCTGTGCTACTTTATGGCCTCTATTAAACACTGATGCAGTAGCCTTGAAAGGATTCGAGAGAAAAGTCCTACGTAAGCTCTTCTTCAATGATTACCGCATCCGATCCAACAGTGTGTGTATGTATGGCGAAGAGGACAACCTTGTATGCGTTGGAAGGACCAAATCGAGGAAGCCTTGTCATCGATTTGTGTGACCAGTGGCGAAGGCGAACAAGAAGTAGAGGCGCCTGGAAGGATGTGTTAAGGCAGGCCGAAATCCATTAGTCGGGTTGTTAACGGCCAGTTAAGTAAGTAAGTAAGGTTCCGCCCAAATCACCTTTGGCTACAAACGTCCTACGAATTCTTCGCGTGATAATTCTGATTGCGGGATGATGATCTATGGACTCCTATGCTGCGCATAAGAAGCAGAGGCGCCTGGAAGGATGTGATGTAGCAGGCCGAAATCCGTTAATCGTGTTGTTAACGGCCAGTTAAGTAAGTAAGTAAGGTTCGTAGTCTAGTAGGTAGTGTGTTGGATTATTAGACATGAGAGCTCGATTCAAGCCCCAGGTCAGGCATTTCCACCAAAAACGAAATATGAAAAATTATTTCTTCTGTGACTTCCTCTCAGCAGATTTCTGGCAAAAACTCTCTGAGAGCAAATAAAATTGCTATGAAAAGTTTCTCAAAAATCTGTTATTCTAAGTCGACTTTAAAACTGTATGACCCCCGCTATTCATGTATAAAATTAACAGACACAACATAAGCGGTGTGGAAGCTAGGTCGTAATCCTGATTGTAATGACCAATTATATATGTACTCGTATGTATGTGTTTCGTAATTGTTATAACTCTATGGTGGGACCTGTTTAAATTAATTTCTGTTAGGTTCGTTCACTCGGTAATGACCTTAGACACAAGAAAACTGATGCTTTTGCTACATTAGCTTCTCATGCTGATGGATACGAATGTTTTGCTAGGCTCAAGTCCCCAATATGCCAACTCAATAAGTTTATTGAGTGATAGGTTAGGTTTTCTGGAAACATTTGGCCTACTATTGATGGTAAAACTGTCTCGCTTCTGTAAATCAATAAGCCCAATACGAAACATATATGTATGTAGTTGGTTTCCCTTCGGGATAATGTTTATCACTGGCAGGGGATCAAGGTAGTCCTCATCCTGATTTCTGCAGAATAAATGCAGTTGGAGAGGACTTGCGGACAATTCTACTGGGGTTGAACGGCTCTTAATTTGAGTATCCTACGCTAGATATTCTTTGAAATCATTATTCAGGTTCTTCTGAGATAAAATTTATTCGCTCTTCTAATCCCCATTAAATGTTCTTTAAATTCATTGTGTATCGCATTTTGCATTCGGTTACGGAAACCCTGGTGTCTATCTATCGAAATAATCATACAAATTGACAAAAAATTGAAAAAAAAGAGAACAGAAGCAGAGAAAACGAATCAATTTGAAAAATCATTTTTAAGTGCATTTTAAGTATCAAGAATATATTCCTGTTTTTATTTACTTTTTTTGCAATTTTAAAATGCTTTTTTAATAAGTACTGGAACGTGCTGACTTCATATTTTGTGGTAAATTTTGAAAAATACTTGCACACACACAATCAGGAGACACAATTTTTATCAAATTTCCTATGATTTATGCAACAACAAAAAAGTGGAAATAAAAACATTTTCATTTCCTATTGATTTTAACCAAAAACTCTCCACTTCATTTATGCCGAATGCATTTAATGGCAACATTCTGTTGTTGTTTTTCATGCCCTTTTAAAGCACTTTTTGTTGTTGGTATTGTTAATTAACCACAAAACGTAATTCATTTTAGATAAGGCAACCAATAAAGGGTATCTGCTGCGTATGCCAGAACTGCTTGCAGTTTTTTATAGAAAAAACAAACGAAGAACGATTTAAGAAGTATTTTTTGACTTTGTTAATTACTTTTCATCGCCAGTAGCTTAGCTCATTAAAAGCAATCCAAATTTGTAAAGACTCAGCAGCAGAAACCGCCGTAGTCTAGTAGCTAGCGTGTTGACTTATTAGACGACAGCTCATGGTAGAACCCGAAGAAATATTTCTTTCGGCGACTTGCCCTCTTCAGTTTTCGAAAGCTGTGTAGTAAATAAAATTGCCAGGAAAAGTTTCTCAAACCAGTACCCGCCCATTCATGGTTTAAATTAACACACACAATATGGGTGGTGTAGGAAGCTAGGTTGCTATGATCAATTAAGTAAGTAAGTGAAAAACCTTTTAGAGAAACTATTTAAAGCCTAAATTTCTTAATCCAAGAAAAAAATGTTAAAGCTTCTGAAGCTATTCATCAAGTTTGTCGTTTTATAGGCTCATTTTTCTAAATCGTTTACTCTCATGCGTAATTTTCCATGTTGTTGTGTTTTATAGTTTTTGAACCATTAAATCTTTTCATTTTCATTCGTATTGTACGTTCTTCTCATTGTTGCTGTTTGTTTTAATTCATTGCCATGTGATTTTTCGATCTAAAAACCTTAAATGACCATGACGAAAATATTTTTATGGATTACAATTTTTGGTGTGCAAAAATTCTTGTTAGGCATTAAATATTTACAACAGCAACAAAAGCAACAACAACACACATATGGTAAGAAACAGTTAATTGGGAATTCCTAGCCATAGACACAGGTCCTACAAAGCAAAGCTCCCTAACAAACGAAAAAAAAAAATTTCGAATTAAAATTGAAAGAGAAGTAAAAATAAATGAGCCAGTCTGTGAATATAAAAAGGAGGCTGTTGTCCTGGCTATATAGTTTTTCCTTTTGTATAATCAAATACAATCACTAAAGCACTCATACATACATATATGCATACATACATACATACATCCTTAGCTAGACTATAAAAACGAAATGGTCCTGTCCTTTTTTTTTTGTCATGATGTTTTTGTTTTTCGGCTCGTAAATATAAAAATTAGTTACTGGTCACTTAGTTTTGCCAGTTTTTGTGATTTTTTCCTCAAAAGAAAACAAACATTCAGATGAAAATCTGCTTACACAGTGGGTGAAAAAGGTTTTCAAACACTAAAAAGATGGACTTTTTTGCTTTACTAAGAACGTTTGAAGAACGTAATAGGACTGGTGTGGGTATACTTTTCTTGGGCACTGTTTTCATATTTTACACACATAAAGTCAAGAGAGTATGGATGAAGAAGAGAGAGTGAGAGAGAGTACTAAAGAGAGAGAGAGAGAGAAGAGGATATAAAAGCTACAATTAATTAATTAGCTTAGTTTGACAAAAATTATGTGGGTGGCAACGCATACACTTACGCACACACACACACTCACTTACATAATCTCACATTCACATAAACTTAATGTAGTTTAAGGACATATTGTTAGACCCTTAATATGTTTTTTTTTTGCTACTTCTCTCTCTCTTTTCATCGTTTATAGTGGTCGTATGTGTGGCCAAAAATAATTTGAAATTCTGTTGGTGTAGCTGGCCATAAATGTCAGGGGCTACAAACATAATTACATGGTAAAAATATTCATATGCTTTACGTTTAAGGTACAACGACAACAGCAACAAGAAAATATTACAGTATCAGCAAATATTAAGTAAAACCTCAACAATATCATAAAAACGTATTTAATATTCCCTATAAATTTAAGATTTTTTTTTCAGAATTTTTACTTTGAATATGAACAACATTTTATTTCGTTAAGCGTAGGTGTTGCTTTAATGCGTGCGTTATTTCAACAGGCCATAAATTAATTGTTAACCTCCGTATGAATACAAAAATCTGGGTCAGTGATTTGTTTTACCTAGAAAATCCGTAAGTATTTACATTGTTTTCTTAGGTTAAGAATTTCATTTTGTGCTACAGATGTTGTAGTAATTTTAGGCACTTAAATATGCAGAACAAAAGGAAAATCTTTAGGAAATCAATGTCAATGAAAATGCTTGATAACGTATCGATTGAATTGCTTAAACGCCCAAACGCTTAAGAGCCCAATTCATTAGCATTGAATGGAAACGGATGCTTAAAATAAATATTCCAAAGAGAGGAGATTTAACTGATTCGGAAATAATGTTTGAAAATACATTGAAAACTGAAACGTCTTCAATTAAATCGTTATCAGTTTCATCCGATTTGGATTCTGTACTCAAACGCTCAGTATATATCATTTGGGACTTCGAATAATGCCTACATAATCCCATATAATCGACCATGTAAAGGGTCCGCCAAATAACTTTTTTTTTAAATGCTTTAAAAAAAAACTACTGAATATTTTCTCAAATTTCTTTTTTTATTTGATAGTACAATCCTTCCAGTTAATAATGGAAAATAATTTCATTCAAATGGCTGCCTCGGCTGGCCATGCAGTAGCCTACACGATCGGTCCAATTTTTAAGCACATTATCGATTGTGTGCCGCGGTATTTCACCAATGGCTTCACGAATATTGTCCTTTAAAGCGTCAATTGTCTCTGGCTTGTCGGCGTAACACTTATCTTTGACGGCACCCCACAAATAATAGTCCAACGGAGTCAAATCGCAGCTTCGAGGTGGCCAAACGACATCAGCTCTGCGGTTGATAATGAGATATTCAAAAACAGGGCGCAAAACATCGAGTGTAGCTTCGGCTGAGTGGCACGTAGCACCGTCCTGTTGAAACCAAATGTTGCCAATATCCTCCTCTTAAATTTTTGTGAACAAAAATTCATACAACATGGCCCAATAACGATCGCCATTGACTGTAACGGCCACTCCTTGCTCATTTTCGAAGAAAAATGGCCCAATTATGCTTCTGGACCAAAACCGGCACCAAACAGTGACTCGTTTTGGGTGTGTCGGCTTTTCAATGTATGCATGCGGGTTTTCTGTGCCCCAAATGCGACAATTTTGCTTGTTTACATACCCGCCAAGATCAAAATGAGCTTCATCTGAAAAGATGATTTTTTTGCCAAAATCGGCATCTTCTGTAAGTCGATCGCAGGCCCACTTAGCGAAGCGAAAACGCATTGGATGGTCAATTGGCTTCAACTCCTGAACCAATTGGACGTCATACCAAGGTCTTTATGCAAAATTCGTCTCAATGATGTCTGCGAAATGTTCAATTGTTGAGAATGACGGTGAATTGATGTTGATGGCGCTTCACGCACACTTTGTGCCACACCAGCAATATTACGTTTATTACGCACTGTTTTCGGCTTTTCACGCTTTGATTTATCGATGAGGATGCCAGTTTCTTTCACTTTTTACACAAGATAACGAACATACGGAGCTGACGGTGCTTCTCTTCTTCCAAAATCCGTACGCAATTTTCGCACACATTCTGCAACATTACCATGATTTTCAAAATAATGTCGCAATATTTCCTAGCGTTGTTCAAGCGTATATACAACCATGTTCGTTCAGCGGAAGGATAAAACTAATTATCTGTCAAATCAGACATGAGCTAAGTGTTACCATTCACGAAATAAGCACTAGTTGAAAAAAAACGTTAGATGGTGGACCCGATGTAACTTAATCCGTGTAAACATATATATGCACACTCTAATATCCATACATACATAATTTATTTAAAACAATTCCTCAACAAAAAAAATCTTCCCATACCGGGAATCGAACCCG
Source organism: Sarcophaga carnaria (assembly GCA_958299815.1). Classification (NCBI taxonomy): domain Eukaryota; kingdom Metazoa; phylum Arthropoda; class Insecta; order Diptera; family Sarcophagidae; genus Sarcophaga; species Sarcophaga carnaria. The sequence continues at coordinate 122,095,666 of OY283153.1, read as the reverse complement.
GGCCTTCTGGGTGAAAGCCAGATATCCTAGCCACTAGACCATATGGGATATGTATTCAAACATGCCCAACATTTTAATTAAATTTTTATATTTTTTTATTTTTGACCTTTGAAATATACACAGTGTTGTTGTTTTTTTCTCATTCACTTTATTTGCTGTGATAAAAGTCTTGTGTGCATAACAATCAAAAATAAATTTTTGTTGATTTTTTTTGCAATATTGTTGGCTTAATTACTCAATATTGACATAAAAAATTTACTACAATTTAAACAATCATTTCAAATACAAACACAACTCAACTCAACGCAACTCGATTCGTTTCGTTTTAATACATAAAATATATGCAAATAGAGAGAGATATTGACTTAAGCAAACAATATCAACTTAAATATGCATGAATATGTCTACACAGGCGGCGAGGCATTGATATTTGGAGTCAGTCAGCCAGCTAACCAACCAACCAACCAACCAGCCAGGCAACCAATCAACCAACCAGCCATCCAACCATTTAACCAAAAAACCTTCACTTATAGAGAGACACACAGAGCGAGAGAGAGATAGAGAGTGGAGGCATACTGTGTGCATTTATTATTATTACTCCTCATAATAATGATATTGTTTTTACTGTTGTTGTTGTTACTGTTGATGATGACGATTATTATTATCATTATCATCAATATCATGATTATCATGATTATTATAATTACATACGGCTAAAAGTTTAAAAAATACATGTAAACCACGAACTTGATATGTGGACATGTATGATCAATCACTGGAAAATTGGATTTTCATACATCAAAATACCAGTATCATACATACTTACATACATACATATGCATGTATTAATACTTGTATGTACAAATGTATGAACTCATGTATGAATGCATGTATGTGCTGCGGTATGAGGGAAAATCATTTAAATCTATAGCCATGCAAAAACAAAAACAATAACAAATACTGCAAAGAGAGTCATATGTAAACAATGAGTAATATTTACATACTCTCACCTACACACACATGTTCCGATACGTTATGCATAAATGTAAATTTACTAAGAATATTTAGAAATATGTTGCATACATTAAGGGGGCTATTCTGTATAGAGAAACGCATTTAAGGTGAAGTAATGGAAATAAAAGCTATTTTTTTAGCATAGTAATCGAAAATTGAATCCCATTGTGGTAGAGATAAGCCGTATATGACTAGAGCAGCAATTAACCCGGTTTTGAACTGCACTGCAATGCTGCTCTAGAGCTTCTTCGACAGACTACCTATGAAATTAAAGTAGTCATCGCTTTTCTAAGCGTACATAGTACAAGCAACTTGATGAGAATATTCAAGAAAAGGACTCATCTCGTGAAGTATTGGGGTGGGCATGTTTAGAAGTCGCCATAGTCTAGTAGGTAGCGTGCTGGCTTATTAGACGTAAAGCCAGGGTTCGAGCCTCAGGCCAGACTTTAAAACAAAATACAAAAAGTATTTCTTCGGCGACTTTCTCTCAGTAGATTTCCTACAAAAACTCTGAGAGTAAATAAAGAAAGTTGCCATGGAAAGTTTGTCAAAAATCTTTTGTTTGGAGTGGTCCCAGCACTAATGTATAAAATTAACACACACAACATAAGTGGTGTGAGAAACTAGGTCGTAATCCTGACTGAAGGTTGTAATGACCAATTATGTACATATGTATTGAAAATAAAATAAATCACTTCTCTTAAGTATTCGAAAAAGTTGGCCGGAAGCAAACAAACCTACGGTTGACAGTTTTTCAGACACCAAACTAATGCTAATGAGATGGATGAACCACAACTTCCCAGCCAACTGGAGTACATTTCTGATGAGACTTTGACGGCAATTTCTTGATTGCCTCAGCAGTAAAAATCAATGATCAATGATCAATGCAGGAAAGCATGGTAGCTCATCGTAAACAATTCCCTTCCAATTCAATGAAGGTAGTTAGGTTGAAATGTTTGTTGGCCTAAAAATGTTTGAAGAACTCTGTTACAAAGATCTGTCGAACAAATGTCTAGTAATTGTTATTGTTTATGCAAATGGTGTAAACAGAGGAATAACAAAGAAAAGCAATTATTGCTGTTTACATCAAGTTGTGAACAGTGGCAGACAGAATTGAAAGAATAATAAAGAATTTTAACTAAAAGTAAATACAAATTCATTTTTATTTTATTTGCAATCTACGAGCTCATATTTTAAACATTTTTAAAAGGTAAAAACGTAACAATATAAAGTACTGTGGCCATTTGCGGAAACACATCGAATTGACCCTTCTATATCTATAAACAGATCCAAATAAAAATACCACATGATCTGTCTGGTATGTGATTTCTATGTGAGACACACTAGGCAAGTACCCGTTTCCAATTCATTAGTTAAATGACCAAGTACTCAAGGTCATATTTAGCTTGTCAATTAAAGATCCGTTTCAGTATCAAATTTCATCAATACAGGCTTAAAATAATTTGTTCGGTAATGTGTTGAAACATTTTGTAATTAATCCTCATTTCTACGTACAAAATACCCCCTTTTGAAATATATTTTATGATACCATTAATATTTTTATATATGTACTGTTGTAATGTTTATTTCTAATAAATATTCTTCGTATTATAAATACAACAATTTGTTTTAAAATCATAAACGTAAAGAATTAAAATAAAAAATAATGTCAACCATAAAAATTTAATTTCTTAAGCGTATTTGAAATGAAGTTGCTGGTGGTGGTAAAGCAGTAAAAAAGGCTTAAAAAGTTCTGATAACACCATCAGTACCACACCACCAGCTCTAGCAGCGACCACTGCGTATAAATGTTAGAGTTTTTAGAAAAACAAACACGAAAAGGCACTTCAACAAATTTTTATGCAACACAGTTATTATAAACAAGTTTTAGTTGACTCTACAGTCGGGATTTTTTTTTGTGTAACTTTTGAGGCACAGGGAGTTATAAAAAATGCACTGAAGGAAAAAGTTGGTTGACTTAAAAAACAAAGGTTTTATTGATACAATACTAAGGCAGTTAGTTTCTTTCAGTGTTCCAACCTTATGTTTAAAAATCATTGTGAGCATTTCATTTCATTTTTCATAGCGTAGCACTCTTGCCTCCCAAAAGTACGCAGCCATCATATTGACCATGTTACATAGCGATAAGCGTTAGAAGGAAATATTTTTGAAACATGTGAAGGCAACAAAAAAAAATGGAGAAACTCAATAAAAGAATAAAATAAAAATGAAAATGAAACCGTGAAAAAAGCAGGAGAAAAAGGAAAGAATTTCAAAACCCAAATCCATAGAAAACCAGAAAATGCAACAACGTTTGTGATGTGCATTTAAAATCAACAGAAATCAAGTAAAAAAAAAAACAGCAACAACAACAAATATTAAGTGCATTGTTGCTTTTTTATGACAACAACAATGGCAACACCAACAACAACAACATCTACCATAAACAAGTCAACAAAAACCATGAAAAACAAAAAAACAAAGAATATAAAGTGGGCCTCAAGCAAAAAAGAAAAATACACTTCGGATGAGTGTATGTGTGAAAGGATTTTGGTAACGTTATCCACTTTAAACAGCCCAGTATTACTCGCATATCCTTTTAAAAATGTTTTCTGTTTGTTTTTGTTCAGCAACAAAACCAGTGTATACATGTGTATATGTGGGTAGGTATACATGTGTATATGTAGGTATGTATGAGTACGTATAGGTAAACATACATGTGTATGAATTTGCGTGATTAAATGTGAAAACCTTTACTCATATACCATTTTCAGTTACATTATAAGTGTAGTCATAACTATTATTATTAATATGGGAAGGTATGCCTAAAAGTATATTTACATATTTTGTTTAAACTCTCCAGCAGAAAAAATTCTTAAATTTAGAAAAGAGTATGATTTTTTGCATGCCACGTATAACAATCCCGTATTGTCTAGTGGTTAGGATATCCGGCTCTCACCCGGAAGGCCCGGGTTCGATTCCCGGTACGGGAAATTTTATGTATTTTAAAAGGATATTTTCAATTTTGTTCAAATATTATTAGAAGGTATTTAATATTGCTTAGATACTATTATTTTCTCCAGTATATTGGTCAGTTTCATCATATAAAGCAAAATTTATTTCTAAATGGTTTGTTTCTTGGCTAAATATTACTTTAGAAATTGGCCTAAAATGAGGATAAATAGTGTTAAAAACATATCCCGTATTGTCTAGTGGTTAGGATATCCGGCTCTCACCCGGAAGGCCCGGGTTCGATTCCCGGTACGGGAAACTAATCATTTTTTCTCTAATCTCCTTGCAAAAAAATATTTAAAAATTAAATTGTTCGTTACATTCTTCGAGTTCAGCATATTAGAATAGAAAATAATAATTCGAAATTGTTTAAATCCTTCCCGACAATGTAGATCCTAAAATGTTTCGCTCATTTGCAGGTCTTGAATATTGCCTTTTATTGGTTTGTGTCCTTGCTAAATTTTACTTTAAAAGAAGCATTAAATATGCCTCAAAATATATCCCGTATTGTCTAGTGGTTAGGATATCCGGCTCTCACCCGGGTTCGATTCCCGGTACGGGAAAGCACCCTTTTTCCAAACTGCTTACAAAAAAATATTTAAAAATTAAATTGTTCTTTATATTCGTCCAATTCTTCTTTGGAGAAAAAAATAATGTTGAAGAACCCTTCTCGCACGTTCTAACTCCTAAAATAATCAATTTTTTTATTATGGAATCTTCAAGTCAAAAATTTAAAAGATGCTGGTCTTAAATATTGGTTTGTATCTCTGCTAAATTTGAATTTAAAAATAATATTAAAGATGCTTGGAAATGTATCCCGTATTGTCTAGTGGTTAGGATATCCGGCTCTCACCCGGAAGGCCCGGGTTCGATTCCCGGTACGGGAAAGTATCCTTTTTTCCAACCTCCTTACAAAAAATATTTAAAAATTAAATTGTTCGTACAAGTCATCATTAGAATAGCGGCTAATTATTTAAAATTGTTTTAAGAATTCTTCTAGCACGTTCGAACTTATAAAATAATCCATCTTTTTATGGTATCTTTAAGATAAACAAGTTAAAAATTTAAAAGATGATGGTCTTAAATATTGGTTTGTATCTCTGCTAGATTTTAATTTAAAAATAACATTAAAGACACTTGCATATGTATCCCGTATTGTCTAGTGGTTAGGATATCCGGCTCTCACCCGGAAGGCCCGGGTTCGATTCCCGGTACGGGAAAAAATTATTTTTTTTTTCATAACTCTTGTAATTAGGTAGCCTTCCCTTTGATTATTTAACATTTATTTTTATGCCCGATTATACTAACGTGTATGTGTATTCTGAAATAAAAAACGATGTGTGATAATTTTACTTTTCATTTCCATATAAAAAATGCCAGCCTTTATTTTAAAATAAATTGAAATCTAAGTGAGCAAAAAAGCAGAAAGAATCCACAACAGAAAGCAACACTAACACACAAAATCAACGTGGCAGATTAAAAACATTTTGACATACTTTTCCGTTTTATGAAATAAATAAAATGTGGATAAATTTATTAAAAAAAAATGTACACAAATTAAAAAATGAAAAGAAATGCAGTTTACATTATGAAAAGGGGGGGGATAGTAGAGTAAATAATACCAACTGAAAGAGAACTTGGCGTGCAAACATGCATAGTAGTTTACTTTACACATGAGCACCTTTTTACAGAAGGAAACTTATTTAATTTTTTTTTTAATAAAAATAATTAAATTTAAAATAAGTTTTAACAGAAAACAAATTAAAAAAAAATAAAAATAAATTTTCCCGTACCGGGAATCGAACCCGGGCCTTCCGGGTGAGAGCCGGATATCCTAACCACTAGACAATACGGGATTGTTGTCTACCATAAGCTAAAAGTTGGTTTTAAGCGTTTCTCTTGAATGGTATTCATTTGCAAATATTTCTTTACTTCTTTCCCTCTGCGATAATTACCCATAAAGCGTGTGTAAGCGTAAGTTTTACAATCATCACGTGCTTACAAAATATTTGGAAATTCATTTCAAATTTTCACTTTGTTCTTTAAGTGGAAAATTATAGTTTGAAATGCCAAAAAACAACAACAATAAAATGAAAACAATACACATACACTGGCGTCAATTTTACTTGCAATAAAAACGTGTATGCTGGTCGTTAACATTTTGACCAACAATGTTACCAATAATAATATTTAAACCTTAATTTCTTTCATTTTTTTCAATTTTGCTTTAACCAGTGGCACGCGGTTTGACAGTCTTGTCTGGCCGATAGCAGCAACACAACAGCTGTTTAAACAATCATGCCGTGTTGACTCCCGCTCACTTGGTAACTTGGTAAAGTACCGCATTAAATAATGACCCATCCATCCATACGACCCACTTGTTTGTTTATTTACATTGGCTTACAATCAACAAACATTCCATACCACTCCCCTTACTCCCTAGCTAGCTTAAACCAACTAAAAACCCTTTTATCAGTTACCATACATACATACCTAGTTATTTATATGGCCTGGCCAAGTAGTGTAATAAAAATTCTTTATTTTCCTTCATTAATATTGTATGATGGCATGCAACTTATCCTGTATGTATGGGCATAGTATGGTAGGTATCCCTAGTATAATTGTAAGAGTTATGGAAGAGTTCCATATAGAGACACGTGAATCACGTGATTATGATGTTACTAATGTTCACTTAGAAAAATATAATCGCTATTCGGGGAAATGCATTTTAAATTGAAACAATTTGATTGTTATTCACTCATTACATACAATAGAAGAAGAACAAGAATAGAAAAAATTGGGTCAATATTTATTTTACCAGGGAAAAAAAGTATTTCTCTAGCATTTTGAACTATTTGCTCACACCCATGTTTAACTTATTCACAGTTCACATGGTTAAACCCATTTTAAATGGAGTATTTTTTCATTTTAAATGGAAAATAAACTGTTTTGAACATAAAAGTTTACCAAATTTAACCAATTAAGTATTATTTTGTGCTATTCGAAATTAATTTCGAATTTTCGAACATGCCAAAAATATGTAAAAACCTGATTTACCAACCTTAAGTTAGGTTAGTTATAACTACGTTACCTGTTTCATCAAACTCTCAACTGTCATATCTCTCAAAGGTCTCTGTAGTTTTATTAAGCTGTAGATTCCGCCCAGAGGCATGGACTCTATTAAGCACTGACGCAGCAGCCTTGCGAGTATTCCAGAGAAAGATCCTACGCAAGATCTTCGGTTCAGTGGGAGTTGGCGATAATTTCCGCATGCGATCAAACAGTGAGATGTATGAGCACCTCAACAATATGGACGTTGTATATCGTATTAACATCCAGCTGTTAAGCTGGCTCGGCCATTTCGTTCGAATGGAGGAGGATGCTCCGGCAAGACGGGTATTTGATGCAGAGATTTGCCAAAGTCGGTGAAGAGGACGACCTTGTTTGCGTTGGAAGGTCTAAATCGAGGAAGCCCTGTCATCGATTGGTGTGACCAACTGGCGAAGGCTGACAAGAAGCATATGCGCCTAGAAGAATGTGTTAAGGCAGGCCGAAATGCATTAATCTGAGTTGTTAATGGCCAGTTAAGTAAGTAAATAAGTAAGATTCCATCCAAATCACCTTTGTCTACAACCATTCTGATTGCCTACGAATTCTTCGTCTCATAATTCTGATTGTGGTGTGATATTCTATGGACTTCATCTTTATTTAAAATTCTGCAGTGTCTTAAATACGGTGTACAAAAAATCTGAGGAACTAATGGTTGCTTTACTGCAAGTTACTACGCACACGTACTCTTTCCAATCGGATTCACACAGCGGCAATCTTTACATACATTATTTCAGGCTAAATAATGTGAAGAATGCAACCTAAGTTTCTAATGTTCTAAACAATACCCACGCCCTTGTTAATGTCACCACAAAAAAATCACAACCCACTGTTTAGCTGAGCTATAAATAAATATGAGTGAATTCAACGCACAGCACCAATATTGCCTACAGAAAAACAAGCACATGGTATAAAAACAACGAATATGGAAACCAGTTCTCTTAATAAAACACAACAAACCACTAGCGCACTACTAAACACATACTAGTCATCTACTAAACCTCAACTAAATGTATGCACATCAGCCATTTGTTTGCAATTAAGCTTATGTGCTCATATATCCCATATGGTCTAGTGGCTAGGATATCTGGCTTTCACCCAGAAGGCCCGGGTTCGATTCCCGGTATGGGAAATTTGTTTTTTATGTTTTTGATTTTAAATAAAGATGATAATGTGTAATTCTTAAAAATCTTTTCTCTATGATCTTCTAATAATATTTTAACACACGACACTAATTTATGCTAACCAAGCATAGCATAACTATTAAGTGTTATTTAATTGTTGTTGTAATTGAGAATTATTTAATGTGTCCGCACTATTTGTTAGTGTATTAGCATACGATTTTGTTATCTTTAAAATATTTGGCGGGCCTTGTTAATTCACCGTATTTTTCTTATTATATTTTCTTTATAATTCTCATTTAGTTAATATGGTTTTTTAAACAAATAGTTCAGCTTGTGCCGTTGTTAATTTGTCATTGGTAGCGGTTTGAACTGACGTTCTACCCTATTAATAAGGTCGTGTGATGTTAACAGATTATGATCTCTCGTGATTAGAATCTTCCCACGGTTCCGACGGGGTTGCTCCTGTCTGGGATTTGTGGCTGGACTGACGGCCTAAGACCAAAATCAACCTTTTAATAAAATAAATATCAGAAACAAAGAAAAAGTACTAAGAACCTGGATGGCTTTTTGTAAAACACCATAAAACCACTCAGGCGTTTGGTACTTTTGGCTAAATTACTTAATGTTACTTCTTAATAAGTACTGAGCCGCTGGGTTCAGTAGAAATCTAACATTGAAAATAGTGAATTTTATAATATTTCTTAGCTTTCCTGACTCGAAACCAATCCAGAACCAACTGTGTGAACTATTCATGTCCACATCAATACTCTCTGACAGTCAAACTATCAGATATGTTTCGGGTGCAACCTTGAGCTTTTTTACGCAACGACTCCCTTGGTTGATTTTCACGGCAGTGGTGTGTAAATCTATTAGGTTTCTGCTTGCAAGGACGTCCTGGGTAATTGTGTAGCTGATGAAATTGTTGAGCAGACAGTCTCCTACTGCATCCGATTCCAAACATACCTCAATTATGCTGTATATTTGGCAGAGATAGCGGCTGTTCACAAATCATCACTGATGATTCATCAGCTTGTATGTAGATTGGTTCAAAAAGAAGAAACTACATACATATATTAGAGGACGTGTACTTGCCAAGTACAGTACTCGGAGGTCAAGTTGACCCATTGTACAAAAACGTCCTTTAAGTGAGAGGATAATACAGGGGATGGGAAAAAATGAGAGAAAGTAGGAAAGGGGAGAATAAGGAAGCGGAGGAATTGCACATCCTTCCTAGATAATCTAACAAAGTTATCGTTAAAAAGATAGCTAACCGATTACTAGATTTATTAAACTTTCTAGCTTGTTTTCAGCTTAATTCTAAGGGAATTATATTTTAAATGCCAAGTTCTGACATTGATTGTTAAGACTGCTTAAGCAGCACTGCCACTCCTTCATATACTAACCTATGCAAGTGTAATACAATTGGTAGTTTTTAGGAGTATAATAGAGATTTCACAAATAAAATCCCTAAATAAGGTTTAAATCTTTAGAAATTTAGTATTAACTTGAAGCTTTCTGGTATTTTTTTCAGAAAGTACTTTTTTAATTTTTCGAAAAAGTGCTTTTTAAAATTTTTTAATTAAAAGAAAATGTTTTTAATTTAAAATCAGGAAGTTAGAAAGTAATTGGCCTAAGGATTCGGTTTTTGGTACTTTGACATGACACTTGCTGTTACTTTTTTTCAGTAAGTACTTTTTTAATTTTTCGAAAAAGTACTTTTTAAAATTTTTTTAATTAAAAATTGTTTTTAATTTAGGGTCAGGAGGTTAGAAAGTAATTGGCCTAAGCAAATATTTTTTTTGTACTTTTTAATAGTCTGAATGGAACTTTAGTACCTTTTTCTTGAATTATGTATACAGTACTACTTTTTTTGTATCTTTGAAGTTATTTTAACGAAAAAAAAATATCTTTTTTAGAAAAAAATCATTTCATTGTTAAAATTAAAGTTATTTTTGGCGTACCATACCATTTTAAGCAGCGCTGGAAAAAAACACAAGCATTAGTCATTTGGGAATAATTCCTTAATCTCCCCTAAAAACACCAAAAATGTTTCAAGTCATACTAAAAAAAAAAACTGTATTGCAGACATCAAAGTCAGCCAGTGGCAGGGTAGAACAACAGCACCAAAAAAAAAACATTATTTGGCGAACATGAAAAATAAATTTATAACTTAAGAAACAAAAATTAAGAAAAATGTCTGAAACAATGGAAGAACATAACAACAACAACATATAAAAATTATATGCTGCCGGTAATGTCACCTCAAAACAAAGAAAACGAAAGGAAAGGGAAATGGAAAACCACTCAGACTGAGTACGTCTGTAAGCATTCAGCATTTTGCCGTGTGAAGGTAATTTTATTAAAACAGGATCATCATCCACATCAAAACAGAAAATGAAATGAAATGTAATGGCAATGAAAGACAAGAAAATTTTAAGAAAAATTTCTCGTCTATTTTTTCTGTGACAAGTAACAAGCGGTTTTCAGTTTTAAACATGTTTTGGTAGAAAGTGTATGTCCTTATGAAACGACATAACGACATAAAACCTCATAAAATATACCCAAAGGACATATTAATGTTAAGGAAAGAAAACAAAGAATATTTTGTTAAGAAAATTATTTTTTTTCGTTCGTTTTTTAGTTCGTTTATGAAATGTTATTTTTACAAGGGAAAGTGTTAAAAAATATTTGAAAAATTATGATCAGTTGTAGGAGTCAATAGAATGCCCCTACAGAAGAAATTGGCTTAAAAATACTGAGTAATTATATTGCAAACAACAAAGAAAGGTCCTGTAAAGGACATTCTAAGCAGTATTCAGTCGAATAACTGGAAGCAGAAAATGTAGCTGGATCAGGCGTATTTTAGGAAGACTTCCTCATATAAATCTGCAAGCAACGCTCCAATTATGCAGAAGTTAAATGCCATAAGGATAGTTACAGAAAAAATACGTAGGCCTACTAATATGGGCTTGGCAGTAAATAAGGGCAAAACGAAGTATATGTTGTCGACAAGTAGAGACGTTCGACGTATTGCGTCTCAAATAACAACCGATAACTATACTTTCGATATAGTCAAGGAAATTTTTTTATCTTGCCTTCGCTGTTACCACCAAAATGATGTCAATCTGGAAATCAAGCGCAGGATCACTCTTACCAACAGGTGCTACTATGGTCTCAATAGGCAATTGAGTAGCAGAGACCTCTCTTGTACGACGAAACTAATACTCTACAAGACACTCATCGTACCCGTGCTTCTTTATGGCGCAGAGGCATTGACACTATTAAGCACTGATGCAGCAGCCTTGAGAGTATTCGAGAGAAAAGTCCTAAGTAAGATCTTCAGTCCAGTGTGAGTTAGTGATGATTTCCGCATGCGATCAAACAATGAGCTGTATGAGCTCCTCAACGATATACATATGTTGTGCACCGTATTAATATCCAGCAGCTGCGCCGGCTAGGCCATGTCGTTCGAATGGAGGAGAATGCTCCGGTGAGACAGGTATTTGATGCGGGGATCTGCGGAAGTCGGCAAAGAGGACGATCTTGTTTGCGTTGGAAGGTCCAAATCGAGGAAGGCTTGTTATCGATTAGTGTAATCAACCGGCGTAGGCGCGCAAGAAGCAAAGACGCCTGGAGGGATGTGTTAATGCAGGCGGAAATCCGCTAATCTGGTTGTTAATGGCCAATTAAACAAAAACATTGTGGCTTGTATCCCAAGGGCTAAATAAATACCGACTTACACTTTCAAAAATTGAACTGTCAAACAGAAGAAGAGTGGAAGCAATTGTAACCCAGGACACCTGGATTTACTTCTGGTCATACACATCGATAATGACTTGTCGAGAACTATGAAATCTTGGCTGGAAAGTTTCTGTTCTACGAAGAGGCAATGTTTACCACTAGGAAAATTCAAATACTGATGACCTTAATAAGATCAAGAAAAAAGAACTTTCGCTTGACAATCCTTTCTTTTAAACATGAGACATCATGAAATGTCCGCTATTGAAACTATCAGCCTCACCATGCTGTACTGGATATGGCGTGTTCTTAACACAGCAGATATGAAGGTCTTGCACAAGCTTTCAAGTAGATTTTATTGATTTCCTTGGCTTGTAACAATTGTACAATGGGTCAATTCGACCTCCGGGTACTGTACTTGTCTTAATTGGCAAGTACACGTCCTCTAACCGAACCTAACAATTTCATCAGTTTGTAGTATGTATTGTGAAAAATTAAAAGAGGATTTTTTTAAATACAAATACAAGTAAATTTCCCATCTTATTGGAAAAACATAACATGTTTTTCTTTCTGTTTTTTCATTCTTTAAAAATAATTAAAAATGTTAAGACCCTAAATCTTACATGCTATGCCTGTAATCAACTCATAAAACCCCATTATGGCCATAAGGCACCATTTCAAAACTTGTGTCATTTTCAAATGTCCTGTGCCATTTTTGTTCTTCTTCTTTATTTAATATTGTATATCCAGGCAGCATTTATTTTTAAAGGATGAAAAACGAAACGAACAAATCTTGTCTTTTTTTTTTTTTTTTGTTTAACTCCGGTAGTGTAGTGCCATAATGGTACACAACTGCTCTCCCTTACACACACACACATACACACAATAATATTTTTTTAAAACAATTTTCATTATAAAATAAAATAAAATTGTCTTGTTTTTAGAAGATTTTTTGTTATGTTTTGTTTTTCGTAAAAATAAAAATAAAAAAAGGAAGAAGAAAAACAAAACATTGGGGAAGACATCATTACATTACATTGTACTCGTACACTGTACTACGAATATTGTGTATTGTATTGTATTGTATGGTACGAGTATATTGCCTTGTTTGTTTTTAAAGGAGTGCTAAAGTATTTAAAGGATGCTGGCTGGCTCACTGTCTGACTGAGGCTATAGTCATAAGGATGTTACTTGTTGAGTATAACTGAATGGTTAAGATATGACATGTTGTTCTTCCTTTTTTTCATTTTTATTTTCATTTTTATTTATATTTTATTTTTTAAATTGTGTTTTGTAGTCTTGTTTTTTTTTTGTTTCATTTCATTTCTTTTTTTATTTTTACAAGACAAGTTTGTACATTTACTTACTAATGGTCAAATATATTCATTCGTACACACTCTCTCTGTCCTAACAAGGAATAAAATGGAACACCAACAGGATAAATGACAACAAAAAGGCGCCTTGGGTTAGCAACAAGACAACTTAACCCATTTATTTGATTTGAAATGGAAAATGGAAAATTTTTTTATTAAATTTTCAAATGTTTATTTAGAAAATATTTCACATACATACGAAAATTTTAAATTTTCAAATTTGAATGAAAATTAAAATCATACGTATTTTTTTATTTTTTATTAAATAGACATTCATTCTGAATTTATATAAAACTTACGCCTGCACGCTGCATGCTGGATATTGAAGATTGTCTATGTAGTATTACAATACTTTGGACGTGGAATATACTAAATAAATAGACCATTAATTCCACTCTAGGCAATGAAACCGAATGACAAAAGCATAACAGAGATCATCCTAAAGATATAGAATATAATGACTAGATTTAAGTATCGAAGATACTGCTATGGTCCTCATATCATTATCAGATAGTCTTACAGTGCTTAAGACTTTGGATTGACAAGTGAAAGGTCTATCTGTTACTGTATTCGTTCACTAAAATACTTAACTGGACAAAGATTTAGATCAGTTAGAATACCGGAAATTCAGATTAGCATTGAAAATAAATGGAACCTATACGATATCTGTTCCAGAGAAGGGCATCCAAGTACATAGTCGCTGATGGATCCAGATCATGCGCCAAAATAGAATGTGCAGTCTTTTCAGGACAACTAAATCTTGTACTACTGTAGTACAATTCAGGCCGATATGATGGCTATAAAGAATGCCGTTGGGCGAATCCGATATCAGAGTATATTGTGTACTAATAAGCTTATATTTACCGACAGTAAAGCAGAAATTAGATCCCTAGACAATCCTAGGGAATGTGTCCATCACATCCAAGATTGTACAAGAACGCCAACAATCTCTAGAGGACATAGCAAGGCATTCGACAATTACTCTAATACAAGTTCATGGATACGAGGACATTGAAGGTAACAACAAAATGAACACGATGGCACAAAAACCTTTCGATTTAATTCATACATTGCATTTATCTACAGATAAATGAACAAATGGTCTCATTCATCCATTATTTGTAGAGAAACCAGCAACTCTGGCCCTGTATGGCTACATGCAAAACAAAAACCTAAACAGATTCCACCTCAGGAACTTCATAGCCCACGACCTACAGTGGGAACACCTTACACCGACTTCCGCATAAGCACACAAATCACCTTCTCTGTCTTTATCCGGCACTTGGGAACTTAAGAAGTAGAATTCTTAGGCACTGAGCATAGCCATAAGCCAATGCCAATCCAATTTGAATAAAATTCACAACTTCATCAGACTCTCGTGATGGCTGAGAAAAACTAACAAGGAGTTATGATTATATGAGTTACAATTATCTGACGGATTGGGTAATATCGGTATTACAATGTGACTTTACAGGATCCAGGTGAGCTATGCCCATTCAAGTGGAGGCCAATTCAATCTTTACGGCATCTGATGGGTGATGGAAACCTTTCAAGCATGTATTATTTTCAACAATTTGGTTATCCTTTGAGGTTCTATTATGGGAGAGTATAAATGTAATGCTAATTACTTCCCAATAGTGAAATTTTTAATAATCGAATCTTTAAACGACAGCTAAGGAAAATATAGTGGAAGGTTTATTGAAATATTCGATATGAATAGGCCTCTCAACGCCAATCTTTTGAAATTATCAGTTAAAGTTAAATATTTATGGCAAGAAAAAGATTTTTATCAAATGGACCTACTTTAACTTGTGATAATAATTTCTTTATTTAAGCCTAAAGCCAGGTCTTAGAAACAAACTGAAATGAAGTGATGTTTAAAACAGTTTAAACCCTTGAGGTTTTAATTTTTTATTGGATCATGTTTTTATTTTTTTTTTTATTAAAAACATAAAAAAACAACAAAAAATGAACACAATGAAATAAAAAATACCTGTTCGTTAAGATGTTTATCATGTAAGAAGTCAAAAACTAAGTCATGAACAGGAGGAGGAGGAGAAAAACGGTGGGTAAGGTGGGTAATTATTGTAACCATTCATACCAACGAAATTCTTTCTTTCTTATCATTTGACTGCAAATTTTGCGGTTTTTATGTGGTGCGTTAACGGCAGCCACAACCACTGAACCTTTTTCTTGCCAACCCTCTTACAACATGCCCCCTCAAGGACTTCCCATTGTCCCCAAGGATATATTTATACTTTCGTTAGCTCCCATTACAAACATAAAGTCATTTTTGTTGTATTCATTCTAATTATACCAGCTTGTATTTATTTGTAGCAATGATGGCTGGATGCTTGAATGGTTGAATGGTTGGCATTGGGTACCTCTACCACACAAAGAAAGTACCTTTCGAAGAAAAGTCAAAGAGGGATTGAAAAAGTTCAGCAGCAACAGAGAAATTGTTATTAACTTGAATTATTTAACATTAAATTGTTTTATTGTTGTTGTTTTTGTTCTATTGTATTGTATTTTTACTGTTATTGTTACTATTTCTTATGGCGGTTTCCTTGCCATCCATTGTTAAAGCCCTGAAAAGAAGAAAAATTAATAAAAATGCGATGAAGCAGAAAAATAGAACTTTCCAGCCAAAAGAGAGTAAAAGTTTTTAAATTGTTTTTTGGTGGTGGGATTTTACAAAAATAAAATTGAATTAAATTTTGTGTTTATAAATAAATAAATTTACTTTGGTGGTGGTTAGCAAAATACCACAGCAAAAAATGCTAGACAAAGTTATTAAATTATGAAATAATTTATTCATTAATAATGCGGTTCTCTTATTCGAAAAAAAATCGAAAATAAAAATTAATAAAATACCACTGCAAACCCTAAACAAATAGCTTAAAGGCAATACAAACAAATATTAAATTTAATTAAAATTAATAAAAAAATATTTAAAACAAAATATTTGAAATGAAAAAATAAAAAAAACAATTTTCCCGTACCGGGAATCGAACCCGGGCCTTCCGGGTGAGAGCCGGATATCCTAACCACTAGACAATACGGGATTGTTACTTGCAACCATCTAAATAGGCGTTTTCAACATATACTCTCCTCCTTCTCTCGTTTTTATATTCTTGTTTATTTACCATACACACCACTTAATAAGCTGTTCAGTGTGCCTACACAATTATAAACTCACCACCACATCTTAAACAGTTTATAAGTATGACGCAGTATTTGTATGAATCACCCTCATGGAATTGTGTATTCATCATCATGTTTAAACGTAAACAAATACAACACGTGTTGAGTTGTTTAAATATCTTTTAAATTTAAAAGAGGTGGCCATGTAAAGTTTTTATAAGAAAAAATTTTAATCGAAAAAAGATATTTTCTTTTATTTTCCAACCTAATCTTCTAGGTCTCAGCAATGAATATTTGAATATTTTAGTTACTGTTCAACTGAATTTGAAAACAGCTCAGATGGAGTTGAATAAGATACAAAGATTGTCAAAAGAGATAATTAGAACCTGTCTTATTGAGGCATTGGAGGCTCTGTTCAATTTGATTGAAATTACCAGAGCAATGAAGCTAGGGTTAGCGTACGCCAACAGATTCATTGTTGCGCATCTTCATGTGACTAATCCTATGGATTAGAGCTCACTACTAAATCATTCCCTTAAGCAGAACCAGTACAACCCTTCCGCTACAGCAGAACAGCTGGTATATGGAAAAGACCTGTTTTTTTTTTGTTTGTTTTTAAGCTGAGAAGTACATGTACCTAATCGCACCATAGGGGAAGTCGTCACTGTCCCCCTGAGTATGGGGCCCTCACACACTAAATCTCTCCCTCCCCTTTTGGATTCTTTATGCCCATTCCGGGACTACTGTAGTATTACTTCTAAGTGGAGTATGCCTTTATACCTACATATATCCGCGTCAGGATAAGGAGAAGACCTGTAAAAGCCAGTAAAATTCTACCACTCTTTAATGCTTCCTCTTTAACTGGACCCTGAATAAAAGTAATACAAACTTTTCATTACAGTAGAACTGCCAGCGAATAGAGGAGGCCTATAAAAGCAAGTTAAGAGTTATAAAAACAAATTTTAATACTTCTCTTTCTATTTCGACATAGGAATGTATCAGGTACTCTTATCACCATATAAGACCCACAGAAGAACGAACTGAAGTTCTTCTTCGTTTTCAAGAAAATATCTACCGGTTTGATTTCCTTCTAGAAGATGAATACCCTGCATATGATCGGACATTTACTGCCTAAAACCGCCATCAAGCAGTATTAGTTCGCAGAATGGACTGTCTCTTTTATTTCTTATTATTATTCGCCTTTCCTTCCATCGGCTGCTATGCCATTGCGACTGTTACATTGAACCTGTTAATTCCATTTCAATGCTTCTTGGGCTGTAGCATCATCTACATTACCTTGTTTACGGATTCCATTTGTATTCTATATTTGAATACAACATGTTCCCCAGTTTCGCCATTTAGGCATTGAGAATATTATAAATTGTGGTGTCTGAGGCGATAATAACATAACTTCTATAACCACCATGTCCGATCAGGACGTGTGTTAGGTTTTGTATGGTCTTCAGTAAGGAACTAGTCAGTATGACACAAAACTAGTATGCTACTGCACTAGTATGCTACTGAACTAGTATGCTACTGAACTAGTATGCTACTGAACTATTCAGTATGGTACTGAGCTAGTCAGTATGGTACTGATCTAGTCAGTATGGTACTGAGCTAGTCAGTATGGTACTGAGCTAGTCAGTATGGTACTGATCTAGTCAGTATGGTACTGAGCTAGTCAGTATGGTCCTGATCTAGTCAGTATGGTACTGAGCTAGTCAGTATGGTACTGAGCTAGTCAGTCTGGTACTGAACAAGTCAGTATGATACTGAACAAGTCAGTATGATACTGAACAAGTCAGTGTGATACTGAACAAGTCAGTATGATACTGAACAAGTCAGTATGATACTGAACAAGTCAGTATGATACAGAGCTAGTCAGTATGGTACTGATCTAGTCAGTATGGTACTGATCTAGTCAGTATGGTACTGTGCTAATTAGTATGGTACTAAGCTAGTTAGTATGACATTGAGCTGGTCAGTATGGCACTGAGCTAGTCAGTATGGTACTGAGCTAGTCGGTATGTCATTGAGCTAGTCAGTATGGCACTGAGCTAGTCAGTATGGTACTCAGCTAGTCAGTATGATGCTAAACAAGTCAGTGGGACACTGAGCAAGTCAGTATGGCACTGAGCTACTCAATGTGGTAATGAGCTAGTCAGTATGGCACAGAGGTAGTCATTAGGAGACTGAACAAGTCAGTATGATACTGCACAAGCTAATATGATACTGATGTAGTCAGTATGACTCTAATAAAAAAAATCGGTATGATACTGAAGAGCTATTCGGTATGACCCTCAAGCCGTAGTGAACACAAGTATTGTTGGAGAATTCTTTTTGAACAAACTGTATGATGCGTATTTGAAACTGAAATATGAAGGCCTATTTTCCATTTTACAACAATTCACATATTTTGTTCCAATAGACGTTTAAAGAATTCCTCGTTTTTATTGTAAAAAAAACTCTTATGACAGCATTACTGTTACCATTCCAGGCAGTTGTCATGGCCTTATTGTTGCCTTAATTGCCTGTTTTTGAATTTTTGGTAAGAAAACAAAACCACATTTTCATTTATTTATGCCGGGCATATTAAAAATGATGCTGTCAAGTGTCAAAATTGGCTAATTTAGTGTGTGAGATATTAAACCAGGATTCCAGTTTTTGTTTCCTTTTTTTTTTGGTTTAATTCTAATGTGTTGCTATTGTTGTTGTAATTTTTAGATTGTGGCACATTTGAACATCCTGTATAATGTAAAATACATTTCCGTTTATTTATTATAAACCACTTTGGTTGTTTATAACACCCAGCAAGCCAGTCGGTGTCATAATGTTGGCCAAAATTAAAAACAAAAAAACAAAACGTGAATGAAAACAAGGTATGGATATGACCAATGTAACGTAAATGTAGTGGAAAAAAAGAAAATAAAAGAATGAACATCCGCAATATACTCAGATATTTATTTATGAAAGCAAAAACAAGAAAAAACGAATAAAATTGCGGATATACGAGGCAATAAAACCAAACAGCAAACATTACAATTGTGGTGACAAATATGAGAAACAAGAAAAAATTAAGTTTCCGCAATGACTGCCTATTTTATGTTAAAATTTTCGATTTTTTTTCCTGGTATTTTCAGTGTCATAATCATAAAAAATAATTTCCAGTAATTACACGAAAATTTTTTGTTTTATTTTGGCTATGATTCCCCCAAACTCTAGGCCTAAAATTAAGCTCCCAAAAAAGAAAAGCGTGCTGCAGGCTTAAATGCTACAATTTTCAGTTGAATTTTCGTTTTTTTTTTTGGGTAGAAAATCTTTTCATACTCAAATTTTCGTTTTTTTTTTGTAATTTTTGTTGGTTTCTAACTGTTTAGGACATTTCGAGTGTGTCAAGCCTTTCTTTCTATTATTTTCAGATTTTTTTGTTATCCTTGTTTGCCTATTGCCTCCACAGCTGCAGAAGTTTTAGTTTCTCTCTTGCTCTGTGTCTTTTGGAGTTATTGTTGTTTGTATTACAACTAACAAACAACAAAAGTTTCCGAATTTGTTTGTTACACATGAGAAAATGGTCAAGGCGTAACGCTTTCCAAACACCAACAACAACAGCAACAACAATAACACAAATAAACAGGATAGGAAAAAATCAAGGCAAACTTTTGATTTTTTACTCTGGTGTTGAAGTAGTGAGACCAACTAAAGGAAAGATTTTTAAAAGAATTCTGCAAAATAACGGCGATTTTTATCTCAAATTTAAGAAGTTCCATCAGGGATATTAATAATGGGATTCCCGGTATTCTCGTGAGTTTTCGGTCGAGTGCAGGTTAGGTTAGGTTAGCTTTCGTACCAAAAGCTTACTTGAGCACGCATAGCGGCCCGTTGTGACGCCACAGATAAATGCAGCCCCTGTACTGACCACTGACCTGACCTGACTGACCTTCTATCAACACAGCAGTGACAGAAATCACGCTAGCTGACGAGAACGTCTGCCTATTAGTTTCGAGAGGACAGAGACCTCATAATAAATGTTGTTTCGGGAAAGAAAAATGAGCCATTTGGTCCTCCCTAGTTTAAGACTGACGATCGAAGAGGTCCTCTCTTCTATTCAGAAAACGTTAGCCAAGATGTGGGACTTTTTTCTAATTTCTAGTTGTAAAGGACTGTATAACCAAGCAATCGGTAACGGTCCATGGCTCTAGCATGCTTATTAAACTGTCTTGACCAGGAGTTTACCTAGTTAAAGCTGGCTGCCATGAGACTGACGGCCGAAGAGGTACTCTCTCCTATTCAGAAAACGTTAGCCAATATGTAGGACTTTTCCTAATTTCCTGCCTAATTATGGTCAGCAATCTCTAGTTGGAATAACGATATCTAAGCACCTGTTCAGATAGTTGTATACGACTGCATAACCAAGCAATCGGTGGCGGTAGATAAGTGTTCATGGCTCTAGCATCCGCATGAAGCTACCTTGATCGGCAGATTACCCAGTTAAAGCTGGCTGCCATGAGGCTGACGTTCGAAGAGGTCCTGTCTTCTATTCAGAAAACGTTAGCCAAGGTTTGAATTATTTTCCTTATTTCCTGCCTAATTAGGGTCAGTAATCTCTACTATAATATATAATAATGATTTCTAGGGACCTGTTCAGATAGTTGTAAAGGACTGTGTATCGAACCAATCGGTAGCGGTACATAAGTATCGATGGCTCTAGCATGCTCATGGAGCTGCCTGGATCGGCAGATTGATTACCCAGTTAAAGCTGGCTGCCATGAGAAAATTGATAGGTAACCAATTTAGCACTGCGTCAACAGCTCTCGTCAGTTTTGTTCCCAGAGTACTGGCAATAAGCATGGCAAATTGCCTTCTAATGCTGTCTGGCCCTACATAAGCAGGATGCCACAAGGGATTTGTGATCTCATTTGTTCCCAATGGTTTGTTTACAGGTGAAGAGGGCCACACAAGCTTTTTGGTGTCCTATCGACTTTATTCTGCCTCCATAAGAATTTAGAATCGGGAATAATCCCAGGTATAAGATAAGCTGAGCAGTCGCCGTAGCCTGGTAGGTAGTGTGTTGGCTTATTAGACGTAAGACCTTGGTTCAAACCCCAGATCAGACATCAAAATGAAAATATAAAGAAAATATTTCTTCGGCGACTTGATCTTAGCAGATTTCAGGCAAAAACTTCGAGGGTAGAAAAAAAATTGCCATGAAAAGTTTCTAAAAAAAATTGTCTTTCGAAGTCGACTTTAAACTGTAGGTCCTGCCACTCATGTATGAAATTAACACACACAACATAAGTGGTGTGAGAAACTAGGTCGTAATTCTGACTGAAGGGTTGTAATGACCAATTATGTATGTAAACTGCCCTTGTTACTTTTGTTCCCAGGGCACTGCTAATAAACATGACAGATTGCCCTCTGATGCCGTCTAGCCCTGTATAGCCAAGATGGCACAAAGGGTATGAGGTCTTATTGATTTACAACGGTCTGTTTATAGGGAAGAAAGCCACATAACTTTTCGAGGTTCTTCTGCCTCGTCAAGAATTTAGAAACGAAAACAATCCCCTGGTATGAGGGAATTCGATCCACTTCTGGGGGATTGATCCTCGGGATCCTAAATTTCTTATCAAACAGATAATCTTGATTTGGTACCAGACTGTTTACTTTGTTTCACTTAGAATGAATAACGAAAGCAGCTCTAAAGAGTGTTTCTAAGCACACTGCTTGAGATAGCTTTGGATAAATAACCAGCATAGCCCATCATTTTAAAATCATTTTCCACGTTTTGCCATAAAAAATTCGATTCAAAATTCATAGGTTAGAGGACGTGCGCTTGTCAATTAAGACAAGTACAGTACCCGGAGGTCGAATTGACCCATTGTACCAATCCAAATTCCTAGTTGGCTGCATTATTTTTTAGTTTTTGGTTTTCTTCTTTCTTAAATCCTTTAACCATTCAATGGTCATATGGAACAACTTTCCATGCATGATGCGCTTTTTGAAAACCAAAAATTGAAAAAAAAAACAAAAATTTTAAGAACCAAAACGACAACAACAAAAACAACAAAAAATGTGAACAATAAAGCTTTAGTTTTATATTCCTTTGGTGAATATGGCAAGAGCATGGACCAAACGGATGCTGGACTAAACGGATACACAAAACTGTCCTTAACAGACTTTATAATTAAAAATTTTTTTGTGTCTTCCCTGCTGCTATACACAGGGTTTATGTTGTGCAACATGGTTTAAATGAGCCCGAAATAAAGTTTTAATTTTAAAGTTTTTCTTAAAAAAAAACATAAAAATTTTGCAATAAAATTTATTGTTGTTGTTACAAAAAAAGAGAATATTTTCAGACAATTTTTTTTTAATTTTTTCAAAATTTCTAAATCTGTTTATCTGTAAAACAAATGTATTTTTATTTATTTCGATTTTTTTCTTGTTTTTGTTCAGTTTGTCTGACAATAAACACGAGTCCGAACTGAGAACAGAGCACCACAGCAAATTCTATATAAGTCAGGCGTGGAGTATTGGTTGCATAGTGTGCTGCAACAACTATTATGATGCTTCAGGGCATTTTTGTTATGCCATCCAGACATGGCAACACTTTTTTGCAAATAAAAAATAATCACAAACATTTGAAAAAGGTTGTGTTTGAAAAGCTGCCACATACAATGAAAACAACATTGGCAAAAAAAGAAATTTTTTTGTTAAAAAAAATACGAAATAAAAAAAGTTAAAAATATTTATGATAAATGTTTGCTGTGAGTTGACTTTCCCTTACTACATTAATAGGGGACATGATACTCTATTGTCAGAGACGTAGGCGAAAAGTTTTGAGGACGCTAGGATAGAAATATTCTCAGTTTTAGCAACTGACTGTTCACCACGACAGCACTTAAGAGACAACTTTTTAAGGAAATTAAACTAACATTTCGTTTGTTTTCTTTCCCATAGTTTTTCCATCTTTGGCCTATTGTTCTATTGTATTTTAAAAACTGTATTTAAATATTTAAATTTGAAATGTTTTTATTTTGCCTCAGTTTTAGTTTTAATCGCAAGTAGACACATAAGCGACCTTTAAATGTGAGGAAAAAAAAACTTTTTTTAAGCGAACTTTTTCTGCATTTCCTATTAAAAAATATAAAAATTATTACAAATCGTTCTGAAACTGCTTGCATTTCATTTGTTTAACAAGGCAGAATGAAATAAAAAATTAAACATTTGTACTGTTATGGTATACTAGTCTGGTGTTCAAAGGACTCGAATTGATAGCCAAACAAATAGGCCGCCAATTGAGGAAAAAAGAAAATTTGTTCTCGCTATCAAAACTTTTACCACCAAGCCAGTGTACCTACCTACACATAGGTTGGAGTGGTAGCTTTGATACCAAAAGCTCACTTGAGCATGCATAGTGACCCGTTGTGAAGCAACAGGTGAATGGTCTCTATACTGACCAAGTTCCTTCAAACCAGGGAAGAAGAAGAAGTTGGTCAATGCAAGGGCTGCACATTAAGGAGTACGGCTACCCCACGCTGGAAAACCAGCCCTAAGGTTTGATAAACGAAGCTATATCCTAGACATTAATGGATGATAGCTCCAACAAGCTGACAAGGATTGTAGAGCTAAAGAACTGCGCCTCGCAAGAGATGGGCATTGACAAAGATAGTGGATAAAAGTCTCCTCTTCATCAGCGGATCTGCGTCCACGGCAAAAGTCATTAGATGGGAGCTGCATTCTTTCCGTGTGTCTTCTCATAACACAATGACCAGCTTTCATGGCCACTGTGATCGACATCACGTTACGACCAAGTCCAAGTTGGTACGCCTTCTATACATCGAAGGCCAAGTAAGCCTAGCGGTTGAGCAGGACTCCTCATAGGAGCAGGACCCAGGATAGGTTGGCGTCTCGAAAGAATTTCCCGGCAATGACCAGCTTGACCGAGAAAGGTGACATCCCCAAGTCGATTGAAAAGGATTCCGGAAGTAGTACTCCAGCCCAGCACCAGGAATATTACTGTGCCCGTTGACTCAGATAAGTGTGACACTGAAGCGTCCAGAAAGAAGATCGACACAGCAGCAACATTCCCTGACGATCCTGGAGTTGTTCAAAACGTTCTACAGAGATCTTGCCTGACTATCAGAATAGATCGAGATACGGGTGAAAGAAGCACCATTGACGAGGATCCATTCAGCAGCCCGAGCCACCCTTAAATTTTAAATAGGAAAATAATCTAATTCAGCTAAATCTGGAATTCAAACTTTAATTCACTGATTTTGGCCATTGCAACCGTGAATATGTGAACTACTGCCATAGAAATAGGCCACGACTAGTACCACCATCTATAAACTCTGCAAATGGCAGGAAATTGATATCCATGTTCATGATGAGCACAGATATGACTGTGCTCGTAAGATATTATTTTAGTGTTTGAGTGCCTGAATGTTGTGAGGATATGCACGAGGTCATAAGCTGTCTCAATTTGAATGTATACTCAACAATGTCGTTGAAAAAGTTGACTCATGTTTCTATTTGAGAAATATATTCTACACATCAGAAGAAGTAACACATTGAGCCTCATATACAAGGCATTCGAACAAGCTTACGTACAGCCTATTACAGAAAGCCGAACTGATTATGTTCGACTCTAAGGTAAACTGACTTCTTTCTTTCTTTGTTAGTGGTGACTTCACCAACCTTTTGCTAAGCTTACTCTATAAGTCTCTACAATTTGAAGATTTCCTGGGATTTCAAATCGTTGAGATTGCTTAAGAATTGAAGGGAGTGTGCTTCTCTCAGTCACCATTTGTTCTGCTACCACGTCCACTCAAACGTCCGTGTACTCTTTAATATGAAAACAACCTGACTGTAGTAAGTCTTGATGTTCTTTTTTCCTTTCCTTTAAGCAAACTGGAAACTTTTGTCACATGAGAGTCTTATTGAGCTCTTCATAACAGTCTCCATGATAAGAGTCTTTCATTGTGATACCATATGAGATTCAGAATCTGAACTTGAATTGATATTTTTGTTCCTGTATGATCCACTGTAAGGTAATCTCCTGCTTATTACCATTATTGTTACCAATTCTGCAGATACATACGTTGTCCTTACAATATTGATTCATGTCCGGTTCATGGTCGTAAGGGCTGGGTGTTAAGGACAATAGTTTTCTAGAACCACTATTTTGACTCCAGTTATGACATCCTTATAGAAGACACTGGGCTTGAATGTTTATACATTCCAATGTTATTGACTGACTTCTCGTGATGTTGGCGCTGCTTAAATGGTTATAAGTAAGTTAATACATACGAGGGAATTTTTTTCTTTTTTCACTTTATTAAACGAAAATTTTCTTACTTTCCTCTTTTCTGCTGTCTCGACCATAAGGAAAAGCTTTCCAATTCCTTTCTTCTTTATTACCTTAATAGCAAGCAAAATCCTTAAAAAAAACTTATGCTCAGACCAAGAAGTTTTTACAACCTCTTCTAAAAGTGTTACACTATGAAAGAAATTAAATCGAAATGAATTTTTTATTGGGTTCAGATTTATTCCATTACTTCCACTGCCATCCACAGCCATTTCCATTTATATTTGAATTTTATAAACCTACTCTGTCACCATTAATTATTACACGTTGTAAAAATTTTATTGTGCACTGTCACTGCCACCAAAGAAAGTGAAATTTTAATAACATTTCCTTCTTCCTCCAATGGTAAACGATTTTATAACCAAACTTTGTCTATGGGCTCATAAAAAAAACCTCAGACCATTGATGATTAGTTTCAAAGAGCAATAAAATCAAATGAAATAAAAATGTTTGGAAAATGTTGAGACAATAAATTGAAAGAAGAAATGTTAAGACAATGTATTGTCACACACACAACTACTACATCCATAAGAACATAATTTAATATTTAAATTAAAAAAAGGAACTAATTTTAATAATTAAAAAAAAAATTAAATATGAAAAATTATGTATTCTCCCCGACGGGGAATTGAACCCCGGTCTCCCGCGTGACAGGCGGGGATACTGACCACTATACTATCGAGGATGTTGCCAAGCATAAGAAAATCACTCATGATAAATAAATTTCAGTAAAATATTGAATAATTATTAACCAAATGTTGCTGTCTTGAAAACTTAATGTCAATACAGTGCCATACAAAAGTAAGTATTGAAGATCGTTTTACTTTTCTTTATCATCTCACTTATGGCTTTATTAATTAACGTTTTCTGCTTTAAAAATGGATTAAAAAACCTTCGTTAGAAATTCATTTCTTTCATTGTAATGAAAAAATATTTTTTTTAATTTTCCCATTTCCTCAAGCCAGAAAAACCAAAACCCATAAAAAATCCCAGAAAAACATTTCATTTCATACTCATAAAGTACTTGAAATAGCATTTTCATTACGTTAATTACAATCTACACAAATATGAGCAATTTTTGGAATGTGATTTCATTTAAATACACTCAAACACCCGCAATAAAAAATGTTTGCTATGCCAATAGCCTTTTATACTGCTCTCCCTAGCTCCTTTTCTCTTACATTTCAAAAACAAACACAATAACAAATACACTTGAATTAACAGAAAAACATTCATACCCTCATCATCATCATCTATTCATCCAATCCTTGCATTTACATGTGATTGCTCTGCTCTGCTCTGCTCTTCTTTTACAAATTGTTGTTTAAAACCCGAAAAAAACACTTCGAAAAATATAAGGATCCCTATTCACCAGCCCCCCCCCCCTTGCCTGTAGAGCTAAAGGTATTAATACTGCACAGGGAACATACATGGAGTATTTGATTACAGGACGACTCATAGAATATTGTAAATGTTCAACCGACCACTTGACAGAGAGTATTATGTTGTTTGTAGTATTTGTTCATATTGTTGTTGTTGTTAGAAAGTAGAAAAAAGATGCGAAAATTCGTTAAACATGTATTGATGTTCTCGAACTGAAAAAAAAATCCACAAAAAAAAAAACTGTCGAATTCATAACAACAATGCATATGTATTACAAGTCCTGTAAAACATTCAAGCAATAACGTGGGTTAATTGAGAATTCAATAAAAAAAATAGTTTGAGAAAATGTCACCACACGTAATAGATCTTTAGAGTGACAGGCATTAATGGCGCCCACATTATTATTGAGTATAACAATACCTTTTAAACTTAAATGTGGCAAGGGCGTTCGTTGATTCATTAGGTTCTAAATAGTAGCTTCCACCTCCTCAATTCCTACAAACATCATTCGAGGGAATACAAAGTCTTTCGGCAAGTCTTCCAACACAGCAGTTACATGTGGGAACCACAATAGTCGAATAGGGGCCATGGCCAGTTCATCAGCCATGTTCTTAAACCCATATAAGAATTATCATTCAGTTACCGATACTTCACTGAGAAATTCGTGGACAAGTATGGTCTTAAAGATGACGTTTGTTTGACGCACTTGGTCGCACTTTGACTGTCAGTGTAAATCAAGAGATTTTCAGGAAAAATCTCAGCAATATTAAGCCGCTTTCAATGAAGTGAACAATGCTATACGAAATTCGATTGGTAGAATCTATCCTTAGCATACTCAGAGTCATCTGTATGCGTAAATCTATAGCAACAACCGCACGGGGAGTTTCCGATTCGTCAAACCAAATGCCCGTATTTGGTATTCTAAAATTAATCGGTTAAATTACTCTGCACCATGTAGTCGATTGGAATCTTAGTTTTACCAGCTCAACCTGGTAACAAAGGTACGATCTATAAAACTTTATATTCTCAAAAATCTGTCGTTCGGAGTCGACTTTAAACTGTAGGTCCTACCACACACGTATAAAAAATTCAACACACACAACGTAAGTGATGTGAGAAGCTAGGACATTGTACAATGGGTCAATTCGACCTCCGGGTCTGTACTTCTCTTAATTGGCAAGTACATGTCCTCTAACCTAACCTTATATCGTAAAGAGGATCATAATTATACAATAAAACTGCAGGAGTTTTTACAGCACATGAGGCCTACTGAAGACTCTTGTTAGTTTATTTCTAACGACCTGCCGTCCTGCAGAGGTTTATTGGTATACTAAGAAAACGTATCAAAAGTGCTTTCAAATGTCCTGTAATTTGTTTTTTCCTGATCAATTAAAAAAAAATAGGGCGCCGTACGCTACGAAATCTCCCCGACGGGGAATTGAACCCCGGTCTCCCGCGTGACAGGCGGGGATACTGACCACTATACTATCGAGGATGTTGAAGCAACATAGAAATTTTTAATATTTCTTATAAGTTATGCTGAGAAAACAAATTTGAAGTGGGAAAGCAAAATTGTACATAATGTAAGATTTCTACTAAGAATTCCTTGGGCTTCTTAGTGACTTTCAATATGCCGAAATTTTGCTTAAGCCCGAATTGAATAACTTGAAAGTCTACTTAATTGCAGTCAAGGAAAGGCAGATTTCTTTCGCTTAATCGACTATTTTGGAAGAGTAATCAAGAGAGATCTCATTGCTCCTTTAATATATTTAAAAAATCCTGTATATTTTATGTTAAAAAAAAAACGCTGCTTATCTCCCCGACGGGGAATTGAACCCCGGTCTCCCGCGTGACAGGCGGGGATACTGACCACTATACTATCGAGGATGTTGATATGACAGGAAATATTTGAAATGTTGAGAATACTTGACTTGAAAATGTTGCTGCAACATATTAAATGATAAAATCCTTACGATTCGAATATTTTTTTGTCAATTTTACAATTCTCTTTTTGAAAATAAATATCCCGATGGTCAAAGAAAGGCTCCAATTGCACATGTACTTGTGTATAGAAGGATATATGAATATATTATTGGCATAAGTGTAAGTGTAAGTATGTATGTGTCTGAGTGTGTGTACAAGAGCATAAACATTTAAATGGTTTAACATACAAAAGTTTTATTTCGGCAAAAGCAAATTTTCCATAACATCCATTATAGTCCAGCATACATGGACAGACGTTGAGCCAGTCAGAGCTATTGTTGTTAAATGAGAATTGTTGTTATTGTTGTATTAAGCTTATTTCACAGAATATGCTGAAAATTAAAAAAAAAAGAAATGAGAACGATGAACAGAATTCAAAAACCCCAATAACTACAAACGAATACACTTAAAATAAAATTCATAGTCAAACAATATTTACAATGACGATGATGATGATGATGGGCATGGACAAATACACACACTCTTCCTGTGTATATCAGCCATACGTCCTTATTTTTAAATAAAATACCATGTGTAGCACTCAAATGCATGTGTAGAATGGCGAGTTAAAATTCTAGGATTTTACTTGTTAATGATAAAGCTGCAGCAGCATTGATAGTGCTCATGATGGTGATGACGATGCCAATGGTTGCTGGCTATACATACATGCTACACAACAATATCCCTTGGCCGTGACCGTGGCAACCAAACATACTGCAAACAGACAACAATACGGCCAGCAGCTCAGCAATTTATATTTATATGAGAGTGTGTGTTATAATACCTCGCCAACAGTTTTACCCAAAATTTTGTTGTTGTTGTTTTTTTGTATTCAAATAATTTTTTTTTTTTTTTGGTGAAACATTTACATAAAAATCGCATTACACTTAACATCCACTTTGCTTAACGAAGCACACAAAGTTGTTTTCCTATGCTTTTGTGAAAATGTGAAAAAGTCTACATATTTGCCTGATTGTATGTCCTGCCATCATACACGCACACACAGAGGGGTATCGTGCAAAGCATTTTCCCATTTAAAATAAAACTATACGTTGTATAATGTATTTTATAAATTGTAGTTTGTTTTAATGCCTATGGTACGGTGTAAGTGTTTAAAATACACTGTGCATGTAATAAGATTCTTATTTTGAGTGCCCATATTCCAATTGTTGTTCATATTTTCTACCATAATACTTCAGCCATAAAGAGGATTAATTTTTGTGTGGCATTATAATTAGAGTTTAATTTAAAATAAAATCGTTGAAGCAAAAAAAAAGGAATCATTCTCCCCGACGGGGAATTGAACCCCGGTCTCCCGCGTGACAGGCGGGGATACTGACCACTATACTATCGAGGATGTTGCAGCAACATTGCATACTAACGCTTTTATGTTTACAAAGGTAATTATAATCAATAAACAAGAATAATTCTTTAAAGAAAATTCTAAAGATAACAACTATATTGTTGGGGCCTTCAAAATTTTAATAAATAAATAAATAACAACTATAACCGTAAATGAAAATAATTCCAATGTTGCTTCAACATCCTCGATAGTATAGTGGTCAGTATCCCCGCCTGTCACGCGGGAGACCGGGGTTCAATTCCCCGTCGGGGAGATTCCATATTCTTTTGTTTTTTTTTTTTTGGTTTTATTGACGATGTAGTTTTTTTATTTTTTTAAACGGTAAGTCTAACAACCAATAGAATTTATAACCCTAGCTAGAGTTAAGGTTAAAGGAAAATTTAATTTTTGCTGGAGTAAAAACAGACGTGTTTTGCAATTCTTGCAGTTATAGTTCTCCTTTAAGGTTTTTTTTTAACAGGACTATGATCCCTAGTGGATCATATTTATTTCTTTAGCTATAAGAAATTTATCACTAGGAATTTTTTAAAGCTTATTAACATCCTCGATAGTATAGTGGTCAGTATCCCCGCCTGTCACGCGGGAGACCGGGGTTCAATTCCCCGTCGGGGAGTAGGAAATCGCCCTATGTTTTTTTGTATTTTTCTTAAATAAAAAATGTCCTTTAATTTCAATTCTTTGTGTTAAATCATGTTCCTTTAAAGAATGTCTGTTGTTTTGTTTCCTTTCTCTTGTATAATAAAGCCCTGTCATGCCTTTCCTTTCTAAAACAATATTATTCAGCCATAAGTCAGTGTTTATGACAGCCTTATAGAAAAAGGTCCTTAAATTTTAACAACTGCAGTAAATAGTAACAAGTTTCTAAACGTTTTACATGCCATTGAGTGAAGAGTAACTTTATGGAGATGATCATAAAAGAAAATTTAATACAAATAAACAAATTAAAGGTTGTTGTTATACAAATAATTTCAATTTGTATTGTCAGTCAGGGAAATAGAATATAATTTAACGTGGGTTATAAAACAATTAAAATTTATGATGAGTTTTTACAGAAATTTGTATAGGGATGGGGAATATTAAACCACAGGAAATAATTAAATTAGCATTGTCTTCCTTGCATTCTTACTTTTCAGAAATACGTGAAGAGTTCTAATAAATTTCTGAAATTTTGTTCTTCTCATTAAATTTTAAAATTTTTGGCTTTGTTAGCTCTTCAACGAAGATTGTAAAAACCTACATCGATAAGCATTCAACTATAGAAAACGAAATAGGTTCTGCCTTATCTACTATGCACTTTGAAAGTCCATGACCTTATTCTATAATAAAATCATCAAATTTAAATTCTGCATGGGTTCAATGCAAAATATTTTTTTTAAGGAGAATACACCAAAAATAATATTTTGTAGCATTTCTTCAAATTTAATTTCTTATCAGAATTTAAAAGAATGCAATTTAATTGCAAAACCTAGGTCATAGGTTAAATTTTTGCCGTATACAAAATGATGTTGGATCTCGTTTTGTGTTTAGCATTAATGTTAATCAATATCCTCGATAGTATAGTGGTCAGTATCCCCGCCTGTCACGCGGGAGACCGGGGTTCAATTCCCCGTCGGGGAGAGGCTAGGCTATGTATGGCCAGTATTTTTTAATAGCTCCACTAGAAGCCTTTACTTCAGAGATATGTGTATTTTGCCAGTATTTTACTTCGAAGCAACCTAAATATTGAATCAGTTCAAAAAATATTCTCGATAATGAAATGATGAGCTACCTACCATACATAAGATCCATCACCAGTTCCATATTGAAGGAAGTTTGGCCAGCATTTTCTTAAGATGAATGTTTGTTAAGCACTTAAATATTGAATATATTACAGAAAGACAGATCCTTCTCTATATATACATAAATTCATCATACTTCCATGGGGCCCTTTTTCAGCATTTCCTTCTAACCACAATTTATTAATCTTCGTTGGCTCGAGCTGTTGATGCATCTCTCCGAAGGCTCTGGTGATTCAAGTCCATTGCAGTCTTGATTCTGGCGGTGGTCTAGGCAAAATATGCCCTATTTTCACATCCGTATACGAATCTCGATTTTAATTCGGTTTTTTGTTTGATAAGAACATTTTATGGTGTGCTGGCCTAAGGCCTCGTTTGACAAAGATCTGTATTGCCCTGGTTTAAAACAATATCGTATGAAGCGGCATTGGTATTGCTAAGAGAAATGCCAATAAAGAGAATAGAGGATGAAAACTCAGGACAAAATATAGCTTTAGGAAGGAAAGTACGTTAAGTTTCCATGTGGTAATTCCACCTTGGCTTTAGAGAAACCACTGCGAGTCGAATTCTTGATTAACTGCAGGAAATGCCAAAACAGATTTGGACGTAATGGGTTTACTACATGTCTAAATCGTGTGAATCAAAATGAAGATGTGAAAAAGCAGACCAAGATTTAGAAATGGGGAATGGATGCCACTTCATGCTAGCTTCTTGGTGAAATGTTGAATTCCGAAATTGCAAAAAGAGCCTTTTCCGCAACATAATAAGACAGATTTTTTACAGACTTTAAGTTAACGATTCTTGGAAGACCAACTAACGACGGAGTTCTGACATTTTCATATAAAATCTGAAATATTTTCCATGTTCCCATTACTCAGCTTTTAACAACGGTAAGTACTTTGAAGTAATTTTTACACTCTCCATGGAATTATTGATTTGGGGTGGTAAACCATAAATTATTAGCGAAGAACACTTGTTAGCATTTCGATTATAAGGATGCGTGAAAACAGTAAAATCGCATTTAGTAGTGATGTACGCTTGTGTTAATTCAATAAAATGCGTGTGTAATCGAATTTTACATGAACACTGACTGCTTCAAGGCTGGTTAATATCGAACACTACATACAATAGAGACTCATAAATATTTTATTTAATTTATTAAATTATGATCAACAATTTTTATTTGTTTCTTTCTAATGCCACTCTACTCATATGCAGAATTTATATGGTTTATGAATATTGCAACCATGGCGTATCTAAAGAGGGGTGGTGGTTGTCTTAATATTTTATACCTATAAAATATATTTGCGGTATTGAATTCGTTCTGCCAGCAGTTTAAAAAAATAAAGTATTCCATTTTCAATATTGAGCATCAAACAAGTCGAAAGCATTCAGCATTTATAAGGGTGTTTGCTATATTCAATGCGTCTATCCTTAGAGATTGAGACACGTACACAAGCAAGTGCAGTTTGTAATCATATTTTATTTTTTCGCAATACATTGCAAAATTTATGTTTAGCGGTTTTGAATAAAAGAAAAAACCATAACAGATGTTAGAAATGGCTTTTTAGAGATGGGTTGTTGTCAAATTAAAACCAAAAAAAAAAAAGATCCTGGTCGTTTGCGCTAATGTCTTGGCCATTTATTAACCAGATATTAAAGACTTATCATACACATATGACAGTTATAATGACCTATAATGCGTGTACATATGCTTGTATACATGGTATTAAAAAATAGTTTAAATATACGCGTAGTTTTATTAATGCGTCTCAATAATAAATTACGTTTAAAAATTTAAAATCCTTTTAATCCAATAATATTTTGCAGAATTTTTATTTCCATCTACCATACATATATCCTCGATAGTATAGTGGTTAGTATCTCCGCCTGTCACGCTGCACAGAGGAGTTGAATTCCTTTCCGGAAAGTTCTAGCATGTCTTTTGAAGTCTTTTCTTATTTGTCGTAGTCTTTTTTAAAAATTTCTTGAAAATAGCATCGCGATATGAAGCAAAGGCGCTCTAAGAAATTTCTTCCAACTCAATGAGTATGTAAAGGCTATCAACCCAAGAAGATGGTAAAGATACCCTTAGTCTGCGTATCATCCATTGTGATACTATTGTCGTCCATTTCCTATGGAAACTTTCGGAACTTCCGATGTACCCTCTCCTAGTTTCCATTATCTACAGATCATTTAGATCATCTACATACTGTGGTGCTTTGTCCTCCGACATAGCGCTGGGCATGTACACAATTGGTAAATACTTCTTTCTTCCTGATATTGAGAACAAGTCATCAAATTTAAATTCTGCATGGACTTAGCGCAAAGTATTTATTTGTTCTTCAAAAATAATTTTTTTAGCCGTTTTTCCAATTTAAGGGTGGGTTAGTGTGAGGCCGGAGACGTTCGAAAAAAAAAAAAAAAAAAAAAAAAAAAAAACTTCTTATCAGACCGTAAAAGAATGCAATTTAATTGCAAAACCTAGGAAAAAGGTTAAATTTTTGCTGTATATAAAATGGCGTTGCATCATGTTTTGGGTTTAGCAATAGCGCCAGTTAATATCCTCGATAGTATAGTGGTTAGCATCCCCGCCTGTCACGCTGCACAGAGGAGTTGCACTCCTTTCCGGAAAGTTCTAGCATGTCTTTTGAAATATTTTCTTATTTACGACAGTCTTTTTTAAAAATTTCTTGAAAATACCATCGTGATATGGAGCAAAGGGGCATAACAAATTTCTTTCAACTCAATGGGTATGGAGAGGCTATCAACCCAAGAAAATGGAAAAGATACACTTAGATTACGTATCACATATTGTGATATTTCTATCAGTCGTCCATTTCATATGGAAACTTTCGGAACTTCCGATGTACCCTCTCCTAGTTTCCTTTAGATCATCTACATACTGCAGTGCTTTGTCCTCCGACATACCACTGGGCATGTACACAATTGTTAAATACTTCTTTCTTCCTGATATTGGGAACAAGTCATCAAATTTAAATTCTGCATGGACTTATTGCAAAATGTTTATTTAATTATTCAAAAATAATTTTTTTTGCCGTTTTTCAAATTTAATTTCTTATCAGACCGTAAAAGAATGCAATTTAATTGCAAAACCTAGGTCAAAGGTTAAATTTTTGCTGTATACAAAATGACATTGCATCACATTTTGGGTTTAGCAATAACGCTAATCAATATCCTCGATAGTATAGTGGTCAGTATCCCCGCCTGTCACGCGGGAGACCGGGGTTCAATTCCCCGTCGGGGAGAAGCAGTATTTTTTCTTCGTTTCTACAGCTGCTGTTGGCCATGTGTTTAAAACCAATGCATATAATGACTCCAAGAACCATGCGGAACATATACCGTGAGAACTAAAGCAAGTTTTGCGTGAAATCTGTATATAGCTTTGGCCTGAATTGCAGTTCTATTTTGGGCTTATCGGAAGATGCCCACTTCTTGATATAACTTTCGAATTTTAACAATCTTTTCCATATGTAGGCTGACCTTTCCCATCCTTTATTATTTGCGAATTCCCAACAATATCCATTTTACATACATATATCTGATGAGGTTACCTCTATCCTCCTGCTATTTCGTTGCGAAAAGATGTTTAGCCTGTTGGTTGCCAGAGGTCTCTGTTGAATATTATATTCGGCCAGCAAGGGACACATAGTTTATTGTAAAGTGTGTTTTTTATAGAGGTATAGAACTTTAAGTTGCAATAAAACAACGATGGATTATTCGATTGACATGAATTTTATTTATCCGAAAGATAATCTTGTGGTATTTCATTTTTACATCGGCTGGCGCGGATGTAGTCCAATCTGGACGTCCAATTTTCGATGACTTTTTCCAACATTTGTGGCCGTATATCGGCAATAATACGGCGAATGTTGTCTTCCAAATGGTCAAGCGTTTGTGGTTTTACCGCATAGACCAATGACTTTACATAGCCCCACAGAAAGTAGTCTAGCGGTGTTAAATCACAAGATCACAAAATCACAGGTCCAAAACGTGAAATTAGGCGGTCACCAAACATGTCTTTCAATAAATCTATTGTGGCACGAACTGTGTGACATGTTGCGCCGTCTTGTTGAAACCACATCTTCTGGACATCATGGTTATTCAATTCAGGAATGAAAAAGTTAGTAATCATGGCTCTATACCGATCACCATTGACTGTAACGTTCTGGCCACCATCGTTTTTGAAAAAGTACGGACCAATGATTCCACCAGCCCATAAAGCGCACCAAACAGTCAGTTTTTCTGGATGTAACGGTGTTTCCACATACTCTTGAGGATTACCTTCACTCCAAATACGGCAGTTTTGTTTGTTGACGTAGCCATTCAACCAGAAGTGCGCTTCATCGCTAAACAAAATTCGCTTATGAAAATCGGGAACAACGGTAATCTCGTTTTGGGCCCATTCGACGAATCTACGCCTTACTTGATGATCGTTTGGCTTCAAATCTTGCACGAGTTGGATTTTGTAAGCACGCAAACCAAAATCCTTCCGCAAAATCTTCCATAAAGTGGATGGACACAGATCCAATTCCTGTGCTCGATGGCGGATGGACTCATTCGGGTCTTCCTCAATGCTATGCTCTACAGCAGCAATAGCTTCTTCTGTACGCACCGTACAGCGTCTCTGGGGATGCGAGTTATCAATAAGAGAAAACGTGGTGCGAAAACGTTCCATGGTTAATCGAATTAACTGCTCTGATGGACGATTTTGTCGACGATAAAATGGACGTAGTGCGCGATACGTTTTCCGCACAGAACCATTATTTTCGAAATAAAATTGCACTATTTGCAAGCGTTGTTCAGGCGTGAGTCTATTCATGATGAATTGCCAAACCAAACTGAGAATAAATCACTTGACAGCTGTTAAATCGGTCGCCATCTTGAAAAGTAATGCCAACTTAAAGTTCTATACCTCTAGAAAAAACACCCTTTATATTTAACTCGTTATATCAAGAATTTACTGCCTTAGGAACTTACTGACTCATAGTTGAATTCTATGCTGATCAGCTTAAAAGAAACAATAAGCTGTCGAGGATATTTGAGGGGTTCGGTAAGCATGTGTAGGTTCCCAGAGGTCGCTGTTGGATATTATATAAGGCCAACGAGGAACCCATAGTTTATTGTATATCTAACTCGTTATATCAAGAATTTATTGCCTCAGGAACTTACTGGCTCATGGTTGAATTCTATGCTGATCTGTTTAAAAGAAAATATTTGAGGGGTTCTGTGAGCAGATTCTCGTGAAAAAGTTTTTTTCTCTACAAGATATATGACTGTGATACTAAAAACAAGACAAGATGATTCGAAAATGATGCCATAATAACAACATTGCGGCAAACCAAGCCTTTTTTCTTGGAAGATATTGGAGTTTTCAATGTCCGGCTGCTTTCCAACAAAATATTTTTGATTTTATAACAATATCCTCGATAGTATAGTATCCCTGTCAGCATCACATGGGACAGGTAGGGGAAAATTTCGATTTTTTTCGTTGCTCCAAAAAAAACTCATGTGTATCCCTCATTTACGTATCCTTATACGTAGTATGACATAAAAAGAAAAATCAATCAATAAATATTTTTCAATGCCAACGGCCAGACTGACCATATTTATTACCGTTTTTTTTTCGACTCTGAATTCTGTACACAAAAAATTCTGGTGTCTAATTTATTAGCTTTGGCACATACAACTGTAAGTATGACAGTCATTAATCAATTTATTCGTATATGCCGTGCAGTGGAAGTAAAAAATTAATTACAAACCCTTAAAAATGCATTAAAAAATGTAAGTGCAACACAAAAGATAAACAACAATCAAGCATGTCATTATTTATTACCACCCGGTGGCAGTTTATTTTATTAAATGCAACTTATTAATCATTTCCATTTGGAGGAGAAAACGTACGTAATCTTTCAAAACGTATTTAAAAACAAAAACGCATAAAAAAAACTTATTTTATTTGAAAATTTAAATACGGGAAAATGGTATCATTTTTCAAATTAAACGTGTTTGAAGACAATTTCGATAAAACCCATTAACAGTTATCATATGCAACTTGGCTTGCGTTGTCTCTGTTAAAAGTTAAAAAATATCAACGACAGACGGTTAAATAACTTTTCTGTTGACAATGCCATAAATTTCCAGAATGCCAGAAAACAAAGAATTCTTAGGAAAAACTGGTATGTATTGTCGCATATTTTTCAAGTCCTCAACAACCTTAAAAATAAAAGTTAATTTGACTGTTTTAATCATTTTTATTTATACTCTCCACTCCATACTATTTCGTAGTCGTATTTTATTTCAGATTTCTTTGAAAATAAAGATGTTTTCCACACGCTATCCGTTTTAAGGCATTGCATGTGAAAGTGAATCATTTTTGTGGATTCTTTTTTTTTTCTTGAAATTAATTTTGGAAATGGGGTGAAAATTATTAAAAGATTGCTATTAAAATTGAT
The DNA here is from genome assembly GCA_958299815.1 of Sarcophaga carnaria. NCBI lineage: Eukaryota > Metazoa > Arthropoda > Insecta > Diptera > Sarcophagidae > Sarcophaga > Sarcophaga carnaria. The sequence continues at coordinate 122,056,809 of OY283153.1, read as the reverse complement.
TTTCTAGAATGGCAATAGAGTGGAGGGTAGAGACTTCCATATGATAATAAAAATTTAAGTAGCAATGCATGTAGTTTAAGTACTCCATCCACAATCAGGCAAATTAAATTATTAACAGAGAAAATAAGAAAGAATTGATCCAAATACCTAAGAAAACATACTTATAAAAAGCAGGAAAAGGAAGGGGTAATAATCACTCTACTATCAAGGACTATAGTAGTAGTATATTAGATTATTGTGGTAGTATAGTACACTATAGTGATAGTATAGTAAACTATATTAGTAGTATAGTAGACTATAACAATAGTATAATAGACTATGATAGTAGTATAGTAGACTATAATAGTAGTAGTATAGTGGACCTTAGTAGTAGTATAGTAGACTATAATAGTAGTATGGTAGACTATAATAGTATTATAATAGACTATAATAGTAGTATAGTATACTATAATAGTAGTATATTATACTACAGAAGTAGTGTATTAGACTATAGTAGTAGTATAGTAGACAATAGTAGTAGTAGAGCAGACTATAGTGGTAGTATAGTAGACTATAGCAGCAGTAGAGTAGACTACAGTAATACTATAGTAGACTATAGTAGTAGTATAGTAGACTATATTAGCAGTAGAGTAGACTACAATAATAGTATAGTAGACAATAGTAGTAGTATAGTAGACTATAGTAACATAAGAAAGTTCAAGCAAATCTGGAAATAAAAAAGTGCAACGAGGAATGAGGCACAAAGGGTGTTGTGAGAACCACGATTTCCCGCGTGACAGATGGCGATACTAATCACTATACTATCGAGGATGTAATATAAAGCAATGCGAACTACATATATTCTTCAGATCATATTTTATCTGACCATGTCTTATGATCACATTATATTGTGAACAAAGCTTCAATAGTAGACTGTAGTAGTAGTATAGTAGACTATAGTAGTAGTATAGTAGTCTATAGTAGTAGTATAGTAGACAATAGTAGTAGCATAGTAGACAGTAGTAGTAGTATAGTAGCCTATAGTAGTAGTATAGTAGACTATATTAACATAAGAAAGTTCAGGCAAATCTGGAAATAAAAAAGTGCAACGAGGAATGAGGCACAAAGGGTGTTGCGAGAACCACGATTTCCCGCGTGAAAGATGGGGATACTAATCACTATACTATCGAGGAATATAATATAAGTAATAGTAATAGTAGTAATATAAAGCAATGCGAACTATGATCTTATGATCACATTATATTGTGAACAAAGCTTCAGCGGCTTGGCACCTTGTTGTTTCCTGATAAAGAATGGCCTTGGTTTGAAAGAGGACTTTGGAGTTCGACTAGATTGGAACTAATTGACGAAAATGTTTAGAAATTGCTGATTTCAAAAATGAAACTGGCATGTGCCCAGATGTACAAGATATCACATAGCCCTGACGGAGTTTGAAACTTGGGTCACCCGTGTCAGGTTAGTAATCATCATGCTTATCAATGCCATTGCCATATGGAACAATTCCTATGTGTAGAATTTCTTAAATAGAAAATTATGTTGAGACAAGGTTTCTTTCTCCTTTCCCCTGTATTATTCGCCTTGAGAGGAACCAAAAAAAAACCAATTTACCTCCCCGACGGGGAATTGAACCCCGGTCTCCCGCGTGACAGGCGGGGATACTGACCACTATACTATCGAGGATGTTGAGGCAACACATAATTTAGATATTCTAGAAGTAAAATTCTTTAGAATAAGATTATTGTGATGCTTTTTAAAAATTAGGCAATATGTTGATTTTTAAAAACGATTACATATCATCTGTTACAATTTTCCAATAGCTAAGACCGTAAAGCTAATTTGTTTAAACAATTTCGAACAAAACCACCAAAACAAATTAGCCTTAAATGATACCAACAGCTGTGTAAATTTAAGGAAAAGCGTTGAAAACTGGCATTTAAATGCACATGTTCAGAATAAAAAAGTGTTGTGATGGTGCTTTAGAAAAACTACAGGATTAAAAAGGATAGAGAGAGAGAAAGAGTCGCGTACATGTTATTTAAACAAAATTTAATTTATTGATTTCACAATAAACGGCAATATTTTGACATTATTGAACCCAACCCTATTTATCATTGGAACTTAACGAAAAATCGTAACAAAAAAATATTGAAGGGTTGGCCATTAACATTAAAAAAAACGAATTTTTTTGACGGAAAAAAGTTATCTGAAAACCAAATAAACGCGTGTATGACTGTCACTTATAAATGCCAGCCGAGCCAGGTTCCTGGCTAATTTATGCCTAAATGTTATACTTTTTTCAAAACACTTTTAAATGCACAATAGTTTCCCACTTTGCCAGATTTTCTAAGAGAGGGGTTTGTTTCTCTGCACACAGAAATTTTATAGTTTGAGTTTGAGTATCGTTTTTACAGGAATTGAGTGGCATTAGTAAGTAACTTTTGTGTCCTTTTTTGTTTTCGTTGTGAAGTTTAAGCAGTTACGCAAAATTTATGTGTCTGGTATCTGTAACAAGAACATGCGACCAACCCCTTGGGTGTTTATTTCGTACAAGAATTATTATTATTCAAAAAATATACAACAACAACAAAACTATAAAAATAAAATTGGAGTAAATGAGTATTCTTTCAACCACAAACCAAAGCGTAAATGAGTTTACAGAGCTGGGAGCGATTAAAAGTGGTGAGAATTACTTCTAAATGAAGCACTTACATGAAGTGAACAACAGATTGCAACTAGAATTTGAAATTTAAATTACTTCCTTCCTTTTGAAAATAAAAGAGGAGGATCTAGGCTCAAATCCTGCTTAATTATTTCATAATTTCTTAATTTGGATCCTGTATGAACACGAAAATGTAGGGAAAGGATTATAACCTGCAGTTTAAATGTAATTGTAATCGAGAATTTATTTCCAGCACGGAGTAGTCGTGCTTTAAAATGTGCAGCCCTTGCGCTGACCAACTTCTCCCTCCTTGGTTCGCAGAAACTTGGTCAGTACAAAGGCTGCGTTTCACCTGTGGCGTCACAACGGGCCGCCCTTCATGCTCAAGTGAGCTTTTGGTATGGAAGCTACCACACTAACCTAGCCTAACCTAATCGAGAATCTTAGTTGGAAGTAGACACAGTCATGGCAACCAGGCAACACAACTTGAATCATCAAGGCAATCATCGGTGAAGACGTTTCATCATTAACATCTGGCAATAGAGGCTGCAAAGATGAATAATTCGAGTAAGAAGCTGAAATCACTTGCAGAAGATAGAGGCACTATGCTGTTCCTCATACAATTCAGAGAAGTGTATATATTTCTTGTGCCCCTATTTTCTATGTTTCCGCAACATCCTCGATAGTATAGTGGTCAGTATCCCCGCCTGTCACGCGGGAGACCGGGGTTCAATTCCCCGTCGGGGAGGTAACAATACTTTTTTTTAGGTAATCACACAAAGGCAACTATTTTGAAATCTTAGTGTCTAATAAGGGGTTAAGACCCCATTTTATTCTTGTCAGCTTCATTGTCCTCGAGAGTATAGTGGCTAGTATCACTGTTATGTCGGGAACGTTGGGTAGTATTATCAGATCCGTTTTTATTGCAGTAGATCTTTAGTGTTTGCCAGTGCAAAGGTCAAATGTGAGGAGGTTAAAGATGCTGTTCCTCATACAATTCAGAGAAGTGTATATATTTCTTGTGCCCCTATTTTCTATGTTTCCGCAACATCCTCGATAGTATAGTGGTCAGTATCCCCGCCTGTCACGCGGGAGACCGGGGTTCAATTCCCCGTCGGGGAGGTAAACAGTACTTTTTTTAGGTAATCACACAAAGACAACTATTCTGAAATGTTAGTGACTGATAAAGGCCCATTTTCTTCCTATCGGCTTTATTGTCCTCGAGAATATAGTGGCTAGTATCACTGTTACGTCGGGAAAGTAGGGTAGTATTATCATATCCGTTTTTATTGCAGTGGATCTTTAGTGTTTGCCAGTGCAAAGCTGAAAGGTTAGGAGATTAAAGATGACTTCCACTCTCACAAATTATATTCCTTTAGGATGCTTATCCTCCACAACGTTTTAAGGCCACAAATTGCTTTATTTCCCGTATTTTACTTCATTTATCGTCTATTTTATGTGATTTTAAATATTTTATAAGCCCCTGTGAATTTCGGCAGCAGTAAATTTGTTTTTTTGTTTTTTTTTTTAATTTAATGCTGCACTGCGTCATATTTAAATACATACGAGATGAGGTCTGATGTCTTAAAACTCATAATAAAAACTGCGGAAATGAATGCGGTTTTAAATTACCCCATAAAGGTACACACGGCCACACATTTAAAGTTCTCTTCAAAAAAATAAATAAAAACAAGGAAAATAAAAATAAAAAAAATTTTGTAATAAACAGTCATAGACTTTGTCACTTACTGTGTAGACGAGAGTATATGGGCAATAAAATCATAAAATATTCTATGGAATGACAACATTTGCTTACCGAATAAGTGTAGTCAGTTACTGAAATGAATATCTTTTTCTGGTTTGCCAGTTTGTCTGACTGGTTGGTTTGCTTTATTATCGTTTTAATGCCTCTTTACTCCAGAGACTAAATACTCGTGTTACTTTTAATGGCAGTTTGTTTGGCTGTTGTGGTAGTAGAGAAACAAACTTTTACATTTTTAAACAAAAGACGCAAAAAAGCAGTTATTTATTGTCAAATACTCGTATTTCGTAGTTAAAAAAACAATCTGCGTTTAATTAATTAATAAAATTCGTTTATTTTAATTTAATTGTATTTGAATTCATTGATGCTTTTTACTGTATTTGCAATTGAAGAGGTTGTTTAAATGATAATTTTGATATATCCTCGATAGTATAGTGGTCAGTATCCCCGCCTGTCACGCGGGAGACCGGGGTTCAATTCCCCGTCGGGGAGATTTTCGATTTTTTTTACTTCCGCGCTAGTAATAAAGTTCTGCGACCGGAGAGTATGCCCCTTTATTAAGCCCTGAAAGTTAATTTCATTTATAAGACGGCTAGGGACAGGCTCATTTCAGAGATCAAGTTTTTAAATCCGATTTTTTAAAAGTTCTTCTTTCTCATCCTTGATCAACAAAAATTTCACTTTCAACAAGAAAATACTTTCTCGGTATGTTTGGATTACTAGTATGGAAGAGGTCAATAGGTGTTTAAGCTGCTTTTTCAGAGAGTCATTGTGGGCTAATACAAATTTAGACCTCAATTTTCTAATCAAGGCGAAAACTATGCAAAATTTTGTGTTTCAGTCCTCACTGTTTGGAGAATTTCGAATCTCATTACCCTAAGAGAGTCATTGTGGGCTAATACAAATTTAGACCTCAATTTTCTAATCAAGACGAAAACTTTGCAATATTTTGTGTTACAGTCCCCGCTATTTGGAGAATTAAAATCGAAGTGGCCTATGAAAGTGATGCTGTGCTATCAAAGAAGTCTAGGGGAAGCGCTCTTCAAATTTATTTTCTTAATTAAATAAGTACTGTATGTAACTGCAAGAAGTCAGAAAGGTGGCCGTACTGGCCATGTGGCAAAGGAAAATTATTGCGCAAAATATTACCGCGGATTGTAAAGTTTTAACTGGGATCCAGCTTGCGTTTATTGGACGTTAGTAATTTGTGAATTTATGAAAAATAAAAAGAACTTCCCATACCGGGAATCGAACCCGGGCCTTCTGGGTGAAAGCCAGATATCCTAGCCACTAGACCATATGGGATATATATACCGTTAATCTTAATTCAATACACAAGTTAAATTAAGCGTAAAATAGCGGCTTTATAACGGTGGTGAATGAGCGAACAATAGGTACTAAGAGATGATCACAAACATGGTGGTCAATATTTGCATGTGGTGAATAAGATCTCTTTATACACCACAGTGGTTAATATATTTTTAAATGATCTTTAATGTTCTAAAATGAGGTGAGTCTATCAAAGAGATGAAAATTATATTTAAAACCATAAGGTGGTGAAAATGTTGTGGAACATTTTAAACATAATGTGGTGAATATAAATTAACACGATCATTGATGTTATTTAAAGTTTCATTGCTAAGCAAGAGATGGCGCTGTTAAATAATGTTTAAATTCAAAAATTTCTTTAAACTTTAATGGATTTTTGGAATTTATTTAAACTAAGAGAAAAAATGTTGTTTTATCTTTATCCCTTAAGTGAGATATTTTATTATTGTTTTTATTTTTATTACACATTTGCTAAATTAGTTTATATTTGTTGTCTTTTAAATTTTTACCACAATGTTGTTGTTAACTTTTTTTTAGGTCTTTGGCACAATATTTTATTTTATGCTCACCATTTATATACAATTTTATGATACTTTTTACCTCTTAATATATGAGGGATTTTTTTTAAACATATTCTTCTTACTTTTGCTTTGTTTTTATGATTATAACATTTGACTTTGTGTTTGAAGCCTCATACCCTTTGTCTTCTTTTTACATTTTGGTGTCACCTGGTATATTAATAAGAGTGTTAGAAAAAATAACAAAAAAAAAAAGATGAAGAAATACTTGTAAATTTGAGAGATCATAAAAAGTAAATATGTATGTATCCTGGTCCTATATGTATGTATGCACACCTCTACTCTATGGTTGTGTTCTCTTTAATGCTGTCGTACAATATTTGTGAGGAATATGAGTTTGAGAAACATGGAATGAAGTTAGTCTTTGTGGTTTATGATGTACTCCTCTAAATATAATATTACAACAACTTAACAAAAACAAAAAAGTAGAAAGAGGAGCATAAAAGAAAAGCTGTAACAATCTTTCATTAAACTTTATGATACCAACTCTCGTATACCATTTAGTTAAAGACAAAAATACTTACATAAACAGGAAGACAGGTGCATAAAATAATCTTTGTTCCTCTAAGCAAATTCCAGAATATATAATAAATAGGCCTCTTATTGAGAAAACAAAAGTTCCACCTAAATTTGGTTGTATTAATCTCTTTTCGGGTATTAAATTGAAAGCTTTAAGCTTTGGAATAGGCCTCGTATTGATCAACATTACAATGCGACCGTTTCCTGATTCTATAGTATTGTTATGTTTTTACCTTTTTAAAACTTTTAAAATATAAGCTCGTAGATTGCAAATAAAATAAAAATAAATTTGTGTTTAGTTTTAATTAAAATTCTTTATTATTCACACAATTCTGTGTGCCACTGTTCACAACATGATGTAAACAACAACAATTGCTTTGTTTGTTATTCCTTTGTTTACACCCTTTGCATATACAATAACAATTACTAGGCAATTACAATTCGACAGATCTTTGTAACGGAGATCTTCAAACCACGATTACTCTCTTAAAACTCACCTCACCTTTACACTAGACTGACTGAACTTTACTAAACTCAGTTGGATGCTTTGCCTTGCCTTTCATATGACAGGGTAAACAGTCTGATGAATGTTCTTGAAGGCGAATGTTCATGACTTCACCTTCTCGAAATCTCTATAAATGTAATGATCGTTGTTTACGTTTATTATTGTAGAGTTGTTTGTGTATTTTGTTTACTTGTTTACCATTTTTTTATGCTGGTGTTTGTTGCTTTATAAATTAGTACGATAATTTGTAAACAGGTTTGTTTACTGCATTGTTTTGTTTTTGTAGCTTTTATTTATAATTTTCATGTTAAGCGATGTAAAAGCAAAACACCAGTATCTTGATTTTTTCATTTTCGTAACTGTATTATACAGTTGAAGTGTTCATTATTTGGTTGGTCCTCATTTCTTTTAAAAGTTTTATTTTATGAAGAGCACAAAAGCTTAGCACTAAACATCTGAAGATTTCATAGAGTAATAAACCAGGATATACTCATGCAAACATACATACCTTTAAGCACAAAGTTTATGTGTAACAGAAGAAAAATAAGAAGAGAAATCACTCTCTAAAGCACACACATTCAATCATTGTAAAGCGAAGGAAATGAAATATTTTTCTAAAGCAAACCCTACACGTTACTTTATGAAGAATATGGAAGCAGTATACCTGTCATAAAGTAAATTATTTTAAGGTTTGCCCAACTGCAAGGAAACCAGATTCCTTTTCCTTTCGTTAACACCAACGAGTTTGGCAATTTTCTTGCCAAAGGACGAACGGAGAATATTTTAATTATGAGTTCTAAAGGAAATTCCCTTTAATAAATTTTTAATTTAAACCAGTAAAGAACCTAAGATGTCCCTTAGAAACTCTGGTTGAGAAAATATTTCGTTTGACAATATTTGCCAATGTCATGTATAAAGTTTAGGTGCTGAAATGTGTTGGAAAATAATTGGAATTTTTTTTTGATTTTTTTAGGTTTTCTAAAATTAATTTCCTGGGAAATTGAAATTGGAAGTCCATAGTAATATACGTACATACATACGTATACGTATGTAATGTAAACTATACACATATGCTTAGTATTTAATGTTAATGCGATTTTGAAGTAATTATTGAAAGAAAAATACATAAAAAACTATATGTAAAGACTTCAATCACGTCCGAACGAATGTAAGCTCTTTCTATAGGAGATAAACTTAAGATCAATTAAACTTAGCTCTACAAAGTCGATCATGTCAGGTACTCTCTTTAGTGCTGCATATCCATGCATTCTGTACGGACTGAGGCATAAAAAGCTGACCTGATAATCAATAAAAATCAAATGAAAAAAAATTTGTGAACGAAGATGCATTAAAGATCCACAGGCCTCAAGACTGTGTCTCAATGATTCATTATCTTCGCCTCAGAATCTACTTGCTGCCCTAGAGACAAAGCCCCTTTCTAAATAAGTATACTCTAAGTCTACAATTCCCTGTTAAAAGATGACCTGCCACCAATCTCATGTTATTTTTAGATAATTTAAAGCATGACTCAGATCTCCTACTATTGTAGTTTCCCAACAAAAGTGATTTGAGAAAAGTCTTTGTCTCTCTATATCTACCCTAACCGCTGAGTATGTCGCATACTCAAAATATTCCCACGAGTGACAACCACCAATCAGTCCTTGTGGGGCTGAGGACCCTGACAAAGCAGCAATTAAACGGAAGTTATTCGACATAAATAGAGACGGATTGAGCACGCTCTGTGATAGTTCGATAGGGAAATTGAGAGACCCGCAATAGAGATAAGCGCTTAGCAGAGCTGAAGAATTGCGTTGACCATCTTATGCTTGGAGAAGGTAGCGAAAGGGAGCAGCTGCTTTATATCGCGAATGTTCGAAACACACTGTTACGTTTTTACTTTTTAAAAACGTTTAAAATATGCGGTTGTAGTTTGCAAACAAAATAAAAATAAATTTGTGTTTAGTTTTAATTAAAATTCTTTATTATTCACACAATTCTGTGTGCCACTGTTCACAACTTGATGTATACAATAACAATTGCTTTGTTTGTTTGTTATTCCTCTGTTTACACCCTTTGCATAGACAATGACAATTACTAGACAATTGTGCGACTGATCTTTGTAACAGAGATTTTTAGAGCACGATTACTCTCTTCAAAGACACTGCGTCTTCACACAAGACTGACTGAACTTCACTAACTCACTCGTCTGCTTTGCCTTACCTTTTATATGACAGGATAAACCGTCTGATGCATGTTCTTGAAGGCGAATGTTCTTGACTTCGCCTTCTGGAGATCTCTATAAATGTAAACATCGTTGTTTACATTCATTACTGTTTTTTGTGTATTTTGTTTACATTTATTCCGGTAGTGTTTGTTATTGTATTTTTGTTTACTTGTTTACCATTTTTTATGCTGGTGTTTGTTGTTGTATTTTTGTTTACTTGTTTACCATTTTTGTATGCTGGTGTTTGTTGTTATATTACGCAGTGCGATAATTTGTAAACAAGTTTATTGTTTTGTTTTTGTAGCTTTTAATGTTAAACGACTGCAGTATCTAAATTTTTTTCATTTTAATAACAATACGAACGGAGGCATATTTTTAATACGCCGTATACAAATGTAATAACACAGAGGCTTATGAATTAAAGAGAAAGTCTTTACACATACATAGTATTTATTGAACAGAAAGAATGCTAGATAGGCTCTTAAGATATCCTACAGATCTCAAGCCTTTTTAGCTGCCTAAGCATTTATAAAAATGGAAACCAAAGTAGAGTCCGGTTTCAACAACTTTAAAAGCAAAAAGATCAGCTTAAAGGCCACTATATTAGACTTCAATCCATTTGAAATACCATTCAAAGAGATTGTGTGGTGCCCATTTTTTGTCTAATTTTGTATAAGAGGCCTATTTTCAAATATTATCGGTTACGTGATTCATCAATTCCTTTCTAAGCCTTGTTGTTTGCTTTAAAAATGAATTGAAAAATAAATTTCGTTCAGTTTCTGCTATATTTACTTCAACTTAAATGGCCATTAATAATGCTTTAAATGGAATTAATGGCCTCGCTCTCGTTCTCGAGCAAGAACATCTCTATTCTAAAATCATTTAATATTTCCGCTTTATGGTGACTAGGAGAAAAAATAAAACACTGTGTATGGCTTTGAAATAATAAAGCAAATCAGCACAATGAAATGAAATAAAAATCACCACAATGACCCTGACTGCAGCCATTGTTACTGCAGCAATAACTCCGGTTTAAAACCAAACAAATACTTGTGAGCTTACATTTCAACTATTGTTGGCTGTTGTTTGTCGGTTGTTTGCTGTTGTTCCTGAACCCTAACAAAATAAACTCAAACACACTTAGAAAAAATGTAGAAAATATAGGAGAGACTCCTTCATACAAATATACACACATACTTACATATACACACATTCAGTTATATATCACCTAAAACCGGATATGCTTGCAACATCTTATTTTCTATTTTTATACTCTCATGGTCAGTTTAAAATAACAACAATTGCTGCCACCACTACTATACACAGGGGCATACATTTTAAAATGCCACTACATTCACAGTAAATACAACTGCAGTTGTAGTTGTTATTGTAGTTGTTTAGAATAGAAATATTTATTGTATAATAACGTGTATCCTTGCAGTTCTTTTCCTGTTTTTTTTATTTTTTTAAAGATCTATGGCCGGCTATATGCGTTCATATTTATGTGAATAGAAAAAGAGACTTAGAGGGAGAGAGAGAGCGAGAGCGAGACGAAGCAGAAGTACCGACAAAACTCATTTATTATCACGCAAGTTTTTATTGCTGTCCAGCAAAAATAGAAAATTTATAGAATTAGAAAAAATCAACAACAACAACAACTACAACAACAATAGATAAGTTACAAATGTAAGGGAAACTATTTATGATACGCTACATGGGGTTACAAGATCTGATAGGGACCAATGCTAAACTGATCAGGTTAAAATTTTTAACTATGTATTGTAATGGAATCGCATATACAGGTCAATAGTTAACCTACAAATGCTTTTCAGATCGATAGTTTGCTGGGTATCTGCTGCAAAACAATGTAACTTAAGATCATAGACAGCGTAAGAAAGTAGTCTGCCATCCTTAACACCAGTGCCCTTAGGATAACACCAACTATTGCACTTTACCTTATCCAATATTGGCTCCTTACTTATGTTTTCCGAGAGTAGCAAACAACTCTTGCGCCAGTTAAATAGACCTCCTTAAAGAGTTGATCTAAGCATCTCTTTGTTTGAGTTCCTTATGTCTTAATATCGATTGATTACATGGTTCCCCACAGCTATATACACAGGTGCTGAGAAACCGATTAGATATGCTCTTATAATTTACAGGAACAGCATATTGACGTTCAAGCTTATCCATGAAAGGCGTCAATTTCTACGAGAAATGACTGATTATTTTCATTATTTTATTTGTGGCGCTAAGCATAGGGAAAGTTCTAGAAACAGTCCTTTTAAAAACATTTAAAATATGAGCTCGCAGATTGCAAATAAGATAAGAATAAATTTGTGTTTAGATTTCATTAAATTCTTCATTGTTCGCATAATTCTGTGTGCCACTGTTCACAACTTGATGCAAACAACAACAATTGCTTTGTTTGTTATTCCTCTTCGCATTCTTTTGCGTAAACAATAACAATTATTAGTCAATTGTTCGACAGATCTTTGTAACGGAGATCTTCAAACCACCGCGTCTTCACACAAGACTGACTGAACTCTTACTAACTCCGTTGCTTTGCCTTTTATATGGCAACGTAAACAGTCTGATGAATGTTCTTGAAGGCGAATGTTCGTGGATTTTCCTTCTGGAGATCTTTATAAATGTAAACATCGTTGTTTTATTATCGTTGTTTATGTATTTTGTTTCTATTCATTCTTGTAGTGTTTGTTGGTATATTTTTGTTTACTTGTTTATCATTTTTTATGCTGGTATTTGTTGTTATATTACGCAGTGCGATAATTTGTAAACAATTTCATTGTTTTGGTAGCTTTTGTTTATAACTTTAATGTTAAACGATGTAAAAGGAAAACACCAGTATGTAGATTTTTCCATTTTTGTAACAATATGCACAAAGTTAACACTGAAGTCTAATGCAAGACTCAAGTCTCCTGCGATTGGAAAATCTAACAAAAGTTTAGATTGCCTAAAACCTTGTTCGTCAGATTACAGTTTCTGCTTCTCTGTATCTTCGTTTTCCATGAGTATACATACATACTTCGTCATTACAACCCTCCAGCCAGTATTACAATCTAGCTTCTCATACCACTCATGTTGTGTGTGTTAATTTTATACATGAGTGGCGGGACCTACAGTTTAAAGTCGACTCCGAACGACAGATTTTTGAGAAACTTTTCATGGCAATTTTATTTGCTCTCAGAGTTTTTTCCAGAAATCTGATGAGAGGAAGTCGCCGAAGAAATACTTTTTGTATTTTGTTTTGATGTCTGGCCTGGGGCTCGAACCCTGGCTTTACGTCTAATAAGCCAACACACTACCTACTAGACTATGGCGACTTCATGAGTATACTCTTCCAAATATCTCTTCCTACTCCACAAAAGGATCCTGGCGTAAAAAATCCCCTTCTCGGAAATTCATCTTGCTGTTCATTGCCGTAAATTCTAACGCGACGTGTGACCCAGTGGTATTTAACCCTATTTTCCTTATCTAGCTGATTCAGCATAACCAGACAGTCCCTAAATCCCTGAGAGCCGAGTGTTTGGATACCGTCCTACCTATCCGATAGTATTACTGATTCCTACCCTTTGTATTCACTGTTAAGTTGAATTGAGCTTATTGTAGAGCTTATCTAAAACAGAACACATTTAAAAAAAAATTTTTTATATCACTCTACCTCCTACGCTAACAATTATGCTACCATAATATACCATCACCACTATCACTGCCATCATAATAAAGAGTGAGAGAGAGAGAAAAAAATCTGGTTATGCCAGTAAAATAGTTGGCTGGTTAGTAGTTAACAACGTTGTTTAGTTGTTTAGTTTTAAGCCCATTTATTGTATAGAAGTACATACGCTTTTAACAGTAGTTTTGTGGTGCATCCTTTTAATTGCTACGACTCACTCTCTTTCTCTCTCACTATGATATTTTTAAAATAGTCATTGCCTACTCCAAGGCTGTACAGATATTTTAATAGGCTGTATTTACTTACTGCAATGCTAAAAAGTGTGTGTGTGTAACTTTATTACAGCCATGGCATATGTGGTAGCACTAGCGTTTCCCTATTCTTTATTTCCGACTGCTGTTTTGTTTCGAAATAATGAAAGTTGTTTTCCGAGTTACCCCAGATTCTGTGTGTGTGTGTGTGTGCTTTTTTAATGGCGGTAGTTTTCTATTCATTACTCTCTTTTACTGGCTGTAAATCAGTATAACAAATTATGAGGGAGTTTGTTAAAGTTTGTTTTGTTTTGTGTGCTGCTGTTGTTTTTCATACTTTTTTTCTGCTTTTTTAACTGCTAGTTTTGTAGCCATATTTATGGCCAGTAATTTCTGCTGCCATTGCTGTTGTTGTTGTTGTTTTAGTTGTTATAAATAAAGGCTTTGATTTAAAGGAAATTAATTAAAATAAATAAAGTTGTAAACCTAAGAGTATAAATGGTTTGTAAATGCATAGAAAAAAACGGGAAATGGAAGTTGAGCGAAAAGATAAATTAATATGGCAAATTGATACTGATTAAATACAGTAGATTCTCAATAGTGTAACTTAAAGCATTTTATGTGCCACATTGTCAAAGGTGAATAGGAATTTGTAACATAACTTATAATGATGAGAACGATAACATGCCCCAAGAGCAGTGAAACACAATACATGCTGAATTTAAGTGATGATAAGGTGGCCAATTTTATGGTAAAAACATCTAGGCTATCATAATAAAGAAGACTTGCTATTAGTTTGGTAGGACGTCATGTAAAGATTGCTTTTTCAATGGGCAGAGATCATTGTGTTCTATTTTTGCACTGGATTCGAATGGATCTGTGGCTGCATGATTATGAACTTTTAATGACGATTGATTTTAGTTCAAGATTGATACAGTGTGTGTCTATAGGGTCATTGATGAGTTATTAGACCAATTGCATTACTCTGTTGAGCTGGTATTGCGTATCTACAGTGAGTGTCAAAAGAAACTGTCCACTAAGCATACAATTCTAACAATCACCGAACTCAACTTTTACCACTTAAAGAGAGTGCCTGAAAAATTGCCAAATACTTCGAATTTTTTTTGAAATTTTTGTTGTTTCAATGTAAAAAACTGGCAATGAAACAATTTTAAAATAAAAATAACGGTAATTTATTAATGTATATTTTTTTTAATGTACAATTAATTTTGACGCCTACTATATATTGTAGACTTGACTTGTACCAAACTAAGATTCCGTTTACCTGAATAAAAGATATTTTTCCAGCCAGAAGTATATTTTTTATATGAACTAGACAAGCGTTAATTTGGTTGGAATGCAATTTAATATCTTCACTCATAGCCAGATGGCATTTCGAATTGCGAAATCGAGAGTCACAAGGTCTAATACTGTTTTAAATCTCATTAGGTAAATTTGGCCAAATCTATGATATTTGAGCGAATCTAAATTGCAGGTGTTAGCAAATATTTTGCATGAGATACCGTGGAACAACAACAAAGTAAGTAAAATTACCAGGTCACCCTGAATCTACCCAGATGTAAGGAAGACCATTAGATTGTTAAGTCTGCATTAGAGTGAACTGCGTAGGATTATGGGTATTCTTAATATATACTCAGAAGTAGCCGTAGTCTAGGAGGTAGTGTGTCGGCTTATTAGGCCCAAGGCTACGGCACAAATCCCCCAGGTCAGACATCTCCAACAAAACCGAAGATATTAAAAAATATTTGTTCGACGACTTCTTCTCAATTTAGTAAATAAAATTGATATGAAAAGTTTTTCAAAAAATCTGTCATTCAGAGTGACTTTAAACTTTAGGTCCCGCCACTCATGAATAAAACTTAACACACACAACATGAGTGATGAAGCTATGTCATAATCCTGGCTGAAGTGCTGTAATGACCACGTACGTATGCATGTATGTGTGTATGTATGTAATATGCAACCTGATTGAAAAATTGCTCAAAAAGACAAATCAAACCGAGCTTTATATAGTAGTGCTCCAAATTATAATGTAGGGTGCTTGCCCTACTAATGGTCTGCATGGTCAGGAACTAGTAAGCGATTGCGATTTCATGCTTGATAGGGTAGCTTTCTTACAAGAACTCTTTGGATCGTCAGTAGCCTTATAATTTATTACTGATTTGCGCTGATTTAGAGAGCTCAAACCTCAGCTAGTTCTTTTTTAAAAAATGAAACGTGAAACAATATATTTCTTTTGGTGACCGCCGTTTGGCAAAAGCCTAGTTTGCCACAAAAGAGCTGCTCACATCAAGGCTGGAATTAATCCCGATTTAAGGACCAGTTTATATTATTGCAAAACCCTGATGTGACCCCCATACATATTCCATTTCAAGAGCATGAATGCAATGCCACTATTGTTTCATTTTTTTTTTTTTTTTTGTTCAAATGGAAGTTAAAGATGAGATGAGAAATATATTTGAATAGAATTCTAAAAGAAATTTACATACTGTTATAGTGTCAATAAATAATCATCATTTATCTTATTTGTCAAAAATAAAAATTCAAAGAAAAACTAAAAGAAAATAAAAAGAAAAAAGTAAAGAAAAGCTCATTTCTTTAACACTCATAGCAAATAAAACAAAATGTTCATGTTTTTAACTGACATTTGGGTTTTGTAACCCTATACATACGCAAATAAATACTTACGCACACATGCTCATACTCTTGCATACACAACAACAACATAACCAACATATAACTTGACATGACATGACATTACAAGCAAAAGTAATCATTCTAAACAGAACGCAAGAAAAAAAAATGGATTCAAATGCATGTGAAGAAGAGAACAAAAGAAGAAAAAAAGGAAAGGAAACGGAATTGAAAAAAGCATACAGTGAAAACTAATACTATTACAGACACACACGCAGACACATACAGAGGTGCATACTTACATACGCCAACACTTGTATAAATTTACACTTTATTTGAAATTTTATACAACAAAAGTGAGAGAAAAAAAAGGAAACGAAATAAAAAAAATGTAAGGAGTACTGTTGCAAAGGAAAAAAAGGAAAGAAAAGCAAAAAAAACAGCAAGAAAATTATGCAAAAATTGCACCATCATCATTTATCATTGGGAAAAAATAAATGTTTCTGGCTGTTGTTGGTTGTTTTTCTATCATTTCTTTGTGTGTGTTGATGTTTTTGTTGTTTTGATCCTTTACGTTTCATGTTTATTTCTTTAACAGATAAATTCTTATCCTGTTTAGATATTTATAAACGTTCTATTTTCAAACGATTCCCGTCTCGTTCGTTTCGTTTTCTTTTTTTTTTGGTATTTTTGCAAAATTTACTTCAAATGCGTAATATTTGTTGATTTTTTAAGGATATTCTTTTTACTGCTCTTGTATTTGATTGTCTTGTCTTGTAAATATGCATTTTTATTATTTTCTTTGTTTTTTTTTAAGTCCTTTTCACCCAGACAAACATTTGAAATTTCAAAAAATCAACCATGTTTTGGCTCGGCAAACAAGGAAAAAAATCCTTCTTCTTTGTTTTTTTCGTTCTCTTTTTTGTTTAATTTGATGAACTTTTTATCTGTTCTGTTTATATTTTTGTCCATTCATTCATATTTCTCGCCCTTTTGTTTATATTCGACTGTCTGCTCTAAGCCATGATGTTTCCAAGGCATTATTTGTTTTTTTTTCTTCTGGTCAAAAATGAAAAATTGTTGAATATTTTATTGCGTTTTATTTCAGAGGAAAAAAAATCAAGAAGTCTGGCTTAAAGGTTATGAATATTATACGGAAATTTTTCTATTTTTTAATAAGTTTTAGCAGAGGAACTTTATGTAAAATATTGAAACAGAAAACAATAACACCAGACCAATAACACGATGATCTTTCTATTTACATGCCATATATTGATAGCCCATACATAGAAAGTTAGGTTTTTTCGCACAGTAGGAGGTTAGTAATGTTTTCTCCTCCGCCTTTTTCTAAGAAATTATCTTTCCATGATGTCTTTTTAACACTAAATTTGTTGTCAAGAATTTTCATAAATCAGCGCAAATCAGTAATAAATTGTATCCAAAGAGTTCATATAAGAAAGTCACCTTCTCATGCATGAAATCTTTGGAGTTTTTCGCGGTTCAGTCAGGTTTACGACCTAGTTTCTAACACCGCTCATGCGGTGAGTGTTTATTTTATATGTAAATGGAGGGACCAGTTTAAAGTCGACGCCGAATGACAGATTTTTGAGAAGCTTTTCATTGCAATTTTATTTATTCCGAGTGTGTGTAATTTTATACAGGAATGGCGGGACCTACAGTTTAAAGTAGACTCCTAGCGACAGATTATTTTTTGAGATACTTTTTCATGGCAATTTTATTTGCTGTCAGAATTTTTGCCAGTAATCTACTGAGAGGAAGTTGCTGGGGAAATATTTGTTTATATTTCATTTTGTTTGGAGATATCTGACTTGTAGTTTTAGCCGAGGCCGGCCTTACGTCTAATAAGCCAATATACTACCTACCCACTGGACAACAGCAACTGCTGTACCTTCAATTGAAAATGTATTGCCATCACATATAGAGCTCTGCGATATTCCATATTAGAAGAGATGTTGAATAGATTTCACATACTTAATGATTTTTAAAGTATCATGGACAATATTTCAGATAAGGATAATGCAGTTTGCAGTTGGTGATTGTTTGGTGATAAATGCAACGTCGCCAATGCTGTTATGCTAGTCTTCCTCAGTGAGTGGTCAACCAGAGCGAGATGAATATTTAACATCGAATTTATCAAACCGAAAACAAGCCAAACATTGTACTGGTCTCTTAGTTATAGCATCTTCTCCGTAGGCTGCTCAATATATTTTAACACTTTGTGATGCGTTCTGACCTTTTCTGTAATTGAAAAACAAAAAATGACGGCAATGTTTGAAATATTTTTGAACTTTTTAAACGTTAATAGCATTGCACTTAATAATGTCTTGTAACAATCTGGAACTTCAAATGTCATACCGACCCATAGTGTTGTAATATTCAATTAATATTACTAGTGTATGTAACGTATTAAAGTCAAATGATCTTAACAGAATATGACTAGCTATTCTAGTATGAGACTATACATATACATATATATTGTAACGTTTTTACCTTTGTTACGTTTTTACCTTTTTAAAAACGTTTAGAATACGAATTCGTTGATTGCAAACAAAGTAAAAACAAATTTGTGTTTAGTTTCCATGAAACTCTTTTTGTAAGCAATACCAATTGCACGTTAAATCTGTATAGCAGAGATCTTCAAACCACGACTTCGCAGGCAGCACGTTTTCACACAAGACTGACTGAATTCTTACTGACTGCTGCCTGCTTGGTCTTGCCCTTTTATAGACCGACACAACCAGTCTAACGAACATTCTTGAAGTGGAAGGTTCGTGGTCTCGCCTTCTCAAGAACTCTATCGCTACTACATTGTTGTTTGTGTACTTTGCTTATGTTATCTATCACTTTTTCTCTCATACTTGTTGTAGCTGGTTTACGTATAATAAGTTCGATGTATGTGTTCGTGTAGCTGTTTATCGTTTTTATTGTTAATCGATATTAGGTCATTTCGATTTGCGTAACAATATTTTTAAATGTTAGGATAACTTTCCAAAGAGAGTTTTTGAGTCAATTAATCTGAAAATTATCAAACGGAAATTGTTGTTTTTCTTGTTATGCCCTCTCATACAATAGCTCTAATGCGACTCATAAAAAAATTAAACTCTTTTTATAAGACCTAATATTTTGTATTAAAATCTAAAAAACAAAATTAGTTCATGTGTTAAAACTATCCAGTTTTAAATGTTTATTTTATTTTAATAAAATAAATATTTTGTATTGAAATATAGCATGTTTATATATTATCTTTATATTTCCTTTACTTTATAATTGTTTTCAAAATTATTATTTTATAATTATTTTTTTTTAAATTAATTTTCTTTAACAAAAAATATTGTATATTAAACGGCAAAAGAAAATGAGAGTAAGGGTATGTGTGTTTTAAAAAATAAAAGAAGCAACAGAAGAAAAAAATACAACTTAAACAGTTATATAAATATTTATGTATGAGAGTATATGTATATAAAATAAAAAATAAAAATGAAAATAATAATAATGAACAACAAGTAAACTTTTTAATTACATTAAAAGCTGACATCACGCACTAAAGGGAATTTTTAATGAAAATAAATTGCAGCAGCAAATGTTTGTGTATAGAAATGGTTTTTGAAAAGAAAAAGAAAAAAGAAACGGCACAAAAAGCAAAATAAACAAACAATTTGAAAACAAACCCGACAACATCAGCAACATTACCAGCCAAAGCAACAGCAGCAGCAACAACAACAACAACTACTACTATAAAATAAAACTAAAGTTGAAATAAAATACCCCACATGACTAACCAGTCTCCGAGACTATCAGCATAGAAATGTTAAAGAAAACCAAAGAAATTTTTATAAAAATGAGCATAGAACGGCAGCAACATATCAACACAGCGGTAGAGAAAATTAAAAAGGCAACAAACACTTGGAAAAATATAACGGTAATATAGTTGAAAAGATACTGACAAATATACACAAATGAGCGTAGATAGTTGTGTGAAATATTCCAATACATTTAAATAATGTTACGCATACAATGCGAAGGTTGTATGGGAAATTAGAATTTAACGAAATTTAAACAGCTTCTCCTTCAACGGGAAATCTGGCTGCTACAATTTACAATAATTCTTGCTGCCATGCTTTTAAAAATCCTTTTATAAGATAAGCCACATGGTATAGTTTTCTAATTTCTTTGAATGACCTTCGTACATATTATCCACGTTTTACTCATACATATTCAAATAGTAAAAGCAAAAAAAAAAGAGGAAAAAACTTTCTAAAATACTAGTAAGTTTTGTGATGTTCTTGAAACCTTAGGGGACAAACCAAACATTTTGTAACATTTACTTTAAAACATACACACACGCACGCACACACTCTCAGATACACTGCCAGTAACATACCCAGTAAAAAGAAGCGTAAAAAAATCCATGCATATGTGTAAATGTATGCTGCAAGAGAAAAACTTGTTCTTTGGAAGACTACTGCTACTACTACTACTGTAACTGCTTTGGCACTCATTACAATAACAGTAACACACTCTTTTAGTCATCATCATGACCCGCAATATCCGTTTTCTTATAAAACACACATGAACGTGCATATCCCTTTACACAAAACGCACACACTTACATACACTTAAACGAGAGTAGACTAGGCAAGACAAGCAGAAAAAACAACACACTCATACACAGTAAACAAACGAGCAAATAAACTTTATACTACGAGTATAATTTAAAATGTGCTCACCACACACACACACACACACACACACACATACAGACACTTGTATAGAGGAAAACAAATGTGCTGTTACTTTTAAAAACATTGTCTGCAACGGATGTTTACATGAACTGTTTGTTTGTTTGTGTGAGGGAGTATGTGTGTGTACAACAGTGTATGGTATACAGTGTAGAAATGAAATATAGATGGAAAGCATTTACAAAATACTCTCTGCATAGTTTTGTAGGTGTATTAAATACAATATTATGATATGACTGTGTTATAAGCAAGTTAAATGAGAGTCTCCGTTGCGTTTTTATTATTGAAAACAATACGTAGGTCGTCAAACATTTTATTGTAAGAGGGAAAGCAGAAATATTTGAATAATAAAATATGTTTTCAGAAAAAAAATTTATTTGTATTTATTAGTCTTTCGAACCTGTACAGATTTTTCCTCTTTTACTCCTCCTCTATGTTTTTAAAATCTTTTTCATTTTGTTTGTTGCATCTGTGATACTGAAGGGACTTAAAAGCGGCCGCTTTTGCCCTCTGAGTGGAGGAGGCAATCTTGGTAGCTTGACCTAACCCTCCGCCTCTTGATGAAAAGATGTAGACACTGATGGCTGATATGTATTGCAACCAACTTCAGGTTGTTATCATTTGTAAACCGCTCGTCTGACAGCTGACAGATTTATACCAGTGACAGTTCATTTTATTATTTACAAGCTTATAAAAGCATTTTGATCTATTGCATTCAGAAAAAAGTTATTCGTAATGGAATTCAAGCGTGATAGTGCGGTTGCTTTATATTTGGCTAGAAAACCACAGGCGGCTATCGTTAGAGCCCTCCAGCATTTAAATGTGAATAAATCTTTTGTTTCTCGTACCATTGCTCGTTACCGTGATACTGGCAGTGTTGCATTGCGTCCAAAAAGTGGACGAAAAAAAACGGTAACAACACCAGAAA
The DNA here is from genome assembly GCA_958299815.1 of Sarcophaga carnaria. Classification (NCBI taxonomy): domain Eukaryota; kingdom Metazoa; phylum Arthropoda; class Insecta; order Diptera; family Sarcophagidae; genus Sarcophaga; species Sarcophaga carnaria. The sequence goes on along the minus strand of OY283153.1, from coordinate 122,034,948 downwards.
TGATCCGAAAAGTGCAGGCCAGATTTGATCGAAATCCACGTCGTAGTGGTAGAAAAATTGCTCGTGAGCTGAACATATCGCGAGAACGAATACAACACATATTGAAAAATGAGCTTGGACTAAAGCCACTGAAGTTCCAAAAAGTGGAAGAGCTCACCGATGGTCAAAAAAAAAAAAAAATTAGACTGGAAAGAGCAAAGGAGTTACTTCGCTTGCACAAAAGTGGCCAGCTACCGAATTTGGTTTTCTCCGATGAGAAGCAATTCCAAATTGAGCAGTTTGTGAACGAACAAAATGCCATCATATCAGCTTTCATATTCTGTGGCCAAAAACTCTGGTCAATCTAATGCTTTAGAGGCAATAAAGCTCTCATCGTATGGAATGAAAGTGTTTAGTAGACCAATAGGGCGGTCTACTACTCGCCGTAATCTAGCAGGTTAGGTTAGGTTGGAGTGGTAGCTTTGATATTAAAATGCAAGGGCTGCATGTTTAAAACATTACTACCATACTCTGTAAAACCAGCCAGTTGATAAACGAAACTATATCCTTGGCACCAAAAGATTATAGCTCCGTCAAGCTGACAAAGACTGGAGAGCCAAATATCTTATATGTGTGGGTACATATTGACATTGAAAGTGGATAACAGTCTTCTCTTCCTCAGAGGATCTGCACCCACGACAGAAGCTGTTAAATGGGAGCTCAATCCTTTCCGCGTGTCTTCCCATAACACAACGACCTGTAAGCATAACCACAGTGATTGAGATGATGTTACGACTAAGTCCAAGTAACTAGTTGCTACGCCTTCTATCCATCAGGGGCCAAGTGAGTCTAGCAGTGGAGCAGGACTTCTCATTGACCCAGGATAGGTTGGCGTCTCGACAGAATTTCCAAGCAATGGCCAACTTAACTGAGGTAAGTGGCATACCCAAGTCGATTGAAGAGGACTCCGGAAGGAGTGTAACGGTCCTGGCGAATTAATCGGCCCTGCAGTTTCCCGGAAGGCTGCTGTGCCCATGAACACAGACGAGAGACACTGAAGCGCCCAGAAAGAAGGTCGAGACAGCGGCGACATTTCCTATTCCTGGTGTTATTCACAACGCTCGACAGAGATCTTATGGCGGCCTGACTAGTAGGTAGTGCGTTGGCTTATCAGACAAAATATTTCTTCAGCGATTTTCTCTCAGCAAAAAACCTGGCAAAATCTCTGAGGGTAAATAGTAAAATGCCATGAAAAGTTTCTTGCCGTGATCTTGTAGGTAGTGTGTTGGCTTATTAGACGAAAAGCCAGGGTTCGAGCCCCAGGCCAGACATCAAAATAAATACAAAAAGTATTTTTCGGCGTCTTCCTCTCAGCAGATTTCTGGCAAAAACTCTGAGAGTAAATAAAATTGCCATGAAAAGTTTCTCAAAAATCTGTCGTTCGGAGTCGACTTTAAACTGTAGGTCCCGCCACTCATGTATAAAATTAACACACACAACATAAGTGGTGTGAGAAACTAGGTCGTAATCCTGACTGAAGGGTTGTAATGACAAATTATGTATGTATGCATGAAAAGTTTCTCCATAAAATCTGACCTTCGGAGTCGACTTTAAACTGTAGCTACCGCCACTCATGTGTGAAAATTAACACGCACACAGCATAAGTGGTGTGAGAAGCTAGATCGTAATCCTGACTGAAGGGTTGTAATAACCAAATATGTACATACACTCAGCCACAAAAGTATACATACGGTTAACAAATTTCAGAAATCTTTATAATTGTCTGACATCTTTCTTCGATTTTAAGACGGTCTCTTGCATTGGTTCAGAAATTTGTGAAATTTGTTAATCGGATGTATACTTTTGTGGGCCTGTGCAGGCCCACAATTCAGTTTAATTTCAGAAATTTTTTAACCAATGCAAAAGACCGTCTTAAAATCGAGGAAACTATAAAGATTTTCAACGAAAACGGATTGGTGAAAAAATTTCAGGAATTTGTTAACCGTATGTATACTTTTGTAACTATGTATATGTATGTATCTAATCCAGGTTGAAAGCTTGTAGAAGTCAATAATTCTGATCAGAGTTTCCGAAATTATAAAATTAAGAGAATACAATCTTTTTCTTTCCTTAGAAGAGATATCATCAACAACGACGATCATAGGAAGTCGGGTAGCGTTACAGCTCGAGAGAGAAAGCAGTCCTCAATTAAAAGAAATCGTTGGAAAAATGGCTTCCTCACTAGGACTATCGTTTTTAAGGCAGCGATAGATGGATGGCAATCTTCTTAATGAAACTGGAAAAGAATTAGGAGCAGGAGCAGATAGCATGCCTAAACCTTATGCTACAACCTACCGCGTTCATTGTTACTTTTCAATATCTCTTTGTTTGTTTGTTTTCTTTGTTTTTTTTATGGCGTATGTCTGTGTGAGCACGTGTATTTTAATATCTGTATGAGAGCAAATGTTACTTACAGTCATATATACCCGGGTGTTTTTGAAATGGGAACCGCAACGTGTGTGTAGCATCTTTCATTTACTGTCAAAACTAATTATCAATTTTCTTAATTAAACCGCAATTACAACCACAACAACTAAAATAATAAAAACAAAAAAACAACGAGATAAAGTAGAAGAAAATATAAAACTTTTCAAAGTTTTCATTGGAGTGTTTTTTTTGTATAATTTTGGTATGTTTTTAATTTAAAAAAAAAATTATTAGGAGGAGCATTGAAGGGGGTCTTATATATGTTGTCAACACAATGAATGGTTGTTTGTAGTAGTAATACAACAAAGAAAACTCTTCATTAAGTTTTTTATGAATATGAAGGCAATGAATATGAAACTGAAGAAAATAGTAAAGAAAGTAAAATAATTAAATGTCAAGGGAAACTGATGACAGTTGTTGTATGTAAAATACAGATTTTTTTTAATTTTAATTTTTCAAGAAAACGGAAAATTTATTAAATTTTCCAAAAAAAATTTTTTTAAATATTTAAGACATTTCCTTTAGGCAAAAAGCCCAGCAGAATCATATTCTTAAGACTTAAAGAATTATTTTTTTCCTCGCCAGGAAAATATATTGCAGCACGTATTGCCATCATCATCATCAATATCGTGTACAAGAAGCTTTACAAAACCAGCAAAAAAGGAAACCGAAAAACACCAAAAAAAGAAAGAAAAGGAAGAGAATGAAAAATTGTAAAGACGAAACAGATGAAACCCACAAAACTGTCTATACAATTCCCAGCGATACTTTTTCTTCAATTGATTTTAACATATTGGAAAATTAAATATAAACGAAAATTGAATTTCCCCATAGAATCGCGTTAGTTTTTATTGGTGTATTGGCAGGGCTTTGGTGAAATGAAAACGAACAAAACAATCCAAAAAAAGAAAAACATCGAATTGAATTGAAACAACGCCAACAAACCCATACAAAATAAAACCAATAATAACAACAACAACAACAACAAACAAATAATAAAATTTACTCTCGAGAAAACAGGCATACATGTGAAGGCTATTTAAAAGGGCCGCCTACTTTACAAGAAATGAAATGAATTGAATTCTTATTGTTTATTCCTTTCTTTACAGGTTTGCCTTTGTCCTTTAGGCTTAAATTTAGATACGTTTTTATATGTGTTTATTTCATCATTATAATGAAATTTGTAAATGTTTTGTAGTAGGCTTCCTAAAGGGCTTTTTTCTCACATCACAGGCGCCAGTAGTTTCTATTCAATTGCAAAAAAATTTGCCTTCGTTTTTGTTCTTTTAAATTTTAAGAAATATTATTCAAAATATTGGGGCACAGTGGGGCCAAAGGAACAACTTTGTATAGGATACAGTATCTCAATTATTTACTAAAAGGCTTTAGGAAACCGTATCTCTTTTATGAATGGTATTGGATCAAGGCAAGATTTAAAATTTCTTGATTGAACTTATTTATTAGTTCTCTTATTATTCTCCTGGCAGATTATTCCCTCTGGACATTCTTCTATCCTATCAGAGGATTCCCAAACTCTGTGTGATGTTGACTATATCTCGTCTAAAGCTAGCCTTGACAAGGAATTTCTCATGACAAGGTCAGCTCTTCGGATCCTATAGAAATCTACAGGTAAAGTTGTAAACTTGAGAATAAGTTAGTTTGTGGAATTTTCATCGACAACAGTAGTATTTTTCAGGCCTAAAGAATGGCCCTAAATCTAGCTGCAGGATAGATCCTTAGTAAGGACCGTAATCAGGTGACAGTCACGACAGCTTACTTTTTATTGCTCAAAACAACCGTAGTACAGAACATTGTATTCCAAAATATAAAAATAAAGCAATTTCCGAGCAGTGTAGTTCTGATAAGTCGCCGTAGTCTAGTAGTTAGTGTAATGGCTTATTAGACGTATGGCGACGGTCCAGATCCCAGGTCAGACATCAAAACAAAAATATGAAAAAATATTTCTACGGCGACTTCCCTTCAGTAGATGTTGGAATTGTCCCTCCACTCATGTATAAAATTAACACTCACAAATAAGTCGTGTGAGAAGCTAAGTCGTAACCCTGACTGAAGGGTTGTAATGACCAATTATGTATGTATGTATGTAAACATACAAACATTTCCATCCCCTCCGACACCAAAGCATCTGTCAGATCTGTAGAGTAGTCTAATCTTTAGGTCTACACTGGGGTGTTATTATGTATTTCGATTCCAAAGTAATGTTTTCGAAATACACCATACGATTCAAGTGAATTTTTTTCAAAGCAAAATATCTAATATTCCCTCTGAATTGTATATGCCCCGAATCTCTTAATCGACTTTGGTGGTGTTTTTGTTTTTCAATCCAATATGCTGATGATCTTGCTAGAGTAGGCACACTCCTACTGAATACCAGTCCACACTGGTATGCACATAGTTATACTTGTTACCATCGAAAGGCTAAGGTATTAATAGATCGCTGAAATATTTTGGGCTGAGGACCATAGGACTGAGGCTCACCTGTAAATCTTAGAAGAAGAAGCATACCAATCAAATTCTTGAATCGAGTCGTAGGGATATCTCAGTCACTGTATATACATATTCTTACGGCAATTGTGAAATGGAAACACATGGGGATCTAGATTTCATACAAAAGGCCTTTGCAGATGTTATCGAGCGATTAAATTGTTGTACAGTTTAATTGCTAACGTCTGTCTCTGGCTTGATATTGACTTCTTGCCTTTGGCTCACAATTTTTCAATGCTCCAGTGATAGTACGTCAATCATTACTTTCATTAAACTTTCAGTCAGGTTTTCAGTTTGAATCTAAGGAAGTCATGATCTATTGCGAAGTCCTGATGTTGATTGTTAAGATCGGATAATCACTTATTTCTAGATCATGGCCTCATGCAATTCGGAACTATAATTGTGAAACGAGTCCAACTACAAAAACCCTTCGCTTAAAACAACAAGACGTTATAAAAGTAGGTGTCTACGCAATGTTCTGAAAACCATTTCCATGTTCTTATAATATTGTTGCGAAAATGAAAAATCTAGACACTGGTGTTTTGCTTTTACATCGCTTAACATTAAAATTATAAATAAAAGCTATAAAAACAAAACAATGCTGGAAAGAAATCTTTTTAAAAATTATCGTACTGCTTAATATAACAACAAACACCAGCATAAAAGAAATGGTAAACAAGTAAACAAAAATACAACAACAACACTACAATAATAAATGTAAACAACGATGTTTACATTTATAGAGCTTTCGAGAAGGCGATGTCACGAACGTTCGTGTTCAAGAACATTCATCAGAGTGTTTACTTTGCCATATAAAAGGCAAGGCAAAGCAGGCGACTGAGGGAGTGAAGTTCAGTCAGTCTTGTGTGAGCACGCGGTGTGATTGAAGAGAGTAATCGTTGTTACAAAGATCTGTCGAGTAATGGTCTAGTAATTGTTATTGTTCATGCAAAGGGTATATACAGAGGCATAACAAAGGAAAGCAATTGTTGTTGTTTACATCAAGTTGTGAACAGTAACACACAGAATTGTGCGAATAATAAAAAATTTTAATTAGAAACTAAACACAAATTAATTTTTATTTTATTTGCAATCTACGAGCTGATATTTTAAACGTTTTTAAAAGGTAAAAACGTAGCAGTGTCTTTGTTTTCTCCCAGGGCAGACATCAAAACAAAATACCAAAAGTATTCTTTCGGCGAATTCCTCTCAGCAGATGTCTGGCAAAAAGTCTGAGAGTAAATAAAAATTTCCATGAGAAGTTTCTTAAAAATCTGTCGCTCGGAGTCAACTTTAAACTGTAGGTCCTGCCACTCGTGTATAAAATTAACACACACAACATAAGTGGTGTGAGAAACTAGGTCGTAATCCTGATTGAAGGGTTGTAATGACCAGTTACACACAGTTACTAAAGTATACATACGGTTAAAAAATTTCAGAAATGATGATGTACACAGGTCCACAAAAGTTAACAAATTTCAGAAATTTTTTAACCAAGACCGTCTTAAAATCGAGAAAAGTTTTCAGACAATTACAGAGTTTCAACGAAAACGGATTAGTTAAAAAATTTCTGAAATTTGTTATCCGTATGTATACTTTTGTGGCTGAGTATATGTATGTAGGTATCTTTGTTTTGTTTCAGTGCTCTTAATCAAGTTTTTCAAAGTATATAAGTAACTGATCTACTACTGAACGCTAGGGTCAATATTTTTAGTTGCCAGGGAATACGACCCTTAGTGAAAAAGCATAATATGAGCATTATAGTAACAAAAGCTTTGATTGCTTGCAATAAACCCGCAATTTTTAAACGAAGAATTAAGAATTTTAATTTAGATTTTCAGCGAAATTTTTATGCCACTAAATCACTGTATTTCCCTAAAATTTAACAAATTTTCGAAACATCAGCCCCGCATATCTTGGTTTAGTAAGCTTTATGCATATAAATTTCGCTTAAAAAAAATAAAAATTTATGTTCACTTCCCCATGTTTTATTTAAACTCCCATGCATTCAAAAACAAAAATGCTGCAGAGATACAAAACAGTTCATATCTTTCTCTCTCTCAGTATGTGCTCTTATCTGACTATATATGTATGTGTGCTTGTATCATGATATTATTTGTTAAATAAGTTTATTTATCATTTTTATTATTTGGGTTCACTTTTTTTTTTTCAAAAAACTTTCATGTTTTCCATTGCTTTTGGTGCTGCTTGAACACAACGCTTTTGAATGAAAAAAAAAAGAAACACAAAAAAACTGCCACAAACAAAAGGAGAATCTGTTGTCTGCAGTTGTGTTGTGTTGTGTTGTGTTGTGTTGAGCTGAGTGTTAGAGATGCCGATGTTTTACTTCCTGTTCTGCTCCTTTTGAAAGTGTTGTTATTCATGTTTGAAATTAAAATGCTGTCTAGTATTGTAGTAGCAGTAGCAGCAGCTGCAGCTATTGTAGTGTTAGTGAATGTGTGTGAATATTTTTATAAAATTTTTATTCTTTGTTTTCCGTGTTATTAATATCCCTGGGGTGTCTGTCCGTTTATTAATTTAACAAATTTAGTGGTTTTAACACTTTTAATATGTTGGGATTTTTTTTATGTTTTTTTTCTTTTTTTCCTGTCAAAAGTTGTTGCTATTGCCAGTATTTATTATGCTGTTGCTGTGCTGTTTCTGTTTTTTTACTTCCTCTTTTTTTTCAAAAACTATGAAAACAAAAGTGATACATCAAGTGCTGCTATAAATGCTATATTTTTATATGTTTATTGTATTGTTATACTGTAGTGTTGTTGTTTTATAACTGTTTGCCATAATTATCATCCATAAATTAAATTATAATTAATAAATTAAACGATTTATAATGTGTTTATAGAGTCGTTGATGACAGGCGTGTTAAAAAATAAAAAAACACGGAGAAAAATTGTTCACAAAAACAAACCATAATTACTGGAGTGTTTTTCACATTTTGTTATGATACCTATGGGTCGTATGAGTGATGTAGCGGAAATATTAATCATACGCTTCAATATGTTATTAATGCTTGAAATTAATTACAATTTGAAAGCATATGGCGGCTAAATAATGTGTAGTTGTATACGCATATACAGGAATTTTATCTTCAACATATTTTAAGACTATTAGAGACTAAATTTAGAAAAAACGATTTCGAGCTTTACAAGATCGGAATTAATAGAACAGAATACTTACTTACTTACATAATTTGTACGGAGGAATGGTGTGGAGCACCTTGCAAGAGACTCCGTACAAATTTACACCGATGGCTCCAAGCTGGAGGAACCAATCGGAATATCACGGTCTATAAGGCTACCGAATCACTGCAACGTCTTTCAAGCGGAAGCGTCGGCACTTTAGGCTGTGTTGAAAATTATTGTAGACAAAAATGTTCACAGTCGGAAAATCACCATACTTTCCGATAGCCAAGCGGCTGTCAGGGCATTGGATTCTAATATAATGAACTCCAGTACGGTATATGACTGTCGCAGATGTCTTAACGAGGCGGCGAATCGATATGATGTGTGTATTACATGGATACCGGGACATAGGTACACTCCCGCTAACTGCAGATGAACTGGCCAGAAGGGCTACGACCACTTAACTCTCTGATGAATTCTCTACCTTAGGGACCCGTTTGGGTGCCTGCAAGCTTAAAATCGACAATGTAATCGTGAACCTTGTCAACAGTAGATGGGCAGCTTCGGGCACAGGCAGAATGGTACAGATAATCTGGCCAAGACTGGATAAGAGGCACGCGGCAGCTCTGCTTAAACTCCCAAGAAGTAAGCTCAGCACTGTTATCGGGGTTTTTAAAGGGCACTATATTATAGGTAGTGAGACCGCCGTAGTCTAGTAGGTAGTGTGTTGGCTTATTAGACGTAAGCCAGGGTTCGAGTTCCAGGCCAGACATCAAAACAAAAATACAAAAAGTATTTCTTCGGAGACTTCATCTCAGCAGACTTCTGGCAAAAACTCTGAGAGCAAATAATATTGCCATGAAAAGTTTCTCAAAAATCTGTCGTTCGTAGTCGACTTTAAACTGTAGGTCCCTCAACTCATGTATAAAATTAACACACACAACATAAGTGGTATGATAAACTAGGTCGTAATCCTGACTGAAGGGTTGTAATGATTGTATGTATGTATGTATATTATAGGAACGCATGCGAGGCATATTGGTATTGGACATCTTGCAAATGATTTCTGCAGAAGCTGTGGAGATGATATGTACACCTACAGTGTACATATCCGGCATTTGGGGTGCCTACTACATGGAGGACCTGGATGAACTGTCATGCATGGATGTTGGTGTGAGCCAACGAGAGGGCAGCCACTTCCACCTACCTACCTACATAATTGGTCCTTACAATACTTTAGTGAGGATTACAACTTAGCTTCTTACAGCAACCACTTTGCGTGTGTTAATTTTATGCATGAGTGGCGGGCAAATTCCCAGTGAAAGTGTGTTACATATACATGTAACTGGTCACTACAACCCTTCATTCAGGAGTACAACTTAGTTTCTCACACCATTCATGTCGTTAATTTAATACTTGACTGGCGGGATCTACAGTTTAAAATCGCCTTCGAACCATAGATTTTTGAGAAAATTTTCACGGGAATTTTACTTTTTCGCCCAGGTTTTGCAGGAATCAGGTGAGAGAAAGTCGCCAAAGAAATATTTTTTCATATTTGGTTATGTTTTGTGACCAGGGGTTTGAACCGTGGTCTTACGTCTAAGAAGCCAACACACTACCTACTAGACTACGGCGACTTTTCTCTTAATCAAGAATATGTTTAAATATTCCGTAGGTATGTTGTGCTTAGACCAACTTCTTCGACAAGTTTGATGGAATTTGATCAGTCCAGATACAGCGCTTATCTGTGGCAACAAACGGGCGGCTAAACATGCTCAAGTAAGCTTTGGTATCACATCTACCAGTCAAAAATACCTCTGCTGAGAGGAAGTCGCCGAAGAAATATTTTTTCATGTTTCATTTTGTTAGAGATGTCGGATCAGGGGTTTGATTCATGGCCTTACGTCTAATAAGCCAACACACTACCTACTAGACTACGAAGACTCCAACTTCATATTGATGTTCAAGCTTATTCATGACAGCCGTCTATTTCTATGAGACATGAGGGATTATTTTCATTATTTTATCTGTGTCGCGGGTCATAAGAACAGTTTTGGAAATTGTGTTGTCTCTACAGTTTTAACTCGACATCGAACGACAAATTTTAGGTGAAATTTTCATTGGTAGTTTAAGAGTTTTTGCCAGAAGGCTGCTGAGAGGCAGTCGCCAAAAGAAATCATTTCTCATATTTAGGATGTTTGAGCTGGCGTTTCAACCACGAGCTTGTGTCTATTAAGCCATTAGTCTGCCTACTAGATTATGAATAATTTTTTATTAAAAGCACGGTTAACATTGAAGAATCTGAGTTTGTAATACAAAACTTTAACAGTTAGATAACGTAAGGATGATGTGGTCGCCTACGAATTTTCTAAAAAGGCAAAATATGTAGATGAGCTGAAAATAGAATCACGAGGACACATTTTAATTTTACTCGTAATGGAATAGAATTGAGAGGCATAGGAAAAGAGGCAGGAGTATTTAAGTACATTAAAACGAATTGGTTTGTTTATAAATAAACAAAAAATTCCAGCAGGAAATGTGTTACAATTAAGCATAATACTGTTACGAAAATGAAAAAATCGAGTTACTGGTATTTTGCTTTTACATCGCTTAACATTAAAATTATAAACAAAGCTCCAAAAATAAAACAATGCAATAAACAAACCTGTTTACAAATATAACAACAAACACCAGCATAAGAAAATGGTAAACAAAAATACACTAACAACACTACAATAATAAATGTAAGCAACGATGTTTACATTTATAGAGATCTTGAGAAGGCGAAGTCATGAACGTTCACTTTCAAGAACATTCATCCGACTGTTTACTTTGCCATATAAAAGGCTATGCAAAGCAGGCGACTTAGTTAGTAAAGTTCAATCAGTCTTCTGTGAAGATGCGGTGCATTTGAATAGAGTAATCGTGGTTTGAAGATCTCCGTTACAAAGATCTGTCGAATTATTATCTAGTAATTGCTATTGTTTAGTAAAAGGGTGTAAACAGAGGAATAACAAAGAAAAGCAATTGTTGTTGTTTACATCAAGTTTTGAACAGTGGCACACAGGATTGTGCGAATAATAAAAATTTTAATTAAAACTAAACACAGATTTATTTTTATTTTATTTGCAATATACGAGCTCATATTTTAAACGTTTTTAAAAGGTAAAAACGTAACAATACCGATAGAAAAAGGTATCCCTCTATACAAGATGTCTTTATTAAAGATCTCTCTATTTAAGACCTCTGTAACTAAAAACGGGACATCGAATGTAGCTGATATACGACTTTAAATTCCTTAGAACCTAATATCATTTGAAATGTTCTTTTTTTCTTTCATAAATTGCAATACTATTGGCATTTTGTTTTCCAATATTGCCTGATTACTTCAAAATGTTTAATTATTGCCATTCAAATCAACAAATAAATTCCAATAAACAAATAAAATTGCATTTACTTGAGACACATATAAACGGAGAAGTTTTGAAAAACGTTTTAATAAACCATTTAATGAAATTACAAAAAAGCAACAAAAAAAAAAGAGGAAACGGAAAAACTTTTTCCATTTTAATTTGCCTGCAATAAAATTTTGTAGAATAAATAGGAAATGAAGTGCCACTTACAAATAAAATCAATACTAAATGCAGAAGAAACTAATTTATTTGCCTTTGGATGAGTGCTGGGAAGATAAGGAAATTTATTTACTACTGAAGGGCAAAGGGGTGAATGGAAAAAACTACAACTGTTTTAAATATTTCTGTTCATTTAATTTCTTTTTTAACTTGTTTTATTAATATTGTCTATTTCTCTATGCTAGATTTGTGAGGACCAAGCGAAACAATTTCAATTTTAAATTACTTTACAAGCAAGCAAAGAGAGGAGGAGGAAGAAAAAAGAAGGGAATCATAGAAGTCAAATACAAAAGTTAAACACTTGTATAGGAGCACAAAAAGAAAAGCTATGAAATAAATAAATAAAATAAAACAAAAGGGGAAAGTAAAGGGAAATGAAAAGACAATACTTTTTTCCATTTAGTCTGTATATGTGTATTCGAGAGCTGGCTGGCATTAATAACATTTTGAAAGTTATACTTCAATAAATTTTATTTGTGAACAACTTATTGTCAATAGCTAAAGGTAGCAAAACAAAAAAACAGAGAGAACACACAGCAGACACAAATACAGACAATAGGGAGAAGTCATAGAATATGCTAAGGAAGCTATCTCGACAAAGTGAAAGAGCAATACCTAACAGACAAACAGTCATTTCAATAGACAGACAGTCATAGATACACACTTTAGTTTCAATGCGAATGCATTTTGTGTTTATTGCATTGCATTTTGTGTAAATTATACGCACAAGGATATTAAATGCAAATTTTAACACACTCTCCCTCTATCTCTCTCTCTCTCTCCCTCTCTGTGTCTTGCTTTTACACTCCTGTTGCTATATTCAACCTGCTTACATTTGCTTAAGACTTATACAGACACTGTACTCGGTATTCCATACTCCTTACTCCGTTTAGTATATTACTTTAAGCACTTTAACATTTACATTCTCATGGAGTAAGTTTAACTTTTCACCAGCAATTTGCCAAAAGAGTTACATTAACACATTGGGAATCGATAGCAATTGTCGTACTCTCTCTCTCTCTCTCTCTCTCTCTCCCTTGCTACCAACGACACTGTCATCCTTGTCATCATCAACTTCATTTCCAATAACTATTTTGTTAAGTGCGTGATAGTATTTAAAAAGTTTGTTTGTATGTGTCTGTCTGTATAAGTATCTTCAATATAGTAACAATTGTCATAAAATCCAACAAAACGGAAATAAAACTAAAGTTCATGTATAAAACGTATAGAAACTATAAATATGCATGAGAAAAACAGTCGAGAGTTTAATACAAAAGCCAGCCAGTGTCAAGTAATACGAATATTAGATTGAACAGTGGAGAGGAAAATAGTAGCACTGGTTTAGAAGAAAGATTGACATGCATACTCATATATGAGAATAACAGTCGAGAGTTTAATACAAAAGCCAGCCAGTATCAAGTAATACGAATATTAGATTGAACAATGGAGAGGAAACTAATAGCATTGGTTTAAAGGCTTCAAATCGAGATACATACAAGCATACATACATTGGTCACTACATCCCTTCAGTCAGGATTACGACCTAGTTTCTCATACCGCTTATGATGATGTGTTTTAATTTTATATATGGGTGGCAGCACTCCGAACAACAGATTTTTGAGAAAATATTCACGACAATTTTTATTTACTCCTCAGAGTTTTTGCTAGAAATCTGTTGAGCAGAAATCGCCGAAGAAATATTTTTTTCATATTTCGTTTCGTGTTTAGTTTTAATTAAAAATTCCCAGGAATCATTGAGATCAGCGGAGCAATTGGGTCAATTAAAAACAACAAATCTCCAGGCTTGGACAATGCTTCCCCAGAACTCCTTACAACCGACCGCGCCACGATACTAGCGCTCGCTTATTGGAACCCGTCATAAGGGCATTCTGGAATGACGAATTGATACCAGACGAAATCACAGAGGGGAACAAGCTGGCTTCCGTTCCAACAAATCTTGCGTCGACCAGGTCAATAGTCTCAGGATTATTGTGGAACAGTCAGGTGAGTGGAGATCGCCTTTATTTCTCGCATTTATTAACTTTGAAAAGGCTTTTGATACGCTCAACCACATGGCCATATGAAATGCACTGACAAGGGTGCCCCTACTAAAAAATAAACTTAATAAGGACACTGTACAACAACGCAACTTGCCGAGTACTACATGAGAAACAACTAGGAAAGAGCATCAAATTAAAAACCGGAGTCCGTCAAGGTTGTGTGCTGTCACCACTCCTCTTTAACTGCGTCCTCGATGTAGTGATGCAAAAGTCAACAAATCATAGGAGAGGGATTACATGGGGTCTACAAGGCAGATTAGAAGACCTGGACTATGCGGATGACGTATGCTTATTGAGCTATTCTTTCTCCGACATGCAGTCGAAACTGGTTCTAGTTAGCGAAACCGCAAAGTTAGCTGGATTAAATCACTCAGAATGAATGCTAACGCAACGGGGAAATTCCTAATATACGGCAAGGAAATTGATGAAGTGGAGTCCTTCTGCTTTCTGGGCAGTATAATCGATAAATCCGGCGGTTTATCAGCAGATATTGTCAGCCGAATTAATAAGGCACGCAATGCTTTTGCCCAACTTAACCCCGTTTGGAAATCATCTAACATAAAGAGACGCACCAAAATTAAAATTTTCAACTCCAACGTTAAATCCACATTACTTTACGGTAGCGAAACGTGGAATATGGCACCCCGAGATTCCCAGTCTCTTCAGGTATGTGTTAACAAATGCCTGCGGAGAATCATGTGTGTTTACTGGCCCTCCATAATATCCTAATGCCCAACTTTGGTCAGATACAAACCAGCAACCAATAGAGATGAAAATAAGAAGACGCAAGTGGGGTTGGCTTGGGAACACTCTTCGGAAGCCATTAGATGACATCACAAAGAAAGCCATAGATTGGAACCCACAGGGAAGCAGGCGCATCGGACGACCATTACACACCTAGAAACGCCAAATCACAATCGAATTATCCAAACTACGTCTACAGTGGAACGAAGTCACACACCGCGCTTTATTATGCGCACAATTCTGTATGCCACTGTTCACAACTTGATGCAAACAACAACAATTGCTCTGTTTGTTATTCCTCTGATAACACCCTTTGCATAAACAATAACAATTACTAGACACTTGTTCGACAGATCTTTGTAACGGAGATCTTCAAACCACGATTACACTCTTCAAACATACCATGTCTTCACAAAAGACTGACTGACCTTATACATGGCAACGTAAACAGTCTGATGAATTTTCTTGAAGGCGAATGTTCTTGGCTTAGCCCTCTCGAAATCTCTATAAATGTAAACCTTGTTATTTTATTATTGTTGTTTGTGTATTTTGTTTACATTTATTCTTATAGTGTTTATTGTTGTACTTTTGTTTACAATTTTACTGTTAAGCGTTGTAAAAGCAAAACACCAGTATCAAGACACTCTAACAAAACATAGTTAACAATAGCACATCGCATAATAAATGGGGCTACCTGGTCTTAAGTTTCTATTTTTTTCTTCACAACTGTAAAATTTTACGTATTTATTCAAGAAATCGTTATCGAATCATATTCCATTGCAATCTGTTGTTACTTGTTAAGTTCAAGTGTGTATTCTATTTCTTATTATTTGTTATTGTAGTTGTTGTTGTTGTTGTTCTTGTTGTTAAGTTTAAAGGCAAATTCCTTATTGTTATAGGTAGTAGTTGTACTTGAAAATCTTCAACGTATTGCAGAAAGTGTCAAGTAATTTTTATTTTCAAACATTTGCAAACAACAACATTCCCAATAACTTCCGGAAAATGTAAAAGAATGAATTCTTAAGAGATTAAAATTGAAATAATTGCTAAAGGTAACAAATAATTTTAAGAAATTTAAAATCCATACCTTTAAGCCTCTGCCTTGATGTATAGATATTGTTTTGTATCGTTTTTTTTTGCACTGAACCTCTTCCAGGTATTTCTTATTTTTTTGTTTGTTTTTTGTTTCTGTTGTATTTCTATAGAAAATTGTATAAATTTTCATATTTTCCTAAGGATAATATGTCTGTTGTTTTGTTTGTGCAACTATTTCCTTGGAGAAGTTTTTAACTTCAATTATGCCAGAAACTTTTATTGTTAAGGATTAAGGATTCCAACAACTAGCAAATACAGAGTGCTAGAGAAGGCCATTGACAATGTTTCATTTGCAAAATTTAATAAATTCGTTTCATTAGAAAGAAAACAAAAATTCTTTAATTGTATTAATTGTCTCAAAAGAAATTGAAAAAAAGGGGAAAGAAAACCAATTAATTTGTTGGTAAAAATAAAAGACAATTAAATCAACTTGAGACGTATTAATGAAATGTCCTGTTGAAAGCCACATATTTAAGAATTTCGAAGAATTTATGAAGTCCAATAGCAATATGTTTGTATTTATAGAGGCTGAAGTTATTGTTGTCTTAATTATTTTTACAGTCTGCTGTTGTTCAGTGTTACAATAGTTTTAAAATAATGAAGCCTAGTGATGCTTGACTAGAGTCAAATCAAAAAGGAATAATCATTGAAAGAGGAAAATAATTTATTAAGTCTGGCATCTATGTTGACTAATTATGTGGAAGAAACTTACGGCGAATACTGTTACTACGAGAAATGAAGTTCATTCAGGTTAGGGTAGATATAAGGGTCAGGAATAGGGCAATTAAACCTTCCCACTAGGACCGAAAGATTGATATGTTGATTGTTAAGAGCGTATAATACATACATACATACATAATTGTTCATTACAACCCTTCAGTGAGGATTGCGACCTAGTTTTTCACACCTGTTTACAAACACAAGCATAAAAAATGGTAAACAAGTAAACAAAAATCCAACAACAAACACTACAAGAATAAATGTAAACAAAATATGCAAACAACACTACAATAATGAATGTAAACAACGATGTTTACATTAATAGAGATCTCGAGAAGGCGAAGTCATGAACATTCGCCTTCAAGAACATTCATCAGACTGTTTACTCTGCCATATAAAAGGCAAGGCAAAACAGGAGAGTGAGTTAGTGAAGTTCAGTCAGTCTTGTGTGAAGATACGGTGTGTTTGAAGAGATTAATCGTGATTTGAAGAACTCCGTTACAAAGATCTGTCGAATAATTGTCTAGTAATTGTTATTGTCATCGATTGGTGTGACTAACTGGCATAGCCGCACAAAATGCAGAGGTGTCTGGAAGGATGTGTTAAGGCAGGCCGAAACCCTTTATTCGGGTTGTTGGCCAATTGAGTAATTGGACGACATGTGGTTTTAATAAAAAGGTGACATGAGTCACATAGCATGAACGATTTTGGTTTTCTAGGAAGACGAAATCAATTGGTCACCAAGATAATGGTTTTTGATGCCGTTGGACTTCTGTTGTGGAGCTTCCAATGCTGTTAGATTTTAACACCAATGGTTGAAAGACCGCAAGATATGCTTCTTTCTAAAAAGATAGATTTGCTGTAAGTAATCCAGAGACAGTCCGGGTCATAGCGGAATACTGGGCAATGAGACGGCGGATGCCCTCGCTGGGTTAGGTTCGATTTCTGGGGGCGATTTGATAGTTGGTCCTGACCCCCCGGTCTGTCACCTCTATGGCCTCATCAATGGATGGGTCAGGGAGGAAGAGCAGAGTCGTTGGGGGAACGGATCTAGTTGTTTTGTCTCTAGATGTCTATGGCCTGCTGTGGACAATAGGAGGACAGTTTGGCTGCTGGGCTTGGATAAGGCCAGCTTAAGGTTGGTTGTCGGTTTTATCACAGGGCACTGCGAGATTAGGTCGCTGACGGATCTGTTCCAGATGCCAGTCGGACTATTGCAGGGCATGTTGGGATGAGGAAGAGTTGGAGACAATCGAATACCTCCTCTGTAACTGCCCAGCCCATGGTAGAATGAGGTTGAGGACCCTTGGTAGGCCCTTCTTTGAGAGTTTGAATTCTGTGTCGGGAGCCGACATCAAGGCTCTCCATAGATCCATTAGTGGCTTAGGCTGGTTGAGAGACGCTAGGGCTTCACTAGGGTAGTCGCGCCGTCCCCTTTTTGTTGTGTCTTATCTGTATAATTCCTCCACTTCCCATTCTCCCCTTTCCTAAATCCTCTCCTTTTTATCCCTCCATTATCCTTCCTTCTGTAAGGAAGGAAGGTCAATTCGACCTCCGGGTACTGTACTTGTCTTTATTGACAAGTATGTACACGTCCTCTAACCTAACCTAACCTAATCCAGAGACAGTCATATATAATAAAGGCAAGGTCCAAGTATTATAGTGAAATAAAAGTTTCATCGAAGTCATAGACTTATGTGAGATATACTGCAACGGATAGGTAGATCAATTCCTTACTTGGTATACAATTAATACGGTCGTTCTAAACATACAAAAAGTGTGCTGTGTAGAAAAAAGACTTAGTATTGTATTTTATTTATTATTGTCATAACAAATATTTATTAATTTAAGCTTTTTTTTAATATTTTATTCAAAATTTGTTTTTCAGAAGAAAAAATTAAAATATCAAAAAATCAAAAAAATTGTTTTTTATTTCGTCGTTTTAAATTTTTATTGATAAATTTCCACAATTTATTTTCAAATTTTTTTTACTCTCCATTAACTTAAAATGCTTTTAAATTTATAAAGCATTAGCATTTTTATTTATTTTTAAGCCATTTGCTAAATATTTTATAATTGGACAACATAACAAAAGTTATTTCAATAACAACCGAAACAACAACAACAATTAATTTTTGTTGTAAATTTTATTTCCATATTAAAAAAAAAAAATTTACCACAGTTATAAATACGTTTTTGCTAAACAAACTAATATTCCATGCAAATATCATAACAATAATGAAACGGCTAAAATCCATGAAATAAAATTTGCATTCAATGCAAAACCGTGTGTTGAATGCTCCAATGATAATGAAAAATAAGAAAAAAAGATGAAAAAAAATTATCATTTAAAAATTTTAATTACATTTTGCAATTACAATTATTACAATTGCCATTAGACAGAGACAGAGAGAGAGGGAGAGGGATATCAGCATATAAATATATAAATATTGTCCAGTTTCAATATTAAAAATTACAAATCGCATATGAACGTATTACAAAAAAAAAAGAAAAACAAGGGCAATTAAAAAATATGTGTGTAGTAATTGGAATTGGTTTGTAATTAATTGTACATAGAAATGTTTAGTAGGTAATGTGTTGGCTTATTAGACATAAGGCCAAGGTTCAAACCCCCAGGTCAGACATCTCCGACTAAGCGAAATATGAAAAATATTTCTTTGGCGTCTACCTCTCAGCAGTACTCTGGCAAAAACTCTGAGAGTAAATAAAATTTAAATAAAAATGTCTTGAAAGGACAGAAATCTAGTGTTACGAAAATGAAGGATCTAGATACTGGTGTTTTGCTTTTACATCGATTAACATTAAAATTATTAACAAAAATACAACAACAAACACCAGCATAAAGATATTGTAAACAAGTAAACAAAAATAAAACAACAAACACTACAAGAATATCTGTAAACAGAATACACAAACAACAATAATAAAACAATGATGTTTACATTTATAGAGATTACGAGAAGGCCAATCTACGAACTTTCGCCTTCAAGAACATTCATTAGACTGCTTACTCTGGCATATAAAAGGCAAGGCAAAGCAGGCGAGTGAGTTAGTAAAGTTCAGTCTGTCTTGTGTGAAGACGCGGTATGTTTGAAGAGAGTTGTCATGGTTTGAAGATCTTCGTTACAAAGGTCTGTCGAATAATTGTCTAGTAATTGTTATTGTTTATGCAAAGGGCGTAAACAGAGGAATAACAAGCAAAGCAACTGTTGTCGTTTACATCAAGTTGTGAACAGTGGTACATAGAATTGTGCGAATAATAAAGAATTTGAATTAAAAACTAAACACAAAATTATTTTTATTTTATTTGCAATCTACGAGCTCACGCTACGCTATCATAATTTTTATTAAAGCTTACAATATTCCGAATTTCAAGGCCTTTTGACATTCTATTACTAACTTAAGTTCATTGCCTGTAACTCTCTTAACCTTAAATTTTTTAAGTACTTTTAAAAAAGTCTCGTTTTTTTCTTTTTCATTTATTGCAAAGCTTGTTTTGTGTTATTATCTCCTATAAATGTTGAAAAATAAATAAGTTTTATTCGATTTGTATATTCTAATCTCAATTTTTTATTACACATACACCTATAAAACTAAATCCTCTTTTAAAAATATTTAATTGTGTGCACATTCATAGAAGAGAATAGAATTTTATTCTGTCCGCTCTCTCATATAATAATTTACCAACACAACTTTATTTTGGTTATTGTATAGTATGTATGTATGTTAAATGTTAATGACTCATGTTACTGTTGCTGTTGTAGTTCTTTTTTTCTGTTTTGTTGGATTTGTTTGTGTTTTGAAAATGTACTTATCGAGTACGTGTTTTTCAACAAAATATGATAATTGCATATTGGCCAAAAAGCTGAGCAAATCACATACAAAACAACAGTTTTTGTGCAAAAAAAAAATTATAAAATTTGTGCTTAAATACTAAACAAATACACACAATATGGTTGCAATAATCACCCAAACAAATAACTCTGGCCAAAACTAGTTAGAAGAAGAACTAACATTTTAAATGCCAAATATTCATTACACATACAAACACAATCAAATAGATGAAAAGGAAAGAGGGTGTTACCAACAAAAACTATCTCTAAACTAGAGATTATGCCATAAAGAAGAATTCTTCATTATTTGCACGATTTTGTATGCCACTGTTCACAACTTGATGTGAACAACAACAATTGCTCTGTTTACATCCTTTGTATAAACAATAACAATTACTAGACAATTATTCGACAGATCTTTGTAACGGAGATCTTCAAACCACGATTACTCTCTTCAAACGCACTGCGTCTTTACACAAGACTGACTGAACTTTTACTAACTCAGTTGCCTGCTTGGCCTAGCTTTTTATATGGCATGAATGATGAATGTTCTTGAAGGCGAATGTTATCGTTATTTCATTATTGTTGTTTGTGTATTTTGTTTACATTTATTATTGTAGTGTTTGTTGTTGTATTTTTGTTTACTTGTTTACCATTTTTTATGCTGGTGTTTGTTGTTGTATTTTTCTGTTTATAATTTTAATGTAAAGCGATGTAGTATCTATATTCTTTATTTTCGTAACAATATTTTTTTGTACAATGGGTGAAAACTGTACTTGTCTAAATTGACAAATGCACGTCCTCTAACCTAATAATATTTTTAAGTTATTTGCAAACACACGTGATACTTTTTCTGCATTTCATTTCTTTTTCATCCCTTAAAAGCCAAAAAATTACAAGCTCTGCACGAAGGCAGACTAAAGAATGAATTTTGTCTGTAATGCAGTGTGCGATCCACTGGCCAATCGAGCACATACGGATATGCTCGCCAAGAAAGACGAGTGTTTATTAAAAATTTATGATTCTCGGTAATAAGTCCCCTTGTTTCGCTCGAGCAAAAGCGTTATAGCGATAAAACGTCATTAACGAGTTACTACAGCCTCTCCTGGACGCGGCCTAGAAGTCTTAAAATAGACGTTGAGGCACCGACCCATACCTGAGAGTTCTATTCCATTATCGGTCGGTTATAAATGGTATAAATAGTAAGAAGATCAGATGAAATGAAGTATTAACCGTCTTAAGCAGCTAAGCTCTAAAAATTGAGTCGGTCCTAGCGAACATCGCACTGAATGTTCATGCTCAGAACGTCAAGAGCTTCTGATTCCCTAATATTTACACCCTCCCATAGATAAAGATGATCCAATATTATTGCTGGGCTTTTACGCCAATAAACAACACTGTTATAGATTGTTTAAACATTGTTCTCCGAAATCTGCTAAGAGAAATTAGCTGAATAAATATTCTTTCATTTTTCGATTTGTTCGCGATGTGTTACCTGGGATTTGAACCGTGGCCTTACGTCTAAAAAACCAACACTTTGCGTACTAGACTACGGCTATTTATCTGTATTACACTGTTCGGAAATTGTTTAATTTTTATGTTTTTTTTTGAATAAAATGTTCTGTACTACGGTTGTTTTTTTACAATAAAAAGTGTGCTGTCATGACTGTCATAATTTTATGGCTTTTAATGCTCTATTAAACGGAAATATGGGTAATAAAATAATTTATTTTTCTGTAGCATAGGCAACAATTAAGCTAAATAGGAGCATGTCTAAAATCTACTGATGAGAATGCGATTTTCTCGTTTTTTTTTAAGTTTTTCATTTAAAAGCATAGAGAATCTGAAAAAAATATTTTTTAATAAATAAATATTCCAAAACCTCGTACTGTTATGTCTAACAGTAAAACCGCAAGTACGGCAACACCCTGTATTTTAACAAAATATTTGTAATTTAAAAACCCAGAGTTACTTACACATAATCAGACAAATGCGTAAGGTAACTTAGTTTTAAAAACTCCAACTCTCTCTCAATCTCTCTCTGTCTCTGTTTCCAATTTAAAAATACACATAAAAACTTTTACACAAATACCTTTAATTGCATTTGTATAAGTGTTTAGATAACATCTGTATGTGTGTGTGTGTGTGTGTAGGTATAACTGTGTACCTGCATTTGAGCCATACATAGAAAAATATCGAATTTATAATCTTCCAATTTAGCAACTGAACTGAAGTACTTTTATTTACAACCAGACATACATACGAGTACATGAATAGTTCGTGCAAATGTACATATTGTTTGCATGTATTTTTGTTCTATACATGTCTGTGTAAATATGGAGTGATGGAGTATAGTACTCCTGTTCCTTTGTTTTTTTTTTTTTTTGGGAGGCATTTGTTGTATTTAATCGAAGTGTTTTGATATGTTTTCCATTGCCATTATGCAATACAATATGTTGTTTCTATAGTTATAGTTTGATTTTCTATTATTGTTATGGTTGTTGTTATTGCCTATTGCAAAATACTATTTACTGGGCATTATTTGTTCAAAAAAATAAAAAAAACAAAAAAAAGAAGGATAATGAAAACAATTTTTGTTTTGTTGTTCAATGAAAATTTTGTGAATTTTACAAATTAAATGTAAATTTATTGCATATCGTTTAGAGAGAGAGAGAGAATTGCAAACTGTAGAGTTATTTATAGTTGACTGATATTGGTAAGTTTGTCTAGCTTGGATTTTTTTTTGATATTTGCAGTTGCATTTGCAGGATTTTAATGAACAAATAGAGAAGAATGTAATACGATTAAAACAATAATTGAAAATGTGTTAAATGGCAAATGACATGCCATGACATATGTATGTATGGTAGACAGAAATAAATTAAAGAATGATTTTGAAGGGCATTTTCTCGAGAAAGACAAATTTAAGGGCAGGAAAAAATTTTATGCAAAAAGTGCAAGAACACTCCCGTCAATCCCTCTACGCACACGAGCAGATCAAGGATCTCCGTGGATCCAGTGGCAGACTCTTTAATAGAGCAAAAGCCACCAGAATGGGCACTTTACAAAGCCAAAAAGAGGGAACTTAAATAAGCTGTAAGCCGGGAGAAAAGGGCTTCGTGGAGGAACTACTGCGCGAGCGTGGAATCCTCTGCCGAAATTAAGCGTGTCCATAAAATTGTAAGTTTCACACATAGGTCTCTGGATCGACTTGGTGATGCCACTTACCTCGGTCAAGCTGGAAATCGCGTCAGATTCTTTCGGAACACCAACCTATACTGGGTCAATGAGGAGTCCTGCTCCACCGCTAGCCTCCCATGGCCTCTGATGGATAGAAGGCGCACAAACCAGTTACTCGGACTTGGTCGTAACGTAATTTCGATCACATCGGCCATGCTTACAAGTCTTTGTGTTGTGGGAAGACACTCGGAAAGAATGCAGCTTCCATCTAACGACTTCTGCTGTGGGTGCCATTCCGCTGAGGAAGAGGAGACTGTTATCCACTTTGTTTGTCAATGCCCATTTTTTGCGGGTGTAGGTTAGGTTAGGTTAGAGAACGTGTACTTGTCAATTAAGACAAGTACAGTACCCGGAGGTCGAATTGACCCATTGTAAAACGTCCTACAGTTTAAAGTCGACTCCGAACGACAGATTTTTGAGAAACTTTTTCATGGCAAATTTATTTATTCTCAGAGTTTTTGCCAGAAATCTGCTTAGAGGAAGTCGCCGAAGAAATACTTTTTTATTTTGCCTTGATGTCTGGCCTGGGGCTCGAACCCTGGCTTTACGTCTAATAAGCCAACACACTACCTTCTAGATTACGCTGACTTTTCTCTTAATCAAGAATATTGTTACGCAAATCGACAAATCGACGAATTAGACTACGGCGACTTCTTGCGGCGTGTAGATATAGATTATTTGGCTCTTCTTCGTTTATCGGACTTTCGTGCTGGTTTTCAAGTGTGGGATAGTGTGCTTTAAATGTGCAGCCCTTGCGCTGACCAACTTCTTCTTCTTCCCTTGTTTGAAGGAACTTGCTCAGTACAGGGACTGCATTCACCTGTGGCGTCACAACGGGCCGCTATGCGTGCTCAAGAGAGCTTTTGGTATCAAAGCTACCACTCCAACCTAAACTAACTAACCTAAGTGCAAGAACGTCGGACTGAAGAAAAGTTTAACATCCAATATTATTTAGATAGAATCGCAAATTTATCAAAAAAAACAACAAAAAATGTTCAGGTCTTCCCGCTCTCAGGCGTGGGCTACATTGCAATGTACGTACAGCCAAAAATATCGGCAAAAGTATTGCCGTTAATACAAATTTGTCAATTCTACGAGGTTCTTGGCGATTGGGCTTAATTTATGGCTCACTATTGCAAATTTCGTATTTGGATTTGCATCTCCACTCATATAAGAAGTATAGTCGCCTGTAGTGGTACATTCAGACATCCATAAATTCTGAAAAGAAAATCAAGTCCAAACATATCACCCCATTGTCCTTCGAAGAT
Source organism: Sarcophaga carnaria (assembly GCA_958299815.1). Classification (NCBI taxonomy): domain Eukaryota; kingdom Metazoa; phylum Arthropoda; class Insecta; order Diptera; family Sarcophagidae; genus Sarcophaga; species Sarcophaga carnaria. Next base: position 122,010,224 of record OY283153.1, on the reverse strand, counting down.
TTGATATGAGCCTAGTACTTGTGCAAGCTGAAATAATAGATATTTCTGCATTGCTGGCTCGTACAGACATCGATTGCTCTAAGAGTGCTTGATATTGTTAACAAAACACCAGCTTAAAAATAATGGTAAACAAGTAAACAAAAATGCAACAACAAATACCAGCATAAAAAATGGTAAACAAGTAAACAAAAATACAACAACAAACACCAGCATAAAAAATAGTAAACAAGTAAAATAAAATACAACAACAAATACCAGCATAAAAAGATAGTAAACAAGTAAACGAGAATATACCACCAACACTACAAGAATAAATGTAAACAAAATATGGAAACAACAGTAATGAATGATGCTTACATGTTTTGTTCAACATTCGCCTTCAAGTACATTCATCAGACCGTTTATCCTGCCATATAAAAGGCAAGGCAAAGTAAAGAGAGGGAACCTGATGTGAGTAATTGGATAAGAAGCATACACGATCGCTTTTATTTCGTATAATTTAATTTAATTTACATACATTGGCCATGACAACCCTTCAATCAGGATTACGGCCTAGCTTCTCACACCACTCATGTCGTGTGCTTTAATTTTATACGTGAGTGGCAGGACGTACAGTTTAACGTCGACTCCGAACGACAGATTTTTGAGAAACTTTTTCATTGCAGGTTTATTTACTTACTGTTAACAATTTTAAAATGTTTTTGCTTTTGAATTTTTTTTTCTTTTCAATTGAAGTCAATCAACTTAACGTAAATGAAATTTGAAATTTTAATTACCGAAGCCAAATATTTACGTTTGCTTTGACAGGATTTCGAGAATTTTAAATATGTATGTTAATATGCTAGAAATAGAATTAAATACAAGATTTCCAAGAATAATTTCTACACAATAATTCATACGTTTTGCTAAAATCCAATTAAACGTTTTCAATAGAATTTCAAAATGATTGAATGGAAAATAAAACATCGATTGATAAGCAATTCAAAGGGCTTTTATTGAAAAAAAGAAAAATGTGCAAATGAATGTAATTTCTTAAGAAAATTTTCTCAATAATAAATTACAAAACGACCTACAAAGGCAATAGGCAGCTGTTCGAAATCGCAAACAATTTTCTTTTAGTTCTCTTCATTTGCTACAAGCATTCTAAAGATATCAAAAAAAAAATTAAAATTAAAATTGTTTTAAAGAAAATAGGGGCCTGCAAGTGATTTACTGTTGAAATTCATAAGTGACACCACATGCGGTCATTATTGTTGATTAGAATGGAGGTTTTTTTGTAGAGGTTTTTCTAATGGTGGCCACATGACCAGGGGAAAGGGAAAATTTAATTTCAATTACAAAAAAAAAAGCAATGCCATTTGAAGACACAGCCAGTAACCATAATTATTTTAATTTTTATGGCATTTTAAAACGTTTTCCATTTATTTAAATTAAATTGAAAGTATTTATATTCCATTTAAACACTTTATTTAGCAGTTACCTTATGTAAAAGCTAAAATCTTTCATACTCATTTTCCTATGATTTAATGTTGAGAGATGGAGGGCAAAAGAAAAAGTAGAAAGAATTTTCATGGCAGGCTTAAATAATTTTAAATTGATGGTGCAAAAATTAAGAGGAAGAAATTTTGTTTTTTAGGAAAATAAAAAACACGCTCCAATAGGCCATAATATATTCAATTCCCGATAGGTATCTAAATTGACCTTGAAGCAATAAATTGGTGTAGCAAGTCATTAGCTTCCCAATGCGTTCTGAACATGCTCTGGGATCTTCCCGTTGCTGGCCTTTTGGCACTGTTTTTGATCTACTCGTATACTTGAAATGTAGCCCTTTTAATATTTATTATTTAGTCTCCTTGCAAAGTATGCATACCATAACATACATAATTGGTCATTACAACCCTTTAGTCAGGATTACAACGTAGCTGGTCACACCGCTTATGTTGTGTGCGTTAATTTTTATACATGAGTGGTGTGACATACAGTTTGAAGTCGACTCCGAACAACAGATTTTTGAGAAACTTGTTCATTTCAGAGTGTTTGCTAGAAATCTGCTGAGAGGAAGTCGCCGAAGAAGTATTTTTTATATCGTTTTGTTCGAGATATTTCATAGAAATCTGCTGAGAGGAAGTCCCCGAAGGAATACTTGTTCATATTTAGTTTTGTCGGAGATATCTGACCTGAGGTTTGAACCGTGGCTTTACGTCTAATAAACCAACACACTACCTACGGCGACTTTGCAAAGCATTTCCAAAACTATAGAGGTTGCTAGTCCTGTCCAAAGTTTGCGTGTTTCCCTAACCATAGTTTATATGACTCTTCCCTTCACTAATTTATACAAAGAGATTAATTTAACCAGTGGATGTGGGTAAATAAACAACTTCGATTAATGATCCTGCTAAAAACGGCGTAAGTAACATAATTTATCCTCGAAAATGAAATATGAAAATCTAAAAACTGACATTTTGATTTTACATTGCTTAACATTAAGATTATAAACAAAAGCTACAAAAACAAAACAATGCAGTAAACAAACGTTTTTACAAATTATTGTACTGTTTAATACAACAATAATACACCAGCATAAAAAATGGTGAACATGTAAACAAAAATACAAGAACAAAGACCAGCATAAAAAATGGTAAACAAGTACACAAAAATACAACAACAACACTACAATAATGAATGTAAACAATGATGTTTACATTTATAGAGATTTCGAGAAGGCGAAGTCATGAACATTCGCCTTCAAGAACATTCATCAGACTGTTTACTTTGCCATATAAAAGGCAAGGCGAAGCAGGAGACGGAGTTAGTGAAGTTCAGTCAGTCTTCGGTAAAGACGCGGTATGTTTGAAGAAAGTAATCTTCCGTTACAAAGATCTGTCGAACAATTGCCTAGTAATTGTTATTGTTTATGCAAAAGGTGTAAACAGAAGAATAACGAAGAAAAGTAATTGCTGTTGCTTACATGAAGTTGTGAACAGTGGCACACAAAATTGTGCGTACAATAAAGAATTTTAAATAAAACTAAACACAAATTTATTTTTATTTTATATGCAATCTATGAATTCATATTTTAAACGTTTTTAAAAGGTAAAAACGTAACAGTATTATAATCAGTCGGCTTAAGCCTTGAATTTTGTGTTTCTATAAACACTTAACCGGCATGCTATTTTGAAAATATTCAAAAAGAAAAAATACTAACAGAACCCGTTACCATCTTTTTTGCCGCGATAAGTGTGAAAGTAACATATTTGACCTGAAGAAATTAGGCAAACCAAAAAAAATTCTCCATAAGAAGCAGTCTCCTCTGTTAACTTCATGCTTATCATAAGGCTCCTCTATTGCATACACAGTTCTGCCAAACAGTAAAAGGAAATCCGCTGAGTGTTTACGGTTGCTACTTTGCCTTTGCCTGCTTTGCCTAGATTGAAGCTTATCATTATCTCTCCACTTGCAATGAATTAGAAATAAAAAACACAGCAAATCGCGCGGAGTACGAGTAGTCGTCGTTAGCATGGTTCTGCTTTCATCTTTTTTTTCTTTCTTTCTCGCCAGTGACTTTTAATCATACTTTTCATACGAATCTTTAGGTAGAGTAGAGTTATCCATCACCATCACCATCATCATGGTCATTATAAGAAGAGAGAAAAGAAGAGAAAAACGTAATACCATGTAGAAAAGGAAAGAATAAAATGGTAATGAAATTAGATAATGATGTTCATAATGATGGCAATGTTTTCTTACTAGGCCTTCGCTTACTTGTGTTCCTTGAAGACGTAACAGCCAAGCATTTGTTAGAAAATCAGCGTATGATTTGTGAATTTACCTTTAGGGGGTCAATTGTTTGTGTTGATTTTAAGCTCTCTTATAAGAAGTATTTCTTGTGCCGATACATAAGCATTATACGTCTGTCTACCTGACTCTGCGAGATGCTGCAAATGATGTTGATGCTGATGCTGTTACTGTGACTGTTACTAAATCACAAGCTAATGCCAATATTATTGCATTTATTTTGTTGCTGTTGCTTATGCTGCTGATGCTGCTGTTGCATTTAAGGCTAAGTGTGCAATCATCTTGTTAGATAAGGAGAAAAATTGCTCAATGCTAACCGTGCAACCAGCCAGCCAGCCCGAAGAAAATAACATGAGTAAATCAATTTTTTATAGCTAATGTTTCTTGATTCTTCTTCAATTTCTTCTACTTAAAGAGAATTAAATTATTATTAAAAAAACAAAAACAGAAATAAATTTAATATTGAGATATAATTGGCAAAAAAATGACGATGAATTTTTGTAGTTATAGAAACAAAAATCTGTGTATTCTCCGATGTACATATGATCGGATTAGTAGTATCACTTTCAAGGATTTCTTAAATCTCTTAATCAAGAATACATAACATACATACATAACTGGTCATTACAACTCTCCAGTCAGATTTACGATCTAGCTTCTCACACCACTTATGTTGTGTGCGTTAATTTTATACATGAGTGTCGGAGGACCTACTGTTTAAAGTCGCCTCCGAACGCAAGATTTTTTTGAGAAACTTTTCTTAGCAATTTTATTTAATCTCAGAGTTTTTGCCAGAAATCTGTTGAGAGAAAATCGCCGAAGAAATATTTTCATATATTCGTTTTGTTTTCTGACCTAGGTTTTGAGCCGTGGCCTCACGTCTATAAGCCAACACACTACCTACTACACTACGGTGACTTTTCTCTTAATTAAGAATATGTTTAAATGTTCCGTAGTTATGTTGTGCAGTCCCTGCGCAGACCTAATTCTTCGGCAAGTTTGATGGAATTTGGTTAGCCCAGAGACAGCGTTTATCAGTGGCGACAAACGGGCGGCTATACGTGATCAAGTAAGCTTTGCAATCAAAGCTACCAGTCAAATCTACCTACCATTGTTGTGGTCTTATAGGTGTATAGATATGCGGGCATTTATCAGTCTTTATTCTCTTTCTAAACTTATAATGTTGGAGGGAGAAAAAACAACTTACCCCCTGTGGAAAGAAAATACAACTTTCTGGCGTTATTAAGCCTGGGAAGGATAAACAGGGCTGTGAAGGAATTTAATATTCATTCCAGATATGCCTGGTAAACAATCAAAAGCTAATGCTTTTTTTAATTTCTGTACTTCCGTTCTGAAATACTATTACTTCGGCGACTGCCTGTCAGCAGAATTCTGGCAAAAACTCTGAAAAAAAATAAAATTGCCATGAATAGTTTCTAAAAAATCTGTCGTTCGGAGTCGACTTTAAACTGTAGGTTACTCCACTCATGTATAAAATTAACACACACAACATAAGTGGTATAAGAGGCTAGGTCTGACTAGGTCCTGACTGAAGGGTTGTAATGACGAATTATGTATGTATGTATGTATGTGGAGTGATATGTTGTGTACTCCTCTGAATCGACAAACGGGTCTAGGCAACCTCATATATGAATTTGACCAAATATCTGAGTTCCATCTTCTTAAACACTAAATTAGCAATCATACTCCGACTGAAATTAAAAAAAAACACGGGTGCCCTGGTAGTCTAGTGGGTAGTGTGCTAGACTATTAGCGTGAGGGTTGTGGGTTCGATTCCCACCAGAGACTCTGGTCTGTGACACTGCACCGAGCAAATAGTCAAGTTACTTCGCTCGTATATAATTAGGATATAATTTGTAATTGTATTGTAATAAATAAATAAATAATTAAATAAATAAAAAAACACACACATATTTGGAGGTTAGGAACAATTACAAATACATAATGTATTGGTTTGGGGTGCATTCTCTGGTACAATAATAGATTTTTTATAAGCATTGCATAACCATTATGCAGAAATCATGCACCTTTGGTACATAGACTGAAATCTAAAACAAGGATTCAGTTTGAAATCACGGAATCCGTTGCAATTCATTATTGCATGGACGATCTGAATATCATACAACTCGTTGTTCCAGATATTTAGCATTGCATGGAGATGTGTTTGAAGAGAGTAATCGGGGTTTGAAGATTTGCGTTGCAAACATCTACCGAAGAATTAACTACTACATAATTGTTATTGTTTATGCAAAATAGTGTAAAGAGTAATAACAAACAAAGCAATTGTTGTTGTTTACATCAAGTTGTGAACAGTGGCACACAGAATTGTGAGAATAATAAAGAATTTTAAGTCATAATAAACACAAATTTTATTTTATATTATTTGCTTGATCCAAAAGCAAACAACAAAGATATTTATAACTTGCGATACATATGCAATGCTTTAGTTAAAATCGAACCTCCACGTAAAACTAATGAATTAGTTCAATGCTATCGCTGCCAATTGTATGGTCACACTAAGTCTTATTGTAAGAGACCATTTAGATGTGTGAAATGTGGCCTTGGCCATTCAACAGCCGAATGTACCAAGGATCAAAATGTCCCACCTGTCTGCGTTCATTGCTTGCAGAACCATACTGCCAACTATAGAGGATGTAGAGTTTATAAACATCTTATTGAAAGGAGAAACTATAATTATTCCCTTAGACAACAAAACCAAAATCCTAATTTTTCGTATCGTCCACAGGATTATCCGCAATTACCAAATCATCAAAACTTTAATTCTCAAAGAGATACAAATTTTAATCAGCAATCTTACGCAAGAGTTGCTCAAAATAATAACATAAACAATGTTGACAATTTTAACACCAACTTAATGACAAAAATTGATAAACTCATCGGTATGATGAGCGTTTTAATAGAAAAATTATGCAAATAAACTTAAGAATTGCAATATGGAACGCCAACGGCCTTTCAAATCACACACAGGAAGCTGAAATTTTTCTACATACAAATTATATAGATATTTTTTTAATATCTGAAACGCACTTCACTTCGAGGAGCTATTTTCGAATAAGAGGTTATGACTTAATTACTGCAAATCACCCAGGTAATCGTGCGCATGCTGGTGCCGCAATACTTATAAAATCGTCTATTAAATATGAAGTTCTTGAAGAATTTAACCTACCCACTATTCAAGCTGCAGGTATAAAAATAAATTGCGATAATGATGCAATATCTATATATTCCATATACTCTCCTCCTAGACATAACATCGAATGTCAGGATTATTTTAACTTTTTCAAAAATTTAGGTACGCGATTTATTGTTGGTGGCGATTATAATGCCAAACATACATGGTGGGGTTCTCGGATTCTAAATCCTAAAGGAAGAGAGTTATACAAGTGTGTTCAAAAATATCATTATTCAGTTTTGTTAACAGGAAGACCAACTTATTGGCCAAGTGATATCAATAAAATTCCGGATCTACTTGATTTCGTGGTTTATAAAGGGATATCAACAAGATGTTTGAATATAAGGGATAGTGATGAATTGAGCTCAGATCATTCTCCAATAATTTTAAATTTTTGCACTGTATTACAAACAATACAAAAAACAATAAATATTTTATCTCCAAAAACAGACTTGGAAGCTTTTAAATACTGGATAGATAAAAACGTTAATTTAAATTATCCAATAAACAATGGTACAGAACTTGATTCGGCGGTTGAAAATTTTACAAATTTAATCCACGAAGCGGGAGCATTATCAACCCCTGTGGTTGAAACTGCTGGAAATGATCGTAATAGAGTTGTGATATCTGCTGAAATTCAAGCATTAATAAGAAACAGAAGGAGATTGCGAAGAATTTGGCAGTCTTCCAGAAGTCCAATTGACAAACAAATTTTTAACCGAGCCTCAAGTCAAGTAAAAAGTCGAATCCGAGAATTTAAAAACGAAGAAACTGCTAACTTTCTAAAAAGCCTTAATATTAATGTATCTAAAAATGATGAGCACTGCCTTTGGAATACAACAAAATATATAAAGCGGCCAATTAAAAGAAACATACCTATTAAAGATATAAACGGTAGCTGGTGTAGATCAGATAAAAATAAGGCAGATGCGTACTCTAATTATCTAGAAAATATTTTTCAGTCGTTCAATTTTAATAGTGATGCCGATGTTAAAGAAATAGAAGAGTTTTTATGTTGTCCTTGTCAAATGGATTTCCCTATCCCTCATATTCCTCCGCAAGAAGTGCAAAAAGAAATTGTAATGCTTAATAACAAAAAAACACCTGGATATGACCGAATAACAGCAACAGTTGCTAAAAGTCTGCCAAAAAAAGGTATACTTTTTCTGACTTTAATTTTCAACTCAATTTTAAGGTTACAAAACTTCCCAAATCAATGGAAATACGCTGAAGTTATTATGGTACCCAAACCAAGCAAGCCAGAAAATGTTGTTTCATCTTACCGACCTATTAGTCTTTTAACCACTTTCTCAAAACTATTTGAAAGAATATTCTTACGGAGGTTAATTCCAATACTAGAAAGAAAAAGCATAATTCCAGAACATCAGTTCGGATTTCGACAACATCATGGTACTCCCGAGCAATGTCATCGTATACTCAACGTGATAAGAGACTCTTTAGAACGTAAACAATACTGTTCAGCTGTATTTCTCGACATTCAGCAGGCCTTTGATCGAGTATGGCACCAGGGAATTCTATTTAAACTAAAGAAGTTGCTTCCAGCTCCATATTATTTGTTTTTTAAATCATATTTAGAAAAAAGATTCTTTTACGTGAAAGTTAACAGCGAAATGTCAGATATATGTTCTATAAAAGCGGGTATTCCTCAAGGCAGTGTTCTAGGACCTGTTCTTTACACCATATTTACATATGATATGCCTACAAATGAAAATGTAACTGTCGCAACATATGCTGATGACACTGCATTAGTAGCAGCGAATGATTCACCTACCATTGCGTCAGAAATTATTCAACAGCAACTTAATGATATCGAAGGGTGGTTGAGAAAATGGAATATTAAAGTAAATACCGACAAATCCACACATATTACTTTTACTCTAAGAAGACAAGATTGTCCAGCTGTTGCTTTAAATAGTACATTTATTTCTAAACGAACAACTGTCAAATATCTTGGTCTCCATCTCGACCGACGAAACACATGGAAAAAACATATACAGTCTAAAAGAGAACAATTAAAGATAAAAACGAGAAAAATGTATTGGCTACTAGGTTCTAAATCTGAACTATCACTAGAAAATAAGCTCTTGCTTTACAAAACGATATTGAAACCTGTTTGGACTTACGGAATACAGCTTTGGGGCACCGCTAGTAATTCAAATATTGAAATCCTTCAAAGATACCAATCTAAAACACTAAGATTAATAGCAAACGCTCCTTGGTTCATAACAAATAACAATATTCACAAAGACTTACAGATTCCAACAGTTAAAGATGAGATAAACAAACATACTTCTAGATACTTAGACAGACTCAGTACTCATAGTAATCCTTTAGCAATATGCTTGTTAGATGAAACCGAAGAAGTCAATAGACTTAAAAGGTTTCATATATTAGATTTACCTTACAGAAAATAATCTCCTACAATTTATTTAATTTGTAGATATTTTACTGGATAAAGATCCAGACTAGGTTAAGTTAAAATAAGATTATAAAATTTGCTTATTGTTGTAAAAACAGATTGTAAATAAATGAATTATAAAAAAAAAAAAAAAAAAAAAAAAAAAAAAAATATTATTTGCAATCTACGAGCTCATATTTTAAACGTTTTTAAAAGGTAAAAACGTAGCAGTATGTAAGTACATATGCCCTTGAAAATCTGTGGTAAGTGTTCAAATTTGTCAGTCAGTAGTTTCTTATTTTGTTACATCTGATTAAGAAATGTCATAGAAAATTCTAGAGTTTTACAGCTTTTTCCAATAGAATTCCATTTTTAATTTCCTTCGGATTCCATTCGGATAGCGACCAGTATCCATCATTAAAGGCAATCAGTCTTTTCTTAATTGAAGTTAATGTTGTTCCAGAATGTTGTATAAGAATTGAAATTTTCTTTCATTCCTTATTGTTAAGTAAGTAGGCCATCAAACATCTATATACAGTGGTGGCCTTATAATTAGAAGCGACTTAGCAACATGTACGTTTGTTAATTTGTTTTACAGTTTTCACTGTGTACCAGGGATCAAAGGCTTTGTTTGGAGGACGTCTTACATACGTTTTTCCATCAGATTGGAACAAATTAAACTTTGATTCGTCACTCCAGAGAACTTTGTTCCAGATACATCGTTTCTAATTATATGGCCCCACTATAGGTATTGAACCAAGTCTGGCAAAATAGAAGAAATAAACCAATATTTCAGGCGGTTCCCCTTTAGCCTTGATATACATGTATGTATGTGAGTAAATAAAACAATTTATTCAAAAAATAGATCCCTATGTACATTACATACAGTGAGAGCCAAAAGCAACTGTCTACTAGGGATAAAATTCTAACAATCAACAAACTCAACTTTTACCACTTAAGGAGAGCGTCCGAAAAAATTTGACCATATTTTGAAAATTTTTGGAATTTATTTTTTTGTTTCAATTTTAAAAACTGGCAATGAAACAATTTTAAAATAAAAATAACGGTAATTTATTGATGTATATTTTTTTTAATGTAGAGATTATTTTGACGCTCACTGTACATATATATGCATCATAAATTGCTACCCTCTTTGTTGTCAACACCTACACTCAGTTAAATTGAAAAAAGTTGTTTTTTTTTGGTTGATTTTACAAATTTTCCAATTTTCCTTTTTTTTACAATGTTTTCCATTTTCCCTTTACCTCATAATTTATGGTCTCAAACAGGTGTTTGCTATTGTCACTTTTAGTCATTGAAAATGCTGTTGGCAGAACAAAAAATACGAGAAACAAATTCCTATTCAGGACAGGACAGAAAATGAAAACAAAATTTTTAAAAATATACTCGTATGCTATACAGAGAGAGTATAGTAAAGTATTTTACCCTACTTTCTATTTAGGATAAGTGTTATTTGGCCAACAACAACAACAGAGAAAAAAAGAGAATAAAAAGTGTTGCATTACATTAAAGTTTGCCCAAAAATATTTATTTTCCTTCTGTGCTGTGTGTAATGAAAATTCCAATATTTGAAGTAAAAATCCAGAAGAAAAAGAAAACGAAGAAAATTTTCATAGAAAATAAATCCTATGCAGTCAACCGTTGGTGTTCATGTATGTGCTGCAGAAATTCAAATAAGTTCGAGAAAAATATTTCAAAAAAAATTTAATTTAATTTTGCAGTTTGAGAAAAAAGAACACAGAAAATATTTTCAAATCTAAAGGTTAATGGGGTATTTGACATACAGTTGGAAAGGAAACTGTTGTTGTTGATAAACTAAATCTCAGGTTAAATAAAGTTGGGAAAAATTCAAATTGTTCTTATAATTGTAAAGCATTTGTTGCTGCTTACACGAGGTGTGTAATAGAAGTGATGAATACATACATATATTTTTGTTTGTTTCTTGTTGGCATTAATGTTAGAAGTGCATTAGGAGGCATGAACTTGACGTTTTCTAGTAGGTAGTGTATTGGCTTATTAGACGTAAGGGCCTGGTTCAAACCCAAGGTCAGACATCAAAACGAAAGCATGAAAAAATATTTCTTCGGCGACTGAGAGTAAATGAAACTGCCATGAAAAGTTTCTCAAAATTCTGTCCCTCGGAGTCGACTTTAAACTATAGGTCTTGCCACCTTTGTATAAAATTAACACACAGCATAAGTGGTGTGAGAAACTAGGTCGCAATCCTGGCCATAACCCTTCGGCCAGAATTTTTTACCTTTTTAAATCGTTTAAAATATGAGCTCGTAAATTGCAAATAAAATAAAAAAATTGTGTTTTAATTAAAAATTCTTTATTATTCTTACAATTTTGTGTGCCACTGTTCACAACTTGAAGTAAACAACAACAATTACTTTTCTTTGTTATTACTCTGTTTATACCATTTGCATAAACAATAACAATTACTAGGCAATTATTCGTCAGATCTTTGTAACGGAGATCTTCAAAACACGATTATCTCTTCAAACGCACCACATCTTCACACAAGACTGATTGAACTTCACTGACTCACTCGCCTGCTTTGCCTTGCCTTTTATATGGCAACGTAAACAGTCTAATGAATGTTCTTGAAGGCGAATGTTCGTGCTTTCGCCTTCTCAAGATAACTATAAATGTAAACATCGTTGTTTACATTTATTATTGTAGTGTTGTTGTAATGTTTTGTTTACTTGTTTACCATTTCCTTTATGCTGGTGTTTGTTGTTATATTAAGCTGTACTATAATTTGTAAACAGATTTGTTTACTGCACTGTTTAGTTTTCATAGCTTTTGTTAATAATTTTAATGTTAAACGATGTAAAAGCAAAACATCAGTATCTAGAATAATTTATTTCGGAATTTGCCAGTTTTTTCGAAATAAAATTGAAAATTCTTCAATTTCCCCTTTATTAAAAACTTAATTCTTACTGTAATAATAAAAATTATTTTAAAATCTACAGTGAAAATATTATTTTTAGCAGACTGTTTGTCTCATGCACAATTGAATAAATTTTATTATTACGAGCAACAAGACAAACATGTTTTCACTTCATTAATTATTTCATATTTTTCCAACATGAATCCCAAAAAATCTCTTACAGAAAAACAACACAAATCATCATAATTTTTGAATTTTTATTAAAAACGAAAAGAATTGAAAAAAGTCAAAGTTGGCAAAAAAAAACTGCAGCTGTTTCCATGACATTTCTTTCAATTTAATTCAACGTTCGTTTTGCGTTTTCATAATTCCTGTGATTTATTTTTAAATATTTTTTTCGTCTTTTTTTCTTTTTCACTCACTGGTTTAATGTCATGCATATGGGCATATTAAGAAGAGAAGAAAAAAAGAAAAAAAGAAAAAACAGATGAAAATGGTAAAAAATATTACATTTTCCATCTAATTTACAGGCATACTGTAGTATTAAAACAAAAGCAACATAAGAAACTGATATGAAAATACGGAAAATTGTTTAGTTTGGCGCATTTGGAAGCAGAAAACACTTGGCACTATATTAAGAGACCCTCTTTAATATATTTCAATGATTGCGTCTGTCTGTAAGTGCAAAATAATAAACCATAAAATGAAACATTTTATTAAAATATAAAAATATTAAAAGAATATTAAAATGAAAATAAAAGGGTACGTATGTATCCAGCAAGAAATATTTGATTTCAGCACATTTATTGCTTTGTTTCCCTATGGCCACATATGATGCTGCAGCATTTATTAAAGAAAATTGCAAATAAATTTACATCACAGCATATGAAAAAAAACAAACATACATAAAAAGTTATGAAAAAATTTTCGTTATCTCTTTACATTTGACTCCAGCATTTTTATGAGCGCAACGTTTGCTTTTGTCAGTCTGCGCAACAAACACTAAATATGTTTTACAAGTGTTTTAATAAACTGCACAAGAAAATCAGTTTCCAGCACTTGTCTTGTCGTTCTTTTATTTCTTTTGCAAAGGATTTGGAATTTAACATACAACCTGCCTGCCTGCCTGCCTGCTTGGCTGCCTGGTATGCTGCCAGTCTGCCTGAATGGCTGACTGAACTACAATATTAAGTGATGTTTAATGATTTATAACACAGCCTTCATAAGTTCATAAATGTCACACTGAAGAAAGAAGACCTGCCTGCCTGCCCGCCTGCCTGCCATACAGCTGCTATGACAGAGAACTGTTCCATGTTGCACGCTAGCTTGCTGGCTGTAGATGACAAGAACAATACAAAAAAAATTTGCACGTTTAATTAAATTTTTTTAACTGAAATAAGATTTTTTTGTTTTTGGCTAAGAATTTTCCAATTTTTGAAACGTTTTTGAAACAATTTTTCTTCAGATTTTCTTAAAAAAATCACAAAAAAATGACTATGATGGTAGAGAGGAATGTGATGGGAATTTCTAGAAAAAAGGTTCATAGTCTATTGGAAAACATACTAAAAAATTATAAAAGAAATGAAAGCAAGAAAACTTCAAGATATGTAACTGTAGACCGAAAGAGACCGGCTTTCATGGCAAATATAAATCGTCTGTCATACCAATACGCAAAATGACAACAGAATAGACGAAACGGTGGATTTTGTACTTTTGCTAGCAAATTTTGTGCCACCGAAAAATATTCTTTTTACTCAAGGTCCTTACAGGAATATTGTGAAGGTAATTTGGTGTTCCTTATATCGACCGAGGTTGCATTCTATCTTTTCTTCTCTCTTTAAAATTGTTCTTGATTTTTAGCAATTAATGCGTGACGGACAAAAGCTGGCCTTAAAATAAATACACACAAGAGCAAAGAGATGTGCTCCAACACTCTAAATAATTGTAAATTTAAATATTGTTACGAAAATTAAAAAATTTAGATACTGGTGTTCTGCTTTTACATCGCTTAACATTAAAATTATAAACAAAAGCTAAAAAAACAAAACAATGTAGTAAACAACTCTGTTTACAAATTATCAACAAACACCAGCATAAAGGAAATGGTAAACAAGTAAACAAAATATTACAACAACACTACAATAATAAATGTAAACAACGATGTTTACATTTATAGAGATCTTGAGAAGGCGAATGCACGAACATTCGCCTTCAAGAAAACTCATTAGACTGTTTCGTTGCCATATAAAAGGCAAGGCAAAGCAGGCAACTGTGTTAGCAAAATGTCAGTCAGTCTTGTATGAACATGCGGTGTGTTTGAACAGAGTAATCATGGTTTGAAGATCTCCGTTACAAAGATCTGTCGAATAATTGCCTAGCAATTGTTATTGTTCATACAAAGGGTATAAACAGAGGAATAAAAAACAAAGCAATTGTTGTTGTTTACATCAAGTTGTGAACAGTGGCACGTAGAATTGTGCGAACAATAAAGAATTTTAATTAAAACTAAAATACAAATTTATTTTTAATTTATTTGCAATCCACGAGCTTATATTTGAAACGTTTATAAAAGGTAAAAACGGAACAATTTGAAATTAAAAAAATTAAAAGGCTTTAAACCACTACTAATGATGCAACTAAATCTTTGTATCCGCCTTGTAAGGGATTCCCACCATACTTGCTTCAAATATTTAAAAACTTGTTCGTGTATAAAAATTTTAATCCCCAAACATACTCTCTTGAATATTCATTGAAACAAACACTTCGCATTGTAAATAAAATCACAAGCACTTTGATATCTTCTTTAATCCTGCGTGTGCGGTCTATTTAATCCTTGAGGCTAAGAAGACAACATTTTATCTGCAATAAAAGATACCAAAAAAAGGAAAAAAAAATATCTCGTGTGACTTTCATTTCCACCAAAACAAAGATAATACGGACGATGATACTCCAACGCCAATGACAATTTGTAGCATTCTGTCCTCTTGAAGACTTGGCTGAATTTTATTGCCATAGTTATGGATTGTTTGACAGCAGCAGTTAGAGTCACAGTCACTGTCAAATGAAAACAAAAACAAAAACAAAGAAAAAAATGTCAATATTTGCTACTGTTTAAAGCCATGGTAATACCTTGACTGGCCATTTGTTACCAATATAATGTGCGTTGTTGGGGGACTCTTACTGCCTCACTGACAGTCTTAACAATGTTTGTTGCTTCTTTTTTATGCGTTTCCTTTGTCCTTTTTCATGTTCATGTTGTTGTTGTTGTTCTTTTTGTTATGGAATGCATAAATTTCAATATTGTCTTGTAAGTGTTTCACTGAATGTTGTGTTGGGTGGGTGTCTGAAGGGTGGGTGTTTCTTTTTCTTTTTTTTTAGGGATACGGTTGCTAGTGTTAAACAAGGGCGTTGCTATAAAACTGCTTATTTCCCTTCCTCGGTCTTCGAAATAGTGTTTGAATTTGTTTGTTGCGGTAAAAGTCGTTTTATAACCTGCAGACATAAATTGTTAGTAAAAATGCGTTAAATATTGTCCCCATGGTATAGTTTAATATCTTAGCTTCATCTTTAGTTTATGTTAAGAAAAAAAATGTTGGTTGGTAAGAATATTAGCAGGGGTTCGAAGGTACAAAAGAAAAAAAACTCGAGTTTAAATTTGTGAAACACTTGCAAAATAGTAGGGAGAAGGGTTTTCGCATCTAAGCTTTTTGGTTGTAGTATTGTTTACATAGGGTTTTTTTGCACTAGAAATGGGAGCCACCCTAATGTTGTTTGTTCATTTCTTTGTCTTGTTGTTTTATTGTTTGTTGTATAATCAAAGAACTTTTAATATCCGATAAAAAGTTTAAGGAAACATGGCACTTGATACACAATTTTATAGACGAACAAAATGCACTTTTATATGCTATTTGGGCCATTTATGGACTCGTTAGCAATGCGGCGGAGATTAAATGTAGTTGAGAACTTGATCAACTATTTCTCGAATGAAATCTGATATTACCATTTGGACATAGCAGGTGAGTTATACGCCATTGTGGTGCATTCGATAAGAAATTGCCTGAAGAGAGATTTTGTGATTTGCCAAGAATAAGACCGTAGTTGTACCAGCAGCATGAAGATATGCAATGATACGGAAGCAAGGGTATTACGCGATTTACTTTAAGCTGGTAAAGCATAAAACATAGCGTAACGCTACTAGTCATTACAACGCTTCGGTCAGGATTACGACTTAGCTTCTAACACCACTTATGTTGGGTGTGTAAATTTTTATACATGAGTGTCGGGGCCTACAGTTTAAAATCGATTCCGAACTAAAAATTTTGAGGCAATTTCATTTACTCTACCAGAGAAAGTCGCCAAAGAAATATTTTTTCATATTTTCGTTTTGATATCTGAGCCGGGGTTCGAACCGTGGCACCACGTCTAATAGACCAACACACTACCTACTAGACTACGAAGACAACAGAAGCGTTACTTCCATATAAGTCAGAAGTGAGAAGTGAGACAGGAGATTCCAATTGACGAAGGTCCATTAAACATCGGGACACAAGAGCAATATGTACGCAAACAATATAAGAAAATCGAAGCAGTGCAGAAGTTTCTAAGCGTAGTCAATGAAGAAAAAATTCAAAGGACTCTTTTTACATACCCTAAGGGAAAATACAGCTAGAAGGCTAAATTTACCGCGGACTGATACCGAACTAATACTAATACTCTACAAGGCGCTCATCCCCCCAGGCTTCTTTATGGCGCAGAGGCATACTATTAAGCCCTGATGCAGAAGCCTTGAGAGTATTCTAGGGAAAAGTCCTACCTAAGATCTTTGGTCCAGTGCGAGTTGGCGATGATTTCCGCATTCGATACAATAGTGAGCTGTATCAGCTCCTCAACGACATGGACGTTAAGCAGCGTATTAACATCCAGCGGCCGTGCTGGCTCGGCCAAGTCGTTCAAATGAAGGAGGATTTTCCGGCGAGACGGGTATTTGATAAGAATATTTGCGGAAGTCGGCGAAGACTAGATCGAGGAAACCCTGTCATCGATTGGTGTAACTAACTGGCGTGTAAGCTTGCAATAAACATAAACGCCTGTAAGGATGTTTAAGGCAGACAGAAATCCGTTAATCGGTTTTTTAATGGCCAGTTAAGCAAGTAATACCGTTTGGCAGTTTCTTGAACTCATGTTGTGTGCTTTTGAGTATACATAAGCAGTTCATCTCCATTTCCCACAATTTGGATTTTTTTTGATCGTGTCCAAAGTACTGCATTCGCGATAGAAAAATTACAGAATTCTTCATGACCATATTTTTTCACGAACCGTTGAATAATATTGACGCCTTTGCGTGACGCATTCTAAATTTCACAGTCATATTGTAGTGCATTTTTAAGGAAAGATTTGAAAACATCCCACTTTAATCAGCCATGCTGCAATCCTCTGCGTGATCTGATGATACACCTTTGGAGATCCTTTAGTCGAAGTTAGATTGCCAGCTAGGTAGTAGAGATGGATAACATCTTACAGTTCCATGTAGTGGAACTATATGCTCATTTATGCTTACGATCTTAGCCTTAGAAACCTATATTTAAAGGCATACCTGCGTTTCCATAATTGTAAGATTTCCTGCATATGAGGCATAGATCGTGAGCTTAGTCGAAACCCTGCTGAAAAGTGCTCATCTTATACTTTTATTGCAATCGTATACCAATTGCTTACTGTCTGAGGTTTTTTTTTTATAAAAAGAAAGCTTGTGTTTTATAAATATTGTTACGTTTTTACCTTTTAAAAACGTTTAAAATATAAGCTCGTAGATTGCAAATAAAATAAAAATAAATTTGTGTTTAGTTTTGATTAAAAATTTTTATTATTCGCACAATTCTATGTGCCACTGTTCACAACTTGATGTAAACAACAACAATTGCTTTTTTTGTTATTCCTCTGTTTACATCCTTTGCATCAACAATAACAATTACTAGACAATTGTTCGACAGATCTTTGTAACGGAGATCTTCAAACCACAATTACTCTCTTCAAACATACCGCGTCTTCACACAAGACTGACTGAACTTTTATTGACTCTGTCGCCTGCTTTGCCTTAACTTTTATATGGCAACGTAAACAGTCTGATGAATGTTTTTGAAGGCGAATATTCGTGGCTTAGCCTTCTCGAGGTCTCTATAAATGTAAAAATCGTTGTTTCATTTTTGTTGTTTGTTTATTGTTTTAATTTATTCTTGTAGTGTTTGTTGTTATGTTTTTGTTTATTTGTTTATACTTTTTTCTGCTGGTGTTTGTTGTTATATTACACAGTGCGATAATTTGTGAACAAGTTCTTTTAGTTTTTGTAACTTTTGCTTATAATTTTAATGTTAAACGATGTAAAAGCAAAACACCAGTATCTAGATTTTTTCCTTTTCGTAACAATAGTTATTAATATTCGATTATAATTTTAAATAAAATAATTTAAACATAACATTCCTTAATACATTTCAACACAAGAAACCTTTTACACATGCCATCTTCCTCCTCAAAACCCCGCTTAAATAAAATTCTTAAATACAATATTTATTTGAATAAATTTTCTTATGGTATGTCATAATCTTTATCTCTTTGGCAAATCTTTAGAATAAATGTTTAGACAATTCATCGTCACGGCTGGTTATGATTTACTCAGTATAAATTAAATGGCGCATGAAAATCTAAAAAAAAACGAATAAAATTGCAAAAAAAAACGAATAAAATATTTCAAAGGAAAGTAAAATAAACTGAAAACGATTTAATTTTACCAACTTACACCCCATTATGCAAGACTTGAGAATTTGTTGACTTTTAAGCTTTTCTTAACCCTTAAGTGACTGTAGACTTTCGGTTTTACACAATACTGGTGCTGCTGCTGCTGTGAAGTGCAGTTCTTCAAAAATCTCTTGAATTTTAAAAGTTCTTGTAGTTGTAGTTGGTGTTGTTGTTGCAAACTTTTGTATGTATTAAAAACTAAACCAACACTTGAAAACGAAGAAGAAGAAAAAGTATCTCACTTACGCACACACACACACATACACAGTGTTTGATAAAACTATCAGTGGCAAGTTAGAGGAAAAGTAAATTAGATGGAACAAGTCAACAAGCACTCGAGTCATTAGTTGGCTTTTTTTCCATTCGCATCTTCTTTTCCTATTATTTTCATTCATCTTTTGTTACTAATGCACTTACACATATACGCACACTCGTATATACACCCACACTTATATAAACTTGTACTTATGCACCGTTATAATGGTAAACACACAAACACTTATGCAATCAGCAATGAACTTGTGTCATTAGATGGAAAAACTTCTTTTGCAGCATTTTCTCTTGCATGTGTCGTGTATATGTGTGTATGTGTGTGTGCAAGTGTTGTGGCAACAATTGATGATTCGCTGTGTTACAAAACTTGTCTTTGCAAGAGGCCACTGCAAACAGATTTTCTAAGTTTCTTTCTTTAACTCGTTTCTCATCTCTACTTTCACAAGTAAATAGATTCTAACACCACTAGTGATATGAGAAGAGAAAAAAGAAGGAAGAAAAAAACTTTGTCTCTCAGCAATTCAGTGAGTTTATCTGAACAGAAAACATTGTCTTCTTAACAAACAAAAATCATTTATCTTTTCCTCAGCTTAAACTTCATGTTGCATGTAGAGATTTTTCTGTGAAAAGAAAATGATACCCTATCAGAAGTATTTTCGCATAGAGGATCAAGCTGTTATAACCCTTAACGGCTTCCAACGTAATTTCCAATTTGATTGTTGAGGTTTTTATTGGTAACCTTGATATTATGTTTCTTCAAATCATGGATATTGGAAAAGTCTTGAATCTTCAGCAGATTGGCCTTAAACGGGATGTTGTATTTTAGCGTACATTATGACGTCATTTGTCCTTACTTCTCGAAAAAAATGTTAGACAGGCCATCACTGTCAACATCGGGCTCTATAGGTTGCTGATTGCCAACTTCTTCTGGCCGAAATTAGATGATCTGGACACCGTGTGGCTTCAATAGGGCTGCGCTATGTATCCCACAGTTCATGCCACAGTGAAGATTCTGCACAAGTCATTTGAGGGCATGGTCATCTCACATAGAGGTGATGTGAACTGGCTACCGATATCGTCGTCTCCTACCTAATTTCCCATTTGCCTTTTGACGTTTGTACTGGTAACCTTGAAATTATGTTTCTTCAAACCAAGTACATTACGAAAGATTTGAATCTACAGCAGATTGGCTTTTGTATTGTGACGTCACTTGTCCTTATTTCTTGAAAACAACGTTAGACAAGCCATCACTATCAACAAAGGGCACTATAGGTTGGTGATTGCCATCTTCTACATATATACATACATAACTGGGCATTACAACCCTTTAGTCAGGATTACAACCTAGTTTCTCACATCCCCTTATGTTGTTTGTGTTAATTTTATACATGAGTTATGGGACCTACAGTTTAAAGTCGATTCCGGACGACAAATTTTTTTTGAGAAACTTTCCATGGCAATTTTATTTACTCTCGGGAGTTTTTGCCAGAAATCTGCTGAGAGGAAGTCGCCGCAGAAATATTTTTTTATATTTTCGTTTTGTTATCTAACCTGGGGTTTGAACCGAGGCCTCACGTTTAATAAGCTGACACAATACCCACTAGACTATGGTGACTTTAATTGCCAGCTTCTTCTGGCCGAAATTAGATGATCTGGACACCGTGTGGCTTCAATTGGGCGGCGCCTTGTATTCCACAGTTCATGCCACATTGGATATTCTGCATGAGCGATTTGAAAGCATGGTCATCTCACATAGAGGTAAGGTGAACTGGTCCCCCGTTATGGTGCGATTTGATAGACTTTTGCTTGTGGTGATTTCTTAAGTTGAAGGTGACTGCGAATAAGCAATCAACCACAGGGGTCTTCAAAACCAACATAGCTCAAGCCATCGTTCAAATACTGCCTGATTTATGCATCAGAGTCATAGAAAATTGAACATTTTGTGGAAGGGACACATGAACTGTTCAATTTACTTTAAAAAACCGATAAAGTGTAGTGCTTCAGAGTCAACGAAAATTGAATATTTCGTGGAAGAGATACTTGAACTGTTCAATTCAGTTCTAAAACCGAGTGTTTTGCTATTCATGCTATGGGGACCTAAAGTAATGACGACAAAGGAGTATATTCCTTGTGTTGACGGGACAATAATGGATTTTCTAAGATATTGAAGAGCAATGTCTGTGTTTTAGGGTACCTTAAAAACGTTCTAACTTTCCCATTAGACTCCGTTTTTTTTCTTTTTTTGGATTTCCAACTTTTCATCTTCTGAATAGAAAAAGTTTGTTTTTCTTGTATTTATTGTTCTGTTATGCCATCATCATCATCAACACCATTTTTATCCTGCAGAGATAAAAGATGTTTGATTTTATTTTTTTGCTTGTCTTCTAAAAATAGGAAAAATTTTCCCCAAAAACAACCACAACAACAACAAGAGAAAGTGAAAAGAAAAGATTGAGAATTTCTTCAACTTGGAAATGCAAAATGTATTAAAGGACACGACACAATGATGACGATATGTTGCTGCTGCTTTAGCTGTTGTTGATAATCTCCAAGAATATAAAGATTTGCCAACAGTGTGAGCGGCACAGTAAGTAAATGTCACCACCCATTGGGCTATTTGATGGTATTTATTTATGGTATTTGATAACATATCGTATGTGTTTTTATATTTGATATGGCTGAAGCAGAAAATAATAAACGTTCTTAGACTGCAGGCATCAACACCTTTTCTATCAATCTCTATCAAACTGTCAACATGCTAGATGACATGTAACATTAGTTGAAAATCCCTGGGATATTTATTCCTTATTTTCTTCTCCTTCTCCTTCTCATTTCATTTTAAATTAAATCATTTAAGCAAGGAATTTAAAAATTTAATAGAACTTCTTTAAAACGTTTTTCCTTTTTGAAATATTCTTCCTTTAGTTACCTTGAATCTGCTGCCATTTGTATTTACTTTAACCTAGACTTTGTTGTTTTTTCTTGTTTTTCTATTTCATTTTATTTCTTAGTTTTTTATTTTTCTTTTTTTTACCCTTTGATTAATTTTGTTATTCATCAAGTTTATTTACTTTTTAACGAGTTGATTTCATTCAATTTGTGTATGTTGGCGAGCAGGTTGTTGCTTCTTGTGCATTCCACAGCTGATGTTGCTTGCTGCCTTTGCTGCTTCTTTACAATTTTTCTCTTTCTAAGCTTTTCATATTTTTTCTGCTGCTGCTTGTTTTCCTCAATTTCTTTTATGAAAAGTTGGGGGAAAAAAACTGTATAATTTTCCCTCTTAAAATGCGTGCATTGACTTTAAGTATGTTAGATGGCAAACAACAATATGGGTGTTTCCATACATAGAAAATTAACTGAAAAATAGTTCGCGACAATAGCTTGGAAATGCAGAAGAGACTTATTTGTGGAGTAAGAAATTTATTCGTCAATAAAGAATACGAACAACAATATGGGTTTTTCTATAAAAAAAATTCTTTGCGAAGTAATTCACAAGATTTACTTGGAAAGACAAAGTAAAGACAAAGAATTGTAGACAAAGAAATTCATACGTAAAGAATGAAGAATTTTCTATAGAATACATCAATATGGTGTGAATTTCTTTATGGGTACAACTCTGGCAGTTCTTTAGACACCAAATGTCGAACATATAACACAAGGATCAGCTGGAAAAGGTCCACGGTTAATTGTTGATTCCTATAGATGTGAGCGAAATTCCGCATTCATATAGCAGCACACAGAGAACGTTGCTCTCTTGAATAAAAGTAAATTTTTTAGGCCAGTCAAAGCGGCTTTGCCTATCTTTATTCTATGTGTAATGTGACTGCCATTAAGACTGACTTTATATTGTTGCAAAAATGGAAAAATCTAGATATTGTGTCTTGCTGTTAAATCGCTTAACATTATGATGTTGTTTACAAATTATCACACTGCGTAATATAACCATAAACACCAACATACAAAAAATGGTAAACGAATAAACAAAAATACAACAACAAACACCAGCATAAAAAAATGATAAACAAGTAAACAAAAATACAACAACAAACACTATGTACAAAAATAAATGTAAACAAAATACACGAACAACAATAATGGACAATGATGTTTACATTTATAGAGATCTTGAGAAGGCGAAACCACCAACATTCGCCTTCAAGAACATTCATCAGACTGTTTACGTGTCCAAGTCGCCGTAGTCTAATAGTTAGTGTGTTGGCTTATTAGACGCAAAAGCCTGTGTTCGAGCCCCAGGCCAGGCATCAAAGACAAAATACAAAAAGTATTTTTTCGGCGACTTCCTCTCAGCAGATTTCTGGCAAAAACTCTGAGAGTAAATAAAATTGCCATGAAAAAGTTTCTCAAAAATCTGTCGTTCAGAGTCGATTTGGATCTGTAGGCCCCACCACACATGTATAAAATTAACACACACAACATAAGTGATGTGAGAAACTAGGACGTTGTACAATGGGTCAATTCGACCTCCGGGTACTGTACTTGTCTTAATTGACAAGTACACGTCCTCTAACCTAACCTAACCTAACCTATGTATGTATGTATGTTTACGTTACCATATAAAAGGTAAGGCAAAGCAGACAACTGAGTGAGTAAAGGTTCAGTCAATCTTGTGTGAAGATGCGGTGTGTTTAAAGAGAGTAATCGTGGTTTGAAAATATCCTTTACAAAGAACTGTCGAATAATTGTCTTGTAATTGTTATTGTTTATGCAAAGTGTGTAAACAGAGGAATAACAAAGAAAAGCAATTTTTGTTGTTTACATCAAGTTGTCAACAGTGGCACACAGAATTGTGAGAATAATAAAGATTTTTAATTAAAAGTGAAGAGAAATTTATTTTTATTTTATTTGCAATCTACGAGCTCATATTTTAAAAGTTTTTGAAAGATAAAAACGTAACAATATCTTAAAGTGATACAGTGCCAGCAACGTTTATATTTAGCGATTTGGTTTTGCTAACATTGATCTTGAGAGCATGTTTACTGTGAAAACAAGGTTTCCAGAATTTCAATTTTTATTTCAGAGTAAAACACAAGGTAAACAATACCAGCTCTTACCAGAAATCAGACTTGCTGACATCGAAGTGTATCATAATTTTTACTGTACATTTTGTGATCTTGTAAGGGATTTTTAAGCAGCTGCAAGAAACCACGAATCGTCTCTAAATCTTGCAGTAGCTTAGTGCTCTTTTTGTAGGCATTTTAAGTGTGATCTCCGGTAGTAATTAGGTAAGAAATGTGCCTACTGTTCTGTAAGTAGCCTTGAAATTTATTAGAGTTGAATAGCAATACATTTTGTATGGAGTCCCCCATATATTATTTACCTTGTATTTTTGCTTGAATTCCTTTCAATGCAAAATTATGCAAAAAATTATGAAATTATTTTCCATAGTTCGAAAGAAAACTCTTGAATTTTTTATAAAGTTCTTAGAGCTGCTCTTGCATTTCCATTTTTCTTTTTATTTTGTTTCAGCCACTCGTCTTTAATGAAAATGTTAGGAAAACACTAAAAAGAAAAGAGCACCGGAAAAAAAGAAGGAAAGAAAGAAATAAAAACGACATTTTCTTTTCCTATTAGGCAACAGTTTTCTTAATTAAAATTTCGGAGACCATGCAAGAGAGAACGAGAAGGACAATGTAAATAAAATTAAATAAAAATTAGCTCGTCTGGCATTTAATTAATTTTTAAAATTTTCTTCATCATAATTTTTCTAGTAAATTGAAGGTTATTTAATAAGAAAATAAAATTTTGTAAGTGTTTTTAAATTCTGTTATTAAATTTAACACGCCTTAGGCTTTCTTGGATTCTAAGGACATTACTTTGCCGGTAAAGTTGTCAGGCATTTGCTATAATGTTGCCAAGATGTTGCTACTGTTGCTTCCTTTCGATTCTTAATTTCCTTGCAACGATAGCAAATGGCATGAGAAACTATTGGTCTTTGAGTTTTTCATTGTTTTTTGCTTTTTATTGATATTTGAAACATTTGAGTTCCTTTCGAAATAGTTGAGCTATTTTATTGCCATGGCAAACAATTTTTGCTTACAACCATTAACATTTTTATGGACTTGTAGTGGAAGTCTTTAGTAACAGTAGCAGAAAGCAGTCGTTAACATTAAATCGTTGAATAAAAATTTGTTACTTTAGTGATGAAAATGATGACTAAATAAGCGTGCCAATACGAAATCATCATCACCATCATACGGCTGCTACATTATAAAGACAAGCTACAAGCCTTCACAAATCATGGTGAGGTTTTTTAATAGTAGCCTCCGGCATTTCCTTCGTCAAACAATTTGCAGGATTTTCCTTGGTAATCATGGCTGTTTACGGATGAATTTTAAAATTTTCGTTAACTTTGCTTTATGGCCGCATATAAAATTTTCTTTCTTCGATTCAGTTTCAGTAATTCATTGTTTTACTACGAGAAGTACTCATAAAATTCTAGAATTTATTTACTTTGAAAATTTAATTTGCAGCCTGAAGCGAATTCAAAATCTATAATAAAATATTGTTTGTTTTTATGTTTGGTAATTTTAGGCAAAATTTTTGGAAAATATTGTTTCGGTTAATAATTTAATGAATAGCAATTAAGTTGGCTTCACTAATAGAAAGGAAGCAATTTGTTATTAAACAAAAACTCCAGGAACATTGCGTAATGTGGAAAGAAATCAAAAATATTTCCCACAGTTGGTTACAGTAACATTTATGGCCGTAAAAGTCTGTAATTAAATTACTACTTCCTTAATAATTTTATAATGGCTTGACTCTGTTCCTGAAACATTATAAGGCTTGATCGCTAGTCAACAACATCCACCACCAAGTCTTACTTCTTTCTCAAGCTGCCTTTTCTAGTTCGTGTATTATTCCAGGTTTATTTTTTGCTTTATTTTATGTACATATGTTCCTTACAGCGAATTTCTTAAATCCTCAGAAAAATTAATGTCCCTATTTTTTTTTCTAATCAACAAAACCATGTGTTACATTTTTACATTTTAAAAACGTTGAAAATATGAGCCCGTAGATTACAAATAAAATAAAAATAAATTTCGTGTTTAATTTTAATTAAAATTCTTTATTATTCCTACAATTCTGTGTGCCACTGTTCACAACTTTATGTAAACAACAACAATTGCTTTGTTTGTTATTCCTCTGTTTACATCCTTTGCATAAACAATAACAATTACTAGACAATTATTTGACAGATCTTTGTACGAAGATCTTCAAACTACGATTACTGTCTTCAAACGCACAGCGTCTTTTACTAACCCACTCGCCTGCTTTGTCTTGCCTTTTATATGCCAGGGTAGGAAATCTGGTGAATGTTCTTGAAGGCATTGACAATTGACAGTAACAGTTCTTCTGGAGATATATTTCGAAAACAAGAACACCTCCAGTGCATAATGTACACCAAACAGTTATTTTTTCAGGACGCAATGATTTTCGTATAATCACTTTTAGGTTCTTCGAGCGCCAAAGCTTCATTGCCCAAGAAAATCTGTTCTAGAAATCGGCAATAAAGCTTGTTGTTGTAGTGTCTAATTACAATTATGTACGTGCTTTAATTAAGATGGACACAATTGCTGAGAACTTCGTGCAAAGCACAAATTCGAATTATGTTACGGGCCAAAAAGTACCTGTCCTATACGGCCTGAAGTCTGCAATATTAACTGCAGATTAACTCATCTGCGGGGGGGGGGGTATTTAAGGCATTAGATTTATACTCAGGTGCATAAGGGTGCTGGAAAGAATAATTGAATAGAGACCATAAAAATATGTAGGGGATACAACTGGGAAGACCACCAGAGATTAGAACCTTATAGGCAGAATGAGAGACAGTGTGGGGAAATTAGCAAGAAGAAGGAAAAAATGGCACTCAATGAGCTAAACTCTTCCAAAACTGTACATCTAATGCAACAATCCTATAAATTTTTTTATTATAAATTAAACTGAAACAAAATGAAAAAGTTATAAGAAGATAGAGCAGGGACAATTTGTGATAGGACTGTACATTCCAAAAGAACGAAAAAAAACCAGAAAACAAATTTAAAAGAATTTGAATGCTGGAAACTGGGAAAAAGCGGATCAATGGCACTTGTTTTTGTTACTGCTGGAAAGTATTATGGAGCCGAATATGTAGTTCCAGAAATATGTGCATATATGTCGTATACTGGATGATTGATCTAACGACTGAATATAAGTGAATGGAATACATACATAACTGGTTGTTACAACACTTTAATCAGTATTAATTTTGTACATGAGTGGCGGGACCTACAGTTTAAAGTCGACTCCGAACGGCAAATTTTTGAGAAGCTTTCCATGGCAATTTTATTTCCTCTCACAGTCTTTTGCCAGAAATCTGCTGAGAGGAAGTCGCCGAAGAAATATTTTTCATATTTTCGTTTTGATGTTTGACCTGGGGTTTGCACCGTGGTCTTTACATCTAATCAGCCAACACACTACCTACTAGACTACGGCGACTACTAAATCAAATGCCGTTGCTGCTATAAGTAAATGGATTAGGATCCTCTGTCCTATTTCACTCTAAACTTGTAGGTCGTCGGAAGACTTACAATTAGAGTGTGCTTCTCACTCATCTGGCTTCGAAAAGGACATTTCGCCTTTTCGGGTAAATAAATACCATGAGTCTTAATGGGCGATCATACGGCGGAGATGATAACTATGATTTAGTGATCTGCAATTGTCAAAGCCGTAGATACATTCTAATCTTCCTGATGTCTACTGAGTAAACACCTCTAAGGCTGGCTAGCTCCACTTTTGTTGTAAAAGGTTTTAGGTCTTACTTAAGGTTGGTAATTCAGGTTCTATTTTTCATTTATTCTGAAAGTAACTCATACACTCTGTTCTTTCGCTAAAGAGAGGAATTTCAAGCCAAACTTTTTAAATTCTTTGTTGTGCAATTCTTGCTAGCTTAGTTCACTATGATTACCATGTTATATTCAAATTCATTTGAAATTACAACTCCTGCCGCTGGGAACATTTTCATATAATTACTTTGAAAACCATTGGAAATAATGCGATAAAAATGAAATGAAATGAATGAAGGAATGAATGAATAAAAGAAAAAAGTTTTTTTTCTAATTTGTTAATTGCTGTTGTTGCAAAATTACAAACATTTTAATAATGTTAATGTGTCTGCTGCTGTTAATGCTGCTGCTACTGGTTATAAAAATCATAAAAATAAAATATAAAATAAATTAATTTCCTTTCCATTTTTATACTTTTTAAGCAACAAAAATCCTTCTTCGTAGCAATAATGATTCATGGCCAACATCATAACCAAAAAAACTACATGGCTGGCATAGGCCACTCTTTAGTATGGAGTTTACGTTATTTTTTATGATTTTTGAAATAATTCTTTTTTATTTCTTATTTTTATACATTTTATTTGTATTTGGAATTCTTCTTCTACTCCTTTACAGAAATTTTAAGCGAAGCAATTTATTACAGACGTTGTTGAAATGTTATTGTGATTATGGAAAATGTTGCTGAATGTTATTTTATAATGCTTCATTTGTTGGCTGTTGTTGCTGCTGTTGCTGCTGCTTCCATAAAGGCAAAATATATAAAAATTGTTAAGCAAGTAAAAAGAAATCATTTGTGAAAACAAAATCAGCCTTTAACCAACCGCATGGTAAATAAAATAGAAAAAAAAAGAAAAAAACTCGGAAATCAAAGAAGAAAAACGTTTAAACAATAAACTCCATTCATTCATTCAGTCATTCATTGCTGTATTACATCCATTGCCATGCTCTTTTACTTCACTTGCAACATCAATACTACGTGTATGCGCCATATCAAATGAATGGCAAAAAACTGCCAAGGTATGCATTGCCCGGTGCCAGTAAAAATTGTAAATTCAAGTGGAAATGCAACGGTTATGAAATGAAATGAAATGTTTTTGTTTTTATTTCTTGTACCCTGAACTCTAAAAATTATATGAAAACAACAAATATTGCTTTGAGAGAGTAGCAGCTTTTGCCATATCAAAAAAGGGCCATGCAGCATAAACTTAAAAGGGTACACATTTTTAAATCTGCTGCATATACGATGATGACACATGAATAGAATTGTTTGACTACGTCTGCTATATGGGATTTTAAAATGATGTTTTTCCACACACAATTGCTAAATACCTGTACATAAAGAGTAAAAATTACTGTAGAACACAAATAAAAAAAGAAAATGAAATGCAAAAACAGTTGAAATGTACAGCCTAGCTATGCATATACATACATGCATAGAGACATACGTACTTCTATACATATATGTACATATGTATGGTATACAGGTAAATGAGTAAATAAGCATCATCATTATCAACATGATTATCATTATACGGATTAAAGTCACTGCATATTTTTGCTTATGAATAATTTCCGGCGTTTGCTTGGATTAAGGTGACCAGACTTTTTTTTTTTTAGCAACATACCAATTGATCTATGGGAAATTGTATTTCAATTTGATTTAATCCCATTTCGTACACCAAAAGTTGGATGGATGATATCTGCACCACAGAGTACTCTGTGATCTGCACCAAAGATCAACAATGAATCGTTTTTTCGCTACTCATAAGCACTCATGAAATTTTGAATATAAGTAAGTCAACAATTTTGAAATTTAACTATGTACTCTGATTCATTCGTACTCACTACAATGTTGATTTGTAAGTACAGGTTGCAATGAGTATGAGTACAACATTGACATCAAACTCATACCATTCAAAATATGGTTGATTCATAAACGTACTCATTTAGATTCATGACTTTAGAAAAATACTTATAATAGGTTAGGTTAGGTTAGAGGACGTGCAATTGTTAATTTAGACAAGTACAGTACCGGAGGTCGATTTGGCCCATTGTACATAACGTCCTTAAGAAGGAAGGATAAAAGAGGGGATAGGAAAAAGGAGAGGAAATAGGAAGAGAAAAAATACTTATAAATACTTATAAATGATTCCAGGGACTCGAATCATTCATCAAAATTTGCAGTCATAGTTGTTGTTGTATTTATAATAAAAAGAAAGAAGACCCATAAGCAAAAAAGACAGACAGAGCAGCAATCAGTGCAAATACACAACCTTCTAGTGAGTATTTTAGTGTTCGTACGCGATTCATACTTATCTTGTATTTCGTGTATATGTTGAATTATGGAGAATCGAAATCAATAACATCATACATTTTGTTAATTATGAATATGATGAGTACTTCAAATGTTGAATATGAGTAGAGGTTCCATTATATTAAAATAAGAATGAATGCGTACAAGTATCAGAAATTATGAGTATGATTCGATTCTACGCATATCTTTAAATACTCATTGCTGATCTCTGATACCAATTCATCTATGAGGAATTGTATTTCAATTTGATTTAACCTCATTACCAATAGTTATGCACCAATGATCAGTTATGGACTGATATCATTTACGTCAATTTCTCAGCTGTCAATCGGTTACAGAAATCTGGCGCTGAAACCGTTTTTAAAGTTTTTTGATGGAAATGAGAAAACTGATAAAGTTGTTGCTGAACTCGCCGTAGTCTAGTAGGCAGTGTGTTGGCTTATTAGACGTGAGGACACGGTTCAAACCCCTGGTTTCAGACATCCCTAACAAATTGAAATATAAAAGAATATTTCTTCAGGGACTTCCTTTCAGAAGATTTCTTGCAAAACTCTGAGAGCAAAACAAAATTGCCATGAAAAAGTTTCTCAAAAATCTGTCGTTCGGAGTCGACTTTAAACTGTAGGTCCCGCCACTCATTTATAAAATTAACACACACAACATAAGTGATATGAAAAGCTAGATCGTAATCCTGACTGAACGTTTGTAATGAACAATTATCTATGTTTGTATGTAGCTTCGTTGTTCCTAACAAAAATTATGGCAGAGTCTGGTGATCAAGCGTCAAGATCACTCCTGCCAACGTAGCACCTGTTGTATGGCCTCAGTAGGCATCTCTCTGCTACGATGATATGACATATACTTGAGAGCCCGTTCTTTGAGACAGAGTATAATAGAATAGTTAAATTTAATATTTGTTTATTTTTAGTTTAAGCATATTAAATTTTTTTAAAAAAGCGTTAAAAAAATTAAGTTGTATTTGGCAAAAGCATGGACGCTAGTAAACGTAGCAGTTATGAGGGTATTCGAGAGAAAAGCCCTGCGTAAGATCTTCGATCCAAGGCGCATTTCCGATGATTTCCGCATGCCATTCAACAATGAGCAGTATGAGCTCCTCATTGATATGAACATTGTGCAGAGCATTAACATCCAGCGGCTGTCCTAAGTCAGCCATGTCGTTTGGATAAAATCTAATGCTCCGGCGAGTCCTTTATATTCAATGGAAATGCATGGTAAAAAGATGTGAACAATGAAATAATATTTCCATTACATTTGGCCACTTTATGTGACCCCATTTGGAAAAATATTTTCAAAAATATTTTGATATCCTGTTTTCTTTTTTTCGTGCAGCATTGCTTCAGTTTTTTCGTCCTTTTTTTCTTCTTTCTTTGCTTACATTATTGCTGCTGTGGCTGTTGCTGTTATTGCTGTTGTTGATATTGCACTTGTTGTACATAAGTATTGTTGTATCCCTTACTTCTTTTTTTTATTTACACCTTTATTTATTTAACATTTCAATCTTTTGTACACCAATGAATTGGTTGCCATTGCTGCATGTTTCATTTCCTTCTTTTATTTTCATTTGTTGTACCCCCCAACCCCATCCAATGGGTGGAAAACATGAGTCCAGTTCTTTTGCTGGCATCGTTAATATGTTTTTTGTTGTTGTTGTATTTAAGCAATATTTCTTACTTGACTCGGTTTCAATTTAGCATTCTACAATGTCAATGCCTTTTATGCCTGAAAACACATTCCTTTGCATACTTTGAGGCGTTTTACCCAGGACTCCTCTTCTTGTTTTTTTTTGTAACAACAGATAGCTAGAATTTGTTGCCGTAGTGTAATACACCATTTCCTGATATCCTCTCTCATACTTGTAAAAAATTTTTATTTAAATATTCATTCGGCTACGTGTCTTGCTGTTTGTCTGTCTGTCTGCTGGGATATCAGTAGTTTGACTTGGTATGCAGGCAAATGCTGGTTTGTTTCATTGTGCCGCGCATATAATCATGATGATTGCAATGCAGCCAATGCTGATAATGATGACGTTGCTGTTGCTGTTGCTGTAGATGTTGATGGTAATATTTCATTGAAATTATTTGAATTGTTTATGCACTCCTCGCTGCTGTAACTTTAGTGTCGATGACGATATCGTCATCCTGGCTCCTGGTACTTTTTCTTTTCTTTTTTTGTATTATTGCCGTTGTTGTTGTTGTTGTTGCTGGTACTATTTGCTTGTTATTTATAACTTTGTTTTCATTTTTATTATTTGTTTCTCTCCACCGCCATTTGTTTTTGTTTTTATTATTGCAGCAAATACAAACGTTGCAAATAGCAAATACAGACTCATTTCAGTCTATTCGAAAAACAACAAAAACAACAACAAAAACAACAACAAAAACAAAAAAGAAGAAAATGTTTAAATAAAAGCGCCAACCATAAACCATATTATGAGCTGAGTAGTAGTAGAGTGGAGATCCCAAACCTACTTACTCTGGGTTTTATTCTCGTAAGTTGCATCGACATCATCAAGTTCATTCGGTATTTTTAAGTCGTGGCAAAGCGGCCTAAGGAGTCATTCACTGTGTAAATATGATAAAGACAACGACAATAAAAAAGAATGAAAATAAAAAGTAAAAAAGAAATGAGAAGAGCAGAATATTTCTGCTGTTTGTCAAGATAAATTGCCGAGTTTGCATAAAAATTGCAAGGATTATAAGGTAAACAAGCTGAAATGAAGTATTAAAGGATGCAACAGCAGAATCTGGAACCCGGAAGATTTGTGTTATTAAACTCATACATACATATATACATACATATGATATTGAATCAAGCATTTTAATTAATAATGACTATTTGGTGGTTAAAAAAAAAATAAAAATTCTGATTACAATACTGAAGGAGAAGAAACGATTAAATACTTAAGAGCACGATATGAAAGGATTTAAAAATAAAATCAAAAAAAAAAACAAAAAATACATTTTTTTGGATCCCCGCCATGTGCAATCATAAAAAAAAACCGAATACAAAAAAAAAAATTAAAATAAATTTGTGTTTAATTTTAATTAAAAAATCTTCATTATTCGCACAATTCTGTGTGCCACTGTTCACAACTTGATGTAAACAACAACAATTACTTTGTTTGTTATCCCTCTATTTACACCCTTTGCATAAACAAAACAATTAATATACAATTATTCGACAGATCTTTGCAACGAACACGGCAAATTTATTCATTCTCAGAGTTTTTGACAGAAATCTGCTGAGAGGAAGTCACCGAAGAAAGATTTCTTAATACTTCGTTGTGATAGAGATGTCTGATCTGCGTTTTGAATCAGAGATCAGCATTAAATCGTTTTTTCGCTATATAGTGAGTCAATAATATTGAAATTTAGCTGCCTACTCTGATTCATTCATACTCACTACAACATTGATTTATAAGTACAAGTTGCAATGAATTATGCGTAAAACGTTGACATTAAACTCATACCATTCGAAATATGTTTGATTCATAAACGTACTCATTTAGATTCATAACTTTAGAAAAATACTTATAATACTTATAAATGATTCCAGGGACTCGAATCATTCATCAAAATTTACAGTCTTAGTTGTTGTTGCATTTACGTAAAAAAGAAAACAGACGGAGCGGCAAGCAGTGTGAACACACAACCTTTTAGTAAGTATTTTAGTGTTCGTACGCGACTCATACTTATTTTGTGATTCGCGTAAATGTTGAGCTATGGAGAGTAGAAATCAATAACATCACACGTGTGGTTAAGTATGAATATGACGAGTACTTCAAACTTTGAATATGAGTAGAGGTTCCATGATATTAAAATAATGAATGAATGCTTATAAGTATCAGAAATTACGAGTATGATTCGATTCTACTCACCTTTTTGAATACTCATTGCTGATCTTTGGTTTGAACAGAGGCTACGACTGCTTCATTTACAACATATTCGCACTTAATACAGTTTGATGGTGTGCCTAGGATTCTGTGAATCGAGAATATTTGTTTCTTTCATTGATTTTCAATATGAAATCCTTAACCATTTAAATTTCTCTTTGTGAATAAAGATTTCTTAATAAAATACTTCATTTTATTTTGTTAATAATCCTTTTTGATTGCCTTAAATAACAAACGATAAAAGGATTTTTCTATTTACAGTGGTTAGTTGGGTCAACATTCCTTATGAAAAACAAAAACAGAAGAAAAAAACTCTAGTCAAACAAAAATTGCAGACATTAAGCAAACAATTAATTAAAATAAATTATTGAAATATTTATTTAAATACACACACATACACGCACAATAACCACATGCTTTAATGCTAACAATATAAAACAAAAATATTACAAGAATTTCTTTAAAATTTTACAAAAGCAAAGTTAACTTTCAAACAACCACACAATATCCTTGAAAATGTCTTTAAATTTTTTGGTTTTTTTTTTTGGAGAAATCCTTTACAAATTAACACAGTTAATCCTGTATATAACGATGTTAAAAAGAAAACACATCATACACATGCAAATACATATCTAAAGAGTATTAAATTTAATAAAGAATAAATTCTACACATACAAGGACACATATCCCTCTATCTCTTGCATATTTATGATATTCTTGTCTTTATGGCAGCATAAAAATAACGTTGCCAGCTATGTAAACCGCCTATCTGTATCCTTTTTAAATGGATAAACTGTAAATTGCCACCGAAAAACGAAATATAACGACAACGATAACACAAAGCTGCAGCAGCATCCTTAAAAGGTTTACATACCCCCACCAACTGCCTCCCCTAACCAAATATTCCCCAGGTGAAAATCATGCCAAACTTGTATTTGTTTTTCAGCAGACATACTCACAAGATATCAGCCAGCAACCAGCAACATTTTTCATTTATTTTTATGGCATTAAACAAAACAACAACAAAAAAAATTATTTTTTATCACACAACAAAAATACAAAGAAATCATGAAGAACCCAAAAAAAACACGAGAAAAATAGCAGACAAACACGCGACTTTATGCCACATTTATCGTTCCAAAGCATATTCCCTATTCCTAGCACCGAATAAGATACTTAAACCCAATCTAGCATACATACATACATATGTACATGTATGCTAAGTACAACAGCAATAGAGCGTTGTATGAAAGAGAAAAGAGAAAGAGAAAGAAAAAGGATACAAGTATTGTATAAATTGTTTAAAAAGGAACCATACAGATACAGATAAATACTTACCTGCATGGAAGGTAGAATAGAAGTCAAGGTTATCTATGATAGACTCTTTTAAATACAGACAGGAATGAAAAGGATCATCAGTTCATGCACAGGAGCCCGAGTAAAAAAAATGTTTTTAATGGAAAATCAATTGCCAGCATTTGTATTTAAAAATGAAACAAAATTTAAGCCCGAATAACTTACTTAGTATAGAG
Organism: Sarcophaga carnaria; assembly: GCA_958299815.1. NCBI lineage: Eukaryota > Metazoa > Arthropoda > Insecta > Diptera > Sarcophagidae > Sarcophaga > Sarcophaga carnaria. The sequence goes on along the minus strand of OY283153.1, from coordinate 121,974,215 downwards.
CACATACGTATATGTATTTAAATTAGAATTTATTATGGTATACATTTAGGGATTTTTAAAAATTGTTGCAAATTTTTAGGGATAATTTGCAGATTTACTTTGAATAAATCTTAAGCTATACATCTTGCCTTCATAAGCTAGCTACCTACTTTGAAGTCCCTCATATTTTTAAGACATTTACATGTTTGTTGTTCTGTTCTCCAGATGCTCATTACAACATTACAACAAGTAACTTAGCTCTTGAATATAAAGGATTTACATGCCGAGTTATCCATGTACATAAATACATACATAATTGGTCATTACAAACCTTCAGTCAGGATTACAACCTGGTTTCTCACACCACTTATGTTGTGTAGGTTAATTTTATACATGCCGAGACCTAGAGTTTAAAATCGATTCTGAACGACAGATTTCTGAGAAACTCTTTCATGGCAATTTTATTTTACTTGTAGAGTTTTTCCCAGAAACTTGGAGAGAGGAAGTCGCCAAAGACATATTTTTTCATATTTCGTTTAGTTGGAGATGTCTGACCTGGGGATTGAAACGAGGCCTCACGTTTAATAAGCCAATACACTACCTATTCAACTACGGTGAGTCTTGGCCTGAGAAACTCCATATAAATCTTCTCCTCTCTGAACAAACTTTATACCAGATTCATCAGCCATGGTGGTCGGCAGCTCAGGCATAGTGATGGAAAGGAGGCATCATTGTTTTATTCCAGGGTTTGCGTGAAATGATGATGATTCGTATTAACACACACCTACTAGACTACGGCGACTTCATTTACGTCAGGTTTCATTAATTAAATGTTAAAAAAAACTTTTTAAGACTACTGTTGAACATGAAATACGACATTTTTTGAAGCGTTTTGCATAGCAAAACGTTATCCCCCCTTTTGGAAATTTATTTGTCTTACTTGTGTTACTTCTAACAGGCATTTGAGGTCACTAGAATTTTGTATCCCCAAACGAAAGAAATTTAATATTTATTGTTGAGAAACTAAACTGACTAGCTAAACTAACAAACAATTTTCAGCTTCATTAGGTACTTTGAAGAATTAAAAAAACAGAAACTCTCTTCTCCCATAAATACTTAAGACAATATGTTCAATAAGCTATGCACAACAGGGCATAAACTTAGTATTAAAAAAAAGGGGGCCACTGGAACTGTTATTATATGTTACATTATCCTTAAAAAGACAAAAAAGGAAAGAAATTTTTTACTTCTGCATTTCTTCTTCAGTTTTTAAAAAAAATAAAAGAAAAAAAATTAAATTTCCATTTGACTTCTTCTATTTTCTTAAAGTAAAACAACAATAGCAACCGAGAAATGCATTTGAAACTACAGCCAAGTTATACAGCCATACAGTAAATTTAATAAAGCAGAAAATGCAATTGTAAATGAGAGCCAAAGAAAGAATAGAATGAAAGAAAATAAGCAAAAACTCAATCATGATTTCTACACAAAATATTTAAAGGGGAACATGTAATACAACATCCTGAGAAAATATCATCAACTAGAACTACTTGCCACATTTTGCAATGTCATTCGCTAAACCACCCTTAACGCAACCGAACTAAACTGAAAGTATGAGTTTGTAAAGCCCTAGTAATTGTAAGCCTGCTAATTGCTGTGTGCTACACTTTACTTTACTTTGGCGAATTTATGCTTCTTTGTGCTCCACATATTTGTGACAAAAATCGATTGAAAATGCTCTCAATTTCTGTTTTAGTTTTTCTTTTTTGGAATTTTTTTTTTATTTTTGAGTACCAATTTGTCTGTAAGGGGGCATCAGTTTATCGGTACACGTGTGTGCTCATGTTGAAATTATCCTTGAAATCTTAAGAGGTCACATGTATAGGCTTATCACTACGGCTGGCAATGCAATTTAAGGGTTTAAAGTGCTCACTATTTTTGTTTTTAATTTTTTTCTAGAAAAAATTACTTTGAAGGTGTGAAAAAGTAAATTTTAGATGAAAGTGTACTGTGGTGCGACAATCGCATGAAACTCTTAAAAATAAAAATTTGTTGGAATTTAAAGAATTCAGAGCATGAAAGCATTCGATGTTTATGTTTTCATTCTTTCTGGACTGACTTTGTTGTTCGCAATTTAAGGAACACAAATATATGAGTACCTTGGTATTCAAACAAGGCTTTTCTGCACCTTAATAGTCACATCACCGACCGAATTGTATTTCTTAATCATAAAGGAATCCAGGTGCCTTACTACTAAGATTTTGGTAGAGGTATGGCCTTAGTCTGTAGCTTATTGACTAGAAAATCTGAAAATCTTCAAAAAAAATTTTACAATAATTTTCTTCTTCGCATTTAGTCCATCTCAGTTCAATATTCAAAAACCTCTTTGCGGCAAATATCATTCACATAAATTAAATCCTCGAGTTGGACTGAGAACATACATACATAATCGGACATTGCAATCCTTCAGTCAGGATTACAACCTAGTTTTTCACACCACTTATGTTATGTGTGCTAATTGTATGCATTACTGCTGGGACCCACAGTCCATTCCGAATGACAGATTGTCTTGTCATGGCAATTTTTATTTATTTCTCAGAGGTTTTGTCGGCAATGGGAAGTTGCGAAATGTTTTCATATTTCGTTTTTGGTGGAGATATCTTACCGTGGCCTCACGTCCAACCTATTCGACTACAGCAACTCTTGGCCTGCGAATCTCCATATAATTCTTCTTCTCTTTGAACAAACTTCGTTCAAGAGCAGCCATGGTGGTCGGCAACTCACGCATACTGATACACAAGGAAGCATCATTGTTTTACTCCAGCGGTTGTGTGAAATGACGATGATTTCTACGTATTATTTTCTGGGGTAATCTCCTTCTTTTCAATGTTTTCCACATCCTAGTTTGTATGATTGTATTGAAGACTTTATTGAAATCTTTTGCTACTTTTGCACATGGACAGTATAGTAACAGAGTATTTGTTAACTAGACTTCAACCTTCCTTGTTTCAACTTACTGTCCCTATTTTGATAAGTGGAATATGCTATAAAGTATTAAATTTATGATTGCTTTATAGGTGGCCTATTTAAATAAACAAAAACTGTTGGAAACATCAAGACCTCTTAGAAGAATGTTTTTGAACAAAAAAAAAAAAATAAATATACAGTGAGTGACAAAAGAAACTGTACATAAAAAATACTGTTATGAAAATGGAAGCATCTAGATACCGGTGTTTTGCTTTCACATCGCTTAACTTTAAAATTATAAACAAACACAATTAGCTTGTTTACAAATTATCGCTTTGCATAATATAACAACAAACACCAGCATAAAAAATGGTAAACAAGTAAACAAAAATACAACAACAAACACTACAAGAATAAATGTAAACAAAAAACACAAACAACAATAATAATGAAAAAACGATGTTTACATTTATAGAGATCTCGAGAAGGCGAAGCCAAGAACATTCGCCTTCAAGAACATTCATCAGACTGTTTACGTTGCCATGTAAAAGGCAAGGCAAAGCGGGCAACGGAGTTAGTAAAATTTCAGTCAGTCTTGTGTGAAGATGCGGTGTATTTGAAGAGAGTAATCGTTGTTTGAAGATCTCCGTTACAAAGATCTGTCGAATAATTGTCCAGTAACTGTTATTGTTTATGCAAAGAGTGTAAAGCAGAATAACAAACAAAGCAATTGTTGTTGTTTACATCAAGTTGCGAACAGTGACATACAGAATTGTGCGATCAATAAAGAATTTTAACCGTAGATCGAGTCTTAAAAATAGTTCATAATTCTAGCTTATGTATCACTTTTGATACATACTTGTAGTATATAGAATTGTCATGCTTAATGATAGATTTTGTTAAAAAATTTTAATATTTTAATTCATTTTAATAAAACTATTTATTTACAATTACATTTTATTTATAATTTTTGACATGATGTACATTGGTATGGTTTTTTACATAAAAATCAAGCACTTCATGTCATGTGTTGGTTTTATTTCTTTCTAAATGTTAACAATTTGACGTCTAGCACCCCGCTTTGTGGCGATTTATAAGTTTCCAGTTGCTTAGATAGCACAGCTTATTGTCACTCGCATCAGTAACACTCTCAGTTGAGGGCTGGCTGAAACCTGACAAACCATTCTTGTAATTCTTTGAAATATTTGTTGTCAACGTCATGTGAGGTAAAAAAGTTTCTTGTTGCAATAGAACATCGGTTATGTCAATAACAATTTTCTCTCTTCCTCTCTGGTTTCCCGGATTCGGGTTTAACCAAATACTGCTGTAAGTAGTTGCTACACACGTATTGTGTACTTGAATACAAAATTGCAAATTCAACTTCGGTGGACTAAGAAATTTATAACGATCATCAAATTCAATTAGTTACTAATCTACAGCGACAAAATTAAATATGAGTTGAAAAGGTGATAAAACAAAACAAAAGGAAAGAAAACATAAGTCAATACCAACCACTACTCCGTGAATCTCTTTATGAAATTTCAATTAAAATAGCTGGCGGTAATTTTCATTTTCCACAATAAAAATAAAAAGTTTTTGAATTCTGTCGCTAAAAAACTTTAATTTGAGATGAAAATATACCAAAAAGGAACATAAAAACATATGCATCATTATTTAAATATATTTTCTTTAATTTTCTTAACTTTTAGGCGAACAAAAAATTAAATTTTTAAAAATCTTAAAAAAGGATATATGGGCTGCTCTGAAAGTATGATAGCCAATGCCAAACTGTTTATACAGTATTATTGCTTACACAAAACTACAAGTTGTGTGATAAAAGTTTTATGAAAATGGTTAAAATTTTCTAACAAAAAATTAAGATAAATATATTTCTTTTTTTTTTTAGAAAAAAAAATACTTTTCATTCGAATTTCAAAAAAAAGTTTAAAGCATGATTATTAAAGGCTGCAAGACTTTCAGCTCATTTTTCGAAAAGGCGTAATAGGTGTAAATATATCTCATACGTACGTAGTTGGCCGAAATATTATGATCTGTAATAAAACATGATACGAAACAGATTCTTCTAATGTTTGTTTGACACGTGAGACAAATATGAGAAGAGCAGTAAGAAACTACTAGATTTTTTCATCCCAAACTACTAAAGGCAGTTTGTTCTGTCCTAAGTAGTACCATCTTTGGCGATAAACATCCTGTTGTCATGTTTGTTGCTGCCAATACTTTCTCCAGTTGAGAAGACGAGCTTCTATTTTCCTTTTCTTCAAAGCCTTTAGCAGCAGGAATATTACGTGTATATAATTAATATATAATCGGTCATTACAACCTTTCGTTATAAATTGGAAATGTCTGACCTGAGGTTTGAACCTTGGTCTGACGTCTAATTTTCGCGCACTCTCCTTAAGTGGTAAAAGTTGAGTTTGGTGATTGTTAGAATTTTATCCTTAGTATACAGTTGCTTTTGATGGTCACTGTATGCTTAAAAATATGTTTGTGTTTTTGTTTTTATTTAAAAAAAACCTTTTAAAAGGAAGTCAAAGATTAGAAAAACATCAGGATTTTTGAAATATGAAACGTATTTGAACGGATAAAATTTCCATGAGATTTGAATATATTTCTGTTGATTTTAATGTCAACTTATTACAGAGGCAATGGGTAAGTAATGATTTGTATTGAAAATACATAAAAAACAATTAAACAGGATATCTTTACATAAAAAACAAGAGAGAGGGAAAGGCTCACATGGTCCATTGAGCATAATTTAAGAGTAAAAAGAAGAAAAACCATGCCGCTAGTATATTAACAACATGCTTAAGCAATTAGCTGAAGAATTCCTTAACACATGTGTTAATTTTAACAGCCTGTTTTCTTTTAAAGAAAATTCCATGTGTCTTGCTAAGAAAATTACAAAAACAGAAAATTCTCACACAGGTTTTCTTTAAAATAGATTTGAAAGTGATTGAAAATCAAGTGAATCTCATAGAGAATATGGCAATGCATTTACTTTTCGAAAGTATGTTGAGAAATCGTGCATATCCTGCTTACCTTACGTTTTAAGGATATGCTTGGCATAACGCTGGCTATAAATTATTAACACACACATATCCTTAAAAAAAATATGGAAATGAGAAGCCAACTTTCCTTCCATTTCTCACTTGTGATGGTGGGTGGGGGTATGTTGTAATAATATTTTACATCATCTTGTAGTCTGTCTGTATTAAAATTGATGTGAATCAAGGGAATCTATGAAATCTAACTCAAATGAAAAATGAGAGCAAAAAACCAAGCCTTCAGTAGTATCACATGTTCAAAATGATAGCTTTTGTGAAAAAGTCATTTTTAAGTTAAAAGTATTGCAAGAAGTCTTATAAACAGAAGGCAGTGGAGAGACAGAGGGAGCAAGCAATGTACAATCTATGTTATCCTGGTTACTTTAGATTTTTTACAAGAAAACAAAACGTGCGTATAAAATGACTTGGCAAAAATATGCTCCAAAAAAGGTTTTACTTGTAGCTTTAAAAAAAAAACTCCATGAAAGTATAAGAAAGCATGATATGGTGTGACGATATCAAGCAACAACATCCTTGACTTGACTGCCTTCAAAACCAATGTATTAATGATATGGATATCATGCCATACAATATCTAATGGTATCAGCTTTATAAGTCTGTTTCTTGTATATCGTAACACATTATATTGAGTTGAAAATTTCTTTCAACTACAATTCAATACAACCACAAGTGCTTTTTTTCTTCTTCCCAACTCCCTCATCTTAAATGCAAGGGGGGCTAAAAAGGGTTGATTTTTTTTCGTTTCTTAAGGGAGTTGATTGTAGTAGATTGTCGTTTAGTATTAATGTGTTTTTTAAACAAATATTAGTTTTACATCGTTAATATTATATGGCAAACAGCTCAAATATATTTACACATTAAACTTGTATTGTAAGATGATGCTTAAAAAATTTATAAGGATTTTTCCACCATTCGCTATAGATGCTGAAAAAGGGATTGGTAAACCTTATTAAACAATAATATCCACAGTATATGAAAATATTAAATATTTTATGCCTAAAAGTAGGCTTCAAATTATGATGAAATGAGTACATGTAAAGTATGCAATGTATTGGAAAGTTTTTTACTTTAAAATAAAAAATCTATGAAATGTATGACTAGCAATTTTTATTTGATAAGAAATTTGTAAAATTTTCCATATGAGTCCACTCTGAGTAAAAACTATATTTTTTTAGGTTTTATAGCACAAGTACAACTCCATCTGACAAAAACTTTAGACAATGAAGAAATTGATAACAAATAATCCTTTAAAAGGCTTTACAGTATAAAAAATTTAATTGTTCCTCTTAATATCGACCTGAATTTCATGATAAATGGACTCTGGCGTCCATAACCATGTTTATTTCAACATAAGGCTCGTATGAAATCATATTACATAAATACTTAATTGGCCATTACAACCCTTCAGTCAGGATTACGACCTAGTTTCTCACACCACTTATGTTGTGTGTGTTAATTTTATACATGAGTGGCGGGACCTACAATTTAAAGTCGTCTTCAAACGATAGATTTTTGAGAAACTTTTCATGGCAAAGAAATCTGCTGAGAGGAAGTCGCCGAAGAAATACATTTTTGTATTTTGTTTTAATGTCTGGCATGAGGCTCGAACCCTGGCTTTACGTCTAATAAGCCAACACACTACCTACTAGACTACAGCGACTTTGTACTAAGGGTACCAATTTAGGTGAGTGAAGCAGGAGTTGATTTGGAACTAGTTGCCCAACAATTAAGCAAACCTTGTGCCACTTATTCATTCTTGAATTACTGCGTAGGCATATAAGCTATCCGCCATATAAGCTAGTTTCTGATTTAATCCAACCTTAGTGTAAATGTGTGGTATTCGGAGTCTTTCACTTTTAGGGCAATGGCTGCAAGTGAAATGGTAAAGTTAGTGCAGGAGTTTACTGCAAGCAATTTAATATTTGTGTGTCATGTTAGCTTTAAGATTATGAAAGTGCTATTCATGTTGAAGTCTTTGAATGGAAACATAATATTCTGTATATAACTACTATTCGGATAACTAAGTAGATGAGTTAAAACAAGCATTCACATTGCTCTATTATATTGTTACGTTTTTACCTTTTAAAAACGTTGAAAATATGAGTTCGTAGATTGCAAATAAAATAAAAATAAATTTGTGTTTAGTTTTCATTAAAATTCATTATTATTCGTACAATTCTGTGTGCCAGTTTTCACAACTTGATGTAAACAACAACAATTGCTTTGTTTGTTATTTCTCTTTGCACACTTTTGCATAAGCAATAACAACTACTAATCAGTCGACAGATTTTTGTAGAGCTGGATTCACCTATTATTTCGGAACAAAATTTTTGTTCCGAAACAATTTTTTTTATATGTAGTTTGACGTTTCTCTTTTTGAGAGAAAGAGCGAAAGAGAGTAAGCTTGCTTCAGAACATTTTCAGCTCGAATTGGTTTAATTTTAATTTTTTTTTCCGAAACAATCGAACTGTGCTGCCAGCTACTTAAATTTTTTAAGTAAAGTTGAACTGAGCTGCCACATCATATTATATGTACATTTGTATGTATCTATTTATGTATGTATGTGTAATATCCATTATTATCCATTTTTTTCACTTCAACAATTTCAGATTTGTTTTAATTTACAATTTCTTTGTAACACAATAAAAATATAATCAAACCAAGAAAACAAACTAATTGCAATCATCTGCTATTGTGCTGTCTAATTGTAAAATTAACGCGCATCGTTTACAAAAATATTTCATATGGTAGCCCTGTTTTTACAGAACAATTGTTCGAAGTGGGTGAATCGTTTCGGAACAAACTTTCAAAAAACTTAATTTGTTCCGGAACAAGCATTTTGTTCCGAAACAATGGGTGAATCCAGCTCAACGGAGATCTTCAAACCACGACTACTCTGTTCAAACGCACCGCGTCTTCACACAAGACTGTCTGAACTTCACTAACGCCGTCTCCTGCTTTGCCTTGTCTTTTATATGACAAAGTAAACAGTGTGATGAATGTTCAAGACTTCGCTGTAAACATCGTTGTTTACATTAATTATTGTAGTGTTGTTGGTATATTTTTGTTTACTTGTTTACCATTTTTTTATGCTGGTGTTTGTTGTTATATTACGCAGTGCGATAATTTGTAAACAAGTTCTTTGTTTTGTCTTTGTAGCTTTTGCTTATAATTTTAATGTTAAGCGATGTAAAAGCAAAACACCAGTCTCTAGATTTTTCCATTATCGTAGCAATATGTATAGATTATGTTGATGGCCTGTGCTTGAATGTTTCGGCTGCATAAAAATTTCTGAGTGTTGTTAGAAAGACCTGTTTAGCCATCGTGTACGCATGAAGTAGACTTCTCTTCCTTATATTGTTATGCGTGCAATCTTATCTGGCATGAATATTTGATTATTAATACCAGTAAATGAATGAATAATTTCCTTTTTTAGCAATTTGTATAATTTATCAAGGGGGCTACATATTTCAGATAACCTTAAAGGGTTTTTGAATCTAATTTTTTTTAAATTTATAACGCGCATAATGAATTTATTTGTAAAACATATTTGAAAAATTGCTATCTTAATAGTACATAATCAAAAATTAGTCATATCTCCCAAAAACAAAAACTATTATTAAACGGATATTAGAGCCGTACAAAACGCTGTCTTTATATGCAAATTTGACATGCAAAAAGAAATTTATAGAAAAACTTAAACACGATTTGATTTATAACACTTTTGTTAACAAAATACTCGTATACCCTCTAACTACCCGAAAATACTATACCAGATTGACTATAATTTGCATATAAGTTTTAACGCCCCTCTATAACCATATCAGTGTAGCAAATGAAATGCAATGAACTCGATAGAAACCGGAATAAAACCAGAATAGCAGAAACAGCTGAAACAGTAATGCTAACACTAACAGTCACAGTAACAAATTGCCATTATCACACATAAAAAAACAAAAAAAAAAAACAACAGAGAAAACAAGCGAACAAATTGAGTAAAAATCATATAAAAAGTATAAAAATTTGACATGTATCTCTCACTCTTGTCCAAAAAAATACAAAAAAAAAGCAATAGAACTTTATCCCCCCTCGCATATTATCCTTGAAATTCTAATATTGCATATAAATGCGAACAAATAAAGGCAAACCCCTTTTTATATGCAGCAATTTTTTTTCTTCTTCGTTTTTTTGTATCTGGTACTGGGGGGTGTTTGTGAACATAAAACAACATGATATACGATTATTTATTTTCACATTTTTTTCTCTCTCTTTATTCTGTTTCTTCTTCTTCTTCTTTTCCTATATTTTTCTTATTTTTAGGGGACTTCACATATGGTAATTTAGAATAAAAAGTGAATTTTTATAAAAAAAAAGAAAAAAACTAATCTAAAAAATAACCCGTAGAAAAAATGTCTTAATTTGCACAACATTAACTTGCATTTTTCATTTTTATACGCTTTGACTACAACGTCAACATTAAGAAAAAGAAAACAACTTTAAAAAATATGTAACCTTATAAAGAAGACCCTTTTCCTTTCGCTTAAAATAAATTGCATGCTTGACAATGACTTTTTTCACACATATGTACGACTACAACACACGCCTGCCTTTTACAATACGAGTACATTTGTAAAAATATCTCCCCATAGGGCCTAAATGTATGCTATAAATAATTTCCATACATATTATATGATTTCTGTTTTTAGTGTTGTGTGGGCCGTGTCAACGTGGCATAGTCTAACGAGTTAAGGGATATCGTGTAAGGTCATTGAGAATGAGAGTTATGATGTGTAATTAGAATTGAATTTTTAATAAATATTTATGAATTTTTTATTTTTATTTCTATATTTGCTAGATTAAATTTTTATGGCATAATTTTAGGGTAATAAGAATGAAATTGTGATACGATTTTTTAAATTTGATAAGATGTAAATTATTAAATGAAATATGTATCGTTTACCTGATTTTCAAAAATAAATAAAAAATATTCTGTAGAAATCAGAAGAAATAGAAAATATTAACAATGTTGCGCCCTAAAGTCTTTTAATTTTTTCTTTATTAAGGGTAATCCATTTTTGGGCTTCAAAAGTAAAGTTAAAGAAAACGAATGTAATGCTCTGCTTTCAATGAAGCATTATAGTACTTAGAGCGTGCAATTAATTTGTATAAACTGATCCCTAAATACGACAATTTCATTTACTGAGTTAGCCAAGTGAGAAACAAGGTTAATTACTTACTTACTTTACTTAAATGGCCATAACAACCCGATTAACGGATTTCGGCCTGCCGCAACAATGAATACAAGGTCGTACTCTTCGCCGACTTCCGCAGATCCCCGCATCAAATACCCGTCTCGCCGGAGCATCCTCCACCATTCGAACGACATGGCCGAGCCAGTGCAGTCGCTGGATATTAATACGCTGCACAACGCCTATGTCGTTGAGGAGCTCATACAGCACATATTTGTATCGAATACGGAAATCATCGCCAACACGCACTGGACCGAAGATCTTGCGTAGTACTTTTCTCTCGAACACTCTCAAGGCTGCTGCATCAGTACTTAATAGGGTCCATGCCTCTGCGCCATAAAGAAGCACGGGTAGGATGAACGTCTTGTAGAGTGTTAGTTTTGTCGTATGATAGAGGTCTCTGCTACTCAATTGCTTATTGAGAGCATAGTAGCACCTGTTGGCAAGAGTGATCCTGCGCTTGATCTCCAGATGCCAAGCCTTGATCTCAAAAATGATGCCAAGCCGGAGCCAAGGTAAATAAATTCCTTGACTGTATCAAAAGTATAGTTATCGGCCGTAATCTGAGAATCAATACGCCACACGTCTCTACTTGTCGACTTTGTTTTGCCTCATGTACTGCCAAACCCATCTTAGTAGACTCCCATTTAATAGCACTAAAGGCAGCAGGAACATTTCGCTTGGTACGCCCAATGATGTCAATGTCGTCAGCGTACGCAAGCAACTGGACACTTTTTTGAAACATAGTGCCATTGCGATGCGCCGCCTTTTACAGAATACTCTCCATGACGAAGTTGAAGAGGTCGCATGATAAGGGGTGGCCTTGTCTGAAATGTCGCACGGCATCAAAAGGTTCGAAGAGGTCCATTCCTATCTTGACGGCGCTGCAGGAATTGCTCAACGTCATTCTGCATAGCCTATCAGCTTCGCAGGTATACCGAGCTCAGACATTGCGGCAAAAACACGATCCCTTATGGGGCTATCGAAGGCAGCCGTATACTCGACAAAAAGATGGTGTGCATCGACTTGTTTTTCGTGGGTCTTTTCCAGGATTTGGCGTGGTGTGAAGATCTGATCGATGGTGGACTTGCCAGGTCTGAAGCCGCACTGCTAAGGTCCAATCAGTGTTTTGACGAGTGGCTTAAGTCGTTCACACAATACGCCTGTAAGAATCTTATATGCGATAGGGAGAAGGCTTATACCCTTGTAGTTAACAAGGTTAATTGTTGAACAAAATTGTTGTTGAAAAATTAGCTTTAAGTGCCTATTGTTTTAGGACTTAATCGACATATCTACGAAGTTGTGAATTATCAGTCGGCTTTAATAAGTGCCTGAGTTAGGCACTATTTGGATATGAGTGTTATAATGAACCGTAATATAGACCCTGAAAAGGCGGTGAATTGAATAATTCTTCTTATCTGCCACAATTTCTCTAACAACAAATTTCTTCGACAAGTTTGATGGAATTTGGTCAGTCCAGAAGCAGCGCTTATCTGTAGCGACAAACAGGCGGCTCAAGAGAGCTTCGGTATCAAAGCCAAGTGTCAAACGTACCTACCAATGTTGTTGTCCTGTAGGTGTATTGGTGTTATGTCGTGCAACTCATGTATAAAAATTAGCACACATAACATAAGTGGCGTGAGAAGCTAGGTCGCAATCCTGACTTATGTATGTAACTAATGAAACTTTGTTCGGGTGGTTAAGACGTGCCAACAACTGATGATAATGTTGAAGTAGACAAAAAAAAAATGTCAGTGTATTGTCGAACTATTAATAATCGCAACCAAAATTCAATAACCACGACTAATGGCTTAGAACAGTGAAGAGCGTAAGGACGGAACTGAGAGCCAGAAATTTTTTTTTTTTTGGGACACACAAGTTTTGAATTTCAGTTCTTTTAAATATAAACCAATTAAACATAATTTTTTAAGGTGTTAATTGCTTAAAAGAGATTACAAAACAAAGATTAAGATTTTCACACAAACCCATGTACGGGCTTACTCGACCATACAAAATAATTTGACTTGTGCCACCCTCTGTCAGGGAATTTCTTTTAATTTGTTAAAAAATCCTTTTAAAAATCCTTTTATCTCCATGTAGATGTATGTATGTTCGAATGTAGGAATGATTATTTGTTGCATTTAATAAGTCTATTGTGTGTTTCTCCTTAAGTACAAATGCGTACGCATGCAATTTATAGAATAAAAAGGGGGCCATAATGCGTAAGTATACTTTTGTTTGGCATTGTTCGTTAACGTACATGGTAGACGGGGGAGAATGCTGGTTGTAACAGCAGTAAAGGTAACCTGCTGAGCAGGCTATTGTAGTAAGCAGTTGCCTGCATACGTACGGAAAGTGTGTGTACAAGTGCAATTGTTCCTACAAATTTTTTTTTTAATTTTTTCTTTTTTTTTTGAAGATATTAAATGAGTATATAGGCCAGGGTATTTAAAAGTTCTTATTGTCTTATGCCTGGCATGCAGGCAGGCAAGAAAAATCAGAAATAATCATAATAATCATTTGCTTTTCTTGTTCTTCTTTTCTTCTTCTGCTTCTCTTATTTTATATTTAAAATGCACAAATATTTACAACTACAAATAAAACAACAACAACCCCTTATTTAAGGTTGTTGCAGAAACAAAACTCCAATCATGTTTGAAAAGGTATTGGTTAACAGTAAGGGAGATTTAATTAAAAGCATACAAAAATACTGTTACGAATATTAAAAATCTAGAGACTGGTGTTTGGCTTTTACATCGCTTAACATTAAAATTATAAAGGAAAGCTACAAAAACAAAACAATGCAGTAAACAAACCTGTTTACAAATTATCGTACTGCTTAATATAACAACAAACACCAGCATAAAAAAATATTGTAAACAAGTAAACAAAAATACAACAACAAAACTACAAGTATAAGTGTAAACAACAATTTAAAATTTATAGAGATTTCGATAAGTCGAAGTCATGAAAATTAACTTACTTACTTAATTGGCCATAACAACCCGTTTAACGGATTTCGGCCTGCAGCAACACATCCTTCCAGACGCCTCTGCTTCATGAGCGCCTACGCCAGTTGGTCACACCAATCGATGGCAGGGCTTCCTCGATTAGGTCCTTCCAACGGATGTAAGGTCGTCCTCTTCGCCGACTGCCGCAGGTTCCCGCATCAAATACCTGAAATGACCGAGCCAGCGCAGCAGCTGGATATTAATATGCTGTACAACGACTATGGCGTTTATGAGCTCATACAGCTCACTGTTGGGTCGGATACGAAAATCATCGCCAACTCGTACTGGACCGAAGATATTGCGTAGTACTCGAACACTCCCAAGGCCGCTGCACCTGTCCTTAATAGGGTCCAAGCCTCTGCACCAAAAAGAAGCGCGGGTAGGATGGGTGTCTTGTAAAGTGTTAGTTTTGTCACACGAGAGAGGTCTCTGCTACTCAATTGCCTATTGAGACTATAGTAGCATCTGTTGGCTGGAGTAATCCTGCGCTTGATCTCCAGACTGACATCATTTCTGGTGGTAACAGCGGAGCCAAGATAGATGAATTCCTTGACCGTATCAAAAGTATAGTTATCGGCCGTAATCTGAGAATCAATACGCCGCGCGTCTCTACTTGTCGATAACATATACTTTGTTTTGCCCTCATTAATTCCCAGACCCATCTTACTAGACTCCCGTTCAATAGCATTAAAGCAGCAGGACTGTTTTAAAGGCATCAGACTGTTTACTTTGCCATATAAAAGGTAAGGTAAAGCAGGCGACGGATTTAGTGAAGTTCAATCAGTCTTGTGTGAAGTCTGGCAACTCTGTTGAGATTGTGTGTGTTTTTTGAAGTGCTCTTTGTAAAAGTTTTATATTTGTGATTTTTAATTGTTTAAATTAAGTTTTAAATTTTTTATATAAGTGTGTTGGAAGCTGTTTTTGTTGTTTTCTTGTTTTTTGAATTTTTATCTTAAAATTGTAAGTTTTAATTTGTTAATTTGTAATATTAGTTGTATCATTTCTAGCAAAACAAAAACAAAAAATTGCTTGTTTTAATTATTTTTTGTTTTTGTAAGCTGGTTACGGTTTATTTGTTTATTTCTTTTTTCTTTCTATCAGTGTTCCTCTTTTGTTTTTTTCTTTTTATTTTGTTTGCTGCTTTGTGTATTATTTTTTTTTGCTTGTAATTCTTACTTATTTATTATTTATTTTTGTTTTTAAACTTTTATATATATTTTTATTCTTTTATTTCTTTTTATATAGATAATTTATACTGTTTGTTTTATTTATTTATTTAATTTATATTATTATTATTATTATATTTAATTTATAAAAATGAATAATTGTATGGCAGCAAAGTGCATTGTAAAGAAAGAGGGTGAACGCCAGATTTCTTGCTGGCTATGTGATAATTTGTTTCACATTAAGTGTGTTGGTTTGCTTCCTCGTACCACGGACCAATTAGTGGATAGTTCCTTGGGTCTACGTTGGTGTTGTCCTAAGTGTAAGGTGGTGGACATCCAATTTTATAAATTTTTTATGGGGACTCGTCGTGAGTTTACTGAGATGCACACTGAATTTGCATCTCTTTCTGCTAGATTTCGTCGGTTTGATGAATTATTTTCAAAATATGGCCTTTTGAATGAATTGCTTGAATCGGAAAGGGTTCCAGGCCCTCTTTCTTCTGAGGCTTCTGGGCATGTGGCGCAAGTTTCTGTACCAAGGGAAACTGCGACAATCAACACATTGTCCACTGTTACTCCTATTGTGGACATTTGTCCATCTATTGCCGATAACCCAACTGGCAGCTCTATACTGAAGTCTGCAAATTTAGTTGAACTGAGTCCAAAGTCTACTCTATCTCCTTTACCTCTAGGTGATGTCACTTCTCATGCATCTTCTAAACCGTCTTCTGTTTCGTATTCATCTGTAGTGTCCGCTAGTTTAGATACTTCTGCTCCAAGGGAATTGGTTGTAGTCAAACCTAAAAGGACTATTTTTGTGTCTCGTCTTTCATGTGATACTTCGGTCGATGATATAAGATGTTTCGTTAAATCGAAGATTAGGGAACCTTTTGAGTTTGGTTGCTATAAGATGAGGCCATCTTTGAATAGCAGTATTTCTTCGTTTAAATTGTATGTTCCCGATGAAAAATTTGGTGAAATTGTTAACCCTGCGTTTTGGCCGCAGGGTGTATTGGTACGGGAATTCGTATTCAGGCTGGGCCAACGAAGGAAGGGTGCTAATTTGCCTGGTCCTATTTCTCAAAAAAACTAACTTCGAAATCGACTTTTAATTTCAAAATTGCTTATCAGAATGTTCGCGGACTTAGGTCTAAACTTTCTTCGCTTTATAATAGTAGCTTTGATTTTGAATTTGATGGAATTGCTTTTACTGAAACTTGGCTGAATTGTAATATTTTTGATTCTGAGATTATGTCTGGTAATTTTAGTATTTATAGACGCGATAGGAGGTCTAAAAATGGTGGTGGTGTTCTTATTTCCATTTGCTCTAAATACACATCTGAATTGATTGACTTGTGCTCTTCTGTGGATATTGAGTTTATTTGCGTTAAGGTCTCTGATCGTGGAAAGTCTATATACATTACTTGCTCGTATATTCCTCCCTGTTCTGACATTCATATCTATAGGGCTCACTTCGATTTAATTTCTAGAGTAATTGATTCAATGGGGCATGAGGGGATTATAGTAGTCCTTGGTGATTTTAATCTTCCGCATACATCTTGGAATTTTTCACCTGAGACTGGCTCATTGGTGCCATGTTCTTCAGTTCCTTTCTATGATGAAATTCTGTCCGCTATGTGTGATCTGGGTCTTCTCCATGTGAATGGTGTATTGAATTCAATGGGTAGAATTCTGGATCTTGTATTTTTAGAGGATCCAAGTATTTCTTCGTTATTTCGCATTGATCCTATATCTATTCCTGAGGATAGTTATCATCCTACGTTGTTACTTTCTATTGAAGTTGATCTTTGTTTACCTCCTTTAATAAATCGCTTATTTAGTGACGAGGGGCGTCTTAATTTCCATCGTACGGATTTTAGTCGTTTGAATACTCTACTAGCCTCTGTAGATTGGTCGTCTGTGCTAATTTCACCACCATATGACTCTCTTTCACTTGACAGGATCTTGGATGGCTTTTATGAGGTATTATTTAAATGTTTTAGGGAGTGTGTTCCATTTGCAAATAGTCGTTTGGAGCGTTCTGGTCCTCCGTGGAATTCGGCTAGACTGTCAAGGTTGAGGAACAGAAAATCAAGATTATTTAAGAAGTTTGTTAGATCAGGTACTGATATTGATTATGCTCTTTACTCTAGGGCGCGTGCGGATTATCGTAGAATGAATCATTACTGTTATGAGGAATATATGATTAGGGTCAGGTCGAACTTCGCTAGCGATCCTAAGTCGTTTTATGACTTCGTTCGAGCTAAACGTAAATCATCTTTGTTTCCCACTGAGATGTTTTATGGGGACGTATCTTCCTCTAATTACATTGATATTTCTAATATGTTTGCTGACTTTTTTCAGTCTACTTATAGGCAGTTGGACTCGGGACCTTATCTGAGTAGCGGCTTTTCGTATCCTTATTCAGTGGGAAGTGTCTCCATTTCTAATATATATTCATTTGATGAGGAATCTGTTCTTGAGTCTTTGTCTGGACTGAAACTTACATACTTGCCGGGCCCTGACGGGGTTCCGGCCTGTATTTTGAAAAAGTGCGCTGTTGTTTTGAGTGGTCCTTTGACCTTTATATTCAATGGGCTTCTGAGGGCTGGTCATTTTCCATCTATTTGGAAGAGTTCATTTATAATTCCTTTGCATAAGTCAGGTAATAAATCCAGTATCTCCAATTACAGGGGTATTGCCAAACTCAGTGCTATTCCCAAGTTAATGGAGAAACTGGTGACGGATTATCTCTCTTTTAATACGAGATCTTTAATATCCCCTTTCCAACATGGTTTTTGGAAAGGTAGGTCGACTGTCACTAATCTTCTTGAATTTACTACGCATATTTTCAGGGGTTTTCTTGCCAGGGCTCGGACTGATGTAATTTATACTGATTTCAGTAAGGCTTTTGATAGGGTTGATCATAGAATTTTGCTTCTTAAACTTTCATTAATTGGTATTCCTGATATTATTCATCGTTGGCTAGACTCCTACCTCTCCCTTAGGACTCAGAGGGTAATGTTTAGGAATGTATTGTCTAAGACAGTATATGTTACTTCTGGTGTTCCGCAGGGTAGCCATTTGGGTCCTTTACTGTTCTTATTGTTTCTTAATGATCTTCCTTGTGCTATTCCTGATTGCAATATTCTGATGTATGCTGACGACGTTAAATTATTTTATACTTTTGATGATGATCATGGTCAGGCTGTTCTTCAGCGAAATATTAATTTGTTTGTAACTTGGTGTAGAATTAATTTAATGGATCTTAACTTGAAGAAATGTAAATGCATGGTTTTCTCTCGCGGGGGCGTAATTTCGTCCACTTATGTGATTAATTCTTGCCCCTTGGAAACTGTGACTACATTTCTTGATTTGGGAGTATTATTGGATATGAAATTGTCTTTTATTGATCATATTAGTATGATGATTGGCAAGGCTCGGGCTGTTCTTGGTTTTGTGAAAAGATGGGCTAGGGAATTCATTGATCCTTATATAACGAGACTGCTATACATTTCACTTGTTAGACTATCACTTGTATGCGTCTATTATTTGGAATCCATACTATCGTTGTCATAGTGATTCAATAGAGTCTGTGCAGAAGCAGTTTTTATTATTCTGTTTACGTGGCTTAGGATGGGATTATGCCAATGGGTTTCCGTCATATGAGGCTAGATTAGATTTGATAAAACTTCCAACTTTGGAACGTAGAAGGACTGTTTTAGGGATTTGTTTTGTTTTTAATCTAATTAAAGGTGATATCGATTCTGAGTTTTTGCTTTATAACCTGAATTTCAGTATTCCAGCAAGATTTTCACGGCACTATCGTCCTCTTTCTTTAGATTTTTATAGAACGAACTATGGATTTAATTTTCCTTTTCGTAGATTATGTAACGATTTTAACATATATTATGATTTTATTGATTTTAATAGTAGTGTTTGTAATATAAAACGTAGCTTATATGCTGACGTAAATTTGTAAATTATTATATAAAAATGTATTATCGTTCTTGTTATACGTAGTTCATGTTTATTGTAACTTTATTTCAGCTTGTGATTAATTTCTGTAGCTGTTTTATGTTCTCGTTGCCATACTTTTCCCTTACCCGCTATAGTCCGGACTGTAGTGTGTACGTGTCCCTACGTAATGGGGACGAGCCCTCCGCGGTCGGGTGAGGGTGGGTTAGTGTGAGGCCGGGGACGTTCGAAAAAAAAAAAAAAAAAATTTGAAGAGAGTAATCGAGATCTCCGTTACAAGGATCTGTCGAATAATTGTCTAGTAATTGTTATTGTTTATGCGGTGTAAACAGAGGAATAACAAACAAAGTAATTGTTGTTGTTTACATTAAGTTGTGGACAATGGCACACAGAATTGTGCAAATAATAAAGAATTTTTAATTAAAACTAAACAGAAATTTATTTTTATTTTATTTGCATCTAAGAGCTCTTATTTTAAATGTTTTTAAAATACATTCTCTTTCTTAAGTGTGTAATAAAATATTGCTTTTAAACTAATCTCCCAGTGTGTGTGCAGAGTATAAAGAAATAAGAAACGTGCCTTCTGTATGTTGCTTACAATTTAGTTGGTATTGGATTTAGATTTACAAAGATTGTTGTTGTTGTGAGAGCAAGACAAGGCTCTTTATTTTAAAGCATTGACTTGGTTATAGAAAACCATTGTTAAACAACAAAAACAACAATAGGCACAAAAAAAGGAGGAATTATTTGAACAAGTGCGTTTTGCTGTGAAAACATCAGGCTTAAATTGCAATGCGGGCCTCATACTACAAAGCAAACAACAAAACTGAATTGTTGTACAGTCAACAACATTTTGCTCATTAACATCGTCATCGTCATCATCATTCTTAAAGTCCTTGTTTAATAATGAATCACCCCTTTTTTCGGGCAAAGCTTGCACAGAAGCCTTCTTTATTTTTTTCTGCCGTTTACTAATAACTAAACACACACACACTCGCTTGCACTATACCTCCTTAATAGCATGTACTATATTTGTGTGGGGCCATAAGGATACAGGGATGATTTTTTTCCTTTCATTTTTATGTTTTAAAGGATGTTCATATGAAAACGATCGATCTTATTTGTGTTGTGCTCTACTTTATAACAACAGCCTTTAAGACAATTATTTTTAGTTTTATTTACACATGGCTCTGGCTTTAGAGTATTGTTTAATTGAAAACCGATTTGGTATTCCATTTCGAAAGCAAAAAAAGGCTTGAAATTCCTTAAATACTAAGCAAATATTAATGATTTAAGCAGAAAATCGCTTTCAGTTTTTTTTTGCTTATTCTCGTGTGTGTTTATTCAAAAGGGGAATTGAACACAATAAAAGTATGTATGAAGGAAGAAAGAAAGGGTTCATGCAGTTTTACATACATACTCGTACATATGTACATATGGGCTGATATTAAATTGTCGATAAGATGTTTAATGTTATTTAAATGACATTCTGTTGTTATGGATGATGCTAAGGCTGATGCTGATACTGATGCTGATGATGGTAATGTCGATGACATTGTCAATGATGGTACAGATTATAAGGATGATGCGTGTCATTCAAATTGACGCCATGTTGTCAAGTAGTAAAATATTTTGAAATTCTAGATGGCCAAAAAAATGTAAACCAAAAACAACAAAAGAAAGCAGATTAATTATGCGATGTTGTTATAAAATATTGAAATAAGGGTCCATGCAATAGGAACACAAACTTGAAATTGGCAGTTGGTATACGCAATCAAACGTACAGTACTAGGACAAATACAGACAGAATTTTATTGTTTTTTTTGGCATGGAAACCTTGGAATTTTTATGCTTTAAAACCATTTTCAAAAGCATGTGTGAAAGTCTCATACGGCATAGAGGTCAGTATCGGAGATCAGCAATGAGTATTCAAAAAGATGAGTAAAATCGAATTATGCTCATAATTTCTGATACTTATACTTATTCATACTTCTTTTAATATCATGGAACCTCTACTCATATTCAAAGTTTGAAGTACTCATCATATTCATACTAAACAACAGGTATGATGTTGTTGATTTCGCTCTCCATAACTCAACGTATGTATACACGAAGCACAAAATAAGTATGATTCGCTTACGAACCAGGGATCAGCAATGAGCATTCAAGAAGATGAGTAGCATCGAATTATACTCATAATTTCTGATAGTCATTTTAATATCATGGAACCTACTACTGATATTCAAAGTTTGAAGTACTCATTATATTCAGACTTAACAACACGTATGATGTTGTTGATTTCGACTCCTCCATAACTCAACATATATACCAAGCACAAGATAAGTATGAATCGCGTACGAACACTAAAATACTCACTAGAAGGTTGGGTATTTGCTCTGCTAGCTGCTTTGTCTTTATTTTTTTTTTTTGTGTAAATGCAATAACAATTAAGACTGCAAAATTTGATGAATGATTCGAGTCCCTGGAATCATTTATAAGTATTACAAGTATTTTTCTAAAGTTATGAATCCCAATGAGTATGAGCTTATGAATCAAACATATTTCAAATGGTGTGAGTTTGATGTCAATGTTGTACTCATACTCATTGCAACCTGTACTTATAAATCAATTTTGTAGTGAGTATGAATGAATCAGAGTACATAGTTAAATTTCAATATTGTTGACTCACTTATATTCATAATTTCATGAGTGCTTATGAGCAGCGAAAACACGATTCATTGCTGATCTGTGGTCAGTATCATTGCTGCTCGCTTCTTCTCAGACACTGAAAAACCGCATTTGTGTCCACTAAAATTAAGACGACTACAACGTCCATTTTCCTTTAATTTTCATCGAAGGCTGCTCATTTCCATTATGGAATTGAGATTGACTGTTTGAGAGTTGGTTTTGGGAAGTCCCTGTAGTCTAGTAGGTTGAGTGTTGGCTTATTACACATAAGACCATGGTTCAAATCGCCGGGTCAGACATCTCTAACAAACAATTCTCAGCAGATTTCTGGCAAAAAGTCTGAGGGGAAATAAAATGATCGTAAAAGAGCTTTTCGAAAATCTGGCATTCGGAGTCGACTTTAAACTGTAGGCACCGCCACTTATGGATAAAATTAACACACACAACATAAGCTTTTAGCTGCCTTAATTCGGTAGTGTGCCCTTCATTAATAAGCAGATGTCGTCAAATGAGCTTCACATGACCTATTCTTCGCGTTTTATTATAGGGACTCCATTTATTAGGTGCTCTGGCAATGCTACCCTAAGGCCAACGCAGCGTATACCCAATCTAGCGTTAGTTTAGGTTAAGTATCTCGAGATGAAGTCCCTGTAGTCTAGTAGGTAGTGTGTTGGGTTATTAGAAGTGAGACCACGGTTCAAATCCCAGGTCAGATATCTCCAACTAAGCGAAATATGAAAATATATTTCTCCGGCGACTTTTTATCAGCAGGTTTCTGATAAAATCTCTGAGAGTAGATAAAGTTTCCATGAATATTTTCTCAAAAATATGTCGTCCGAAGTCCTGCTTCTCTTGTATAAAATTAACATACAAATCATATGCGGTGTGAGAAACTAGGTTGTAATCCTTACTAAAGGGTTGCACTGACCAATTATATATGTATGTATGTATGTATGTATGTGTTATGTTAGTTTTACCTTCGCTACTTAATTTTTGCATTGACTTTTCTCTTCGGCTTTGAAAATCATGGTTTTTCTTGTGCGTATAGTTTGCCTTAAAGAGGGTAGTAGTTTTCCTCCTCTGCAGGAAGGCTACTGCATGTAATTGTGGTTTATCTTTGAAGATTAATATCGCTGTAGTTCGTTTAGGCGGCGCTATAAATCTGTTTGACCTTAGATCCTTTAAAACCGAAACTGAAGAGCTCTACACCATATGAACTGAAGACCTCTAAAGAGCCTTTAAAACCTGAACTGTAGAAATCTTCACCAGATGAACTGAAGACGGCTAAAGAACATTTAAAAGCTGAACTAAAGAGCTCTACACTATATGAACTGAAGACCTCGAAAGAGCCTTTAAAAACTGAATTCAAGAACTCTTTACTATATGAACTGAAGACCGCTGAAGAGCCTTTACAAATTGAACTGTAGAGCTCTTCACCATATGAACTGAAAACCGGTAAAGTGTACTGTAAGTGTAGACTTACAAATGATTTACAATGAAACTGCTTTAACAAGACTAAGAAATTTGATATGATTTTCCATGTAAAGTCTGCCAAATGAAAGCAATTAAAACACCTTCCAAAACATTCTGGAACAACAGATGCAACCCGACAAAATATTTTCAATAATTTATTGGACAACAATAACCGCCTCTGAAGTGAAGTAAAAATTTTTGAACATGATTACTTAAAGCAAAAATATTTGAAAAAAAATCCTAAAAAAAACAATTAAAAAATATTTAAAAAATGTTCCTTTTTACAATGCGCCACATAAGTTTCCACCCCTTTTGAAAGAATTTTTTTTGGAATTGATGACTGACTGCCTTAGGCCTTTAATTTTACACCACTTTAATAACTTTGTCAGTGTCATTTGTAACATACACGTTGAATTATCGTTCAGAAAAACAAGATAAAATTTTTTAATTTCCAAATATGACATTAGAATTCGGAACCCAGAAAAAAACACAGTTTTTTTGAACTCATATTACAGAGACGCCAGCATTCTCACCCCTGGCTGTCTTTAAAAAATTTCGTTGGGTTTTTTTTCATTCTTCCTGGCATTGCGGGTTTTCGATTATTTAGACTGAGCGCTTGACACAATTGAGCCAACACTTGCAAGTGACACTATCGCCGCCAACAAATCGATAGCAATGACGATGACGATGATAATGACGATAATGACGGTGATGATGATGACAATGACTATGATGAATACATTGATGATTGTTCTCCCGCTGTCATAGTTATTTGATAGAAGGACGAGAATGCCAAAGTTAAATGGAATTTGAATAAAAAGCAGATGTTTGAAAGAAAGCAAACTTTTAAAAAATAAAAGAAAATACTTAAAGTTCTACAAAAGTCCACACTAAGTAAGGTTCCAAACCCCTTTTGATTTAAGTTATGGTTTATGTCTACAACATGTTATTTATCTTATGTTTTAATTCCTTTAAATGCCTGCCGAAGGAGTAAAAACTGCGATTTAATTTTTAAAAATTAAAATGAACAAAAATGTTGCCATTCAATTTCTATTTTTCTATACAGCTTTGGTGTTGTTTTTTTTTCTTTAATTTTTCTTCTTTTTGACATGCATTTGACATTGACAGATCGCAAAACGAATTGGCCGCAATAGGTTGCTCATTCAAAACGTTCAGTCATTTGTGAAAAAAAAAACGAATCCACACCCAAAAAAAAAAAAAAAAAATTTAGACAAATACAAACGTATAGGAAAACATGGCTTTTCAAAAAATTCCCAAAAAAAAATTTATTTAAAGAGCATGAGAGAAAAAAAAAATTAAATGACGAGATTATTTTGTCATCTCAAATAAAAAAGAAATAACTGAAAGGATAATCGTTAGGTTGTGTGAGGTAATATTGGTGGTGGTAACTTTAAAAAAAATATTTTATTTGAAATTGTTTAAAACCAAATATGATGAGTATAAGAAAAATCCTTTTGTTATCTGGAAAATTTCACAGTCATGTACATTTGCCTTTATGAGCATGTACCATACATCGATGAATACAAATTCAAGCAGCTTGTTTGCTGTCCTTTTGACAGTTGAAACATTTTTTGACAGTTTGAAATGTTAAAATAAAAATATTATGTACACATGAGTGAGAATCTAAAGAAATTAACTTTTGCGTATGAGTTTTAAGTGTCAAAATTTTTGACTTTTAAAAAAATGTTTGCAGATCTTGAGAACAAAAATAATTCAACTGAAAAACTCACTGCCAACTTCACTTTAAATTTTAAAACTTTCATCATCAGCAGCCAAATGACAAATGAGTTGCATACAGTTGTTTTTTGCATGCTTTTCACAACATATTGTTTCGTTTTTACCTTTTAAAAACGTTTAATATAGGAACTCGTAGCTTAAAAATAAAATAATAATAAATCTGTATTTAGTTTTAATTAAAAATTCTTTATTATTCTGTGTGCTACTGTTCACAACTTGATGTAAACAACAACAATTGAGTTGTTTGTTATTCCTCTGTTCATACCATTTGCATAAACAATAACAATTACTAGACAATTATCCGACAGATCTTTGTAACGGAGATCTTCAAACCACGATTACTATCTTCAAACGCACCGTATCTTCACACAAGGCTGACTGAACTTTTACTAACTCAGTCGCCTGCTTTGCCTTGCCTTTTATATGGCAGAGTAAACAGTCTGATGAATGTTCTTGAAGGCGTTTGTTCGTGACTTCACCTTCTCGAAATCTTTATAAATGTACACATCCTTGTTTACATTTATTACTGTAGTGTTGTTTGTGTATTTTATTTACATTTATTCTTGTAGTGTGTGTTGTTGTATTTTTGTTTACTTGTTTACCATTTTTTTATGCTGGCGTTTTTTGTTATATCAAGCAGTACGAAAATTTGTAAACAGGTTTGCTTGCTGCATTGTTTTGTTTTTGTAGCTTTTGTTTCTAATGTTGAACGACGTAAAAGCAAAAAAAGTAAAAGTATATAGATTTTTTCATTTTCGTAACAATATTGTTTCGTTTAATGTGAGACTAAGAGTGAATATTTTTCAAATTACCGACAATATTTCCAAAAACTTTTATTCCTTTTTGGCCGCAATAAACAACCAGCAATGCCATGCAAAATAAAGAAAATAAGGAAAACAGTGGCATTTCAGTCGTTATATGTATACAAAGTGGTAAAAGTCAAATATCCGAAAAAAAAAATTAAAAGATAGGAACTCAAATGATGTAAAAACGTTGAAATTTGTAACAGCAGAACTGCGTTACTAAATGGCTAAAAAAGGGCAATTTTAGTGCAAATTGTTAAGCAACAAGAGAAATAACAACTTCGATACAAAGACAACAAAAAGTGGTGATGCAAAAAGGCATTCAAAAAGAACATTTTGTTGCTGGAATAGCCTTTGAAAGCGGAAGTATTTCCACCCAAAGTGACAGCTAATAATGTGGCTGTGCGTCATAAAAATACTCACAGCAATTGTTTTATTTTCTTTTGGTTTCTTTTCAATAAAAGTTTCGCTTTTTTTCTATTGTAATTGTGGCTAGGGCAGTGTTTCTTTTTAAGGGTGTTTGTTTCAAACTCCATGTCATAGCGCTTCGAATTGTTATTGAAATCATTGTGTAATGTAAAGTTTTTCCTTTTCATTTTCTTTTCAATTATTTGTTGTTTTTGCTTTTGACACAACTTCCTGTAAAGCACGCGTTTTAGCGGAAAATTCTGATTTTTTTTCCAATAATAAACAAAAGCCTGATTGTTAGCCAGTCAGTCAGTCAGTCACTCCATTTACTTTTACTCTTGCTTTTATTTTATTGGCAAAAATTGTAAGAGACGTGCAAAAATATTGTGTTTTTAGCAGAAGTTTTTAATAACGTTACACTTGAATGCATTTCTTTTAGTCTTTCAACTAAATTGACAACTGCATCATACCAAAACAAAGAGAAAAAAACAAAAAGAGAGCGGGAAATTGGAAATGGAAATTGAAATAAAATTTTCTTTCTATTGTAATGGTTATGGGTAGGCTGAGTGCGAATTGCAGTTGGCATAAAAGTAGCCACTGAAATTAGTCATTCAGAACAAATGTTTTCAAGCAATTAGCGAAAATGTTTTCTCATCTTTTTTTTGCTAGCAAAACTCTACAGATGCAAAGTTAGCACTTCGATTGATTTATAAAATGGAAAAAAAAAATTAAAAAAAACACTCGTGCG
This sequence comes from Sarcophaga carnaria, assembly GCA_958299815.1. NCBI lineage: Eukaryota > Metazoa > Arthropoda > Insecta > Diptera > Sarcophagidae > Sarcophaga > Sarcophaga carnaria. The sequence continues at coordinate 121,946,900 of OY283153.1, read as the reverse complement.
TAAATTATGAGGGTAAAATAAAATAAAAATAAAAATTTGGAAAACATTGCAAGAGTATCAAATTTCTAAGAAGGACTTTAAAGGGAAACTATTGTTGCATTTCCTTCACAAAGAGCCTATTTATAAAGTAACAAAGATAATAAGATATACTTAACTTTTCTTTACTTTTCCTTATTTACTGAATAATATCATCTCTGTATTAAGAACGTCACAGAAAATTAAATACATAGTTAAGCTACGTAAAAGTATTTCTTCGGAGGCACATTTACTGATTTATAATATTGTTACGTTTTTACCTTTTAAAAACGTTTAAAATATGAGCTCGTAGATTTCAAATAAAATAAAAATAAATTTGTGTTTAGTTTTGACGCAAACTTTTTGACAACGTAAACAGTCTAGTGAATGTTCTGGAAGTCGAATCAAGATCTCCATAAATGTAAACATCGTTGTTTCATTATTGTTGTTTGTGCATTTTGTTTACATTTATACTTGCTGTGTTTGTTGTTGCATTTTTGTTTACTTTGTTTACTTGTTTATCGCGTAAACATACATACATAACTGGTCATTACAACCCTTCAGTCAGCACTCATGTTGTGTGTGTTAATTTTATACACGAGTGGCGGGTGCTACAATTTGAAGTCGACTCCGAAAGACAGATTTTTGAGGAACTTTTTCATGGCAATTTTATTTACTCTCAGTGCTTTTGCCAGAAATCTGCTGAGAGGAAGACGCCGAAGAAATACTTTTTGTATTTTATTTTTATGTCTGGCCTGGGGCTCGAACGCTGGCTTTTCGTCTAATAAGCCAACACACTACGTACTATACCACGGCGACTTCTATCACGTAAACAAGTTCATTGTTTTTGTACTTTTGTTTATAATTTTAATGTTAAACGATGTAACACCATTTCCATTTTCGTAACAATATTGTAGGAGGCTTATAAAGTATGCACCGGTAACATGAATGGTCCAGTTTTACTGACGGTTTCTATTACGACTCATGCGAGTAACATCTTGGAGTCATTAGTATAGGTCTGAACTTGGGGTTGATGATCTCCCATTATATTTAACCTAACCTCCTAAAAGCAGCCTTGAGAGTATTCGAGAGAAGAGTCCTACGTAAGATCTTCGGTTCAGTGCGAGTTGGCGATGATTTCCTCATCTGATCCAAAAGTGAGCTGTATGAGCTGCTCAACGACATAGACGTTATGCAGCGTATTAATATCCTTCGGCTGTCGTTCGAATGGAGGAGGATGCTCCGGAGAGAAGGGTGTTTGACGCGGGGATCTGTGGAAGTCGGCGAAAAGGACGACCTTGTATGCGTTGGAAGGACCAAATCGAGGAAGTTCTGTCATCGATTGGTGTGGCCGACTGGCGTGGGCGCGCAAGAAGCAGAGTGCCTGGAAAGATGTGTTGCGGCAGGCTGAAATCCATTAATCGGGTTGTTAATGGCCAATTAAGTAAGTAAACAAGTAACCTCCTAAAATACCTTCAAGAAAATTAATGACACTTATTTGAAAATAAAAATTATTTAAAAATAACCATGAAATTAAAAACCATTTTGCTTTATGGAAAAGTCTTTGCAATATTTCTGCTCGCAACTGTGATTGATTTCCCATAAAATTTCTCATTTTTATTCATATTCTAACGAAAAATAGGATGCATGAGAAGAAATTCTATGAGAGTGGTTGTGGTCATTATGCCGAAAAAAAATGTTGATTGTCATCACCAGAACTGGTACATAAGTTTATCAGACTATTTAAGATTCTTATCTTTGTCTCTACAACTAAAAGCAAAAACTCCTTAATAAGGCCTCAATTGCATTCATTATCCTAGAAACACATGCATTTTTATTGTATCAGAAAAAGGAAAACCTTTTAGGAATTTTGTTTGCCAAAATAGGAAAGAAAATTTGATTTTTATCTTACGGCGGCAGGCAATACAAATATTTTTGAAATTTTTTGGTTTTAATAGGTTTTTAAACCCTGCAGCCTCTTTAAAATTGCAGCCAAGTGTGTCAGAGCTGGTAAATGGGAGAAAGGAAATAGTAATGGTTAACACCCCTCGCAAAGGCAGTACAATGGAACAAATCTTATCAAGATTTCCTTGATTGTTGAGGCAAAAAGATCGTTTGCGATTTCCGATGTGTGACAATTTTTGTGGCATGGGAACGCGCTGCAAAATTGGAAAAATGGAAAATATTTTGTGTAACTAATCGTGGCATAGGTTCAGTTCACTTAAACATCAGCTCTTTGGTATTAAAAAGTAATATTTTGTGATTTTTCCATTTTCTTCATTTCGTGTGTTGTGTCTTCTCAAGCAATTACACGTTTAAGGGATTCTGTTTTTGCTTTTTTTACACACCCAGTATTTTCAAAATTACTCAAACTCAGGGGTGGGGTTTTTTGTATTCTTGTGTCTCCTGCATTAGTTTAAGGCGTGCCTGTATAAAGATTTCCTTTTTTAATGTTTTTTAAGAATTGATCGTAATTTTTTTTTTTTTTTGGAAAATTTCAACAGCAGAGGGTGGATTACTTTAGTTAAAAACCTTAAATTTAAATTAAACAAGGATTATGCGTATTAACGATAGTAAATTTATGGGTTTGGGAACAGAAAATTCCTTTCTTTCCATCTCAAATATTTTCTCAAAGTCTGGGAATATTTTAATTTCTCTAAAAGGTTGCCTCTTCTATTCAATGGCCTTACAAAAGAGTTGAATGAAGAACAGAAAAACAACATTGTTCAGCTTTATTTTGATTTGTATGGCATGGTATGGTATTGTGAAAGACCAATTTTGTGTAAAAGTGTTTAACAGCATAAAGGCAAATAGTGCCCCAACGAAATATAAAAAATTATTTGAAAATGAAATTATTTGGAAATTAAAAAAGGAAGCAAAGTCGACTAAAGCAAGAGTAAGTGCGTCACTAGGTGATGAACTATACATGCACAACCCTTCAGTCAGCAACCCTAGCTTCTCTCACCACTTGTGTTGTGTGCATTAATTTTATACATGAGTGGCGGGACCTACAGTTTAAAGTCGACTCCGAAGGACAGATTTTTGAAAAACTTTTCATAGCAATTTTATTTACTCTCAAAATTTTTTACGTTTTGATGTATAGCCTGTAATTTACACCAAGGCCTCACGTCCAACAAGCCATCACACTAACTACTAGACTATGGCGACTTGTGATGAACTATGCCGAAGCATAATCAAAAGCCGAATTTACTACATAATAGCATTTCTGGACTTTGGAAATGTGTTTGACACCCTATTAGAAGTAGCCGTCTTGATAACATAAAGATATAAAGGTGTTCCAGAGAAAATAACGCCTAAAATTTAATGCTAACTGTCGCATCTTGACAACAACCAACTCGTAGATAAAGCTGCTGCAAAAATGCGTGTAGAACAGGGTGGTGTATTACGATTTCTACTGTTCCACATTGCCCTGGACATCATTACGGTGAAAGTGAGACAGTCTAGTATAGGTATTCATAACGCTTGATATTTTCATGCACCACGTATGTGTCTGAGTAAACAAAATTTGCCATGAAAAGTTTGTCAAAAATCTGTCGTTTGGAGTCGACAGTGTACGTAAGTGTCATTTTAAAAGCAGGTGGAACTAAAAGAACTCAAAAGGAAAGACTTGTTAGCTTTCCATCTAAACAAACATCTGAATATTTAATACTGACGCCAATCCTGCGCATCTATTTATATAGTCATGATGCATAGAATGCCCTATCCAATGATGTCAGTAAGAGCCAATCATCTGTCAATCGTCATCTTTATAAAATAATGCGAAAATTTTTTCATTTAGAAGCCGAAAGTCACATTAAAGTTTCACTAAGTAAGACACAATATGAGGCAACCACAGAAGTATATTACAGAAACTGCTTTGGATTGGTGCACCTTACATGTTACGACGCTACTACTACTTTAAGGATTAAAGAGGCTCTCATATCCTTCAAATTCATCTACGATAGTAATTTAAAGGTGCCTGAATAAACTAAATGCTGAAGATATGAGCATCACCCGAACTTATTCTTGAATCTTGGGACAAGCCTGTGGACAGTCGTTATATTGGTGGAACTAAATTCCTCTGTTATTTTTCAAATTACATGGCATTTGTGTGGGTCTAAGCTCTCTTCAGAGTAGCTAATTGTCTTAGCAAAGGTCAGAATTTTAAAAACGTTTAATATATGAGCTCGTAGATTGCAAAAAAAAAAATAAAAAAATTTGTGTTTAATTTTAATTAAAATTCTTTATTATTCGCACAATTCTGTGTGCCACTGTTCACAACTTGATGTAAGCAACAGCATTTGATTTGTGTGTTATTCCTCTGTTTATACCCTTTGCATAAACAATAACAATTACTAGACAATTATTCGACAGGTCTTTGTAACGGAGACCTTCAAACCACAATTATTCTCTTCATACGCACATTTTTCATCGCATATTATTCATCTTCATACGCACATTATTCATCTTCCCACAAGACTGACTGAACTTCACTCACATAGTCGCCTGCTTTGCCTTGCCTTTCATATGGCAGAGAAAACAGTCTGATGAATGTTCTTGAAGGCGTATGTTCGTGGCTTCGCTTTCTTGAAATCTCTATAAATGTAAACATCGCTGTTCCATTATCCTTGCTTATGTATTTTGTCTACATTTATTCTTATAGTGTTTGTTGTTGTATTTTTGTTTACTTGTTTATCATTTTATTTATGCTGGTGTTTGTTGTTGTATTTTTGTTTACTTGTTTAAAATTTTTTGATGCTGGTGTTTGTTGTTATATTAAGCAGTACGATAATTTGTAAAGAGATTTGTTTACTGTATTGTTTTGTTTTTGTTGCTTTTGTTTATAATTTTAATGCTAAGCGATGTAAAAGCAAAACACCAGTAAATAGATTTTTCATTTACATAACAATACGATACCTATAGATTTCTTGAGTGGCCTTAATATGGGCAGTACTTCTGGCGCAAAATCCATATGTTGCCAGAAAGATGTCCTATCGAATTGAATGAACTTGTAACAAGACTAAAAGACCTTTTGTTAATCGCATTATTTGCCTTAAATACTCATAATAGCGCATCATAATGCAAATACCACCGCCTCAATTTGTATTTTTTCCTTAAATTTTTTTCATTTTTTTCATCTCCCACATATGAATACAAATAACCTGGAAAATGTAAAGCAAACGCCGGAAAAAAGAAATACACAAACAAATCTATAAAAATTACAACATTACAGAAGGAAAGGAGAGGAGAGGAAAGAAATTGAAGTTTATGGCCACACGTGACTCCACAGGCTCAAGGGATTAGTATTTTACAGATTTTTTTTTTTGGTAAGAAAATAAAAATAAAAACCGTTAAAGGAATAGGAAAGGGCAGCAGCCAAAATAAAATATTGCACTTGGTACACTGTATTTAACATCTCAGACGCCACTATACAAATTACAACATTATGGCCAAATACGTATGTTTTATTTCTGCTCGTTCAACAAACAAACGTATGAATGAATGAAAAATTTCGTGAAATATTTTTTCTTTTCTTTTCATTTTACTAAAGCAAGGTGAGGATGAGGGTGTTTGTAATATTTGTAGCATTTTAGAATTGTTGTTTGTATTAATTTTCATTTTATACCCTTTGGGCTTGAAATGATGTGAATAATAAATGTTTAGTTGCTTGTGAATGGAGTCTGTCTGTAGCTGACTCAAAAACCCACCCTTTCACAGCGTATATGATATTTTGTTTGTTAACGAAAGGATACAGTAACACCTCCCCTGGTGTACAATATGTGGCTGAGTATTGTGGTAAAACTAATTTGTAAAAAAAATGGATTTTTTAGTTATTGTTGTCTGCCCTGCATGCCTACTACAGATAGCGAGAGAGAGAGAGAGAGAGAGAGAGAGAGAGAGAGAGAGAGAGAGAGACAAAGATAGATGTTTCATGCATTAGAGTTTATTTAGGAAATAATGCGAAAATCACATTACGCAGCTAAAGTTAAAGAATTTTTATTTCTTTAAATTAAAATAAATTACAAACACGTATGGGGCTTTCCATACATGACAAGGAAGAGGTTTTAAACACACTTGTATGAAAATCAAGTGTACTTGTTAGGTGTTTAAATTCAAGATTATTCGTATTATGTTCGAAAGCCTTATATTACTGAGGAAATAAGATATCAAAATTGTCTGCACTGTTGTCCAGATGGAATAAACACAGAATTTTAATTTATGAAACCTCGGGGTAAAAATACATAAAATACATAAAAATTTCTCTTCTTTTTCCCTATCCCCCCGATTATTCTCTCTCTCTTTTAGGACGTTTGTACAACGGGTCAACTGTACTTGTCTCAATTGGCAAGTACACGTCCTCTAACCTAAAACTAAATCATGGAAATAGATATAAACAAAGGTCAAATTACAAACTACATAGAAAGACTACAAAAGATGAAAGAGAAAATAACAAACATAACAACTCAACAGTTCTAGAAGTTGCCAGATACACAAAATTAATGGGTCTCGTTTGGCTACATCATCAGAAACAAGTGCTATGGTATAATAAGGATGGCGAGATAGAGAAATCTTTAAAATATTAAGAGGCTGTAGTCACCTGGAAAGACACGTTACGTATTTACTTACTAAAGTGGCTATTAACAACACGATTAAGGATTTCGGCCTGCCTTAACACATCCTTCCAGGCGCCTGTGCTGCTTGCGCGCCTACGCCAGCTGGTCACACCAATCGATGACAGGGCTTCCTGGATCTGGTACTTCCAACTCAAACAAGATTTTCTTCTTCGCCGACTAACGCAAATCTCCACATCAAATACCCGTCTCGCCGTAGCATGCTCCTCCATTCGAACGACATGGCCGAGCCGTCACAGCCGCTGGATGTTAATACGCTGCACAACGTCGATGTCGTTGAGGAGCTCATACAACTCGTTGTTGGATCGGATTCAGAAATTGTCGCAAACTCACACTGGACCGAACATCTAAAGTAAGACTTTTCTCTCGAATACTCTTAATGCTGCTGCATTAGTGCTTAATAGTGTCCATGTTTCATGGAGATGCATGCTACTTTATGATTTCAGATCGTAGTTGCTAACAAGTCAACTTTCGAAAGTACCAGCAGAAAGCAAGTAAAATCCAGTTGCTTTATGGAACTCTTATGGTTGCATTAGTTGATGGAGGGATACTGCAATTTAGAGACGGAATTATTGTAAATTTTTTCGTTACGATACGTTACAATCATTACCTGCAATCCTTTCCATCTTTCTTGGCTGTACGAAAGCATCAAGTCAATGAAATTAGGATTCACATAATGAACGACCTCTGTTTCTATTGTACACAATCAAATTTCGGAGTGAAGTTCAGTCAGTCTTGTGTGAAGATGTGGTGTGTTTGAAGAGAGTAATCGTGGTTTGGAGATCTCCGTTACAAAGATCTGTAGAATAATTGTCTAGGGTATAAACAGAGGAATAACAAATAAAAGCAATTGTTGTTGTTTACATCAAGTTGTGAATAGTGGCGCACAGAATTGTGCGAATTATAAAGAATTTTAATTAAAACTAAACACAAATTCATTTTTATTTTATTTGCAATCTACGAGCTCATATTTTAAACGTTTTTAAAAGTTAAAAACGTAACAATTGGTGGAAATTGGAGAAACTGAGAGTATAGACAAGTACTACATCCTGTACTACGTTAAGAAAATGTTTTTTTCCGTTCTGAAGTATTAACATGTCGTTTACGAAGCAGACTGCTTCTTGTCCTGAGTTGTCTGAAAGCATTTGATTTTCTTTTCATATATTTTTTGCTATGGAAACCCCTTTTTTTAATTTGTAAATCAAATTCTGTTTTTTTTCCATTTTCCTTTGTTTTAATTTTCCAAATATTTCCCATTTTGTAATTAATGCTTGCTTGTCTCTTCTCAGTTGGATTTCTTAGCTTGAAATGACAAAAAAATAAATAAATTGTTTGCCGAGCTTTAATTATGTTAAAATTTGCTACGCTGATTTTTTGAAGGTCCTCTCCTTTCTATCTCCCCCAACTGCATTGCTGTAAAGAGTGACACTTACACCCCCTGCCAGGACAATGTCTATGAAACATTTGTCAAATTAAAAGGAAAAATGTCTGTCTGTCTGTCTTAGACAAGATAGAGTAGGACATGGCGAGCGATAACGAAATAAAATAAAATTATGGTTATTGAACTTGAAAGTTAAAACGTGCGGTCATTAAAATAAAGGACAAGACAAAAAGGATTAAGTTTCCATAGATTAAGAAACTTTCTGGAAAAACAAATAATAATCATCATAAATAAGAAAATGGGGAGAAGGGTTGCTTTATGAAAGACACCAAGCTAAAGATAGAAAGGAAATGAAAGAGTGGATGTGGATGTGGGTGTGCGATTTGTTTTGTAATGCAGTGTAAAATGGGGAAAACTTTCTTGGCAAATCATTTTTTAAATCCGTCTGAGTGTTAAATATTTGAAATCCTTGTGATTTGCTTAAGTTAATCACCTTTTATTAAAAAAATTAATTCCCATGTATTTTTATTCGTTATTGTCGTCAAAAACTGCAACTCAGCTGAAGTCAAGGGCTTATGTTATCGTATGTTCCTACACATATGTATGATGATATGAGACTTTGTTGCCAATTTTACGATTTCCCATGATTAAGCATAATGTATGTATGTATGAGAGTGCTTTATTGAGAGCATAATTCAGTTATTAACTTATTTCATAAGCCATGGTGTAGCAATGAAATGACAGTTTTTCTTCAAAATGAGATTTTTTGCAATAAAACAAGATTTTTGCCTCATCATTCTATACTAAGCTGAGCAGAACTGATGAAAAAGTGTTATAAACAGTGAGAGAAGGCTGTTATAATTGTTAATCTTTTGTTCTCCCTTTTTTTGTTACGCTGCCACATAATTTGTCATTTTAAGCTGGAGTTCAGTTGTTTTTTTTATTTCTTTTTGCATTTTGACTGTTAAAGCCGTTTACTTTTTCGGTCATTAACAGCTGCTCAAAATTTGCTGGCAAGTCAAAAAGTTAATACAACAGCCAGTCTATCTAAACGCTATTTATAAGCTGATCATTCTCTCCTTCTCCGTCTCTCGTTATGACTCAGTAGAAAATCTATTTGTTTGCTGGGGTTTACAAAGAGTTCATAGAATTTACGTTTTATTTCAGTTTTGCCATGTATTTGTTGCTGTTTGTAAAGGATTAAGCTGTAATGAAGTAATTGCGTTGTTTCATTTCATTCTCATTAAGTTTAAATGCTGACAGGTTTTATAAAAAACCAAATGGAATGCTTTAATTAGAATTACTACCGATGTACGTACATAAATAGATGAGAAATGATTTGGAAAATACTTTTCAAAAAGCTAGTGGATTGCTGATTTCTGTATTCATGGCATGTCTGTGAAAAATTTTAATTTCTTTATTTAAACTTTTCCTTTCATTAAAGCTTGGCAATATTGTTACCAAAATTTAAATGGTATTTTGCTTTTACATCGTTTAATATTAAAATTGTAAGCAAAAGCTACAAAAACAAAAAGAAAACAATGTACTTGTTTACATGATAAACAAGTAAACAAAAATGCAAAAACAAAAACTGCAAGAATAAATTTAAACAGAAATTTAACAATAAACAAGAATAAATATAAACAACATGTTTACATTTGGGAGAGATGGGATGGGCATGCAAACAAGGTAAAGTTTCTGACTGTGGCCAACGCGGCGACCACCAGGACGATCCTTGTCTTGCTGTATTCAAGTTGACACACAGCCTCCTCGTGGCCCCTCCTGGATGACATTCTAGCACCAGATAGATGTTAACTAATGCGTGCAGCGAAGTACAATCCTCTGGTCGTTAAATTTGGGTTGTGCGTAGGGCTTGGAACCCACCACGTAAAAATTCTATCCAATGCCTCGTAGGCGCGCAAGAAGCAGAGGCGCCTGGAAGGATGTATTGCAGCATGCCGAAATCCGTTAAAAGGGTTGTTATGGCCAAATAAGTAAGTAAGTAAATTAAGTAACATGTTTACATTTATAGAGATCTCGAGAAGTCGAAACCACGAATATTCGACTTCAAGATCATTCATCAGGCTGTTTACGTTGGCATATAAAAGACAGGATAATGAAGTCGCCGCAATCTAGTACTTAGTGTGTTGGCTTATTAGAGGTAAGGCCATGGTATAAACCCTAGGACAGACATCAAAGCGAAAATTTGAAAAATATTTCTTCGGCGACTTCCTCTCAACAGATTTCTGGCAAAAACTCTAAGAGTAAATAAAATTGTCATGTAAAGTTTCTCAAAAAATCTGCCGTTCGGAGTCGACTTTAAACTGTAGGTCCTGCCACTCATGTATAAAATTAACACACACAACATAAGTGGTGTGAGAAGGTCGTAATCCTGGCTGAAGGATTGTAATGACCAATTCCATATGTATGTATGTATGCATAAAAGACAAGACAAAGCACGCATGGGAGTCAGTAAAAATTCAGTCAGTCTTGTGTGAAGACCCGCGATGTTTGAAGAGACTAATCGTGGTTTGAAAATCTCCGTTACAAAGATCTGTAGAATAATTGTTATTGTTCACGCAAAAGAGTGTTAAACAAAACAATGAACAAAGCAATTGTTGTTGTTTACATCAAGTTGGGAACAGTGGCACACAGAATTGTGCGAATACTAAAGAATTTTAATTAAAACTAAAGACAAATTTATTTTTATTTTTTTTGCAATCTACGAACTCCTATTTAAAATGCTTTTAAAAAGTAAAAACATAAAAATCTTATTGATTTTTCCTTTTCCATTTCAATTTCCTTCAAACTGTTGATTTGTTTAACCAAGGGGAGGTTTTCTTCTTTCTTTTAACAAAACAAATGAAAACGAAATTTAAACTGCAACTGTTTCATTTTCCTTTTTCTTTTACTACGTACAATGTGTGTCTTCATTAAACTTTAATAATCTCCCGGCTTACATGTCAAAAAGTTGAATTTTTTATTAAAAAATCATAATGAAAAATGAGCTGCTGCAACAACTTTAGCAAACCTGCTCTAAGATTCTGCTGCTAGATTCCAGATAGACCAAAAAGGGTGTGTGTTGCTCTCTTTGTTACATTGAAATTCCCTTTCTTTTCGATTTTATTTCCTTTTATTTCGTATTTTTTAATATTATTAGAGCAGAAATAAAAAAAATGTTTTTATTGTATTTTTGGAAAATTATCCTCAGGCAACCAGAGCAACCAAATCCGTTTAAGAGTTACAATGTTTTAATATCGCATTCTGCCCAGAACCAAGTAAAAAAGGGGGAAGTTAAAGGGCGGGTTTTGTATTATTTTTTAATAAAAAAAAAATAAAAAACATAAAATTTATACAATTGCCAATGGCAATTACATTTAAAGTAATATTTGTGTAATTTATTATTAAAAATAGAGAATCAGAAACAAAAAGCTTAGAAATTGTAATATAAAGCGGTTATCGTAGATCAAATATTGCGTTGTTATGGCTATAACTCATTGGATTCAAAGTTTTTTAGGAATTAAAAATAAGAGAAACCAAATAGCATTGGGGAGGCAGTTTTAATAAGGTTTTTGAACGCCAATAAGCAAGCGAATGTTACATACAAGCCACTATTGACTAGATTCGTTTCCTTTATATATTTGAGAAACTGCATTTGGATCGTACCAGCTGAAGTTAAACAAGGATGTTTACATCCACAGAGATCTCGAGAAGGCAAAGCCACGAACATTTGCCTTCAAAAACATTCATCAGACTGTTTAACCTGCAATATAAAAGGCAAGACAAAGCAGGCGATTGAGTTAGAGAAGTTCGGTCTGACTTGTGTGAAGACGAGGTGCGTTTGAAAAGAGTAATCGTAGTTTGAAGATCTCCGCTACAATGATCTGTCGAACAATTGTATAGCAATTGTTATTGCTAAACAGAGGAATAACAAACAAAGCAATTGTTGTTGTTTACATCAAGTTATGAACAGTGGCGCACGGAATTTGCGAATAATAAAGAATTTTAATTAAAACTAAACATAAATTTATTTTCATTGTTTTTTTTTGTAATCTGAAGTCGCCGTATTCTAGTAGGTAGTGTCTTGGCTTATTAGACGTAAAGCCAGGGTTCGAGCCCCAGGCCAGACATCAAAATAAAATGCAAAAAGTATTTCTTCGGCGACTTTCTCTCAGCAGATTTCTGGCAAAAACTCTGAGAGTAAATAAAATTGCCATGAAAAGTTTCTCAAAAATCTGACGTTCGGAGTCGACTTTAAACTGTTGGTCCCATCACTCATGTATGAAATTAACACATACAGCACAAGTGGTGTGAGAAACTAGGTCGTAGTCCTGACTGAAGAGTTGTAATGACCAATCATGTATGTATTTTGTAATCTACGAGCTCATATTAAAAGTTGAAAACGTAATAATATTCTACAGAAACTATGTTCTTGCCTGAAGTTTCATAAAACAGTGGTTGCTTATTACCTATTACAATACTAGGAGATATTTTGCAATTACAAAGCAGCTGTATTGAGTGAGTGAGATTCCAATTGCAGATTCAAACGAGCATATCGTTTTAGCAGCTTTTAGCTTATAAAGGGTTACTAACATTAGAGAGAGAAGCAAAGCTAACTCTTGAGAGTTTACCAAATTTTTCGAAAGCTGTTGTGGCTAGACAATGACAAAGAGCAAGTTAAGATCAACAACAGATATCCATCGAAAGAGGAGTACACCAGTACCAGTAAGCTGGCCGCAAAAATGATCGGTTAAATACTAAGGAAATTGCTTGCCGCATACACAATTGGCCATTACAGCCCTACGAACCACTTACAAACGAGTACATGCGTAATCGGTAATTACAGCCCTTTAGTCAAGATTACAACCTAGCTTCTCACACCACTTATGTTGCGTGTGTTAATTTTATACGTGAGTGGCGGGACCTACAGATTAAAGTCGACTCCGAACTTTAGAAAAACTTTTCATGGCAATTTTATTTATTCTCACAGTTTCTGTGTGAAGTCTGCTAAGAGGAAGTCGGTGAAGACTTCGTTTTGATGTTTGAACTGAGTTCTGAACCGTTGTCTCACGTCCCTACTAGACAACGCCCATATCAACCCTTGAGTGTAATTCTTAAAGAAATCGTAGACTAGGTATACAGCAAATATCCGGGAAAGGTTTGTGGCAGCAAAAGCATAAGAAGCAGGACTCTCATGAATAATAAAGTGGCCGCAGAAAGGAATATATTCCTTCTGGAAAAAAATCATCACCATAAAAAGCGAGAGGTTTTTGGTTAATGATTTGAAGACTTAAATTTTTCTAGAAATTATTCATGGGATATTTTTCGAAAACAACAACATTTCATATATATTTTTAGGTTTTTTTTTCTACGCCGAGGAGAGGTAAATGTACCTAACCGCACCATAGAGGAAGTCGGCACATCCTCCGTGTGTGGGGCCTTCACCCACTAAATCCCCATTCGTCTCTGTGGACTTGTTTGTGCCCAAACCGGAACTACGGTGGTATTACTTCGGAGTGGAGTCCTTTCGGCCCTTTGGCTTCTCCATGTCCATATCCGCGTCCGGATTGCGTATCGAAAATTGAGGAGACATCTAAGCGTCTCCACAATTATTTTCGTCTATCTCATCATTTCGGTTTTGCTTGGCACGTGTGACAGTATCACCTATGCCGACATGCTTACTTGTTCTGCAGCCTCAAGATCTCTCTTTTTCCGCCTCAGAATGCGCTCTACGTAATTCACCATCGAGGTCCAATTTCTACTACTCGCAATCATGACCCCGACAATGTTAGCAGCTGTGATCGTTCCAACTATTGACGTCATTACAGAGCGATAGATCTGCCAGCGTGCACACTCGAAAACAGTGTGCTCTGCGTCATCAATTACCTCCTCTGCCTCGTAAAGACAGTAAGGGGAGGCGGTCTTGCCCATTCTGTGCAGATATTTTCTAAAATATCCGTGACCCGAAAGCATCTGTGTAACGTAGTAATTTACATCCCCAAATTTCCGACCAATCCATGGCCTTATGCCCGGAATACGTCTCGCCGTCCATCTTCCTCTATCTTCCTCGTTCCATCGTTGTTGCCATTTAGAAATGGTGTTTTCCCTGAAGTGACCGGTTATGCGATTTCAAGCCGATTTCGCCTTATAAATCTCCATCCGCTCCGCTGCCAGCAGATCCACAGGGATTATACCTGCTATCACCAGTACGGCTGGAGCGGAATATATATTGTTAGGTAGTCATACAATATATGTATCTTAATTACTTCTTTATAAGGGACTAGGCTAAGTTACTTTTTCTTTCCCAGACCAGTATCATTACCCAAACAACCTATAATTTATGAATCGACATAAATTTGTCATTTCCCGTCACTATATTTTCATTAATAAAAATTTATTGCAAAACATACTAACAAGCATTTGTATTAGCATCTGCATGTGAATAATTATTTTTCGACTAAAAAATGGTCATTCAACAAGGTTATAAACACTGTCATTACAAAATGCTTAGAGATATGGCATGTAAATAATAATCAAATACAATGAATGCATCACATGCATGTACATGCAACAACCAGGCAACAAAATGCAGCTGCATTACTTTCAAGTAAGTGAGGGAGAGAGGGAAAGGGAGAGCAGCTCATTTTCTACAAAATCAATGATGTATGCAGCTCATGTTGTATGTGCAGCAACGGAAATAGATGCTCAATAAATACGCACGCGTTTGTTACTGATGCATTGCAACACAACCCACAACAAGCCAAACAAAGTATACAATCTGGCCATCATTGTCCTAGTCATCATAGGAGTACCAGTACCAGTATCAGCATCAGCATCATCAGCAATAAATGCATACAACAACAATAAAAAAAATATGCACATTTCCCTTTATACGAGCAGAGAGTATCTCTGGAGTATAATGCTCAACCCCTTTTTGGTTTGCAATATACTCGTACATACATACAACCCCTATTCCTTTCCTGTATTGACTTTTATTGTTGAGTTTTCCTTTTCATTTTCTTCTTTCTTTTGTAAATATTTTTCCTTCAAAACTATTGATCTTTTCGTCTTATGGATAAGCATTTAAATTTTCTGTGACAGATACTCAAGAGTATTAATTTTCGTAAGCGAAAATGAAGTGCTTCAGTACTGACATCATGCCACACATTCATTCATTCCTGCATTTACTGTGTTTTGTTTTCGTTCATAAATATTTTTGAATAAAAACACTTGAAATTGAAATTTAAATATTGAAAATCCATAAAAATTCTCTCTCTAAGGAGCTCATTTAATGATACTTAACGGCATGAGGATGCTGGGGCCTGCCAAAGTGTGAATGAAATGCGCACAAACACATCATTTAAGAAAATAGTCCCGAGAGAAAAAGTTACACAAATTAAAGGAAAAGATATTAAATTTAATACGCAGTAGGAAACGAAAGAAATTTTCTAAAAATATTTCAATCGTTTAAGGCCAACGAAAATGGAAGTTGTGACAGTATCTTCCGCTGTAGGGAAGTTCTTACAAACCACTTGGAATACGTCTTGGTAATCAAAGAAAAGTGATGGTTGCTTCGTACTTTTTGGAAAACAATCTTTAACAATCTGCTACTGCGACGAATTTTGCTACAGTCAACAGAGTAGTTTTAGACGAGAGCTCACGGCTTTGCTCTGACATCCGTTAAAAACATGTTAGGTTAGGTTAGGTTAGGTTGGAGTCGTAGCTTTGACACCAAAAGCTCGCTTGAGCGCGGTTAGCGGCCTGTTGTGACGTCACAGGTGAACGCAGTCTCTGTATTGACCAAGTTCCTTCAAACCAGGGAAGAAGAAGTTGGTCAATGCAAGGGCTGCACATTTAAAGCACGACTACCCCCACGCTGGAAAACCAGTCTGAAAGTTTGATAAACATATATCCTTGAAATCAACAGATGATAGCATTCTATCCATCGGGGGCTAAGTGAGCCTACTGGAGGAGCAGGACTCCTCATTGACTCAGGATAGGTTGGCGTCTCGATAGAATTGCCGCGCGATGGGCAGCTTGAACGAGGTAAGTGGCATTGAAAAGGATTCCGGAAATAGTGCACCAGCCCTGGCGAGCTAGTCGGCTCTGAAGTTTTCGGGACAACATTAAAAACATGTATAAAAAGTATTCCCTTCGGCGACTCTCTCTCAACGAAAATGTTTGAGAACCATTCCGGCAGGCATTAAATTACAGCTAAAGTAAGAAACGCTGTAGGGCGCTGTGATCCTCTTCAAAAAATAGTCCAGTTGCGAATGAAGCTGCACGGATACTTGGTTATCTCATGCATACATACATACATACCTAATTAGTCATTGCCAACCTTTAGTCAGGATTAAAAGTGTGTTTTTGCTGGTATTACATACGTAACATAACTATGGTCATTACCAACCTTTAGTAAGGATTACAATCTAGTTTCTCACACCACTTATGTTGCGTGAGTTAATTTTATACATGAGTGGCGGAACTTACAGTTTAAAGTCGAATCCGAATAACAGATTTTTGAGAAAGTTTTCTTAGCATACCTCAAGCAATTTTTTTTCATATTTCGTTTTAATGTTTGACTTTCTGTTTGAACCGTGGCCTTACGTCTAAAAAGCCAACACACTACCTACTAGACCACGGCGTCTCCAGCATTACTAAACCTGCATCTAAAAGGAAAGATGACTTTTAGCGAGAGTCAGATGGTGATGTACAAGCATCAAATTAGTGGCAATATGAGATCGTAATTGTTACTTATGCCCTAAGGAATCTACAATTTATGACAGACCATTCATATAAAAATTAAACTCCTGACATTGTCTTGTTAAAATTCTCTTGCCTTTTTAATAAAATTTATTTCTAAAAACATTTCAAATATTCCAATTGCCTCATAAATTTTAGGAAATAATTTGATTTGAATATCATTATGATAAGCCATCATTAGAAGGTTACCCTTTAACATTATATGTCCTCCATATATACTCCATGCATGCTTACTGCCAAACGATATCATCTGGCTAACAAACTGCAGTTGTTCTACGTACGGTTTTTCATCATTTTATTTTCGACAAAAACAGAAACAAAAAAAATTCCTCAAAAATCAATAAAAATTCTTTTGATCAAATGAAAAATTCTTATTGTTTTTGGTTGAAATTCCTGCGGGATATACAGTGACAGCCAGCCCAGGCCAACTGTATTACCTGGAAAATTTATTGGATATCCATTCAATCGTACACCCTTTTGTGAATGTTTTGATAGAAAATTATCGAAAAACAAAAAAAAAAAGTATGGCATGTGTTCAATTGTGGTGTGGAAACCACACACACACACACACACACACACATACTTATTAAAACGTGTTGGTATATGTACGTGAGATGAGCATGGCATTTAGAATTTTTGAAAATTTAAAAACAGAATAGAAATTAAAAATGCAAAGCGTGCAAATGTCAAATGCGGTTGCATCAACATGATGCATATTATAGGCGTTCAACTATTTCCGTAATGATTAGATCAACTCTTTTCCTTTTTTTTGTTTGTTATTTCGTTTGTTAGTTTTTATTTTTGGATTTCATCTACGTACAAATGACAATGAGAAAGAAAGAATTTTTAATAATTTTTTCATGCGTTTTGTTTATTTATTTATAAACGAAAGGAAAACTATGACGCGTGTTTTAATATGTTTGTTGCAGATTTACAGGCATTTTTCATATACAGTAAGCGTGCCATTGCATGTGCCTTGAGGTTTATTTTGTTACTCAGTCTCTCTCCTGGCAATAATAGACACCATGAATCCCCTTTCCCCTTCCCAAAAGAGAATAAAGGCTGCGTGTTTTCATGTCTAGCCTGTAGAATCATTGTCTCTGTCTGCCAGCGAGTATATGCCAACGTATTTGTGGTTTTTAAAGCGTTTGTTTTCCATTTGTTTTGTTTATTTGATTATTGTTATTATTATTACTGTTGTTGTTGCTGTTGTTGTTGTTTGTTGCCTTTACTTCGCTTCATTAGAAGTAGAAAAGCCGAAGTAACACTTCTAATACCACACTCACATCACTGTCTGATTATGTGTATACAGGGTTGGCTGGCTGGCTGGCTGGCTGGTTGGGTTTCTCACTCTATTTTCTAATCGCCTGCCTGTCTGTACATTTTAAATACGAATATTTCCCTAGAGCATTCATTAATGCCGTATTATGATTATTTTAGACAGTATTTGGTTTATTTTTGTTGTATTTAATGATGAATTATGATTAACATACGAATGATTTATGATAAAAAGTACTTAAAAAATATTTCACGGATTATGTCTTCTACGGTATTTAAAACGTGCAATTTTTTTATGTTCAATTTTATGATTGAAATTTCATGGAGTGTTTCCATGGTAGCTTGGAATATAGATGGTATGGTGGTCCCCTGGCTTACAATAGCATTGTTGAAATGGTTCAAATGTTCCCTGAAAACCTATGTATTCTGGGAAACTATTCAATTAGAGCACAACGAAAGACTTTTCTTCACTTACCATTATATTTTGTCATCATATTATTACGTTTTTAACTTTTAAAAAGTCTAAAATATAGGCTCATAGATTGCAAATAAAAGAAAAATATATTTGTGCTTAGTTTTAATTAAAATTCTTTATTATTCTTACAATTTTGTGTGCCACTGTTTACAACTTGATGTAAACAACAACAATTGCTTTCCTTTGTTATTCCTTTGTTTACACCCTTTGCATAAACAATAACAAGTACTAAACAATTGTTCGGCTGATCTTTATAGCGGAGATCTTCAAAACACGATTAATCTCTTCAAACGCACCGCGTGTTTACACAAGACTAACTGAACTTCATTAACTCCGTCGCCTCGTTTGCCTTGCCTGTTATATGTCAGAGTAAAGAGTCTGATGAATGTTCTTGAAGGCAAATGTTCTTGGATTCGCTTTCTCGAAATCTCTATTAATGTAAACATCGTTGTTTCATTGTGGTTGTTTGTATATTTTGGTTACATTTATTCTTGTACTGTTTGTTGTTGTATTTTTGTATACTTGTTTACTTGTTTACCATATTTTATGCTGGTGTTTGTTGTTATATTACGCAGTGCGATAATTTGTAAACAAGTTCATTGTTTTGTTTTTGTAGCTTTTGTTTATAATTTTAATGCTAAACGATGTAAAAGCAAAGCACCAGTATCTAAAGGGTCCGCCAAATAACTTTTTTTTTGAAAATGCTTTAAAAAAAGAAACTACTGAATATTTTCTCAAATTTCTTTTTTTTTATTTGAAAGTACAATACTTCCGGTTAATAATGGAAAATGATCTCATTCAAATGGCTGCCTCGGCTGGTCATGCAGTAGCCTACACGATCGGTCCAATTTTTAAGCACATTATCGATTGTGTGCAGCTGTATTTCAACAATGGCTTCACGAATATTGTCCTTTAAAGCGTCAATTGTCTCTGGCTTGTCGGCGTAACATTTATCTTGGACGGCACCCCACAAATAATAGGCCAACGGTGTCAAATCGGAGCTCCGAGGTGGCCAAACGAAATCAGCTCTGCGGCTTATAATGCGATCTTCAAAAACAGGGCGCAAAACATCGAGTGCAGCTTCGGCTGTGTGGCACGTAGCGCCGTCCTGTTGAAACCAAATGTTGCCAATATCCTCCTCTTCAGTTTTTGTGAACAAGAATGCGTTCGACATGGCCTGATAACGAACACCATTGACTGTAATGGCCACTCCTTGCTCATTTTCGAAGAAAAATGGCCCAATTATGCCTCTGGACCAAAATCCGCACCAAACAGTGACTCGTTTTGGATGTGTCGGCTTTTCAATGTAAGAGTGCGTGTTTTCTGTGCACCAAATGCGACAATTTTGCTGCTTTACATACCCGCCCAGATCAAAATGAGCTTCATCTGAAAAGATGAATTTTTTTACCAAAATCGGCATCTTCTGTAAGTCGATCGCAGGCCCACTTAGCGAAGCGAAAACGCATTGGATGGTCGGAAGGATAAAACTAATTGTCTGTTAAATCAGACATGAGCTAAGTGTTACCATTCACGAAATAAGCACTAGTTGAAAAAAAAAACGTTAAATGGCGGACCCGATATATCCTTCATTTTCGTAACAATATTATATTATAACTTGTATTCCTCGATGGCCTTATTTCAAATTCTCGTTTTTAATTGATTACCCGATAATATTTCTTATTATTTCATTTCTTAGATCATATAAATCTTCTGCTTTTTTCTTGTTTTGCTAAACTTTTTCCTTCCTTTCGCCATGGTTTTCATAAGTTTATTACGGAAATTAAGTTTTCAATCCTTTCCTTTCCTTTGCTTTGCTTTTATCCTTTGAGAAATATTTTCCAACAAAATGAAACACATACAAAAAGAATAAAAGAAAACGAAATTCTATTCAATAAATTTTGAAAAGCGTGGCTAATTATGAGCTCATCCATTATGTTTTCTTGTCTTTTTTTTGGTAACAAATATTTGGCCCTAAATACAGCATACAATAGAAGTGGAAGAAAAAGGACGTTTATTTTTAGCAAAAGGATCTACAGGCAAAGGCAGAGGCAAAGACGGAAGATGCTGTTGATAGACTGTAACGGAATCGTAAATATTTGCTTGGCTATAAGGCAAGGCAACAAAATAAAATTTATTTTGTCTTTACAGCTATGTATACAGGCATATCGAATTGCATATTGAAAGATTTATTATCGCTTGATTTATTTTTATTTAAAATGCAACACACACACAAATATATAACACATACATACATTCGTATGTACATATGGTATATATGTAGTATGTATATATGTACATCAAGGATGTGCAAAAAAGGATTCACATGTTTAATAATACTTTTAATTTCGTTGCGGTTTTTCGAAAAGACTTTGTCTGTCTGTATGCTTACCATGAGTTAACGTCAAATATTTTCATTGGGTTGCTGCTGCAAGGATTATAGATTTATGAGAGCATATTTTAACTCTTTTTTCTGTTGTTTTTTTTCCGTCTTCTTCTCTTTTTCGCAAATTTATGGTATTTATTGTCGTATTGGCTCTTTATTATGGTTAATAAATGAAAGTTTTTCTTTTTTGCGGTAAATGAAAATCAAAGAAAATGTGAAATAATGGAAAATCATGTTGGTTTTTAATTAAGTCAGTCCGTTATTATTTGTTTCTCGCCAAAGTAATGCATATATGTACGTACATATCACTGGCATTTTTCTTTCATTTCTTAAGTAAGGAATTAAAATGTGTCAATCCGGTTAATTACGAAAAGTTATTAAAAAGAAAATGCACGAAAATATGAAAATGGAAATGGAAAATATTACTTAACTGGTGCAATAAAAAACATTAAAAAAAATGTCATAAAAAATTATTCATTACTTTCAGTATATTTTTTTGAGGCAAAAAGAGAACTTGAAAGAAAAATTTTTATTTAACCCTTTCATGCCCGAATTTTTTGGGCCAGAGCTAAAATTTTTTTAAGGACATGTGTTTGGTAGTCATGGCCTAAATATGAAGTGATATTAAATTCAGAGTCCTATGTATTCTGGTTTACACGTTTTTAACCAAGCTTGTTTGCAAAAAAAATCTTTTAAAAAAATTAAAAATTACGGAATTTATGAACCAAAATGTACAATGTTGCCTATAGGCAACATCGGGCATGAAGGATTAAGAAAGTTTCGTATGACAAATGAAAATATTTCAGATTATATGACGGCAAATAAAAAAAAATAAAAAACAACTCATGTACGGCAAATGACGATTTTACTAAGGAAGGCAGGCTGTATTGAAAAAACTAAGCTTAAAAATGAAACGTATACCAATGAGCCGTAAAATTCATACTTGAGACTTCCATATTTAAATTCTCAAAATCGAAAACCGAACATACGAACAGAAATATATCTTAAAAATCATATCTTAAAAATCGGCAAACATGTCCTTCCAACACAGGTTGGAATGGCTCCTTCTCCATTACCTCAAGCCCTCTAAATATAACTCTCACACAGAACTAGTTTTTATGAACAATTTTTTAAGACCAGTGTGGGAAGATTACCTGTGCTATCGCTCTCGAAACTTCAACGGAACATTTTGACTGTGATTTTATTACCAGTTTTACTCGAACGGGAACTGAAAAACCGATCACCTTATCTATATACGAATCAGTAAATCTGCCGAACTTATTTGCATACCATTCGCAACAGGCTCATTACAGGAAATCAAATCAAATTTTCCATATCAGATAGGCCCATGCCATATTTGCTTAAGCGCTCTCTGCTTAGCAGATTATTTTTTCAATTTTAAATTAATTGTACTTCAAGATAACGATTGATGCTCAAGACTATCAATTTTTTGGATGCCTTAATTAACCTAAGTCGCCTTAGTTTAATAAGAAGTGTGTTGGCTTATTAGACGTAAAGCCAGGGTTCAAGCCCCAGGCCAGATATCAAAATAAAATACAAAAAAAGTATTTCTTCGGTGGCTTCCTCTCAGCAGATTTCTGGCAAAAGCTCTCTGAAATTAAAAAAAATTGCCATTAAAAGTTTCTCAAAAATCGGTCGTTCGAGTCGACTTTAAACTGTAAGTCCCGCGACTCATGTATAAAATTAACACACACAACATTAGTGGGGTGAGAAACTAAGTCGTAATCCCGACTGAAGGGTTGTAATGGCCAATTATGTATGTATGTACGTGAGATGAGTATGGCATTTAGAATTTTTAAGAATTTTAAAAACATATGAAATCAGAATATGAATTCTCAATATGAAAGGAGTCTAAGCAGTATTGTGACATACATTTCAATATCGATTCTGAACGATAATTTTTTTGAGAAACTCTCAGAGTTTTTGTCAGAAATCTACTGAGAGAAAGTAGCCAAAGAAATGTATTTTCTTTTTATTTTATTTTCTTAGAGATGTCTGGTATAGGATTAGAACTTTGGCTAATAAGCCAAAATACTAAAGGGTCCGCCAAATAACTTTTTTGTTGAAAATGCTTTAAAAAAAAACTACTGAATATTTTCTCAAATTTCGTTTTTTATTTGAAAGTACAATCCTTCCGGTTAATAATGGAAAATAATTTCATTCAAATGGCTGCCTCGGCTGGCTATGCAGTAGCCTAAACCAGAAGATGCCGATTTTGGCAAAAAAAATCATCTTTTCAGATGAAGCTCATTTTGATCTTGGCGGGTATATAAAAAAACAAAAAAATTGTAGCGTTTGGGGCACAGAAAACACGCACGCATACATTGAAAAGCCGATGCACCCAAAACGAGTCACTGTTTGGTGCGGATTTTGGTCCAGAGGCATAATTGGGCCATTTTTCTTCGAAAATGAGCAAGGAGTCAATAGCGATCGTTATTGGGCCATGTTGAACGAATTTTTGTTCACAAAAATTAAAGAGGAGGATATTGGCAACATTTCGTTCCAACAGTGTGCCACACAGCCGAAGCTACACTCGATGTTTTGCGCCCTGTTTCTGAAGATCGCATTATCACCGTTGGACTATTATTTGTGGGGTGCCGTCAAAGATAAGTGTTACGCCGACAAGCCAGAGACAATTGACGCTTTAAAGGAGAATATTCGTGAAGACATTGGTGAAATACAGCTGCACACAATCGATAATGTGCTTAAAAATTGGACCGATCGTGTAGGCTACTGCATGGCCAGCCGAGGCAGCCATTGGAATGAAATTATTTTCCATTATTAACCGGAAGGATTGTACTTTCAAATAAAAAAAGAAATTTGAGAAAATATTCAGTAGTTTTTTTTAAGCATTTTCAAAAAATGGGTTTCTCAAATAGAGAAAAGTAAATGTGTAGTAAAAGCAAGGTATACATCAGTATTTAAAGGAATTGCAATGAAAAAAACCGAATCGTCGAAATATTTATAAAAATCTTGACATATGCCATCAAAACTATAATGAGCTTAAAACTGTTGATTTTCATAATTCTTCTAAGAATTTTAATCTTATTTATTAAAAAGAACAAAAACAAAAAAGTAAAACCGGAATGATTCTTATTATAATTTCCTTGTTTCTTTTAGGCTTCAGGCTAATTTTACTCAAAAAAAAAAACATTTCAAATACGAGAAGTATTTGTATGACTGTGACTATTCAGGCATCCCTTAATTTTCTATTTATTTGTCATAATTTCATATTCCATTTTATATTTCTTTAAACCTATTTAAGTTTAATCCAATTTGCATAATAAAAACCAGAAAAAAGACACTGTATAACCAACATCATCAACATTATCTGGCCCACCACAAAAGAACATGTACGTACGTATCCCACACAAACGGAACACGTTACCATTTTAATTTTATTTCGCATATTGCAAGCAACCCTCTTAATAAGTCACTATGGCATCATTACAAATATAAAAAGGAGAAGAAGAAGAAAAGGAACAGTGTTTCATCTTTCTGGCAATGAAGGAACAAATGAATGAATGAATGAGGATTTGAATTGAATTGAAGAAGCAACAACGGGTACTTGACAAATGTATAAGTTAAAATTGCGTAAATCCCTTTAGTGGCGGCACG
Source organism: Sarcophaga carnaria (assembly GCA_958299815.1). NCBI lineage: Eukaryota > Metazoa > Arthropoda > Insecta > Diptera > Sarcophagidae > Sarcophaga > Sarcophaga carnaria. The sequence continues at coordinate 121,922,334 of OY283153.1, read as the reverse complement.
TTTCCGTTTGTTTTTTATTCACTCATGCACTCATTCCCTCATTCATTCATTCATTCCTCTTTTCCAAAAATTTTTGTTTCTTTTAAGTTCTTTAATTTTGTTTTTGTGCCTTTTTTTGATGAACCGTGAGATATTCTCCGTTTTTTTTTTGGCTGTATCCTTGCAACCCTAATGCTTTTTGGTTGTCTCTTTTTAATATCATATAATTTTTTTTATTGTTGCTTTTGTTGTTGTTGTTTATATCATTTTAAATATTGTCAATATTTGTTCTGAACAATATTTATACAGCAAAAAAGGGATATGCAATGCATTGACTGCGTCTTTGGTTACCAACTTTATATAAACTGCAAATGTAACGTGAAACTTTGATTGTTTATTTAATTAAATCACCTTTTTGCTCTCTCTCTCTGTCCATGGAAGGATTGAGTAGAGAGTCTATTTAAATTAAGAAAAAAAATTAAACATCTGAATATGCAAATTTGTTTCAACCCCTTTTGACGAAAATAATCTACAATTAAATAAATTTACGCATTGTTTTTAGGTTTTAAATTACCAATAAATGTGTTTGTCAAACATTAAAAAAAAATATAATTCCCATTTTTCACTTAAAGGCCTATTCATTTTTAGTTGAGGACATTAAAAAGAAAAATCAAAAACAGCTTAGTCATCTTAATTGTCTCTATGTCTCCTGCAGAAGTATTATGGCAGCATGAAAAAAAAACACATTTTGAATGAATACCCAGAATACCAGGATTACGAACTAGTTTCTCACTTTACTAATGTTGTGTGTGTTAATTTTATCCATAAGTGGTGCGGGACCTACAGTTTAAAGTCGATTCCGAACGACTGATTTGTGAGAAAATTTTCATGGCGATATTATTTTATTCTTAGAGTTTTTGTCAGAAATCTGCTGAGAGGAAGTCGCCGAAGAAATACTTTTTGTATTTGGTTTTGATGTCTGGCCTGGGGGTCGAACCCTGGCTATACGTCTAATAGGCCAACTCACTACTTTCTAGACTACGGCGACTTGTCGAAGAAATGTTTTTCATATTTTCCTTATGATGTCTGACCTGGGATTTGAACCGTGGCCTTGCGTCTAACAACTAACTACGGCAACGTTTCTTGAATTTATTTCTTGATTTTCTTGACTTTAAAAATTCGTAGACTATGAAAACCGGGTTTTGAAACTGCATTACTCGGAGCTGCAGTCGAACACTCTAACCATTAACATCAGATAAGGTTGGTAATAATTTATAATGAATGAATTGAATTTTTATCAGCACTATAATAGGCTCGTTTTGCTGGCTATGCATGAAAGATCGAACTGCTCATCGAGCAGTGAGACTTAACATTTATTTTTAAAATTATCATAGTTTTTTTTGCCAGGTTTGCCAGCCGTGGTGTAGTAGGTAGTGTGTTGGCTTACTATTCGTAAAGCCCGGGTTCGTATCCCAGGTCAGACATCAAAAATGAAATATGAAAAAAAAAATATTTCTTCGGCGACTTCCTCTCAGCAGATTTCTGGCAAAAACTCTGAGAGTAAATAGAATTGCCATGAAAAGTTTCTCAAAATTCTGTCGTTCGGAGTCGACGTTAAACTGTAGGTCCCGCCACTCACGTATAAAATTAACGCACACAACATGAGTGGTGTGAGAAGCTAGGCCGTAATCCTGACTGAAGGGTTGTAATGGCCAATTATGTATGTATGTATGTATGTAGCCAGCTCTATTGGAGACTGACTGGTTTATATATTGAGTCAAAAGATTCATGCACTCAAGGTAGAATTTCCAAAACCAACGGCATTCTTAAATAGGGTAACCGCTTTTAGCTGTGGTCTAAAGATTACAGGCTCGTTTGACTCTTCGATAGGTGCATTCCACAAAGTCTTAAGAGCATGTACTGTTGGCCAAAAATCACGAAGATGTTGTCTGGAAGGGCATTTGATGATTCTCCACGCTAGTAAAAGAATGCAGCCGAAATGTCAGCAATCTGTAGGGATTTGAACCCTACATCAAGTTTGGATCAATCTAAGATTTGATTAACCACTATAATATTCCTGGAGAACTAGCGCCCTAGTTATTATAGTTTTAACATTGCATTGAACAGCATTGGATAATTGCTTACATGCATAGATAATTGGCCATTACAACCCTTCAGTCAGGATTACGGATTACACCACTAATGTTGTGTTTGTTTAATTTTATACATGAGTGACGGGACCGGACAGTTTTAAGTCGACTCCGAACGACAGATTTTTGAGAAACTTTTTCATGGTAATTTTATTTATTCTGAGAGTTTTTGCCAGAAATCTGCTGAGAGAAAGTCGCCGAATACATATGTTTTTCATATTTCGTTTTGATGTCTGATCTGGGGCTTGATCTAATAAGCCAACACACTACCTTCTAGACAACGGCGATTTCGAGCTGGGGAACTAGCTCCCTACATATTGTAGTTCAATCATTGTATTGGACAACACTGGATAATTGTTTGTTTCTCAGCAAAGTAAGGTTACTAACGCTGGCTTATTTTGTTATTAAAAAGAATTATTTCTTTCTCTCAGTGTATACCAGTACAATACATAGCTTAATAAAGTTATTATTAGTCATAAATACATACGTATTCACAGATTATTATTCCGTAATAAAAGGTAATAAAATTTCTTTAAAGACAAACTTCTTTTTAGATTCATTGCACGTTTTTGTTTCTTTATTCTGAACGTATTAAAGCTGATGGGTTTTTTTGGGTTATTTTCACATTCAGTTTTTTGTTCATGTTTTTTCATTTTTTTTTATTTTTTCTGTTAAATTAATATTTAATTTCTTTATAAATTATCAACATGTTTAACAAATAAAACACAGAAAAACAAGAAAAAAAGAACACAACTTGCATATACAAAGTAGATCGAGCACGTACATAAGATTTAGTTGTCTTGTCTTTTGTTTTGGCTCTCAAGTATTTTGGCCATCATCTACTTGGGCTTATACCAAATCAAATCACAAAAAATAAATCAAAATACCCAACCCATAGGCCTGAGAGTATAACCAAAGCTAATTTACACAAGATTACAAAGAAAACTAACCAAAAAATTTATATTTAAGTATATGCGTGTGATTTCATTTCATTTCATTTCATTGCTGTTATAGAGGCAGCCATGTCCTCCATACAATACAATGTATACTCCCAGAGTATTCATATACGTTTAATACCTTAACACATAAAGGAATGAGTAAGACGTAGAAATAAATACTCCGCCAGTTCTATCTAAAGGCCCCAAAGTAAGGAAGTAAAAATTGTTGTTACTCATGTAACCTGCCTGCTTACAATAGTTTTCATTGTACGATGATACATAATGTCAGGTACGTGATTGTGATCATCTGGAGTATAGGAAAAGAAAGAAGAAAAAAAACTACAAAATTACTCTCTCTCTTTACCTTATAATAATGATAACAACAACAATTATATTTAATTTCAATTGTATATTTTTTTCTTCTTTTTCTTCTTTTTCTTCTTTTCCTTTTGAGGTTAAATTTGTCACTTGATTTTCTTGATTTGTTCTTTTTTTGTCAAATTTCTTAAGAATCCAATAAAAACTCGTGTTTTTTTTAATTAATTGCTGTTACTCGTACAAGAAACTGAAGAAAATTAAGAATTTTTTGTTTAATTTCTGTTGCTTCCTTTATAATGTTTTATATTTCAAAATTCTGTATAAATTTACTTAGAACTTTAAAAATAATTACAACACGCTACGTGGCAGAGAATTCATTTTTAAATAATGTTTTGTTTAAATAATTTATTGTAGAAAAAACCAAAACCCATCTTTCGTAGGCAATACCACTCACTCTCTCTCTCTCTCTCAATTACATACAACCTGTCGTGAATTGAAGTCTAGACACGCACTCGCAAGTCAAGTTGAATCTTTTTGTAGCCGGTTATGGATCATATTAGTCTACTAAGATGGGTCTGGCGTCTAGTTGCTTGCGAACGCTGACGACATTGACGTCATATGGCGTACCAAGCAAGATATTACTGCTGCCCTTAGTGCTATCAAACGGGTCTGGCAGTAAATGAGGGCAAAACGAAGTATATGTTATCGACAAGTAGAGATGTGCCGCGTATTGGATCTCAAATAGACACACTGAATACCTAGTGGAAATGAATGTGGGCAATAAGGACTTACAGTGATGGCCTTATAATTAGAAACGATGTTTCTGGAACAGAGTTCTCTGGAGTGACGAATCTAAGTTAAATTTGTCCCAATCTGATGAAAAAACATTTGTAAGACGTCCTCCAAACAAAGCCTTTGATCCCAGGTACACAGTGAAAACTGTGAAACAAATTAAAAAACATACATGTTGCTAATTCGTTTCTAATTATAAGGCCACCCCTGTACTTGTGTTTGGGATTCCCATATATTGTCTCTCATAAGAACAGCGCTTGAACGTACAATCACATTGACAATTGTAGACATGAGCATACACAGGAGATTATAAACAGCTTCCTACGTTCTCGTTATGCTTTCCTTGGTAGAGATTTTAGGAGAATTGGACGTATTTCTTCCGATATGGTATCTGAGGAGAGAAGTATAAGATTTGAAATGGTAGAGTATTTATGAATATTGCCGTATATGCTACCCGAACAAGAGTCTTGTATGCATGGCTGCAGTATACCAAGCTTGTTCATCTGCTCAAACAAGGCAAGCTGTAGTGAGGCAAAGGCGTTTGCATGGTCGATAGAGTAAATGAGGACTCAGTTGTTTATTAGGAAACGCCAAAACCAACTAAAAAATTCGAAAGTACGTAAAAAATGTCATTGTTTTTCGTATATAATCAGAACATTCAGCACAGTCTGCCCATATGCAAAAGCAGTTGAATGCCAGCACCGCTCCTAATCTAATCATGAAAGGAGTCTAAGCATTATTGTGACGTACAGTTTAATACCGATTACGAATGACAAATTTTTTTGAGAAGCTTTTTCATGACTATTTTATGAACTCTCAGAGTTTTTGCCAGAAATCGGCTGAGAGAAAGTAGCCGAAGAAATATTTTCTCCTTATATTTCATTTTGTTCGATATGTCTGAGCTAAGTTTTGAACCATGGCCTCACGTTTATTAACCAAACACACCATTTACTAGAATTCTCAAATAAAGAAAAAATATGCCGTAGTCTAGTGGGTAGTGTGTTGGCTTATTAGACGTAAGTCCACGGTTCAGACCTTAATCAGACATCTTTAACTAAGCTAAAAAAAATATTTCTTTGGCGGCTTCCTCTCAACAGATTTCTGGCAAAAACTCTGAGAGTAAATAAAATTGCTATGAAAAGTTTTTAAAAAATCTGTCGTTCGGAGTCGACTTTAAACTGTAGGTCCCGCCAGTCATTTATAAAACTAACCCACACAACACAAGTAGTGTGAGAAGCTAGGTCCATAATCCTGACTGAAGAGTTCTAATGAACATTCATCAGATTGTTTATGTTGCCATATAAAAGGCAAAGCAAAGCAGACAACGAGTTAATAAAAATTCAGGCAGTCTTGTGTGAAGACGCTGTATGTTAGAAAAGAGTAATCGTGGTTTGCAGATCTCCGTTGAAAAGATCTATCGAACGATTAACTTGTTTATGAAAAAGAGCGTAAACAGAGGGATAATAAACAAAGCAGTTGTTGTTGTTTACCTAAAGTTGTGAACATTGGAACACAGAATTGTGCGGATAATAAAGAATTTTAATTAAAATTAAACACAAAGTTATTTTTATTTTATTTGCAAACTACGAGCTAATATTTTAAACGTGTTTAAAAGGTAAAAACGTAACAATATTTCTATGTATATATGAATGCTAGTTCTATAGGAAAATTAAAGTGATTAATCTCATCTTAGGTGGATCCAAGCTTGATACTTTTGATAGATTGCTGAAACCTCTGCTGCATTCTTTAGCTAGAGTGGGGCTGGTGATCCAGCAATAACCATCAATTCCTTTCATTGCTCGATGAGCAGTCAGATCTTTCATGCATAGCCAGCAAAACAAGTCTAGTTATTGCTGATAAGGATTCAGGTTTCCTTATAATTTGTTACCAACCAAATGTGATGTGTAGTGGTTAAAGTACTCGAATGCAAGCTTGAAAAATTCAGTTTTAAAAACATTTTCATAGTTTTCGAATTTAACAAATCAAGAGGCTTCAATACCCTGTAGTGGTATGGTAAAAGGTAGCTTGTAAATTATTTTAAAAATATTTTTCCTAACAAATTAACAAATGAATTAATGCAAATTATCTTATTATGAATACAGTGTTACAAAATCATTACAAAAGTGTTACTGAAAACTCCCTCTTTTTTTTGATTTTAAATGAATTTTTCTCACTCGTTCAATTATTTAAAAACCTGCAATTACTAATGAAAATCTCTAGAAAAAAAGAATTTATTTCCATTTAATTATTGCTCAGCACAACCATAACAATAATAATAAAAAAGAAAACAACAAAAAAGAAAACAAATGCAACAAAAATAATTTGCATGGCAATTGGATAATTTGTGTGTTACGGAATAAAAATTTAATTTTAAAACTCTTTTGTTTCATTTAAACAGCATGACAACTACCAGCATCGAACGTTGCACTACTAACTGCTACAAAGCACGTCTAGTCAGTTATAAACAAACATTCCAACTAAACACCGTGATATTGCAGGCTCTACTCTGCTCAGTTCTACTCATTAAATATTTTTATTTGGTATTGCTTTTGTATGGATAATTCAGATAATTAGATTTTTTTTAGTACAAATTATATGAAATTTATTTAAATTATCTATTTATACAACAACAACAAAAATATACATCGGAATAGTTACAACAATTAAATATTTTCATTTCATTTTTATTTTCATTTTTTTCTCTCTCTCTTGAACAATTGAACGCATTGAATTGAAAGCCAGGACAATGAAAAACCAAATGAAATTGGAATATCGACAAAATAGACAAATTGACAAATGGACAAATTGTCATTTAATTAATAAATTTATAACAATAATAACAAAAATAATAACAATAATGCTTAAATGGAAAAATTATAATCAAATCTATAACGATAATGGAAAGGAAAATATGTTTCAACGAATTAAGTCATGTGTAATGATTATGGAATTGAAAATGAAATCAATTTGTTAAGAAAATTATAGTTAGACAAGGCAAATTCTATGTTACTCTACATTGGAATGTCTGGTTTTCTTTGGGATTACTCGGTTTTATGTACAAATTTGTACAGCTTTAGTTTTAGGAAAGACAGAGTGAAATCGGATCTAGTCGTTAAAAAGGTTAAAAATATAAACACGTAGATTGCAAATAAAATAAAAATAAATTTATGTTTAGTTTTAATTAAAATTCTTTATTATTCGCACAATTATGTGTGTCACTGTTCACAACTTTATGTAAACAACAACAATTGCTTTCTTTTGTTATTTCCTTGTTTATACCCTTTGCATAAACAATAACATTTACTAGGCAATTGTTCGACTGATCTTTGTAACGGAAATCTTCAAACCACGCTTATTCTCTACAACCACCCCATGTCTTCACACAAGACTGACTGAACTTCACTAACTAACTCGACTGCTTTGCCTTGCTTTTTATATGGCAGGTTAAACAGTCTGATGAATGTTCCTGAATGCGAATGTTCGCGGCTTCGCCTTCTAGAAATCTCTATAAATGTAACGATGCTTACATCGTTGTTTACATTTACTGTTGTTGTTGTTTGTATATTTTGTTTACATTTATTGTTGTAGTACTGTTTGTGGATTTTTGTTTACTTGTTTATAATTTTTTATGCTTGTATTTGTTGTTTACTGCATTGTTTTGTTTTTGTAGCTTTTGCTTACCATTTTCATGTTAAGTGATGTAAAAGCAAAACACCGGTATCTAGATTCTTAATTTTCGTAACAGTATGAATTTTGAAATCAGATATCGTCGGACTGCTACATGATACTCTAAGTCACAATATTTTTTTGGAATGAAAAATTGTCAGACAGATATTCGCACAAAAAAGATGCGAAAACAATTGCATTAAGAACTATATTCCTATCCCTTTGACTCACTTTCAAATATATTTAATCAAATATTCAATCCTGTAGAAATTACTAGTAAAACACCAACAAACCGAGCCCCAGTGTAGTAGCTTCATCATCATTTTCTTGTAATACAGTCTAGGCTATAAAGTCTTAAAAGTGGTGTTCTTTGGTTTTCTGTTTCATGGGCTCATTTATCAGTTGAATTTGAAAATTCCACATATGGAAACTGTGAAGATTCTAATTTGTGTTTCGTTCAAGGCATTAATATGTATTGGATCGACTGCTGATTTCAAGATCTGAAAGACAGAATAACATTTGGGTAGTCCTTGAAGAAGGCTCTATTATTCCTTTTCATATCAATAATCGAAAAATTCTTGAAGACAAGTAGCATTATGATTGAACATTTCGAGATCCATGATCAGTCTCTCTCAGTCTCTGTATTGATTTGACTTGGACGTTCCTCATCTAAATATCCATCAGCGACAAATAAAGTTTTGTCTCCGGACAAGTCTGTTTAGTAGAAGAATTAACTAAATTTAAAAGAGTTTTTGGAGTAAAATTTAAGCACACAGAGGGCAAAGTTACTAATGGGACTGGGTTAAATGTATAATGGAAAGCGTTTCAAATAGTCACATATAACTTGTCTTTGTCTTGAACTATCAAAGAGGCAATTACAACCACCAATGCGGTATTTCAGAAAACTTTATATCACTCTCATCACTCTCATTCAGATCGAACAGGCTCGTTGTCTTTCTCAAATCAGGGATGTTTTTTTAGCGTTCAATTCTTTAACTTGGTTTTGGAGGCCCAATATATTTAGACCCTGGCAAGCTTACTTACTCTTCGTAAGCTGCATCACGCATTCACGCTATTACTTCAATTGCCATTCAGCCGGTAGTAACAATGTTTGCAACTGCATACAGCATACATACAGTATATAATTGGCCATTACAACCCTTCAGTTAGGATTACGACCTAGGTTCAAACACCACTTATGCTGTGTGTGTTATTTTATACATGAATGGTGGGACTTACAGTTTAAAGTCCACTCCAAACGACAGATTTTTTGAGAAACTTTTCATGGCAATTTTTGTTTACCCTCAGAGTTTTTGCCAGAAATCTGCTGAGAGAAAGTCGCCGAAGGAAATATTTTTTTACTACGTTATCTTGTCTCATAGGCCTATACACTACCTACTAGGCTATGCGACTTCTAACTTACCTTTACCTTGAGAACTGTATTATGGTTAGGCTGGTGAAGGCATAATTTCACTGTCTACTTCTATCCTTAATCTGGGTGCTTAGGGCCAGCATTGCCATTCGTTTTATAATTAAATTTGTCAATTCCGTCTGTAATTTCTAATTTTCTAATTTACTTCTCAATTGTATATTTTCTTTGATTTTCCTTACATTATAATAAATTATCGGCGCAAGTCGATTATTATTTTTTGCTCTCAGGTCTATTAAATAATCTTATTTTTCTACATATTTTTATTGTTATTAATAGTGGAGATGGTCTTTTAGTATCCTTGCTAGTCGATTACAAACCCACATTGGTGTAAAGCTAGTCACGTAGAGTATTATTAACAAGAGAAGCAGAGAGTTACAAAGAGGAGGGTAGAGAAGAAAATATAGAAATACAAAAATCAAATTATATTAATGAAACTATAAACATTATAGAATAATTTTTGTACGAATACAAAAGCCTCATATACTCCAGATACAATAGCTACAGTATTTTAATCAGTGAACTTGTAAAAGTTGGGATATATGACAGTGGAGCCTTGAACAAATGGCAAAATAACAGTTGCAGTAAAGATGTGTTTCCTTTTCTTTGTTTATATTGCTACGAAAATGGAAAAATCTAGTTGATAAGTTTTGGTGTTTTGCTTTTACATCGTTTAACATTAAAATTATAAACAAAAGCTACAAAAACATAAAGAATGAACTTGTTTACATGATAAAAATGTAAATAAAAATACAACAACAAACACTGCAAGAATAAAAGTAAGCAAAATACACAAACAGCAATAGTGAAACTAAGATGTTTATATAGAGATATCGAGAAGACGAAGCCACGAACATTCGCCTTCAAGAACATTGATCTGAATGTTTACGTTGACATATAAAAGGCAAGGCAAAGCAGGTCTCCAAACCTTTCAAATTAGTGTGAGGCAATACGACTAACCCTACCAGCCAAGTCTTTTACTCATGCAGCGCCCCGTAATGTGATATGATCTTACCTTAGTTACCATAGAGCTTCGTTTACTTATGTCTTATTAAGACTACAATCAATTTGAATTGCAGATGTTCATGTGGTCTACTTCTCAAAAAATGTCAGAATATTTACAGAGCATCGAGACGAGGCGACAGGAAGTCATAGTAAAAGAATTCCTTGAATTCGTGGTTTCCAGGCAGGCATGAAAAACTGACTTGTTGCTGTGTGGTTCACAAAACAAAATCCATTTCCATTTAGACGTTATCTCTATATAAAATTTTCTGGATACTATCAAGGCAAGGCAAAGCAGGCGAGTGAGTTAGTGAAGTTCAGCCAGTCTTGTGTGAAGACACGGGCTGTTTGTAGAGAATAATCGTGGTTTGAAGATCTCCGTTACAAAGATCTGGCGAACAATTGATTAGCAAATGTTATTGTTTAAGAAACAAAGCAATTGTTGTTGTTTACATCAAGTTGTGAACAGTGGCCCCACAGAATTGTATGAATAATAAAGAATTTTAATTAACATTAAACACAAATTTATTCTTATTTTATTTGCAATCTACGAGCTAATATTTTAAACGTTTTTAAAAGGTAAAAACATAACAATATTTCAAAATGCTTTTCAATCCACAATGTTCAAGGGAAGTCTGTATTTTTTCTACATATTTTTCTTATTAATGTAATAGCCAAAGCAGACACCTCATATACACGCTATAATTATATACAATTATTATATTATTAATATACAATAACAACAAAAATAATAATAAAAAATAATAGTAATGGTAGTCGTTGTATTTTTATGCTTTACTCACCATATCGAAACCCTTCTTCTAACTGACATACCAATATTAAATGCCTTAAAGTCTGTATATTGAGTATGCTCTTGACTCTTTGCTTTCCGCTTCTTCTTATTTTTATAGTTTTTCGATTATTCCCTTTAAAAAAAATTGAAAGAGAATTAAATTAAAACTGAAAATCGTTAAAAATCGTATGAAAAAAAAGCTTAAGAAAGTAAAGCAGCCGAACGAAGCAAGCCTCAGTCACAAGAAAATCCCTTTTTTATGTTATTGGCATGCGAGCAGGACACCATGCAGACAGCAGGCAAGCGAATAAGAATAAGAAAAAGTACAGTCAACCCTCCTATACCGCGGTGAAGGCGTACTGTGTTGTGTGGAAACCGCGCTATAAGAAACTCGGATTTAACCATACAAACCAGACTAATTCGTAGCATGTTCTATGGAAACCACGTTATAGGAGGATTGACTGTCTGCATTAAAAAACCATGAAATATTATTTTAACAAGATGATTATGGCACGTTTATTGCTATGAAGCAAACGTAGACGAAGAAGAAGTGTGTCCAGTCAATATTCTTACGTACGGGTTTTTCTTATTTAATACATGAAAAGAGTGCGATGAGTACAATTATACGAGTATACAGAGAACATAGCATACAGTTTGTATGTCTTTGTCTGTCTGTCTGACTTTTTGACTCAGTGTATGAATTGTTATTAAAGGGCTTTTTTATGTTGAAAAAGAATGTTTATAACAATCATATGTTTTTTGTTGTAGTTCCAAGTATGTGTCTCTATCTGTAAAATATTTATAATGTGTGATGGTTATTAATACAGTGGGACTGTAATGTTTGTTGTCAGTCTAAGTCTGCATGCAAAATACTTGACTTTAATGTCTTTATATATTTAAAAAAAATTTTTTTATTGTTTAAATAAATGTTTCGAAAATAGCAATTCAGGCTGCGTTGAAAATTATTGTGGACAAAAATGTTCACAGGCAGAAAATCACCATTCTTTCCAATAGCCAAGCAGCTATTAGGGCATTGGATTCTAATGTAATGAACTCCAGGACGTTATGCGACTCTCGCAGATGTCTTAACGAGGTGGCGAATCGATATGATGTTTGTGTCACATGGGTACCGGGACATAGAGACATTCCCGGTGACTGCAGAGCGGATGAGCTGCCAGAAAGGGCACGACCATCGAACTCTCTTATGAATTCTCTACATTAGGGATCCCATTGGGTACCTACAAGCTTATAATTGACAATGCAATCGTGGACGTTGTGAACAGTAGATGGGTAGAACGGCGCAGAAAATCTGGCCAAGGCTGGATAAGAGACGCGCGGCGGCTCTGCTTAAACCCCAAAGAAGAAGGCTCTGCACCGCTATCGGGGTTATTACGGGGCATTGCGTTGTAGGAAGGCATGCGAGGCGTATGAAGTCGCCGTAGTCTAGTAGGTAGTGTGTTGGCTTATTAGACGTAAAGCCAGGGTTCGAGCCCCAGGCCAGACATCACAACAAAATAAAAAAAGTATTTCTTAGGCGACTTCTTCTCAGCAGATTTCTGGCAAAAACTCTCAGAGTATAAATAAAATTGCCATGAAAATGTTTCTCCAAAATCTGTCGTTCTGAGTCAACTTTAAAACTGTAGGTCCCACCACTCATGTATAAAATTAACGCACACACCCTAACCTTTATATGTTCATTGTAAGCCTATGTGATTATGGTAGAGATGATATGGATTAAGAGACGATATTACGAGGCGTGTAGTTGGTCCTAGGAAGTCCGCTACGTGTGCTGGATTCAGCCACAAGTCCACTAGTCGAAGGGTTGTCGGTTTGGCAAGGCAACCAAAGTGGTGCGCTGTGTCGTGTAGTCCTTGGTTGCATGATGGGCAGCTTTCCAGCGTCACCGGAATAATCCTCGCCCTGTAGCTGTTCAGGATGTTCACACAGCCTGATTTCAGCTGGACCAGGTTAGTTTTAGTTACCCTGGGTAGCTGCCTTTCACTATACGATAATGGTGGTGGGTGTTGTTTTAGAACCCTGTTGTGGCTGAGTTCGTCCATTGCTGTCGTAATTGCTGATTGGTGTAAGGAGCGTTGAGCCTACCTTGCTGACTGGAGGTTCACTATTGTTGGTATTAGGTGCAAGATGTCCCTGTTGAAGCGTCTGAACTCATGCCTTATGTGGCGAGGAGTTGCTTTGTCCATGACTGTGTGGTGGTTGGGATGGCAGGTTAAATAGTAGGCCACGAGATATTGTTTCGTCAAGAATTCGTTGTGTTGTCTCACTGACAGTATTTGGGACTATTCGTGAAGATGATCTACACTTGACATCTTCACATATCCCATAGCTATACGTAATACGTTGTTCTGAGCCTTTTGTAACGTGCACCATTGTATTTCACTCAGAAATGAAGTCTAGATTGGAGCAGCATGATTGAGGAGGGCGCAACCAATTGCCTTGTAGGTGGTAATGATTGTTTCCACACTTTGCTGTTGATATTGGTTGCATGGGAGGAGAAGTGAAGACTGTCGAAGGTAACCTCAAGGATCTTGGAGTTTTTACGCCGAGGAGGAGTAAATGTACCTAACCGCACCATAGAGGAAGTAGTCACTTCCTCCGTGTGTGGCGCCCTCACCTACTAAATCCCCGCCTCGTACTCTGTGGACCTGTTTGTGCCCACTCCGGAACTACGGTGGTATTACTTCGGAGTGGAGTCCTTTTGGCTCTTTGGCCTCTCCTTGTCCATATCCGTGTCCGGATTGCGTATCGAAAGTTGAGGAGACATCTAAGTGTCTCCACTATTCCTTTCGTCTAAATCATCGTTTCAGTTCCGCTTGGCACGTGTGGCAGTATCACGTATGCCGACATGCTTACTTTTTCTGCAGCCTCAAGATGCCTCTTTTTCCGTCTCAGAATGCGCTCCACGTAATTCACCACCGAGGTCCAATTTCCACTACTCTCTAGGATCTTGGGGTTAAGTGCCATGGGTATAATGTTACCTTCGACAGCGATGCTGAATGGTATACTCACTTTTTTCGTCCACGTTGGGAAAAGAGAAACAGATGATTTCGGAGCCTTAAGTTCCTACTCCGGAAGTAGTCTACAAATGTCGCCAGATAGTCCGTAATCCTAGCGCTTACGTCATCTATGTGTACACACGATGCAAAGACTGTACAGTAATCTGCATATGATACCATTGATACGTTTGGGGGCGGGTGCGGAAGTGAAGTAAGATATATATTGAATAGGATAGCCGACAGAACCCCACATTGTGGCACACTCAACTTTATCTTTCTGAGGAATTTCAGCGAATGCCTTCAGACCTCCCAGGCGTAGTTAAAGCCTCTTTCGAGAAAAGATTTTTTATTTTTTAAATAGAACAGGCTTAGTTGAAGCCTCTTTCGAGATTTTTTTTATAAATCTTTTAAAACAAAATTAAACAAACTTCCATGTTAAACAAATTTCAAACTTAGAGCTTTGTTTTGATTGCAATTATTTTCTTTAAATTGTTCCACAGTACTTCTCCTCTTTTCATGTGTTGTTGTTTTTTTGTTGCTTTTCATTTTCGTTGAACTAATTCCATAAATGGTTTTTAGTCAAGGCATGAGAGCAAAACAAGACCTTTTGATTATCTTTGATTGCTATTAAAGGTTTCAACGATTCCATAAAATCCATACGAACTAAACAGCACAGGCATCAAGCACTATACACTGTGATTATATGGACACCTGTGAGTATATTATTATTACACCTCATGCTCCAAATAAATAAATTTTTCTTTCCTTTCCTTTATTTTATTTTTTAAGTTAATTTTAGTTTTATTTTTATTTTTGTTGTTGTTGTTGTTATCATTAATATTTTATTTTAGATTTGCCTTGACCTTATCTTTGTGTGTTCGAAAGGCAAGAGGGATGATAAGACGACGAGTGTTTAATGTTCAGACGTTTTTTTACAGGTGTTGACAATTTTAATAAATTGCATTTAACGGCTTATTTTTTGTGTTGTTTTTTTTATCTTTTTATAGAAATCTTAGGTTATGGATATTAATGATTATTTTCATTTCGTTTTTTCGTTTTTTTGTTTTTAAAATAAATTAAAAGAAAAATTTTTTTGAAGTGTGTTGTGAACGGAACTAAAGGGTCTGCCAATTAACTTTTTTTTTTGAAAATGCTTTAAAAAAAAAACTACTGAATATTTTCTCAAATTTCTTTTTTTATTTGAAAGTACAATCCTTGCGGCACCCCACAAATAATAGTCCAACGGTGTCAAATCGCAGCTCTGAGGTGGCCAAACGACATCACCTCTGCGGCTGATAATGCGATCTTCAAAAACAGGACGAAAAACATCGAGTGTAGCTTCGGCTGTGTGGCACGTAGCGTCGTCCTGTTGAAACCAAATGTTGCCAATATCCGCCTCTTCAATTTTTGTGAACAAAAATTCGTTCAACATGGCCCGATAACGATCGCCATTGACTGTAACGGCCACTCCTTGCTCATTTTCGAAGCACCAAACAGTGGGTGCGATTTGGGTGCGTCGGCTTTTCAATGTATGCGTGCGGGTTTTCTGTGCCCCAAATGCGACAATTTTGCTTGTTACCCGCCAAGATCAAGACGAGCTTCATCTGAAAAGATGATTTTTTTTTGCCAAAATCGGCTTCTTCTGTAAGTCGATCGCAGGCCCACTTAGCGAAGCGAAAACACATTATACATAACCATATTCGTTCGGCGGAAGGATAAAACTAATTATCTGTCAAATCAGACATGAGCTAAGTGTTGCCATTCACGAAATAAGCATTAGTTGAAAAAAAAAACGTTAGAGGGCGGACCCGATAGCATTTTGGTAATTTTTGATTTCCCCCTCTTATATTTAAAATAATTTTTCATTTATTATTGAAAAGAAACGTGTTAGGAAGAGGCCTATTATATGGGGTTGCTTTACATAAAGAAAAAATTAAAATCTTTTTTTTCCAATTTTTTTTGTTTCATTGTGGGATTGTTTTAAGAGGGTGTTAAATATTCATTGATTTCCACTGGTGGGCTCTACTATCAGTTTTAAAACTTTAACAAGTTTTCATTACAAAAGCCGGGTAATTTTCAACATGTAAACCTAAGCACGTAGCAATTGCATTAATTCTCTCTAGGCATACCTAAAAAGGCCTGGGAAATTTTATTTAATTTTTCTTTTTTGTAATTTTGAAAATTCAAATTTGTTTTTCTATTTCATTTTATTAACTGAGATGAGCATTTGTTTTGAATTTTTCAAAAAAAAAAAAAAAAAATATTCTTTAATCATTGTTTGTGCTATGTTTGCTAGGCCCATACCTAATAATTAACCATCATAAATAATAATTTGAATGCTACTTTTCGTTTCTTTTTCTAGTTTAAAGTTTTTCCTATTTCCTACACTTTATTTCAAACACTATAATTATGTTTTAGTTTTTTTTTTGTTCCCCGTTCCTACTTAGAATTTTCCCTTCAGTTACATTAAATAAGTAGCTGGCCGTGGTGTTGCTTAGTTTGTGGCAGCTGTCTTGTTTAATTTTAATTGTTTTGGGCAATTGTCTGATACGAAAATTATTGTTTTTCAAACACTTCAATTAAAAATTCTTGTTAATTTTCTTTCTTTCTCTTTTCCATTCCTTTTTTTTGGAATTTTAAAACACCCGTATGCAAAATTATCAAGTAAGCAGCTAATTTGTATGTGAAAGAGAAAAAAATTTACATTCATTTACATTTCATTACTTCGGGAAGTGTGAGAATTACTGAGACCCCACCTAATCTGGTTAATGGAAAAATACCATGATTGTTATGACGAATAAGCAAACACTGGAAAAAAATTTAATTAAAACCAACTAAGATTTATAAACAAACAATTGAAAAAAATGTACTCCTTTAATATAAAGGCCTATTAAATACTTTACCTAAGCGCACCATCGGTCGTAACTACACTCTGTGCGTTGAACTTCTGCCCATTAATTACTGGACTTTAGTTGCTGTTACTTCAGAATGAAAGTCATTGTAGCTCTTTCGCCCCTAAATAATTACATCCATCGAATTGCGTAATGAAAACTCTTCCTGTCCCCACGTTAAACGTCTAAGTGAAAACCACAATATTGTGATGTACGATGTTTCTGGAACAGAGTTCTCTGGAGTGACGAATCTAAGTTTAATTTGTCCTCCAAACAAAGCCTTTGATCCCAGGTACACAGTGAAAACTGTAAAACAAATTAACAAACATACATGTTGTCGTTTCTAATTATAAGGCCACCACTGTATGGCCATGCGATTTGAGGAAACAAGAGAATTAGTACCTATCTACATATGAATATCAGTCCCTTAAAGCCGAGCAAAATTGCAAGCTGCACCTCCCTGTAAAGTTAGCGGAAAATACCCAGTTTAACTGACCTTTTAGTCAGGATTACGCTTTTGTCTTCTACACTACCAGTCTTGAATTTTATTCGCAATTGCTAGGACTTACCGCTTAATGCAGACTCTGAATGACAGCTTTGAGAAGATTTTTCATGGAAATTATTCACTAACGACTGTTATTAGCTAACGTCTAGGAATTCAGTTTAATAAACTACGGCGACGGAAAGAATTGTATTTAAAAAATCTTCCTTTTCACCATAGTATAGTGGAATCAGGTAACCGCCATGATCTAGTAGGTAGTGTGTTGCCTTATTAGACGTGAGGCCTCGGTTCAAATCCCAGTTCAGGCATTTCCAACTAAACGGAATATGAAAAAATATTTCTACGGCGGCTTCCTCTCGGCAGATTTCTGGCAAAAACTCTGACAGCAAATAAAATAGCCATGAAAAGTTTCTCAAAAAATCTGTCATTCGGAGACGACTTTAAACTGTATGTCCTGCCACTCATTAACGCACACAACATAAGTGGTGTGAGAAGTTAGCTTGTAATCCTGACTAAAGGCTTGTAATGAGCAATTATGTATGTATGTATGTACTGGAATCAAATCAAATTCTAAAGAAATTTTAAAATTTTCTATCCGAAAAGGAGTCTTAGAAATATTTTAAAGTTTTGCAGATTTTCTATGAAGTATTAGAGGACTATTAGGAGATCATTTTGCGGAATTTTATGCCAGAATTGGCTTCAGAGTTTAAAACAACTTCTGTTAATGTACTTACTCAATTAACCTATTTATCAAGTTTAAGTATTGAATGAAAAATAGCAATTAATGAAGGACTATAATAATTCGATTCATTTAAAGATAAAACCCGACTTCCTTTATAAACCATAATGAAAGGAATTTTACAAAGAAAATTACAAAGCATTTCCTTTCCATAAAATACCATTAAAAGTTATATTTTTAATCATCTTTAGTGGCATGAAAGAGAAATCAAATTAAAATGAATTGAAATCAAAACTTATCCATGCAGTTTTTCCATTCAATTATTAATTAAAAGGAAAACTAAAAAAAATCTTGTTTTCAAGAAAAGCGAATCTGAAATTATATTTTTTAACAAGAACTTCTATAATAAAGCAACAGTAATTTACGATAACAAAAAAACAAAGAATATGTTGTAAAAAATACTCATCAATCTCAGAGACATGATGGTGATGAACCTTTAACACAATGCAGCAGCAGCAGCAGCAGCAGAAGGCATTAAGAGACGCAGGTCTCAAAAGTACATCCCCATTAAAAGGTAATTTAGAAATTGCATCAACATGAGTTAAAATTATAAAAATGAAATCATCTTTATCATCAGCGTCATCATCATCAAAATCATCAGCAGCAGCACCATGTAAAACCAGCAACAAGATGGAACAGCATATTCTGCGCATACTACATGCCTCATGCATTTCGTGGCCTGAGTATGGAAAACAATGAGAAAAAGAGCCGCCAAAAGCGAACTTTAATGTTTAGTCAGTCAGTGTAAAAAGATCACTCTACTAAAGACAGTGAAAGAGAGAGAGAGAGAGAGATATAAAGAGAGAGACAGAGAGTTATAGGGCTTAGTGCGAGAAGAGTTACGAGTTCTTTATGCCGTGGTATTACACACTTGAAAAATTTTTAATTAACGATCTAAAAGATCGCGTCAGACAAGCGAATGTACTTAAAAGCAGCCAAGATCACTAAAAATAACAAAAAAAAACAAAAAACAAAACAAGGCTTTAAAAATAACACACACACACTTATGTATACTCATACTTAAATGTAGAAACACTTGGCTAAGAGAGCAAGTATACATAGATATTAGCCATATCAGCTAACAAATAAACCAGTTAACATAAACAGATCATCAAGTCAAACGTAACAACAAATGAAATGAAAGAAATTCTTTGTTTTCGGGCTCAATGTTAAGCTTATACTCATGTGTACGCCGTTGAAACTTTGTGGCAACCAACAATGTGGCTTATTTGTTGGCAACAAGACTTTTTTTGTTCCTTTTAACAGCTAAAAACAATGAAATACAGGCAACACAAGCTAAGGAAGAAGATAAAAATAAAATAAGAACAACAACAAGAAAAATAACATTAGAAGTACTAAAGTTATTGTTGTTGTTGTTGTTACTGTTGCATCTTTAAGCGCACAACAACCAAGTGTTGTTATCAATTTGATCATCAAGGCATCATTATCTTCACATTACTGACCACACCATTTTTAGTCTGATTTGAAATGAAAAATAAAAAAAAATTAAGAAAAAAATTTAAAAGGAAAACATAAACCAAAGCGCATAGAATAATAAAATTGAAGCAGAGAAGAATTAAGAAGAAAAAAAAACTAATGCAACAAACTAAGAAATTTTGGTTTATAGAAGGCCTTGAGGACTTTCATTTCAATTAAAGAAAAACTAAAAGGTAGTCATATTCCACAGAATATATAAGAAAGTATTGAAATACCACGCAAATATGTGCTCGATTGAGCCGTAATATTTTGTTAATGTTGGGGTAAAAAATTTGTTCCATCGGGATAGATTTTCTAGATTGTTTAAACGAAAAGCTAGACCAATTTGAAGGACCTTCTACGGAATTTAAATTTTCATTTTTAGGGGAGTCCTGATCAAAACAAATGATAATTTAAGAGTGCAAGGTTCAGATTATGTTATGGCTTACTAAGCGAACATTTCTCAGTTTCTGATGGGTCACCAAATATAAGTAGCTTAGTTAAGATAAAACACAACCCCTTTTCAGTAGATTGAGTTATAACCGTTTGCAAACAATTTAGCTTTAAGCAATACACCAGGTTGTAATAGCAATTCGTCAGAATAACTAATTCGCTTCCAATCTCACCAGACACAGCATTATTTTTTGCCCTGGTGCCACCGTCTGTCGATCATAATCTTTCTCAGATATTATTGTACTCCTCTTTTCTTTGCTCTTAATCTTAATCTTAATACTTCAGAAAGTTTGATTTCCTTGCGTTTTTATCATGAATTAACACATAGAGCTTGTTTGTGTATTCAGCTTCTTCAAATGGTTAATGACTGTTTGGTGGTGAACGCCTAGTTTTCCAGCAAAGTCTTTACAACTGCATGCCGAGGGCTATACATTCGAATGGATGTAATGCTGGATATTACAAGGCCGTTTAAAAATATCAATTACTTGGAACATGTGTGTCTCTCTCCTCAGCGGTATTTTGACCTGCGAGCTAAGATCTTAAATAAACTCCAAGACGGTGTACGACTGACGCATATATCTCAATGAGGTGGCGAACCGACATGAAGTTTGCATCACACGGGTACCGGGACATAATGATATGCCTGGCAACTGCAGAGCAGAAGAACTGGCCAGAAGGGGCACGACCATCGAACTCTCTGATGAATTCTCTACGTTGGGGATCCCTTTGGGGACCCTCGTCAACAGAATATGGGCAACTTCGGATAAGGGCAGAGCGGCGCAAAAGATCTGGTCGAGGCTGAATAGGAGGCGCACGGCGACTCTGCTTAAACTCCAAAGAAGTAGGCTCAGCACTGTTATCGGGGTTATTACGGGGCATTGTATTATAGGAACGCATGCGAGGCGTATTGGTCTTGGACACCTTGCAAATGATTTCTACAGAAGCTGTGGAGATGAAGAGGAAGATGAGATTTCACCTATTGTGCACATGTCCGGCACTTAGTCGGAGGAGAAAGATGTACCTGGGTGCCTACTACATGGAGGATATGGATGAACTGTCGTGTATGAATATTGGCAGTCTAAGTCGCTTCATCGGAAGCTCCGAATGGTTCCTGGAATAAGGGGAAATGAGGAACTGTGGTATCACAATGGGTCCTGCGTGCGGCCTAAGTGTGTCCGCTCATGACTTCATCGAGGGGACAGCCACTTCTACCTACCTACCTACCTAAGATCGTAAAGTCAATAAAACGGAAAGAAAATGATGCTTACCAATGTATCCATAATATGTGCAGCCCTTACGCTGGGTGGAAGTCGGCCAGTATGAAGCCTGCGTTTACCTGTGGCTTTACAACAGGCCGCTATGCATGCTCAAGTGTACTTTTGGTATCAGAGCTACCACTCCAACCAACCTATGTATCCATCTTATAGCCATTCCTACTTCGAAATTGGAATATAGAATATGTAACCATATGCGTTGCATCTCAAGATAGAGATGTCAAACTATCTCGTTTTGTTCCCCTTAGCTGCCCATCGTCACCACTCAACGAATTCTGGAGAAGAAAAAAAATAAGAGGCATTGGTCTATGGAAGTACCACAAAAACTCCCTTTCACTTAGAAACACATAGGCAAAGATGGCAATCAACTGAAGACATTAGTTTGGTTGATTTAGAGCCAAAGGCATGCAGGAAGATCTGCTCTAATATAGAGCATTTGATTGTGATTGTGATTGATAGTGTATATCATTGGAGTGAAAAAGAAAACAACCAACCAGAGAGCTAGGATGGGAAGAAATTTATTTCTTAAAGGAATTATCTGAAATAATAATCTGTTGGTCAATAAACTGGTCGAATTGATTTGCACAAGATACTATTGAAGGAAATTTGTTATCAACTAAATTAATCGCGGGTTCTGCGCCATGTCTGTACTAAAAGGTAGAAGCTTGAAAATCTTTCAAATAAAAATTAAAATTCCTGAAGAGGCACTTTAGAAGTCATTAAAGTGATTAAGTCTTAAAATTTTTTTTTAATCTAAAAACCGTATTTTATTTTTAACAGCTGATGTTGGCAACCCTTAAATATCTGCCTTATTATTGCACATACCCTGCAATGAAACTGCACTATCAAGATCGTTAAGTGAAGATCATATGTTTACACCAATTGCTGCAAAAAAAAACAGAAAAAAAGCCTTGGACTTTGCCGTCATTAACGGCGACTTCAACGTTCAAGAGGGCTAAGTGTGTGTGTGAGAGAGTGTATAACTGACCAGACAGAATTAACACGTGAACGTGATGCACACCTTTTGTTAATTTTATTTTTTTATGGCATTATTTGTTGCCTGCTATTTTAAAGGCACCTCTAGTTAAATTTGGTGTTATGAAAACGTAATAAGTACATACTTTAAGGCTAACAGACACACTCACATATACATACACACATGCGTGCTCAAACAACACTGTTGAACTCAAGTGAAAATACTTAAAGTAAGCAAGCGTAGCTGCAAAATAAAATTGAGTATCAAATCTTTTGAAAAAACACCCAATAACCCAGCAAACATTTTCATACTTAATACAATGTAAGGAAAAATGTTTTAAAAATTAATCAACAGTTAAAGTAAAGGTTTGCTGTGTTACAAAACTAATGAAACAAGTAGTTTTCCTTTTGGCTTTATAAAGAGAGGAGAGGCTTGCCTGGCCAATACAGTGTGAGTGTGTAGAACAACTGATGGTTACCCATCAGGCGTCAGGGTAATTTAGCTTGAAATTAGTAACCATCTACACTTCGTTTTCCATTTTTTTGTTGTTTTTTTTTTGTTTCTTTCTGCAAGTGAACCAAAAATAATAACAGCCAGCATTCCTAGGGAATTTGGTTCTGACCAAAGTTACTTTGGATTTCAGCCGGTAATGCGTTGTTGTTATATTGCAGGTGCGCTCGCGTAAAGAGTCTTTTCTTTGGTTTTTTTTTCTTCTTATTTTTTAAAGTGTTTTGTGGTTAAACCAGTTTAAAGATTTTTATTTTTAAATCATCATTTTGTTGTGCTGTGTGTGTGCATGGGCATGGGCTCTGACTTTGGGTCTCACTTAACAAAGTTGTTTGTGGCCATAAAAAGAAGAAGAAGAAAAAAACAGTGAATAATGCCACCTTGAAATTTTGTTTTTGGTTGCAAAGAAGATCAAAACCTTAACAAAAAAGAAGAAGCATAAATTTAAAGTGTGATGGTGGCCAAACAATAAACGCCACTTGCTTATTTTATCACTAGGGGGCCTATTTACCAACTTATAAAGAACACATTAAGTGTGACAATGAAAGTTTACATAAATCTGGTTAAACTTTGTAAAATATATTGTAGCAGAGAGCAAGAGATGAGAGGAATTTAGGTGCTCGCCTAAAAGAATGTGAAATATGGACCAAACAATTCTTTCTGCTAAAAATATCGTGGCATAAGACTTCAGGGCACTGGCCAGGCAACGTGTTACCCGAATGAGCCTTAATTAACAATATTTGTACAACATTTTGTTGAAAGGCTTGAAAACATTACCATAAAAGCCCTTGGCTCTACGAACTTTTTCCCTAGTTTCGTGGTATTCGGCCAGTTCAGGGACTGTGCTTTCCTGAGGCCTTACAACCGACCGCTGTGCATGCTCGAGTGAACTTTAGTAATCAAAGCTAACACTTCGACCTAATCTAACCTAAGTTTCAATAATGCATCAGTTGTCGATGGCCGCCAAATGCATGCAATCCCATGGAGAAAACATTCTCTAGAGAGCTCGATCAAAGATGCTAAAATGTGAGAAGGTTTAAAACCAGAGCAGTACACTGACATACATAACATAACATAATTAGTCATTACAACCCTTCAGTCAGGATTTCTCACACCACTTATGTTGTGTATGTTAATTTTTATACATGTGTGGCGGCGCCTACAGTTTAAAATCGACTCCGAAACTTTTCGATTCGATTTTTGAGAAACTTTTCTTGGCAATTTTCATTTACTTGCAGAGTTTTTGGCAGAAATCTGCTGAAAAGAAGTCACTGAAGAAATATTTTTCAGATTTGTTTTTTGCTGGGGATGTCTGACCTAGGATTTGAACAGAGACCTCATGTCTAATAAGCCAACACACTACCTACTAGACTACGGTGACGGCGACGACGGCAGTATACTGACACATGAGGTAAAACCCATTTATTCCTCCTCCTAAGGCCTACAGCTCCTGTAGGAGACTTTTATAGAAATCCCAAATGTTTCGGCATGGTTACCAAAAGGAGTGTGATTCTTATTAATCACCACTGTGCGATGGACGGCCATGCGACTTTAGGAAAAAGTCAGTTGGCGCTCTTTTTGTCCATACATATCCAGCAGAGTCTAGCAATGTTACATGTATACTCCTGCTTGGGGATGCCACTTACCTCAGTCAAGTTGGCGGAAATTCTTTCGAGACGCCAACCAATCCTGGGTCAATGAGAAGTCCTGCTCCATCGCTAGGCTCACTTGGCCCTCGTCGGATAGAAGGAGCACCAACCAGTTACTTGGACTTGATCGTAAGGTAATTTCGATCACAGTGGCCATGTGTCATTGTGTTGTGGGAAGACACGCAGAAAGAATGCAGCTGCCATCTCACGACTTCTGCTGTGGGTGCAGATCCGCTGAGGAAGAGGATACTGTTATCCACATTCTTTGTCAATGCCCATCTCTTGCGAGGTGTATAGATTCTTTGGCTCTCCAATCCTTATCAGCTTGACGGTGCTATGATCCTTTGATGTCAAGGATATAGCCTCGTTTATCAAACTTTCGAGCTGGTTTTCCAGCGTGGGAGCAGTCGTGCTTTAAATGTGCAGCCCTTGCGCTGACCAACTTCTTCTTCTTCCCTGGTTTGAAGGAACTTGGTCAGTACAGAGACTACGTTCACCTGTGGCGTCACAATCGGCCGCTATACGTGCTCAAGTGAGCCTTTGGTATTAAAGCTACCACTCCAACCCACTTACCTACCTGCCACAAACGGAATTGAGCTTTACCCGTAAAACGAGTCGCCGTAGTCTAGTGCGTTGGATTATTAGATGTTAGGCCACGGTTCACACTTCTGGACAGACATCTTGAATGAAATATGAAAAAATATTTCTTCGGCGAATGTTTGTCAGCAGATTTCTGGCAAAAACTCTGCAAGTAAATAAAATTGCCAGGAAAAAGTTTCCCAAAAATCTAACGTTTGGAGTCGACTTTAAATTGTAGGTCCTGCCACTCATGTAGAAAATTAAGCACACAACGAAAGTGGTGTGTTACGACCTGGTGGTCGTAATCCTGACTGAAGGATTGTAATGACCAATTACGTATTTTGTGTACGTAAAACGAGTGGACAATATGCAAAATAACTGAGGCAATCGGGATACCAAAGCCCTGTTACATGCCAGCTCATCAGCAACGCAGTTTGCCACAATTTTCTTATGTCCCGGAAACCCTAAAAGATTTGCCTTAATACGATCCGAAATTTCTCTTAGAAATCCTCGGCTTTCAGGGACAATCTTCACTGAAGTCATTTTGAATCTCCACCACAAGACACACCACTTTTCATTGGAAAATTTGTTAGGCGGCGAGGCTTATTTTTAGAATTTTGCAGGAAAGTTCGCAGTCAGTTTTAGCTTCAGGATTGGATGTGTTATCATTGACCACCTTCAATATGTTTCTTGGAGTTATTTCAGAAATAAATCTCCATAGTTTTTAACTTGGCAACCATGTTTATGATTTCCATCGATCAAACCTCCTCCCTAATGGCCTGCAAACATGAATGCAACAAATAACCAGTAACGCATGAAAAAAAAACAGAAAAAAAAGTACGAAAACAAGGCGAATCGGGAGAAGAAATATTCATCAACATGATTATCAAAAGTAATGAGCTTGTTATGACTTTTATGGTTACAAACAACAAAACTGGTTACATAAAAGGGCTAAAACCTCTTAGCCTTTTATAACAAGCCAGAAAACAAAAAAAGAGCATAAAGCGGCTGGAATTTTAAAAACGCATGGCAGCCAGCACATGTGGTGTGAAATATCATGAGCAACAAAGCAAAAAAAAAAAAGAAAATTTGCACTTGCTTTACTTAGTATTTTAAGGTATAATACATATATTTTAATTAAAAAATAAAAAAAATAAATAAAACATACAGGGTGAATTATAGCTTACAAATGATCAATTAAATCAAGCAGTGCCGTAGTGTTATGGCATTACAACATGGATTTGAATTTCATTGAATCATTGACTTGTTAAACCCGACTAGATTTTTTTAAAACAATAAAAAGAGGGGCGATTAAATTTAAATAAAAAAAGAAAGACAAAGAATCCTTTAATTTAAAATGTTTTTGTATTCGAATTTATTTTCCCAGTTTTCTATGAAAAAAATAAAAATAAAATAAAATGGACGTAGTATGTGGTAATTTGTGTGTTCATTTAATTTTCAATTAAAATCAAATAAAATAAGTTCTACCACCACCATATAATGATGTTGTACTTTTCAATTTATTTATCGCTTCGACAAACGACTACATACTCTAAAACAGCAGCAGCTGCAGCAGCATCAGTATTTGCCTATGCTAAATAGGCCTGTATGCCTCAAATGAGGACGCTGTGTGTAGTATATTCCAGCCATAGTTGTAGTGGCAGTGCGTATACGGCCTGGTCTCTATTTTGGTTGATTGTTATGCGTTTGGCTATTTGATTTTGTCTAAACAATAACGTAAAAGCTCTTTATTTTGCCTGCGGTTATTTGTAGAGAGTATTAGTGGCCTAAATAACCACATCAAATGTGTACAGATACACACACACACACACACGCATATATAAAATTTAAAATAAAATTGAAATCGCCAAACGCTTTTCCCGTCAACTACAAGTTAACATACAGTGTGCGGCAAAATCAATTGAATTTAAAGGAATTTCTAGACATTTTATAATAACAATCGACATTCATCTGAAGACCTATGTTAACTGGATTTTTAGAATCAATAAACGTTTCGAAAATATTCCATGTTTATTTGCTATTTGCTATTTTAGGGTACGGGTGCCTGCTTGAGAAATGCCTTCAGTTATTTATAAACTAGTAAATAGGCCTTCAAGCATGGAAAACAATTTTTAGTTACTTAAACGAAATCAATATCCTTTCCGGATAAGTTGTCCAATCTAATGAATTTATTTTTATTAATAATCCAGTCAAAGTCGCCGTAGTATAGTAGGTAGTGTGTTGGCTTATTAGACGTAAGGCCACAGTTCAAACCCCCTGTCAGATATCAAAACGAATTTATGAAAAAATATTTCTTCGGCGACTTCATCTCAGCAGATTTCTAGCAAAAACTCTGAGAGTAAATACAATTGCCCGTAGTCTAGTAGGTACTGAGTTGACTTATTAGACGTGAGACCCTAGTTCAAATCCCATCGCAGGCATCTCGAACACGACGAAAAATTAAAAACCATTTCCTCGGCGACTTCCTCTCAGCAGTTTTCTGGAAAAAAGTCGATTTTAACATGCAGATTACACCATTTATGATTAAAATTAATAAACATTACATAGGTGATATGAGAAGCTAGGTCGGAATCCTGACTGAATGGATGCCTAATTGTGTAAATAAGTAAGTATACTGTCAGTGCATAATCGAAACCACATTTTCTTTTAATTTAAAATATAACCCAGGAATATTCTTTCCAATCTGGAGATCAAGCGCGGGATCACTCTACCCTACAGCAGCTACTATGGTCTCAATAGGCAATTGAGTAGCAGAGACCTATATCGTACGACAAAACTAATACTGTACTAGCCGCCCATACTCCCCGTGCTTCTTTATGACGTAGAGACATGGACACTATTATGCACTGATGCAGCAGCCTTGAGAGTATTCGAGAGAAAAGTCCTACGTAAGATCTTCGGTCCAGTGCGAGTTGGCGATGATTTCCGCATCCAATAGTGAGCTGTATGCGCTCCTCAACGACATAGACGTTATGCAGCATATTAACATCCAGCGGATGCGCCGGTTCAGCCATGTCGTTCAAATGGAGGAGGATGCTCCGTAAAAACGGGTATTTGATGCAAGGATCTGCGGAAGTCGGCGAAGAGGACTACCTTTTATTGCTTTGAAGGACCAAATCGAGAAAGCCCTGTCATCGATTGGTGTGACCAACTGGCCTAGGCGCGCAAGAAGCAGAGGCTTGTGGAAAGATGTATTAAGACAGGCCGAAATCCGTTAATCTTGTTGTTAATGGCCAATTAAATAAATAAGTAAGTAAATACGCCATCCATGTAGTCTCCGTAGTCTAGTAGGTAATGTGTTGGCTTATTAGACGTAAGACCATAGTCCAAACTCCAGCTCCGACGTCTCGAACAAAACGAAAAATTAAAATTCATTTCCTCGGCGACTTCCTCTCAGCATTTTTCAGGCAAAAAGTCGACTTTAAGCTGCAGGTCCCGCCACTCATTGATAAAATTAACGCACTTGGTTGGAATCCTGACTGAAGCGTTTTAATATTTAATTGAGGAAGTAAGTAATAAATAGGCCTTCTCATGATGAATCTATAGAACATCCAACGATCCAGTAAAAGTTTTAAAGTGAATACATACCTAATCTCATGGCTTTAGGTTAGCTTAGGTTAGGTTGCAGTGGTAGCTTTAATACCAAAATCTCACTTGAGCACGCATAGTGGCCTGTTGTGACACCACAGGTGAACGCAGTCTCTGTACTGACCAAGTTCCTCCAAACCAGGGAAGAAGAAGAAGTTGGTCAGCGCAAGGGCTGCACATTTAAAGAACGACTACTCCACGCTGGAAAGGCAGTCCAAAAGTTTGATGAACGAAGCTATGTCCTTGACATCGATTGATGATAGCTCCGTCAAGCTGACAAGGATTTTGCACATCGCAAGAGATGGGCATTGACAAAGAAAGTGGATGACAGCGAATCTGCATTAACAGCAGAAGTCGTTAGCATGGCTTTCGAAAGTGTAGTGCAATTGCAGTTTTCTTTGGATCTAGAGATGCCAGAGTTTTGAAACTGTACACCATTTCCCTATCATCCTGATGAGTGAATTTAAAAGAAATTTAAAATTTTCGTTGCGTTTCAAACATTGTTCATCAATATTTATTGCCGGCTGTTGTACAAATTTTTTCGTTGACCATTTTAGGAAAACTGTTCACCACTGACATGTAATTACACGCACTTAGGAAATATTCTGATTGAAAATAATTACGAAACCATTAATATGTGTTGTATGATTAAAATAAAAACAGCAACGATAACTAAAAAGAAAGAAAAAAAGAATGACAAATAATATAAGCGTTGCCACACAATATAAAATTTATTTTGAAACCTGACAGACTCCCACCACCACCACCCCCCTGTTTGCCATTATCTTTAATAACTTTACCATTTTAATGTAACATTATTAGAGCCTTATACGATTTATACTCGTATATACAGTCATTCTCCTGCCTACAATATAAACATACATATAAATAGGTGCTTGTGTGTATATATGTACGTATACATATAGGCAGTCATTGGTCATGTATTCCCTGGAGTAGTTTAGGAAACATCAATTGGAAGTGTTGGCTTTGGCGCGAAATATGTTATGGTTTAAGTTCATGTTTAATTTAAAATCATACCACTCATGGGCCATAAACGTTTGCCTATGCTTGTGTGGAAACAGCAACAGCAACAACAACAACAACAACAACAACTTGTATGGCTGTGAACAATAAGAACATCATCATCAACATTATGGCCATCACTAACGCTTTTGGCTAAAAGCAAAGCGGAACAAAAAAATGAAAACACCAAATGAAAGTGGCAAAAACGTTTTTGGATACTAAAAACACCGCCTGCCTGATTGAAAAATACGTTATAAATACGCATTTTGACCAACAAATTAATGGCATTTGTAGGGTTTTTATATTGTTTTTGGTTATTGTGGCATTGACTGCTTGCGTTTGACAGAAATACATACTTTAATGCATAAAAGGCCCACAATTTTATTGTGTACAGTTTAGTGATTGAATTTGATTTTGAATTAAAGTGGTCTACGTAATGAAAGGAAATCATGTGTTTTATATTGACAATAAAGTGAGTGGAGATTTAACGAGACTGCAGTTTTTTTTCTTAAAAAAACCCTAAATATTTAAAACAGGCCATAAAATATTAAAAGTCCTTCAAATCTGTAACGCAGATCTCGCAGTTAAAGCTAACAACACAAGGCCCTTAGGTTTGCTGGTATAGAATTATGAATGAAGTTTGACAATTACATTGACACTGTATAGTTGGAAGGATATAAAAAATATCATATGATATGCTCAACAATATCTCTCATTTGTAGATCGCAATACTTCATATAACTCTCCTTGCTACAGTGATAAAAGAATCATAGAGGATTCGACTATGCTTGTATGACAACTGCCAGATAATTGTTCAAAGTGTAGACACAAATTGCCTCTTAACCCAAGAAGCAGTATTCCTTTTATGAAATCTGTAGTAATGGTATGCCCTTTCCATGCCAATGTGGCACTCTTTCGCAGTCGTCTTGCATATCCATTTAAGTCCTATTGAGGGTTCCAATTTTATTTAGATTGGTCAACAAACTGTCTGATCATTACTTGATTATGAACGAAAACCAATATCCCTTGACCCCTTTCACAAGACTTCATCTTCAAGGATATGTAAGTTGGAGTGGTAACTTTCATACCAAAGCTTACTTGAGCAAGCATAGCGGCCCGCTATGACGCCACAGGTAAACGCAGTCCCTATACAGAACGAGTTCCACCAAACTAGGGATGAAGTTGATCAAAACAAGGGCTGCGCACTAAAAGCACGAAAAGGGCAATAGTAAACATATTTGACTGAAGGACATTTTCTTGAAGGACAGCTTTTGGTTTTTTCCTCAATACCTCTCATTATAATGCATCGGATTGTAAACAAACATCGTTGCAGCAAGAAAATCATTTTTTCGACTAGTAAAAGCTTCAAGTTTATTTTCACAATGATCAGACTTACTAATGGCTTTAAAGGA
Organism: Sarcophaga carnaria; assembly: GCA_958299815.1. Classification (NCBI taxonomy): domain Eukaryota; kingdom Metazoa; phylum Arthropoda; class Insecta; order Diptera; family Sarcophagidae; genus Sarcophaga; species Sarcophaga carnaria. The sequence continues at coordinate 121,891,160 of OY283153.1, read as the reverse complement.
CAGATGTTGCTATGATTTCTTTGGTTCTCAAATCTAAAGGGGTATTGCCGTTACTATGAGAATTGCCTGGACAACTGATGCAATGTCCACAGTTCTTATTACTTTTGGTGATAGAAAGTCGAATATGGAATCTGCGAATTGATGTGACTAGTAGCAGCTTGAAGTCGCCGTAGTCTAGTAGGTAGTATGTTGGCTTATTAAACGTAAAGCCTTGGTTCAAATCCCAAGTCAGACTTTCAGGTGACTTTCACTTAGCAGACTTCTGGCAAAAATTGTGAGAATAAATGAGTGCCGCCACTCATCATTATGTATGTATGTATGTATGTACATATGTATAAATCATTGTAAGCAAACAACGTAGTAGCAACAAAAGCTTCAAGTATATTGGCATGATGCTGTGACTTACTAGTTATTTCCTTGGTTCTAAATTCTAAAGGGCTATATCTACCACAATTTACTTGGCATTCCATCAGTTGACGAAGTCTGCAGTTCCCATTATTTTTGATGATACTTCGGAGAGAAAGTTGAATAAGGAATCTGCGAATTGTTGTGACCAGTAGCAGCTTCAAAGTCTCAGATGAAGTTTACATAAGGTACTCTGCTTGAGATTTTCTAAATAAAATTTGCCACCTCACACATACAGTGTGAAGAAGAAGAACTATTGGGTACAAGGAGGGTCTAGCATTGGCGAAACATAAACTACAATATCGCCGCTGTATTAGCTAAGTGTAGTCAACTTTCTTATGACACTTATTTCTTGAATATTTGACGTCTACCGCAATTGTAGTGAATGAGTTGACTTAATTTTTTTTTCGAAAAAACTGCATTGAAAGTTTGTTACTCTAACATCCAATCACCATATCTACATACATAATTGGTCATTACAACTCTTCAGCTAGGATTACGACCTAGCTTCTTCTTACACCACTTCAGTTGTGTGTGTTAATTTTAACCATGTGTAAAGGGATCTTCAGTTAAAATCGTGCCTAAACGTTTGATTTTTGAGAAACTTTTAATGGCAATTTAATTTTACTCTCAGAATTAGTTTACTCTCAAAATGGCTTTAATTGTTGCATCAGTAGTAGTAGTAGTAGCATCGCTCCTATGTTAACCAATCGATAGAGTACAATACAAATTTTGTTTGTTTCCAAATTCATTTTAATTTTAAATTTCGTCCTTTACATCCTTAATTCATATCTACACCAGAGATCAGCAATGAGTATTCAAACAGATGAGTAGAATCGAACAATACTCATAATTTCTGATACTTTTACGCATTCATACTTATTTTAATATCATGAAATCTCTACCCATATTCAAAGTTTGAAGTACTCACCATATTCATACCAGAGCTCAGCAATGAGTATTCAAAAAGATGAGTAGAATCGAATCATACCCATAATTTATGATGCTTATACGGATTCATTCATTATTTTAATATCATGAAAACTCTACTCATATTCAAAGTTGGAAGTACTCATCATATTCAGACTTAACAACACGTATGATGTTGTTGTGTTTGACTCTCCATAACTCAACATTTACAAGAATCAAAAAATAAGTATGAATCGCTTAGGAACACTAAAATACTCACGAAAAGGTTGGATGTTTGCTCTGCTTCGTGCTTCTAAGACTGTAAATTTTGAATCGAGTGACTCGAATCATTTATTGGTATTATAAGTACATATTTTGCTAAAGTTATGAATCTAAATAAGTAGTCTTATGAATCAAAAATATTTTGAATGGTATGAGTTTGATGTCAACGTTGTAAGCATACTCATTGCAACCTGTACTTATAAATCAACGTTGTAGTGAGTATGAATGAATCAGAGTACATAGTTAAATTTCAATATTGTTGACTCACTTATGTTCAAAATTTCATGAGTGCTTATGAGTAGCGAAAAAACGATTCATTGCTGATCTCTGATCCATATACTATACATTGTTGTATTGGCCTCTTATGAAATTATATTTTCCATTGGATTTCTTTTTCTATTCACTTCTGATCAATACGATTTGGAATATGAAAATTGCATTAAAAATTATAATGCCTTTGGTCTTATGGTGGTAGATCCTTCCTTCCACATATTGACCTTTAAATATTCATTATTATTTACATCAATTTCTGTCTTCATGTCTTTTGAAAACTACTGACAATATTTATTAAAATTTCTTTCTTTAACATAAGCGCAGAAAAAATATGCCTTTAAGGCATGTTCATTTCTTTGCTTTTTTGTAGCAATTCACCTCGATAAAGGCCAATGATACAACTTTTACACGTTTTAAATGGAATAGAAAAGAAGAATAGGAGAAGAAAAAAAGAAAAAGGAAAGAAAAAAATTGGAAACCAATTTTGATTTCTGTTTTATGAGGCACAAACAAACAGGCAACATAGAACAAGGCATAAGGCAACAGAAGCTTTTATAATTATTACAAGAGAAGTGGCAATTTGTTGTTGTTTTGTTTATTTTTATTTTTATTTTTATTTTAACTCTTATTTTATATACGACAACAACGACAACAGCAGCAGCAACATGCATAATAGGTTAGATATGCAGATGTTTGATTTAAAGTTGCTTACTTACTCCATGCAACATTACGTTGTCAGCAGCATACGGTAGTAGCAAGCAAGCAAGCATGAGTATGAGTAGCAGAATTTGTAATTCAAGTGGAAGTGTGGCAAATGCATTATGACATATGATTACAATTGCCAATGTTAAATATAAGCCTATAAAAAACAAAAACAAAAAACAACAAAAAGAAATAAAAAAAGAAACAAAATTGCAACATAAAAATGTAAATGTATCCTACAATACAGCGGATGCTGCATAACATTTTCTCTAATGCCATCCATACACACATACTGCACGACAGTCTACTCGTACTTCGTAACCATACGCTCTCATACATACGACCATCATATTTAATATTCCCGTAGCTATTGTAGCCTTTGGTTGCCGTTTGTCTGTCTCTATCTGTTCGGTCGGTCTATCGTTGCCTTCGTTTTGTTTTGTTTTTTTGTTGTTCTTTTATTTTCTATGCCTGCCATAGAATTGATGGCTGGCTACTCACAAGGATGGCTATAAAACTATGGAATTGTTGTTCTTTTACTCACTTTACATTACATTTACATTTACATACTCTATATGGGCGATTTATCTGTTGTTGTTGTATGTTGTTTTATAAAGAGTTCTAAAAAAAAATAAAAAAGATCCTTAAAGTGTTGTTTATAGTTGTTGTTGTTGCTGTTTTTATTGTAGGCCTTTTTTACACCCTACTTATAGACTGACTGCTGCCTAGTTGCTGTTGGTGATGCTGATGATTGAGTGTAAAATATTTGAAATTTTTATTGTTGCATTATATGGCCTTGCAATCATATTAATTTCCTATTAGACATTGGAAGATGGCAGATATCAAATTTTAAGGCAGCTATTCCTTCAAAGGAATGAGTATCATGTCTTCTTCATGACATTTGTGATAAGAAATTGTGCTTTAAAGAGTCTTGTTGTATACATAGGATTTTAAAACGTGGCAAAGATGAATATTTTTTGATAGGAGAGTACAAGTAAAGGCACTTTATTATCTATAAATTTACACTAGAAATATGCAAAATCAGGGCCTATTTATGGTTTGAGAACAAGTTGAAGTGATGTGCAAATTAGTCGTTTGTGTAGGCCGGACTAAACTAAAGGGTTGTAATGACCAATTATATATGCATTTAGGCCGGAGTTATCATCAAAAAACTGAGTGTGATTTTTTGTCATCATATCGGATTAGAAGGCGACCGATCATTACATAAAAAATATCACAGGTACGCCTGACAACTGAAGTTGAAAATTCCTATTAAGGGATCACAAAAATATGTTTGTAATATGATTTCTTGGTATGCTACTTACTTACTTAATTAATTGGCCATTAACAACCTAATAAACGGATTTCAACCTGCGTTAACACATCCTTCCAAGAGCCTATGCTTCTTGCGTGCCTACGTTAGTTGGTCACAGCAATCGATGACATGGCTTCCTCACAGGCCCTTCCAACGCAAACAAGATGGTCCCTTTCGCAAATCCCCGTCTCGCCGGAGCATCCTTCTCCATTCGAACGACATGGCCGAACCAGCGCAGCCGCTAGATGTTAATACGCTGCACGATGTCCATGACGTTGAGGAGCTCATACAGCTCACTATTGGATCGAATGTGGAAATCATTGCCAACTCCCTCTGAACAGAAGAGCTTACGTTGGCCTTTGCTCTCGAATACTATCAAGGCTGCAGCATCAGTGCTTAATAGTGTCCATGTCTCTGCGCCATAAAGAAGCACGGGGAGGATGAGCGGCTAGTAGAGTATACGTTTTGTCGTACGAGAGTTACTCAATTGCCTCTTGAGACCATAGTAGCACCTCTTGGCAGGAGTGATAAACTTCGCAAGATTATTCCGAAAAATGTCGGTGTCTTCTGTATTCAGCTTCCTACAGCGTTTTCGTGTTTCTAGAACTGAAAAATAAACACAGATTTTCAACAACTGTTCGAGTTGGAAACAATTTCCCTGAATAAATTCAGGGTTACACTAAAAAAACGATTCGATTCAATTGATTAATTTACGAACAGTATATAGTAAGAAATGGTCCTACTTAACACATTCGTAATAGGGACCTCAGACCTGGTTTGTGAAACTATACGTTCAATGGGTTCTTAATTTTTAAAAAATTACGGTAACGAGGTCTTGGAACGTTTGTAATTTGATTACCCTGACTAGGCATTTTAATGTCCTTAGTATGGTACTCTTTCAAAGTGTCAAAATCTTCTGTGATGAACGTACCTACCTACCTTCCCCCACAAGCCCGTGGGGGTAGGTAGGTAGGTAGGTTGGAGTGGTAGCTTTGATACCAAAAGCTGAACGCATTCCCAGTGCTGATCAGGTTTCAACAAACTAAGGAAGAAAAAGAAGTTGATCAGCGCAAGGGCTGCACATTAAAAGCACGACTACCCTACGCTGGAAAACCAGCTCGAAAGTTTGATAAACGAAGATATCTCCTTGAGATCAGTGGATGATCGTTCCGTCAAGCTAACAAGGATTGGAGAGCCAAATAACCTATATCTGCATCTCGCAAGAGATGGGCATTGACAAGAAAAGTGGATAACAGTGTCCTCTTCCTCAGCGGATCTGCACCCACAGTAGAAGTCGTTAGATGGGAGCTGCATTGTTTCCACGTGTCTTCCCATAACCTAATGACCAGTAAGCATGGCCACTGTGATCGAGATTACGCTACGACCAAGTCCGAGTTGCTGGTTGGTGCGTCATCGGGGTCTAAGTGAGTCTAGCGGTGGAGTAAGACTCCTTATTGATCCACGATAGGTTGGCGTTCCGAAAGAGTTTCCGTGCAATGGCCAACTTGACTGAGGTAAGTGGCATACCCAAGACGATTGAAGAGGATTCCGGAAGGAGTGCACCATTTTCCCGAAATGTTACTGTGCCCAGGGACCCAGACAAATGAGAGCTTGTAGGGGGAAACTGTATTATTTAGTTCTTGGTTTAGTAGTTGGCCCTATTCTATCAAATCATTATTCTTTTTCAAAACAGTTGTGTTGTTATTGTTTTGTAGTCGTTCTTTATTGCCTTTTCCTTCCGAAATAATAAAAAAGGCTCACGACAAAGTCGGTGTTGCTGCCATACTAGCTTTTTTTTAGAATTTCCATTTATTGCAATCTATGTAAATTGTATTGTAAAACACAGGATATGCAATTTGCTAGAAGGCCTTTTTATTGCAAAACACTGAGTGGATACAGTGGGCCAATGAAGAGAAATATACTCTTGTTAGGAAAAATCTTAAATGAAGAAAAATTTTAAAAGCGTATGCTGTTAAAAAAACCCACATTTATTTAAAATATTTAATTGATATGAAGTAAATCTCTTGATATTTTCCAAGCCCACTGTTAGACATTGTCTATTAGATATTGTTTTATGTCCCACTTACAATTTGCTGAGTGTTAATGTATGGCTATGGCCTTAAAAAAAACTGCACACATAAAAATGAAAATAAAAACGAGAAAAAAATAAAAAAAAACAATTCCAATAAGAACGGGCAATAAAATGTATTAAAAAACAACAACAACAACAACAGTGACAACAATATGAGAATAACTTTATGAAAAATCATTTGTTTTCTAAAACTGGCAGATGACTTTTAATTTCTTGTCTCACTCACTGCACCATCAAAGCTTTTGAATGAAATGTCCTGCGGCCTTTTGTAAGGAAATTGTTTGCTCGACAAGCCAATCATAACGAGAAACAGCAACAAAATATTGAAACTAATATTTACAAGTGTAAATCTATTAGAAAAACATTAAAAAAAACAAAATTAGTTAACATGGGCTTATTGTCATATTTATGTATGTATGATGATCGAGATGGCAAAGCCCATCAGCAAATTTCCTTTCCTTATTCAATTGATTACTGGACTAATTGTCATATTTTTCTATTTTAAAACGTATGTATGAGTATGAGTAGAGCATAGAAATAATTTTACAAAAGTTTTTTTTTTTAGTTTCTGTTAACAAAACAACAAAATTTGTTAACATTCAATTATAGCCAACAATTTATTTGTTGCAATACAATAAGCAAGCCGCTTGCTGAATAGAAATTGTACAGGAAAATAAAATTTTTTTTTCGAAATTGAGATGAGAGATGACATATGAAGTGGCAAATAATGAAATCTTGTTTGGGGAAATTCTTATAATATGTTGAGGAAATTAAAATTTATATGTATGGACTACTAAAGCCAGTTATAATTGACGAAGCAGAGTGTATGAGACTGAAATATCTGAGTGCAATTGTAAATCTCTAACTTTCCTGGAGGGAGAAAGTAATGGAGAATTAAAGAAAGTAATCACAGCATTCGTGACTCTGCGCCATAAAGAAGCACTGGGAGGATGAGCGTCTTGTAGAGTATTAGTTTTGTCGTACGAGAGAGGTCTCTGCTACTCAATTGCCTATTGAGCCCATAGTAGCACCCGTTGGCTGACTGACATCATTTTTGGTATTAACGGCGAAGCCAAGATAAAAAGTATCGGCCGTGTTAGTAGACTCCCGTTCAATAGCACTAAAGGCAGCAGTAACATCTCGCTTGGTATGCCCTTGGACACTTTTTTGAAAAATAGTGCCATTGCGATGCACTCCCGCATTCTGCACAACGCTCTCCATGAATAAGTAGAAGAGGTCGCATGATAAATGATCACCTTGGCTGAACCTCGCACGTGATCAAAAGGTTCGAAGATGTCCATTCCATTGCTGCAAAAATACGATCCCTTATGGGGCTATCGTCGACAAAAAGTTGGTATGTGTTGACTTGTTTTTCGTGGGTCTTTTCCAGGATATGAGGCAGTGTGATGGTGGACTTGCCAGGTACGCACTGATAAGGTCCAATCAGTGCTTTGACGATTGGTTTCAGTCGCTCGCGTAATACGTCCATAAGAACCTTATATGCGATAGCTTCATACCCCTGAAGTTGGCGCATATCGTAGGCTCTCCCTTTTTCCGGACAGGACAGAGGACACTGAATGTGTTACCAATTTTGCACTCTTAACTTTGCAGGAAGACGCTCCGGGCTTAAAACTTACGGTTAGTTGCTTAACCTTTTGATAGAATTTTCGAGCGTCATTCCTAGATGAAGTCGCCGTGGTCTAGTAGGTAGTGTGTTGGCGTATTAGACGAAAAGCCAGGGTTCGACCCCCGGGCCAGACATCAAAATAAAATGGCGACTTCCTCTCAGCAGATTTCTGGCAAAAACTCTGAGAGTAAATAACATTGCCATGAAAAGTTTCTCAAAAATCTGTCGTTCGGAGTCGACTTTAAACTGTATGTCCCGCCACTCATGTATAAAATTAACACACATAAGATAAGTGGTGTGAGAAACTAGGTCGTAATCCTGACTGAAGGGTTGTAATAACCAATTACGTACGTACATTCCTAGATCTATACATCTCGCCGTCCCTGCTCCCTCTTCTTGCTTCTGAAAACTCGTCTCTCATCCCTTCTCCTCTCTCTATAGTTCTCGACAATTTCTCGCGTAGTAGCTGACTACAACGTTTTCCTGTAGAAAATGCTCTGGTTAACCACCACAGCCTAAGAGACGATCTCCTCCGGCGAAGAGGATAAGGAGGAGGCAATTCGGCATGAAAAATCGTTGTTGGCTGACTAAGGCTAACACCTCAATTGCGTCTCAGTCATGATTTTATGGGATCTTTTGTTGTTTTCATTACATTATTAAAATAGTAAACCAAAGTACCTCTTAAAATACGTTTTAAATACCAGAAAGCTTTCAGATAAAACCGTGTACAAAACGTGTTTCCTTAACAAAGATTTCATTTGATTTTCTATAATTAAACTTTCAATTCTTTTAAATCACAAATCTATTTTGAAATATCGAACACACACTTGAAGAAGGAAAAACTCTCTGACAGACATGAGTGAGTTGTGTGTAGGTGTGCCAATTCAATGCTTAACTGTCACATGACTACCAACGAATCAGTTGATTTAATATGAGTATATGGGATCCTTTTTACTTGTCATTTTATAAACAAATAAACACGCATACACATCCCTATATAAAGGGTCCGCCAAATAACTTTTTTTTTTTGAAAATGCTTTAAAAAAAGCTACTGAATATTTTCTCAAATTTCTTTTTTTATTTGAAATAAAATAATTTCATTCAAATGGCTGCCTTGGCTGGCCATGCAGTAGCCTACACGATCGGTCCAATTTTTAAGCACATTATCGATTGTGTGCATCTGTATTTCACCAATGGCTTCACGAATATTGTCCTTTAAAGCGTCAATTGTCTCTGGCTTGTCGGCGTAACACTTATCTTTGACGCCACCCCACAAATAAAATAGTCCAACGGTGTCAAATCGCAGCTCCGAGGTGGCCAAACAACATCAGCTCTGCGGCTGATAATGCGATCTTCAAAAACAGGGCGTAAAACATAGAGTGTAGCTTCGGCTGTGTGGCACGTAGCGCCGTCCTGTTCAAACCAAATGTGGCCAATATCCTCATCTACAATTTTTGTGAACAAAAATTCATTCAACATGGCCCGATTACGATCGCCATTGACTGTAACGGCTACTCCTTGCTAATTTTCGAAGAAAAATGACCCAATTATGCCTCTGGACCAAAATCCGCACCAAACAGTGACTCGTTTTGGGTGCGTCGGCTTTTCAATGTATGCGTGCGTGTTTTCTGTGCCCCAAATGCTACAATTTTTTTGTTTTTTTTATATACCCGCCAAGATCAAAATGAGCTTCATCTGAAAAGATGATTTTTTTTTGCAAAAATCGGCATCTTCTTGTGTAGGCTACTGCATGGCCAGCCGAGGCAGCCATTTGAATGAAATTATTTTCCATTATTAACCGGAAGGATTGTACTTTCAAATAAAAAAGAAATTTGAGAAAATATTCTGTAGTTTTTCTTTAAAGCATTTTCAAAAAAAAAACTTATTTGGCGGACCCTTTACATATACACGTACACACTCTTAACAAACATGTGAAGAGAAAGATTTCATTTCATTTTGAGTGTGTATGGGTGAACGTACGTACGTACGTATCTTTTTTAATATGACATTTCGTATATGAATGTTGACACTCAATTATGTCAATGTTTCATTTCATATACGATATATAATACAATAACAACAACAACAACAACTATAAGAAAAACATGGTAGCTTTAAAGTAACGGTGCTTGAATTGAAGCTAGTAGTAGCAGTAGCAGCAGTAGCAAAAATAAAAACAAAACAAAACATAACGACGAAGAAGATTGAATGTTGCAGGCGCAAGCATCAATGAATGAATGAAAGAATGAATGAATAAATGACTGACTCTCTAACAGGCTGTTTATATATGACTGATGCCAACTCTACCCACGGTTATGAGTACCTTTACCTGTTCAATGTTTACACACACACACACATTCAAAGCAAAGTGGCATCCAACCTGGCCAAGAACAGTGGCAGCTCCATGGAATTAAAAGTTTTTTAAAAAAATTTAAAGAAAACTTTAAAAAGCTTTGACTGTGTTCTTTTTACATGCTATGCTCTTCTGTGTGTTGTGTTGTCAATGTAAATGGAATGGTATTGGTATTGGCAACAGTATCAAGCATGATATGTACAGTGTTCAGTGTACACAATATAATTGCAACAGTATAGGTGAGTGAGTGACTGAGTGAGTGAGTGCGTTTGTTTATTGTTTGTTATTGGCAAAAACTAATTAAAAATTTTATAATGCAATTGTATTTGTTTGTTTATTTTATTTCTCTTTATATGTTTGCATTCAACAGAGAGACAGACTGAAAGAAATACAGAGACAGAGAGAGAGAGAGAGAGAGAGAGAGAATGAGTTGCAAAGAGCGTGGGTAAAAACAAGGTACACATAATGTAATGATTTAATAAGAAAATTTAATTGGTGTTCTACAAACTGACAAACAAATGAAACAAACAAATAAAGAGACAGACAGACAGACAATCAGCAACTGCTGCAATGACAGCCAGCACTACACTGCAAAATACCAGCCAGGTAATGGCAACAAATATTATAACAAAAATATGAAAAACAAATTATAATTTTATTTGTTAATTGGAATTATAAATCATCAATACAATCAACGTTTGCTCATGTAACTGTTTCCACACTTTGACAGATGATTTTGGAAAAAAACAGAAGAACACATCAGAGTTGCTGTTGCAGCACTGTGGTGCTACGCTGTTATGTTTGCTGCTTTTGTCGTTTTCATTAAATTGTGTCAGTCACTGTTAAATCAAAAAATTGCCAATGTTTGTAAAAGGTTGTCTGCTACATACACCAAAAACTCTCAATTAATTATTGAATGCAATAATATTTTGGTAACCCAATTAAGAGTGAATAGCTAATAAAGAATACGGGAAAAATTTGTTGGCTTGATTATGAAATAATTACAAAGGATCAGACAGTGGTGCCTTACACTGATGCATTGGCATGTTAGCATATCAAACACAATTCCAAATATTCTAGCCGTGATATTTTCAAAAATCTGATGTGTTACTTGCACTCAGAATGTACTTAGGTAGCTTGGTAGGTAGAAGTGGCTGTCTCCACGATGGAGTGATGAGCGGACACACTTAGGTCGCACACAGGGCTCAGTGTGATAAAACAGTTTCACATTCTCCCCTATTCCAGGCAAGGAGCTTTTGATGAAGTGGCTCACACTGCCAATAGCCATGTATGACAGTTCATCCAGATCCTTTATGGAGTAGGCACCCACGCGCCTCTTTATCCTCCGACTTGCGTTATACATAATTGGTCATTACAACCCTTCAGTCAGGATTACGATCTAGTCACCTATGTTGTGTGTGTTAATTTGATACATGATTGGCGGGACCTACAGTTTAAAGTCGAGTTCTAAAGACAAATTTTGAGAAACTTTTCATGGCAAGTTTTTATTTTACGCTCAGAGATTTTGCCAAAAATCTGCTGAGAGGCAGACGCCAAAGAAATCTTTTTTCATATTTCGGTTTGCTGAAGATGTCTGATGTTTGAACGGTGGCTTCACGCCTAAGAAGCCAATACAATACCTACTAGACTACAGCGACTAAAAACAGTTTCTTTGGAAATTATCGATTCTTCGCCGTTCGCAGCAATTGGGCCTCTGTTACTCAACAACGTGGAAAATTTTGCGGAAGGATTTAGGTGTGAAGCCTTTCAAAATACAGCTGGTGCAAGAATTGAAGCCGAACGACCTACCGCAACGTAGAATTTTTGGTGAATGGGCTCTTGGAACGTTGGCTGAAGATCCTCTTCTTTATCGAAAAATTGTGTTCAGCGACGAAGCTCATTTTTTTGCTCAATGGATACGTAAATAAGCAGAATTGTCGATTTGGTAGTGAAGATCAGCCAGAAGCATTACCAATGCATCCAGAAAAAGTCACAGTTTGGTGCGGTTTATGGGCTGGTGGCATCATTGGAGCGTACTCCTTCAAAGATGCTGCAACTCGTAACGTAACTGTGAATGGTGAGCGCTACCGTGAGATGATATTCAACTTTTTTTTGCCCAAAATGCAGGAGATTGACTTGCATGACATGTGGTTTCAACAAGACGGTGCCACATGCCACACAGCACGCGGAACAATGGACTTATTGAGAGGCGAGGTCGGTGAAAATTTTATTTCACGTTCGGGACCGGTCAATTGACCGCCTAGATCATGCGATTTAACGCCTTTAGACTATTTTTTGTGGGGCTATGTTAAAGCTCATGTCTATACAGACAAGCCCGCTTCAATTGGCGCATTGGAAGACAACATTGAAGCATTTATTCTTGAGATACCGGCCGAAATGTTGGAAAGAGTCTGCCAAAATTGGACTAGGCGGATGGACCATTTGAGGCGCAGTAGCGGTCAATATTTGCATGAAATAATCTTCAAACATTAAATTATATGGACCGTACTATCGATTCAAATAAAGATTTCATCCATTATTTATCTAGAGAAACTAGAAATTAATAGTGCAGGTCTGTGTATGAAAAGCAGTTCAAAATTTTTTATTAAATATGCAGAAGATTTTTTGTTTTCCAATCCAATCTTAAACCTTTAATCTCAACATGTACGTCAACATTCTCGTGTATTTATGCTGACAAGCCAAAAAGAAAAAATCCATTAATTTGTCATTCAACATTCAAATCTAATCACAGCAATCAGATGGTACTGTGACAAATTTTATTCGATCACGCTGCAGCCGCAATGAACGAACAATCACAGAGACACACACACACGCTCCCAACTTAAATGCAATTAAAATAAATCATGAAAAATGCAACAAAAAACGCTTTTGATTTCAACCGGAGAGCGATAATTTCTCTGGGAACATGTTTACAATGAATTAAAAAAAAAACAAAAAAGGACAATAGGCCATGGGTGCTTAGTGCATATGTACACACTTATTCACATACATATACACTCAGTTTAATTAGAAAACGTGTTTTGGCATATATTTTTGAATGAGTGGTGTAAACACATACACATGAACAAACATTTATTTCCTTCTATTCATTACTGACCATTTGGTGTTTATTCTGCATCACTCTCTCTTTCGCATTCTTTCTTTCTCTCATTGTTCGCTGCGTAAAACCAATTAATGAAAGTAAGTGTGAAACTTGAAAAGCAATTACCAAAAACTACAATCTACACATACAAGCATTTGTAACAAATACACGATGTAGTGAGTGTTGCTGGTTTCGTTGCAATCATAGAAAGGAAAGTAAAGTCTGTGCACGAAAATTTTTTTTAATTATTGTGAAAATTTTAAATTTTGGAATTTGATTTGAAAGAAAGATTGCCATAAACAATACTGTTACGTTTTTACCTTTTAAAAACGTTTAAAATATGAGCTCGTAGATTGCAAATAAAAAAAATAAATTTGTGTTCCGTTTTATTTTATAATTCTTTATTATTTGAACAATTCTATATGCCACTGTTCACAACTTTGTGTAAACAACACACAATTGCTTAGGTTGCTATCTTGCTTTGCACTCTTTTGCATAAACAATAACAATTACTAGACAATTATTCGACAGATTATTTATAACGGAGATCTACAAACCACGATTACTCTCTTCAAACTCACCGTGTCTTTACACAAGACTGACTGAACTTCACTAACTAACTCGCCTGCTTGGCTTGCCTTTTATATGGCAAAGTAAACAGTCTTATGAATGTTCTTGAAGGCGAAGACTTCGCCTTCTCGAAATCTCTATAAATGTAAACATTGTTGTTTACATTTATTGTTGTAATGTTGTTTGTGTATTTTGTTTACATTTATTCTTGTAGTGTTTGTTGCTGTATTTTTGTTTAACTGTTTACCATTTTTTATGCTGGTGTTTGTTGTTGTATTTTTGTTTATAATTTTAAGCGATGTAAAAGTAAAACTTTAATTTCTAGATTCTTCATTTTAGTACATACTTTTATAGGCTTCTATCTCAAAAAGAAGGGGGACTAATGGGAAAGTGTAGCGTTCAAAAGACACGTTCCCTTTCACACAGCCACTCCTTTCCAAATGTCAACCTCACCCACTGTCCTTCAGTGGCTGTTGGCAGCCTCAACACCAGGATCGGATAAGTTGTACGTCTTAAATAACTCTTATTACCGAAACCAAGAGGCCCTATGCTCCGTAGAGGAGTAAGAGGAACATATATATATATATATAGTGAGCGCCAAAAGTGAGTAAACACCACTGAAATAATTAATTTTTATAGGATAGCGAGAAAAGTAAATGAAAATAGTCCGATAAATTTCCAAAAAAAAGCTTTTATTTATTACTTATAAAATGTTAAAACAAAAACAACAATTCATGATAAAGGAACCTTTTTATACTTAAGAACAATAGTTTTCACTCACTTATGGCGCTCAGTTTATCTCTAGAAATAGACTTTCTATGGAAAACGTCTCAATACTGTCGTGCATACATGGGTTCAAGATTAATCCGATGTTTCCCTTGTCGATTATAATTCGTATCAAACCATTAGTTTGGCCTTCTAGCCTAAATGAAGAAATTTTTTCTTGCATACATAACATAACATATTTTGTCATTATAGCTCTTCAGTTAGGTTTACGACCTAGCTTCTCACTGCACTTATGTTATGTGTGTTAATTTTATACATGAGTGATGGGATCTACGCGAACGATAGATTTTTGAGTTTTTGCCAGAAATTTGGTGAGAGGAAGTTTTTTCAAATTTTTTCGTGCACTTCCTTTAAATGTTACTTTAACAACAAGAGGCCAATTTTGTCTTAAATTTAGAAAATTTTAAAGAATATTTTTTATTTGTTTTTATTACAGTCAATGGGAATTAAATTGAAATTATTTTTATTTATTTTTTTTTTTTGATTTGCTTTCAAGTGAAAATGCCACCACCACCACCACCATATGTATTAGACTGGCAACCACCAATTTCCTCCCTCTGTAGCCATTAACACGACCAGCAACACAACAACAATTGCCATACATTACAACCAAAAATATTTCCTTTTTGATATTTAACAAAGGAAATGCAAAAAAAAAAGAAAATCATTGGGTTTTAGATGCAAGAGTATGGTTCCCCTATCCCTTTAGAAGAATACGAGTATTTTATGAATTGACCATTGATTCCCATCATTAGTTGTGTCGAACGTGTCAAATTGTTGTCAGAGCATTAAAATATATACGTATGCTTTAACAGTCTGGCTGTTAAGCTTGGGTTGTGCATCCTTAAATGTTTTATCCTTTTTGTGTGTCCTGTGCGTATTTACTTCAATTAATGTTGCTTAAAACCCAATTGACATTTAGCTTAGCCGCGGGTGACAAATTTTAATGGCTCTGTGCATCATACACTCCCTAAATAATAGACGAGACTTTAGTATACCATGCTGGCTGTGAGGCTACAACAATATTTCCAATTAATCCATGCTTGCTGTGTGCTTGAACGTTTGTTTCCCTAGCTCTGGCTATTGTTGTTTATTGTTGTTTTTTGTGTTTTATAAAGCTAATGTTGATATTTGTTATAAGGATCTGAATATTTATATTGCATATGAGGATATAAAGGATATTTCAATACATAGGCTGGGGTTCAATGCCTGAATGTTTAGGAAAATTTATGAGAAATTAAAGCATTTGTCTGCTTAATTTTGAGTGAGTTTTCTATTTCCAGTTGCTGTATATTTTTCTTTAATTTGAAATATTTTTCCTTTCGCATCAAACATCAAACTGGATGCTGGATACTGATACTGATACTGATTTTTGAACTTCAAAGCAACAAAGTTTGTTGGTTGGATGGTTGGTTGGTTTGGAATACAAAAATAATTAACGCTCCATCAAATCAATGTCACGTCCATGTACGTGAGAATCATTTAGTTCACCTTGATTCTCTCTGTTGCTTTATAATGTGTAACAACAATTGTTGTTGTATGTGAATTTGGCTTGGTATGGTATGGCAAACCACAAATATCATCCGCATTTAAAATACTGGCTGGCAAAGCAATAAAGTTTAAAAAGCAAAGTCAGAAATCATGACTATGACGACGGTGTGGTGTTGCAGATAATGATGAAATTACGCCAGCCATAGTTTAAGCGGGCAATTGTATGTTTTTTTCTGCGGTTTTTTCGCTAAGAATAATTCTTAAGTTAGACTCAAAGCATTTGCAGGAATGGCTAACCGTCTGACTGATAGGTATACATACATGTCTGTTTAAAGCTACAAGCAGTCTGACGAACAGTCGTACCGATTGACTTTAAAAAATAAAAGCAATCATTCACTTAAATAACAGTGGCTTTATAACTTTAACTAAACTTTAGCACTTCCAGTTTGTAAGTTAATATACTACCGCATGTACTACCTACCATAACCACCATACTTTCATTTCTACTTCTGTCTTCTGTCTTCTGCCTTCTTACCCAATGCTGATGCTGATTCTGATGCTTTCCAATAACATTGTATGTTTCATTTGTAATCACAATGGCCATAACGCATATTGCTCTGCACGATGAAACAAGATTACAAACGTTGGTTGCATCTTTTGTGGCAAAAAGGAAGAAAAAAATTTGTATCGTTCATATGATCAAAATGATGAGCACATTTCAACATTCCAATTATTATCTAAACTATGGCATCAGTAGCCTCTGTTTTCTGCCTGTTTTTTTGCTCTTCTTCTACAACAGAATTAACCAGACATACTTAAGCAGACTATTGAAATGGAAAGCGAATTTAGTCGATTCTACAAATAGTTTTTGGCGTTTTTCGAACTAAAGTTCCTCTTCCATTCAATATGAATACGGAAGTACTTTCAAAGGAACATAAAGCGTATCTAACATAACATACATAACGTCATTGGTCATTACAACAGGATTACGACCTAACTTCTCTAATTACTTATGTCGAGTGTGTTAATTTTATCCATACGTGGTGGGACCTACAGTTTAAAGTCTACTCCAAACGACAGATATTTTTGGGAAACTTTTCATGGCAAATTTTATTTATTCTCATAGTTTTTGCCAGAAATCTGCTGAGAAAAAGTCGCCGTAGAAATATTTTTCATATTTTGATTTGATCGATTCGAATCGCCCCAAATTTACATTGTTGGACATTAAACCACCAACACGCTTACGTAGAGTGCGAACTGAAGAAAATATCGCAGCTGTATCGGCCAGTGTTAATGATGACCATCAATTGTCGATTAGTCGCGGTTAGCAGCAATTGGGCCTCTGTTACTTAACAACGTGGAAAATTTTGCAGAAGGATTTAGGTGTGAAGCCTTTCAAACTACAGCTGGTGCAAGAATTGAAGCCGAACGATCTACAGCAACGCAGAATTTTTGGTGAATGGGCTCTTGGAAAGTTGGCCGAAGATCCACTTCTTTATCGAAAATTGTGTTCAGCGACGAAGCTCATTTTTGGCTCAATGGATACGTAAATAAGCAGAATTGTCGATTTTGGAGTGAAGATCAGACAGAAGCATTGCAAAAGCTACCAATGCATCCAGAAAAAGTCACAGTTTGGTGCGGTTTATGGGCTGGTGGCATCATTGGACCGTACTTCTTCAAAGATGCTGCGAATCGTAAAGTAACTGTGAATGGTGAGCGCTACCGTGAGATGATATCCAAATTTTTTTTTGCCCAAAGTGCAAGAGCTTGACTTGCATGACATATGGTTTCAACAAGACGGTGCCACATGTCACACAGCACGCCTAACAATGGACTTATTGCGAGGCGAGTTCGGTAAACATTTTATTTCACGTTCGGGACCGGTCAATTGGCCACTTAGATCGTGCGATTTAACGCCTTTAGACTATTTTTTGTGGGGCTATATTAAAGCTCATGTCTATACAGATAAGCCTGCTTCAATTGACGCATTGCAAGACAGCATTGAAGCATTTATTCGTGATATACCGGCCGAAATGTTGGAAAGAGTATTGGACTAAGCGGATGGACCATTTGAGGCGCAGTCGCGGTCAACATTTGTATAAAAGTAATCTTCAAACATTAAATTATATGGACCGTACTATCGATTCAAATAAAGATTTCATGAATTTTTCTAAATTTTATGTGTTTTTTTTTTGAAAAAATTTCCTATAGCTCTTAAAAAATCCTTATTATAAACAATGCAGTTAACAAACCTGTTTACAAATTATCGTACTGCTTAATATAACAACAAACACCAGCGTAAAATAAATGCTAAACATGTAAACATAAAAAAACCAACAACACTACAGGAATAAATTTAAATAACGATGTATACAAAAACAACGATGTTTACATTTATAGAGATTTCAAGAAGGCGAAGTCATGAACATTCGCCTTCCAGAACATACATCAGACTGTTTACTCTGCCATATAAAAGTCAAGGCAAAGCATGCGAGTGAGTTCAGTAAAAGTTCAGTCAGTCTTGTGGGAAGATGCAGGGTGTGTGTAGAGAATAATCGTGGTTTGAAGATCTCCGTTACAAAGATCTGTCGATTAATTGCCTAACAATTGTTATTGTTAATGCAAAGAATATAAACAGAGAAATAACAAACTGAGCAATTGTTGTTGTTTACATAAAGTTGTGAATAGTGGCACACAAAATTGTAAGAATAATAAAGAATTTGAATTTAAACTGAAGACAAATTTATTTTTATTTTATTTGCAATCTACGAGCTCATATTTTGAAGGTTTTTAAAAGTTAAAAACCTAGCAATATCAAATCTATCCAAGGGCACCTTTGCATAGTTTTCTAAGATATGATCTCCCATCAGTTTAAATTAGAGTTGATCACTTGATTTATATTCAAGCTTAATTTTCTTTCATTTTAAGCGTTTTCCTTTACAAGTTGTTGTCAATACTGGTCACCAAATTACAAAAGTTCTTCACCAATTTTATAGCAGTTACATTCTGTTGCAATTTCTTAACAACACCCGACTATTTCGCCGTCATACTCTCTTGCATCATTGTCGTTTTGATTGTCATCAGGCTCATCAAGCCTCATCATCTTGGTTAGTGTCCTCGTCATCAGTAGAATAGCATCAGAGTAGTGCAGCCATCAGCGTTATTTAAAGAACAATTGATGGATTATTTTATACGCTTAACGCCAGCCCAGCAGCCAACCAGCCAGCCACTCATTGTTTCATTTTGAAGTGTTTCCATCATAAAATTGTTTTCCTGGTCTAATGCAGCAGAATATTGTATTGCTGTTCAATGAAAGAGAGAGAGAAAGAGAGACAGAGAGGCAGATCTATGGAAACGTGTATCAGAGTCATTGTTTTTAGACTTGTTTGAAGGAATTTTTCATTTAATAAAAAGCGATTTTGCCGTCATATTACACATTTTGTTACACATAGAAAAACAGGAATCGAATAGAAATCAACGAGTCTACGAGAATATTCAAGCAACCAGAGTCATTATTAGCAATTGGTGCAGCTATGGCTTGCTTTGACTTTGGCTGTGGCGACGTCACAGTCATCAGTATCAGCCTCATTGCCGTTGTCATTGCTGTTGTTGTCCTCATCATCATCATCATGTCATAAGTATTTTGTTGTGGTATTTTTGAAGTATCACTTCTTATTATTTTATTATGATTTTTCCATTTTTTCCTCTTCTTTTCTTGTTGTTGCTATTCTGTTCTCATATGTATGCGTTCTAAATAAGTTTTTGGTTTCAATTGTGGTTTGAAATTGTTTTTCTGTTTATTACCACACCATACTCACACAACACCATTATCACGATTATGATGATGATAACGATGTTGATTATCATTACATACTCATAGTGTTTGTTGGTGTTATTATTTATTAAGACTGTGTTTATCCATTTAGTTTAGAGGCGACTCTAGTTTTGCTCCAATTGCACCACCATAAGCGGTGGCTTCTTCTTCCTTTCAGTTGTGATGTGAAAAAATTTAAAAAAATAAAAAAAAAATTAAATTCACTCATAAACTGTAAACAAAGTGGTTTTTGCAATTGTGGTTTAAAAATTTAATGTTCCCGGTTGTCTTCGGCCCCGTAAAATGACTTGAAAATGAAATTATGAAAATTGCAATTGACACACAATTCAAGTCGATTTTTATGTGACAAGATGACATTTATGGGGAACTTATTACGTCTGGCATTTCTTTGGAATAATTATAGGCATTTATACGGAAGGAGCTATTGCTTTCGTTACAGACATAATTGGTCATTACAACCCTTCAGTCAGGATTACGTCCTAGTTTCTCACACCACTAATGTTGTGTGTGTTAATTTTTATACATGAGTAGCGGGAGCTACAGTTTAAAGTCGACAACGAACGACAGATTTTTGAGAAACTTTTTCATGGCAGGTTTATTTATTCTCAGAGTTTTTATCAGAAATCGACTGAAAGAAAGTGGCCGAAGAAATATTTTTTCATATTTTGTTATGATGTCTGGTCTTTGGCACGAACCCGGGCTTTCCGTCTACTAAGCCACACACTACCTACGAGGCCACGGCGACTTCACGATTTTACTTCACTTTATTCTAGGAAAAAGAAAGACTACGTATCAATGTTAAGCCATCGGTTGCAACAACTGGAGAAGACTTCAATATAAAACACAGTGAAATCGGTGAAGTCGCCGTATTCTAGTAGGTAGTGTTTAGGCTTATCAGGCGTGAGGCCTCGATGCAAACCTCACGTCAGACATCCAACAAAACGAAATTGAAAAAATATTTCTTTGGTTACTTCCTCTGATTTCTGGCAAAAACTCTGAGAATAAATAAAATTGTCATGCAAAAGTCTCTCAAAAATCTGTCGTTCGGAGTAGACTTTAAAACTATGTATCCCGCCACTCAGTATAAAATTAACACACACAACATAAGTGGTTTGAGAAGCTAGGTTGTAATCCTGACTGAAAGGTTGTAATGAGCAATTGTGTTATGTGTGTACGGCAACAGGTGACGATGGATACAGCAGAAAAAAACTTCTACAACTCCACATCACATCATTCTGGGAGGCAGAAACACTACTTTCACATTAGGAAAAACGGTAACAATGTTAAGCTACCGATCTGCTTATTACAAAGAAAAGTTCAAAAGTTTGGCATCTGGCCAAATAGGGTGCATTGAGCAGCTCAATACTCTATGCAGAATAGTAGATTTATTGGGGTAGTAGAAGAAAAATAGTACCGCAGAATATAATTCAAATCATCAGAGCTATGTGTGAGAAAGCAGAACTCTACGAAATATAAGTCAAACATTTTATACAAACCAGGATGCACGCTATTACCTCAGCTACTCACCACCGTACTGGTTGAAATCATGAGCGAAGTTTGCTGTGCCCTATCATACGTTTAGAATAAATAGTTTATCATTAGAGCGTTTAAAATTATAAATATTTGCCAGAAGACATTATGTACAAGACTATGAACTATGCGGCTGACATATATTTGAAATCGCTTTACATACAAGGGAGCCTCTAAAGAGAACAGGGTCAGACAAGCCTAGGGCCAACTACACCCAAAGCTAACTACCATAACCACAAAGACATCGGAAACAGAAACGAGGCGATTATATCAATCCACAGATTCTTCAATGCTTTATGGTCTACAGAGCAAAGTTTTATAATTTTTTGAAGTGAAATGTAAAGGAACTACTGTATGGAGGGAGATTCAAGAATTATACAGCGTTTACTACTTCTATTCGACTCGGGGGTTGAATATACAGAAATGCTTGGCAATTTGTTAATATCTGATTTTACATTGGAAGATTTCTAAGCCTAACTCAGGGGTTCTATTTGGCAACTACACGTCTGACTTACAACAACTTAGGAAGGCCAACTTCTTGTTAACATTCAGATTTATCAAATAATTTTTTTTTAACTGCGGGCCATTTTAATTTTTCAATGATTCTTAGCGGCTTAAGTGTTATAACAGGGAATTTAATCATTTTTTTTTTTGGTAATTGTTTAAACATGATAAAGCAGTTTAGCCTTATCAATAATAGCTTGGCATTAAAGGTGAAACTCAATAATTTAATTTTTTTTTTGGGTAACATACACTCTCCGTATGTGTGTTATAATATTGATGGTACTTTCACACCATAAACTGTAGCTAACATAGCCATGGTTTTATTGAGTACATGTATGGGTATCGGTTGCTTTGTTAAATGAAACAAAAGAATTGAAAAACCCAAAAAAAACAAAAAAAAAGATAAATGAGACAATCATGCCACATACTTAAATCATCATGCAGCAGCAAACTCTACTTGCAACACTTGATGTTGTTTGGCTGTTATAATGACCGCTGGGTATCTATTACAAGCTACAGAGTGTGTGTTCACATAAGATGGCTAGTATTAAAATGAAATTTCATTTTCGAAAGAAAAAAAAAACAGAGAATGAGAAAACAGATACGATTTAATGGAAAAACAATAAAAGGGTTCATCGTCATAAGCATCACACAAGTTTTTTTATCTTCTTATGTTTTAACACATCATTACCTAGATAATGTTAAAAAAATTCTTTTTTAAATTGAAAAAAAACTCTATAAAATTAAAAGAAGAAAAAAACATGAGTTAGAAAGAGAGAGAGAGAGAGAGCGCGAGCGAGGGAGATTAATGTTAACAGGCCTGCAGTTAAAAAGCGCGGTATTGGAAACTTCAAAAAGGTTTCATTTTACATTTTGTTGGGTCTTTTAGACCATGGAAACAGTCTTTAATTAATTGTTCCAAAAAAGAAAGAAAAGACAGCAGAGTACCAAGTATTTTCAGCTACCGATGGTGAATGATAAACCATGGAAAATGATAAACAATTTTCAATTCTTTCTCCCAAAAGCAAAGACATCAATTATTTATTTCAAATAATAATAAAAGCAACACAACATCATTAGTAATTTAAAACCTTTAAAAGAAAATTAATAGAAAATGAAAAAAATAAAAAAATAAAAAAAAATCGAAATGCTTAATTTTCTTACAAAAATTTTAAAAGAATATAAAAAAAATTTCTGGTAAATTTCTATTAAAGCTTAACCATCGCATTAAATAGTTGAACATGTAATCGCGTAATCATGAAAATCGAAAAAAAAAAAATTAAAAAAATAGAAAAAAATCGAAATTCTTAAATTTCTTACAAAAAAATTTAAAAAATTTTTAAAATTTAAAAAAAAAATTTTCATGCTAAAATTCTATTAAAGCTTAGCCATCACATTAAATAGTTGAACATGTATTCTTGTAATCATTTTCTCTTTCATTCTGCTTGTATTTGTGTACATTTGTGTGAAAACAGGCAAATGTTTTTGCCACTTTTCGTTTTCCTTTTTGTCCTCAGGCCATAAAGCATTTTAAACATGAGATTTGTTTCGTTTTTTGTTTTTGTTCTATTTGCCATTTTTTTTGTTTGTTTGTCATTCAAAAAATATCGATTAAATAACAGAAATTATTATTATTTTCGTTTTCAGACTCAATATGCAATTGACATTGATTTTTGAAAAGGAATACGAACATCACAATGCCAGTATTGTACTGAACAGAACAGAACAGAACAGAACAGAACAGCACAGAATAACAGAAAAACATGCCATTTCTTTATTGAATATGTATGTATTTATGATTGGGTTTGTTTTTAAACAAAATTGAAATTTATTCAATAGACATGAATTTTATTTTGTATATTTTTTTAATATTGTTGTTTTTGTTATTTTGTTCAATTATTTCTGTATAAAAAGTTATTGAATTTTTCTTTTTTTTTCTGTATCCCTATTGATTTGTTGAATTAAAGGAAATTTAAAATGAAATTGTAAAACAATATTTAAAGTGGAGGATATTTCATTTAAAAAATATGTTTTTGAACTGGTTTTACTTCGCCGCCACTCAAAAATCATCAATCAAATCATTTATTTGCTGCCTTGAATATCGTAGACAAATATCAGGAGATTTCAACGCACTACCTACTAGACTATGGCGACTAT
Organism: Sarcophaga carnaria; assembly: GCA_958299815.1. NCBI lineage: Eukaryota > Metazoa > Arthropoda > Insecta > Diptera > Sarcophagidae > Sarcophaga > Sarcophaga carnaria. The sequence goes on along the minus strand of OY283153.1, from coordinate 121,867,226 downwards.
GCGGTATTCACGGTGCCTAATACAACAACAAAATTGGTCATTACAACCCTTCAGTGAGGATTACGACCTAGTTCCTCACATCGCTTATGTTGTGTGTGTTAATTTTATACATGAATGGCGGGACCTACAGTTTAAAGTCGACTCCGAACGACAAATTTTTGAGAAACTTTTGCATGGCAATTTTATTTTCTCTCAGAGTTTTTGCCAGAAATCTGCTGAGAGGAAGTCGTTGAAGAAATATTTATTTACTTGGCCCTCGATGGATAAAAGACGCACTAACCAGTTACTTGGACTTGATCGTAACGTCATCTCGATCACAGTGGCCATGCTTACACGTCATTGTGTTGTGGGTAAACACGCGGAAAGAATGCGGCTCCCATTTAACGACTTCTGCCGTGAATGCAGATTCGCTGAGGAAGAGCAGACTGTTATCCACATTCTTTGTCAATGCCCATCTCTTTCGAGGTGTATAGATTATTTGGCTCTCCAATCCTTGTCAGCTTGACGGAGATATCATCCATTGATGTTAAGGATATAGCTTCGTTTATCACACTTTCGAGGTGGTTTTAAAGCGTGGGATAGTCGTGATTTTAATGTGCAGCCCTTGCGCTAACCAACTTCTTCTACTTCCCTGGTTTGAAGGAATTTGGTCATTTGGCTGCGTTCACCTTTGGTGTCACAACGGGCCGCTAGCGTGCTCAAGTGAGCCTTTGGTATCAAAGCTACCACTTCAACCTACCTAGGTTAGGTTAGGTTAGAGGACATATACTTGTCAATTAAGGCAAGTACAGTACTCGGAGGTCGAATTGACCCATTGTACAACGTCCTAGTTTCTCACACCACTTATGTTTGTGTGTTAATTTTATACATGAGTGGTGGTACCTACAGTTTAAAGTTGACTCCGAACGACAGATTTTTTGAGAAACTTTTCATGGCAATTTTATTTATTCTCAGAGTTTATGGCCGAAATATGCTGTGTGGCAGTGTCCGAAGAAATACTTTTTGTATTTTATTTTGATGTCTGGCCTGGGGCTCAAACCCTGGCTTTTCGCCTAATAAGCCAACTCACTACCTACTAGACCACGGCGACTAATATCCGATATTATTTTCCTAAAAAAACTTCTTCAGTGATTGCTTGACACAGTATTTATTGTTTAAACACAAGTTTTCTTTGATAATATCGAAATTGTTTACCAGTAACTGAAAGGTTTCTGCTAATCCCTGCTAATTTAGTCTAATCCACAAGTGAATCTCTTAAGAGGTCGATTTCCACCAGTGACCCCTGTCCTTTACTTTACTTAGTCATTTCGCTCATACTTGTACTTGTTCTAAGCAATAAATGAAACAAAATATCGCAACTATTTCCACTTTATTAACACATACAAAGTAAAAAAAAGTAAACCTTAAACGCCCTTCATGTCACACACATACATACATACATGCATACCTAGTTCTCTAAATCTACCGCTGTCTACAGCTTGAAAGCTAGAAGTTTAAGATAAAAAAGCGTCTAAAACCCATTTGTTAACAACTCTTTTATTATTTTCCTCTTTTATAAGATAATAATAACTGCCTAGCCTTGCTGGTACGCAAAGGCAGGCGCACATGGAATGAAATTAAAATCTAGAAAATTATAAAAACCCATCATAAAAACTAGATATATATGGAGTACGATGGATACATACGATAAAGGGGGGGATAATATTAACACAGCATTCTGTTGAAATTATCAAAAATTTCGTGCCATTTAAATCACACGTACGCTAACGCTTGGTCTGCCTATGATGGGGTCATCAACGAAATTAAAATAAAAACAAAAGAAGGTGCCTGTAAAGAGAAAAATTTTATGAAAGCCGCCGTTTACAACACACACAGCAGTTGTTTTAGTTGAAAAGCAAACTTTATTACCACGTTCTTGCCATATATGTATGTATGAATGAGGCACTTGCTTATTAGTGTGTTGCAGGCTGCCTATGCTTTTTTCGCCTCCGCTTTCATAATCCTTTTAGTTGCAAGAGATTTTTTTCTTTTTCCATTTTGCAGATGTACTGTGTAAGGGGAATTGGTTTCTTTTTTTTTGTTGATTTACTATCATAACACGGACATCTTTTTGTGTGGCACATTAAAAATAAATTCATTTTCTTGTTACTTTGCTTATGTCTTTGATTTTGATTTTTTGATCTGGAAAGTATAATTACGAGATATTGCTCATGAGCCTACATTTTGCAATACCACTACGATGTAATATTATTATTAAATAATAAATTTTATTACATATTTTTTTATTTATTATTAAATTAGCCAGTATTAGAAATAAAGCTAAAAAATCCTAGTGGACTTATTAGACGTGAGGCCTCAGTTCAAACACCAGGTGAGATATCTCCACTTTATCGTGTGTGTTAATTTTATACATGAGTGGCGAGACCAATAATTTAAAGCCGACTCCGAACGACAGATTTTTTAAGAAACTTTTTCATTGTAGTTTTTTTACTCTCAGAGTTTATGGCCGAAATATGTTGAGAAAATGTCGCCGAAGAAATATTTTTCCAAATTTCGTTTTGTTGGAAATGTCTGTCTGACATCCATGTCTAATAAGCCAAAACACTACCTACTACTATGGCGACTTTAAGGGCTTATATAGATTAAGAAAAAGAGAGTCAATATAAATAGTATAGCAGAAAGATCAGCTGCAGGAGGATGGAAGCACATCCTTCTTTCAGTGTAATCTGCAAGAACAAAAACCTTCTAAGGAGCTTGAAGTCGCCGTAGTCTAATAGGTAGTGTGTTGGCTTATTAGACGTAAGGGTGCGGTACAAACCCTAGGTCAGACAGCAAAACGAAATCTGAAAAAATATTTCTTTGGCGACTTCCTCTCAGCAGATTTCTGGCAAAAACTCTGAGAGTAAAATAAAATTGCCAGGAAAAGTTTCTCAAAAAATCTGTCGTTCGGAATCGACTTTAAATTGTAGGTCCCCGCACTCATGTATAAAGATTAACGCAAACAACATCAGTAAAGTGAGAAGTTATGTATGTCGTAATCCTGACTGAAGGGTTGTAATGTATGTATGTAAGGAGCTTGAAATTTATCTTGGTTTGGCTTCAAAAAGGTGATAAATGTACGGTCATACTTGTAGCTTTCTTTTCTAATCTTTTTCGCTAGTAAAGGGTCCTCCAAATAACTTTTTTTTTTTTAAATGCTTTAAAAAAAACTACTGAATATTTTATCAAATTTCTTTTTTTATTTGAAAGTACAATCCTTCTGGAAAATAATTTCATTCAAATGGCTGCCTCGGCTGGCCATGCAGTAGATCGGTTCAATTTTCAAGCACATTATCGATTGTGTGGAGCTGTATTTCACCAATGGCTTCACGAATATTGTCCCTTAAAGCGTCAATTTTCTCTGGCTTGTCGGCGTAAGACTTATCTTTGACGGCACCCCACAAATAATTGTCCAATGGTGTCAAATCGCAGCTCCGAGATGGCCACACGTCATCAGCTCTGTGGCTGATAATGCGATCTTCAAAAACAGGGCGCAAAACATCAAGTGTAGCTTCGGCTGTGTGGCACATAGCGCCGTCCTGTTGAAACCAAATGTTGCCAATATCCTCCACTTCAATTTTTGTGAACAAAAATTCGTTCAACATGGCCCGATAACGATCGCCATTGACTTTAACGGCCACTCCTTGCTCATTTTCGAAGAAAAATGGCCCAATTATGCCTCTGGACCAAAATCCGCACCAAATAGTGCGTTTGGGTGCGTCGGCTATTCAATGTATGCGTGCGGATTTTCTGTGCCCCAAATGCAACAATTTTTTTGTTTTTTTTTATATACCCGCCAAGATCAAAATGAGCTTCATCTGAAAATATGATTTTTTTTTGCCAAAATCGGCATCTTCTGGTGTAGGCTACTGCATGGCCAGCCGAGACAGCCATTTGAATTAAATTATTTTCCGTTATTAACCGGAAGGATTGTACTTTCAAATAAAAAAAGAAATTTGAGAAAATATTCAGTAGTTTTTTTTAAAGCATTTTCAAAAAAAAAAGTTATTTGTCGGACCCTTTATTTTAAAAATGTTGACTTTTGATTTTTGGTGTAATGATTCATATTTGGTGTCGTATTGATTTAGAATTTTCATTAGTATTCCTAACAGACAATATTTGTCATGTGACGGCTTATTTTTTTATTATCAAGATTTCTATCTCTCAGGAAAACTTAAAAAAAAGAAAAACAATTTTCTGAGAATTTTTGGGAAAGAAATCGTAGAAAAATAAATGACAACCTGTTTCCTTACAAACAATTATAATTTGTCCATGATAACTTATTACCAAGTATACGAAGTTTTTGATATTTTGTATAGAATTCTTGTTATCTTATCAAGATAATTAAAAATCGTTTAGTGACGATTTCTTTAAAGGCACAATGAAATTCGAAATTCTGTTTCAAATGCATGGAGAAACAAATCAGTTGATAGACTCAAAAATACAAACAAATTTTGGATAATAAATCATTTTACCTGCTTATATAGAGACTGACAAAATGACACGAATTGTAATCGATAAGATTTTTGTTAAGGAAACACACTTACATACAACTCAACAGCAGAGATTTGAAGCTATCGGGCCTAAGCATTTTTTGTATTGGGTATGCCTTTACAACTAATTTAAATGCAGGTCTCTATTACACATAAAAAAAGAAGAGAATGAAAAGGGTAGGGCTTGATATCGTATTGTAATGCATCTCATATTTAAGGCAACTATAAATCACTTTTTGGTACAAAAAATCTCCTTAAGTTCATTGCTCTTTGGACAGGTTAACAATTCTTATAAAATTCAAAATAAAAATACCTTGGAACTTATTTTTGTTTTTTTGTTTGTTTTTGGTACCTTAACAAGCATCAAAATGTAGAGGATTTTTATCTTATTTAAAGCCCTTTTCTTTCATATCATGACTCCATCATATTCATATCAGCCGTCTGGCTGGTAAAGACAAAAGAGACACCAAAAATTCAAAGATTTTTTTCGTTCAGCTACTTTGCATTGAAAGGTCATTGTATAGAAATCAGGAATTGGTAAGTAAAAATGGTTGTTTTTTTTTGGCCATACAATGTATGTATTTTGAATACCAAATCATCAATGATGCATACGAAATCCGCCAAAAAGATAACGAACGTAGGAACAAAGAACCAAAAAACACTTGAGCTCTTACTATAGTTTGCCTGCAATAACCTCCAAAAATATAAATAAAAACCCCATAGAAAATATCTTAAAAGAAAAGCCAAAAACCCTTCAAAAATGAAACTCCATTCATTTAAGAAACAGAGCCAACGTTCCAAACAATATGCAAAATAGCCAGTCTTACCAATCCAACCAATCCAACCATTCAACCAACTTGAAGAGAAAATATCACATGAATGATGGAATGCAATCGTTTTGAAAAGTGTCACTTGAGTTATGGTTTCATTGTTTCTCTTTCTTTATTGTAGTTCATCATCCTTCTGTATTTCTGCTTTTCTTTCTTTGGTTTTCTTTACTCCTCCAGTTCTGTGGAAACTTCATGAAAAAAAAAAATACATCAAGAAATATGGTTTTATTGTCTGGTTTTTGTGTTCAAGTTTAATCGGAAATTTATAACACAGGCCATGGAACCATGGCCATGGTATTGTATTAAAAGTTACTGGTTAGTTGATGATGCTTCACAGGTCAAAATAATTTGTTTAAAAGAAAAGCAAAAGGTTAGTGTAAGGCAGCACTGAAACAATTTGTGAAAAAAAGAAAATCAAATTATTCAGTTTAGTTTCAAAGACGTTCAGCTTAAAGAGACTCAACAATTTTATTAAAGAATTCCAGCCAAAAATTTTATGTAAATTTAGACGCTTAGAAAATAGGACTGTAACTTTGAAGTTGATACATACATACATACATAATTAGTCATTACAACCCTTCAGTTAGGATTACGACCTAGTTTCTCACACCACTTATGTTGTGGGTGTTAATTTTTATACATGATTGGCGGAATCTACAGTTCAAAGTCGACTATGAACAACAGATTTTTAAGAAACTTTTCATGGTAACTTTATTTACTCTCAAAGTTCATGCCAGAAATCCTCTGAGAGGAAGTCATTGATGAAATATTTTTTCATATTTCGTTTAGTTTAGCAATGTCTGACCTGGAGTTTGAATCGTGGTCTCATGTTTAATAAGCCAACACACTGCTTACTAGATTACAGCGACTTGCAAACACTACAAACAGTTCCTTGCTAATAGATTTACTTCTTTATGTAACAAAAATCAAGATTCTCTCAACATTTTATTAGTAAATATTGTTGTTTTTACCTCTTAAAAACGTTTAAAATATGAGCTCGTAGTTTGCAAATAAAATAAAAAATAAATTTGTGTTTAGTTTTAATTAAAATTCTTTATTATTCGCATAATTCTGTGTGCCAGTGTTCACAACTTGATATAAACAACAACAATTGCTTTTCTTTGTTATTCCTCTGTTTATACCCTTTGCATAAAGAATAACAATTACTAGACAAATATTCAACAGATCTTTGTAACGGAGATCTTCAAACCAAGATTACTCTCTTCAGACACACCGCATCTTCACACAGGACTGACTGAACTTTTACTAACTTGCCTGCATTGCCTTGCCTTTTGTATGGTATGGTAAACAGTCTGATGAATGTTCTTCAAGGCGAATGTTCATGTTTTCGCCTTCTCGAAATCTCTATAAATGTAAACATCGTTGTTTCATTATTGTTGTTTATGTATTGTGTGTGAAGTCGTCGTAGTCTAGCATGTAGTGTGTTGGCTTATTAGACGAAAGGCCAAGGTTCAAACCCCAGGTCAGACATCAAAACGAAATATGAAAAAAAATATTTCTTCGGCGACTTCCTCAGCAGATTTCTGGCAAAAACTCTGAGACTTAAAAAAATTGCCATGAAAAGTTTCTCAAGAATCTGTCAGTCGAAGTCGACTTTAAACTGTAGGTCCCTTTACTCATGTATAAAATTAACACACACAGCATAAGTGGTGTGAGAAGCTAGGTCTTAATCCTGACTGAAGGGTTGTAATGTCCAAATATGTATGTATGTGTATTGTGTTTACGTTTATCATTGTAGCGCTGTTGGTATATTTTTGTTTACTTGTTTACTATTTCTTTAATGCTAGTGTTTGTTGTTATATTAAGCAGTACGATAATTTGTAAACAGGTTTGTTTACTGAATTTTTTTTGTTTTTGTAGCTTTTATTATTTTATAATTTTAATATTAAGCGATGTAAAAGCAAAACACCAGTCTCTAGATTTTTATTTTCGTAACAATATTTTTCTGGTATTACCGATAGAGGGCTGACTGGATATTATGTACTAAACAGCAGTTTATATTGAGGGTCCCAATTGAGTATCCGGATCTTAGATTTCATAAGCTTCGTTTCACCAGCTTTCTTCCTACTCAGCAATTTCAAGCAAAGTGGATTTAATTGGAATTCAATGGCGTTTAGCTTTGTTTCCGTTCTTGATATCAAACTTTAAATGATAAATTAAAGAAAAATTTTTATTTTCTTTTTAGATGTTCAAAATTTAATAACAAAATCCACCCCAAGAACTTTAAAATCATTATCAAGTAAATTTAACTCCTCTAAGCATTTTACACAAATAAAATTTATTTGTATGATTTTCAAAATTAATTTGATCAACACAAATGGATTTCGCCACAACATTAATCTTAATATTCGTTAATAATAATGTAACCGAAAATTGACAAACTAAAACAATACAATACAATACATATGCAACAACAATAGCAAAAGCAAAGGCACTACAATAAAATAGACAATAAAATATAACAACAACAATGAACAACAATGCCTGTATGCATGCAACATATGCAAATAATGCAAATCCAAGTAAAATTAACAATTTGGTATCACAACAATTAAAATCTCTCACTCACACACACACAGACATACCATATAGTCACATAAAAGGGAGGAAGAGGAACAGGCAAAAGGGACGATGGCCGCTGGGTAACGGCACTGGCACTTAAGCCAATTTTAGGGGTATGTTTAGAGGCAAAACTGAACACAATTACATTTTATTCATACGTATACGACGAGTTAGGGATTCGCCCAAATTGCAAAATGTCTATGCAAAGTCATGTCACTTTTAACCTTTAAATAGTAAATTAAAGGCAAAATAACATCGTTAACGTTAAATAATCAGCATAAAACTTGTTATCGCAAACCAACACAATAACAACAATAACAACAACAACAACAACCAGCAGCATTAGTACCAGCACTGTCACTACCTTGTTAGGCGGATAAATTATGTTGCAAGAAATTAAAATTAAAATTAAAAAAAAACATACGAATGCAAATAAATTAAATGCAATTGTACAATTGTAGAGAGAGATGCAGTCTCTGTACTCCTAGTTTTCTTTTCTTTGTGATTTTTGTGCATAGAAGGGAAACCTTTTGTAAAATTATATGTTCCATGAATATTCTGTTAAAAGACTTGAGCATTTTTAGGGATGGAATTGAAATGTGCGAAAAAATAAGAGAAAATTATTTAATAGTATTGACTTGTACACCCACAAAAAAATGTCTGTTATACAATACAATACATGCTACCAAGTGCTGCCCACAGACTAACTGAAGCAGCTTACAAGTGCAGCAATCACATAAATGGTCTTCAACAATGAAAGCTGAATTATACATTGAATCGTCCACAGAATTATTTAAATGGGAAAAATATGTTTTTATTGTTACTTCCAGCCAAACATGGTTTGATGACTACTAGATATGAAAGATATGAAGAAATCATACGAAATTAGATAGGATAACTCAACCCATTATTATTACCTTGGATGGAGTTATGAGCGGACACGCTTATACCACTTACAGAGCCCATTGTAATACCCACAGTTTCACATTTTCCTTTAGTCCAGGAACTACTCGGAGCTTCCGATAGAGCTTCTTATACTGCCAATATCAATGTATGACAGTTCATCCAGATCCTTCATATAAAGGGTCCGCCAAATAACTTTTTTTTTTGAAAATGCTTTAGAAGAAAAACTACTGAATATTTTCTCAAATTTCTTTTTTTATTTGAAAGTACAATCGGTTAATAATGGAAAATAATTTCATTCAAATGGCTGCCTCGGCTGGCCATGCAGTAGTCTACACGATCGGTCCAATTTTTAAGCACATTATCGATTGTGTGCAGCTGTATTTCACCAATGGCTTCACGAATATTGTCCTTTAAAGCGTCAATTGTCTCTGGCTTGTCGGCGTAACACTTATCTTTGACGACATCCCACAAATAATAGTCCAACGGTGTCAAATCGCAGCTACGAGGTGCCCAAACAACATCAGCTCTGCGGCTGATAATGCGATCTTCAAAAACAGGGCGCAAAACATCGAGTGCAGCTTCGGCTGTGTGGCATGTAGTGCCAAATGTTGCCAATATCCTCCTCTTCAATTTTTGTGAACAAAAATTCGTTTAGTAGGCACCCTGGAGACTCTTTCTTGTACGACCAACTGCATAGTAGGTGAAGAACAGTGTCATCCTCTCCCTCATCTCCACAGCTTCAGCAGAAATCATTTGCAAGATTTCCAAGACTAATATTGCCTCGCATGGTCTTCAAGAATGAAAGCTGGAACAAACTGAACGCGTTAACTGAAGGTACAATTTATTTATTTAGTCGCTAATAGGGAAATCTCGAAATCCCGGCATATTTCAAGATTCATGAATCCCGAATTATTCTGAAAAATTCCAGGATTTCTATATCGAGATTTGGAAATTCCGAGATTTTTAAAAATCAATCCGGTTTGGCAACCCTAGTCCCTATTCTCCTTATAAGATCGATGAGTATTACATAGATTTACCAATCTATACACTGTCTAGTCCAATAAACCAAAGCCTATTGTAATAATCGAATTCACGAGCACCATAAGGACTAGCTGCCCGCCTTGGCATTGAGTCTTAATACTACTCTACTTACGTAATTGGTCATTACAATCATTTAGTCGGGATTACAACCTAGCTTCTCATACCACCTAAGTTGTATGTGTCAATTTTATTCACAAATGGTGGGACTGTTAGTTTAAAGTCGACTGCTAATGAAAGATTTTTTTGAGAAACTTTTCATGGCAATTTTGCAAGAGGAATTTTTGCTGAGAGGAAGTCGGCGAAGGAATATTTTTTTTCGTTTTGATGTTTGACTTGGGACTTGAACCGTGGCCTTAGGTCTAATAAGCCAACACACTACCTACTAGACTACGTATATATAGGCTTTGCAAAAATGTCACTTAAACCTACGGCATGATAACACGCAGTCTGCTACAAGGAGATGGACGACTGTAAACAGCTGCCAGTATTCAAGAAATTATTGCCAAACGTTGACAGTAGACACAGTGGATACCTTGTGAAAATGAATATGGACAATGAAGCCTTATTTGTGCCTGTTATTTCCGAATATTGTCTCACATGGGAACATGCTCAACTCTTGAACATACAATCACATTGGTAACTGCAGGCATGAGCATACACAGGAGCATATAAGCAGTTTCCTACGTTCCCGTTCTGCCTGCCTTGGTAGACATTTTGAGAGAATTTAACATACTTCTTCCGATATGCGCTCTGAGAAATAAAGTCTGGGATTTGAAACGAGAAAGAATTTACAAAGGTTGCAGTATATGCTGATAGAACAAGAGTCTTGTATGCATGGCTGCAGTATACCAAGTTTGTTCATCTGCTCAAATGCAGCAAGCCGCAGTGAGGGAATGGTATTTGCGTGGCCAATAGCGGAAATGAAGACTTAGTTGTAGTCGGTTTAGATAAGAATATATATTTGGAAATGCCAATACTCTCTTAAAAATTAGAAAGTCAGTAAATAATTATGACCAATATCCTTCTAATTATGCAATTCAGGACTGTCTTCCCTGTTGAATGCCAGCACCGCTCCTACTCAAGTCATGAAAGGAGTCTAAGCATAGTAGTGGCCTACAGTTTAAAGTCGACTCTGAACCACAGATTTTTGAGAAGCTTTTTAATGGCAATTTTATTTTACTCTCACAGTTTTTGTCCGAAATCTGCCGAGAGGAAGTCACCGAACAAATATTTTGTGATACTTTGTTTTGGTGGAGATGTCTGAGCCAGGGATTGAATCCAACCTATTAGGCTAAGACGACTTAAGAATCTATTGTGCGTTTTAATAAACAAAAAATCTCTTCGTTTACTAACTTTATTTGTCGAGTGTAAAATAAAGCAATAGACACATGCATTTACACATACATTTTACAAAACCTATGATTAAAATTGTTATTATTGCTGGTGTATGGAGTATGAAAATGTATAAATTTAACAATTGTCTGTGAGATATTCTAAAGTGGTCGTAGCCTAGCAGTCATTGTCCCTGTCCACATCATATAAAATGTGGAAGCATTTAAAAAGAAAAGAAGAAGAAGAAATATAACAGCAGAGGTGGTTAAATATTCAACGAGGTGGACAATTGCAATTACTGCTGCTACTGCTGATGCTAAGCAATAATTGTTTCTTTTTTTGTTGTTGTTGTTTTTGTATTGAATTTAATTATAGTAATTCTCTAAAGAAATGTTTTATCTTCTGTCAGTCACAGTCTCGGTCTCAGTCTTAGTCTCAGTCTCTCAGTCTGTTCACAACCTGGTCAAATGTATTCCCCCTTCCCCCACTTTTGGAATGGTGAGTCTCAATTGCATACATGATTATTTGTTGTTGTTGTTGCTGTATTATTAATACATATTCATAGAAAAAAGAGCTTTGCGATTATCTGGCCAGGGTTGTACATATTTTAGTAGCAAAGGAGGAAAAAAATGCACTTGAATTCATTATCAGGTTTAGAATGAAATTTAACACTCCAATAAGTGTTTAAAATCTGTTGAGAAGGCAAACCAATAGCCAGGCACATGCCAGCATATCATACACATACATATGTACATATGCCGAGCATAAAGTTTAAATACTAAACTCATACCAAGTGGACAGCAGCAGCTAAACCAGGGAGACAGACATGCAGAAACCTCTGTCAGTTAGACAGTCCATCTCTTGCAAAAGCCACCATCAAATGTGAGCAAATTTTTTTTCTTTGGTGGTTAGGGCTTATCATTTTGTTAAACAACAACAACAACAATGTTTTTTTGCAAGTCTTTTTGATGTTCTTTTTTTCCTCCATTTGATTGTCCCAAAATATTTTATTGGCAGGGGGCCTATTTCCTTTTGTTAAAGGAATGGAATTTTATACTGCATTTGCTGCTTTTATAATGAAAATGCTGATAAAAATCAATGAGTTTTACGCTAATTTCTCGTAAATATAAAAGGAAATTATTCATTAAGCTTGTAAATAAGGGTTTTGATTTGTTATGCCTGCCAAGGACATCAAAAGGATTTAAATTTTTCAGAATTTTTTTCACAACTCATCTCATTAAGGAAACGCAAAACGCTGGGGTTTTTAACATCTTAACATATGCTGTTGATTTGATTAAAAATGGGGGAATAATTTGGCATTGCTTTAGAAGGTTTCAGGATTGGCAAAAAAGAATTATTCTGAACTCTGAACTTACATTAGAGCTTAAAGGCAGATTTTACATTTTTTGAAGAGCACTTACTTACGTTATTTATTTCTATTAAGGCTTAATATGCCATGAAACTCAATCCGATCGACTTTCTTACTTTCAAACAAATGAAGGCATTTGAAAAGTCATTAGCCGCCGGAGAGAAGTAGTTCACTTAGGTACATTTTTCTCTGAAATTTATATAAACCCCAGACTACTTCCCTTCTTACTTACTTAATTGGCCATTACAGCCCTTTAGTCAGGATTACGAACTAGCTTTTCAAACCATCCATGTAGTATGATTTAATTGTATGCATAAGTGGAGGGACCTTAAACTTAAAGTTGACTCTGAATGAGAGATTTTTGAAAAGCTTTTCATGGCAGTTTTATTTAATATTAGCGGTTTTCTGGCAAGAGTTTTTGCAAGTTTTCTTACCAGAGTTTCTAGCAGAAATTTGCTGAGTGGAAGGCAACGTAGAAAAAAAATTTATTTTTCGTTTTCTAGTAGATATCTGACCTAAGAGGTTTGATCTGTGGCCTCACATCTAATAAGCCAACACACTACATACCAGACTATGCCGCACATTAACTGCAGGGGTAAGCTATTGTCGTAATCCTATAATGAATCGTCCACAGAATTATTTTAAACGGGAAAAACGTGTTTTTGTTCTTACTTCCAGGCAAACATGGTTTGATGACTTCTAGATATAAAAGATATGAAGAAATCGTACGAAATTAGAGAGGATTACTCAACCTATCATTATTACAATGGTAGATAAGTCGCTGTAGCCTAGTAGGTAGTGTGTTGGTCTATTAGACGTAAGGCCAGGTCAGATATCAATACGAAAACATGAAAAAAGTACAATCTGAAAGAACAATCCTTCCGGTTAGTAATGGAAAATAATTTTATTCAAATGGTTGCCTCGGCTGGCCATACAGTAGCCTACACGATCGCTCCAATTTTTAAGCACATTATCGATTGTGTGCAGCTGTATTTCACCAATGGCTTCACGAATATTGTCCTTTAAAGCGTCAATTGTCTCTGGCTTGTCGCCGTAACACTTATCTTTGGCGGCACCTCACAAATAATAGTCCAACGGTGTCAAATTGCAGCTCCGAGGTGGCCAAACGACATCAGCTCTGCTACTGATAATGCGATCTTCAAACACAGGGCGCAAAACATCGAGTGTAGCTTCGGCTGTGTGGCACGTAGCGCCGTCCTGTTGAAGCCAAATGTTGCCGATATCCTCCTCTTCAATTTTTGTGAATAAAAATTCGTTCAACATTGCCCGATAACGATCGCCATTGACTGTAACGCCCACTCCTTGCTCATTTTCGAAGAAAAATGGCCCAATTATGCCTCTGGCCAAAATCCGCACCAAACAGTGACTCGTTTTGGATGCGTCGGCTTTTCAATGTATGCGTGGTGTGAGAAGCTATGTCGTTGTAGTGACTCGATGGAGTTATGAGCGGACACACTTATGCCACACACAGGGCTTATTGTAATACCCACAGTTTCACATTTTCCCGCAGTCCAGGAAACACTCGGAGCTTCCGATGAAGCTTCTCAGACTGCCAATATGAATGACAGTTCATTCAGATCCTTCAGATCTTTCATATAGTAGGCACCCAGGTGCCTCTTTCTGCCACAATCAAATGCCAGGCGTAAGGTAAAGGACGGTCTCATACTCCACCTTATCTCCACAGCTTCTGCAGAAATCATTTGTAAGATATCTAAGACCAATACTTTTTACTTAATTGGCCATTAACAACCCGATTAACGGATTTCGGACTGCCGTTACACATTCTTCCAGGCGCCTATGTTTTTTGAGCGCCTATGCCAGTTGGTTACACCAATCGATAACAGGACTTTTTCGATTTGTTCCTTCAAATGCAAACAAGGCCGTCCTCTTCAAATACTCGTCTCGCCAGAGCATCATCCTCAATTCGAACGACATGGCCGAGTCGCTGGATGTTAATACGCTGCACCACGTCTATGTTGTTGAGGAACTCATACTGCTGACTGTTGAATCGCATGCGGAAATCATTTGCCAACTCGCAAAGGACCGAAGATCTGTTTTTTCTCTCGAATATTCTCAAGGCTGCTGCATCAGTGCTTAATAGTGTTCATGCCTGGGAGGATGAGCGTCTTGTAGATTATTAGTTTTGTCATACGAGAGAGGTCTCTGCTACTCAAATGCCTATTGAGACAATAGTAGCATCTATTGGCCAGAGTGATCCTGCGCTTGATCTTCAGACTCACAGCCTTTGTGGTGATAACGGCGGTGCCAAGTTGAAATGCATGTAGACAAGGTAAAGTTTCTGATTGTGGTCAATGTGGCGACCTCTAGGTTGATCCTTATCTTGCTGTATTGAAGCTGACACGCAGACTCCTCGTGGCCCCTCCTGGATGGCATACTAGCATCCGTTAGATGTTAACTAATGCGCGCAGCGGAGTCCAATCCCCTGGACCTTAAATTTGGGTTGTGCGTAGGGCTTGGAACCCACCACGTAAAAATATTATCCAATTAAAACCAAGACTCAAGAATCTAGAAAATACGCCTCGGATGCATTCCTATTATACAATGCCTCGTAATTATTATTGTCATCATTTTAACAAAAAAAAATTTTTGTTTTAAATTTTTTTTAATTTCTTACTTTACAGCTGCTTTTCTTCGTCTTCTCTTTATTATCAAAATTTAATCCTTTGAAATCCTTTTTAAAAACTGAAAACAAGTCTTTCTTAATCATAAAATTCCAGCAGACAGCAGCAACATAATTAAGCGGCAATTATTTATTTTCTTTTCTGCTGATCTACTCTATAGACACACATATTTTCCTTCCTTCTGGAAATCAATTATAGCCCACGCAGCAGAGAAAGGACAGGACCAGGAAAGACGAAGAAATAATATTTATTTGCTCTACTCAATCATTTTCAATACCATGACACTGAGCTGGTACGAGTATTTGATTATATAAACTGGTAAATGGAGCAATGGAATGCCACCCACATGCTGGTCGAGAAATTTTCTCTTGGAATTGTCACTTCATCAGTTTAATTCAATTCTTATGTCTATTGTTGTTGTTTTTATCCTTTTCAAAATATTTATAAAGGAAATAAATAATCGATGAAAAAAGGAAAAAAATGCTCAACACAAAAAAATGGATAATTTATACGGCTTTTTGTTAAAACACAAAAATTCGTATTGTTTTCTTGTAGGGTTTTTGCTCAGTTAGAAGGATATTCTTACACTACAGACACACATACATACATACATATATTTTGTCTAGGCCTTAACCCAACCAAAATATTGGTAAAATCGTCTAAACAATGTTAACAGACATTAACAGAAAATGAGCTATAAATTCACACACACACGCACATTCCATACCATACATACAAGACAATAGCCTTCAAGTCTAAATACATACAAACAAACGAGAGAAAATGTATAGAAGAAGAAGAAAAAGGAAAAATAAAAGAAAACAGGAAGAAAAACTAATAATTGTTTAACAGAAGCTACAAACCTACAGACGACAAAGGCTGGAAATGATAATGAACCTATGCTAAGTATTACCAAAGGCTGGCTTAGACACTTCGGCTGTCTTACAGTCATTTGTTCAAACGGATAGTGAGTCCAGTAAACATTTCAATGCAGGAAAAGTGAATTTACTTTACAAACCAGGCAGCAATATGTTATTGTCATTAGACAAAGAGAATTAGAAAATTAAAATAAACAAACATTCTTTTACAGTAGAATGTAATGAAGAAGGGAGAAAAAACGTTCTGAAAAGTACCCCTACATAGTTGAATACAATTTTTAACAATCATATGTAAATGACATGAATAGTTCACCTTGTTCTTTCAAAGTTAAAGCACAGAATTTGTATATTTAAGCAGCATCAATTTAGGAATGTTGGACCAGAAAAAAGTACCAGAGAAAAAGTACCAGACAAAAAGTACTTTCAGAAGCCGCACAAAAATTCTTATAAACTCTAAAAGTTTTACAAATTCTAAAGCTTTGCTTTCTCCGGAAGATTTTTCGACACTATCAGAGATAGGATGCAACTGGCTCTGAGGAATGTCTGCGTGTGGGCATCTGATCGTGGATTGGGTGTTAACCCGGTGCAAACGGAAGTAGTACTCTTCACGAGAAGGTACAAGCCACCGACCTTTCGTCCATTGAAACTGAACGGGACGGAACTTAAACTCAAACAGGAGG
Source organism: Sarcophaga carnaria (assembly GCA_958299815.1). Taxonomy (NCBI): domain Eukaryota; kingdom Metazoa; phylum Arthropoda; class Insecta; order Diptera; family Sarcophagidae; genus Sarcophaga; species Sarcophaga carnaria. The sequence continues at coordinate 121,850,412 of OY283153.1, read as the reverse complement.
CACACTTTTTAGGACTCATTCTGGATAGAAAGCTGTCTTGGAAATCGAATATCATTAACAGATTTAAAAAGGCTTCCATTGCCGTGTATGCTTGTAACAGAGTGTTGAGGAGAAAATGGGGCCTAGGACCTAGGTTGACACACTTGTGGTCAGACCTATCTTGACCTATGGATGCTTAGTTTGGTGGGAATCCCTTGAAAAGAAGACTAATTCGAAACTAATACAGCGACTGCAGAGATCTGCCTTTATTATCATTAGTGGTGCCTTGCGCACTACACCTATACTGGAAATAATTTTGGGGCTCTTTCCGCTTGACCTTTTCTGTAGGGGAGTGGCTGCTGAAATATATAAACGTCTCTGGGCGACTGGACAGTGGCATGACTCGGATATAGGCCACGCAAGGATCCTGAGGGAAGTTGGAGCTGTCGGAAGTAGTGGCTACATGACATTAATCCATTCCATACATTAATTTACAAAGTGGTACCTTGATACAAAGTGCACTTGAGCACGCATAGCGGTCCGTTGTGACGTCTCAGGTGAATGCAGTTTCTGTACTGAACAAATTCGTGCAAACCAGGGAAGAAGAACAATCACCACGCTGGAAAACCAGCCCGAAAGATTGATAAACGAAGCTATATCTTTAACATCAATGGATGATAACCTGTATCTGCACCTCGCAAGAGATGGGCATTGATTATGAAAGTGGATTACATCCTCCTCTTCCTCAGCGAATCTGTACCGTGGCACAAGTCGTTATAAGGGAGGTGCATTCTTCCCGCGTGAGCATAGTGGTGGAGCAGCGCTTCTCATTGACCCAGGATAGTTTGGCGTCTCGAAGGAATATCCGCGCGATGGCCAGCTGGACCGAGGCAAGTGGCATCCCCAAGTCGATTGAAGAAGATGCCGGATGAAGTGTAGCAGCCCTGGAAATGGTACTTAAAAAAGTACGAAAATGGCTCTAAAGTCTCATTTAAAGCCTATAAAAGGTTCCAGTAGCTAACAGCACAGTAAAAACTCTTTTACATACCTGATTATTCCATAAGGGCTTTGGTAATTGATCTAGGGTATTTGAAAAGTACCTGTGTATCTAAAAAGTACCTGAGTACTTAAAAAGTACCTGGGTGTCTAAAAACTATCAAGAGACCTGATTCAAAGTTTTTGCTTAACGGCTCTCTTAGCTGTATTCTGATATTCTTATAACTTCTGTTGATTTTTAGTAAAAATTCGAGTATGTGGCTGCCGTCTGCAATGGCGCTTTAGCTCAGTAACTTCCCTGTATTATGTTCTAATATCTGTACTCAATAAGTTATGTTTAATGTCGCTGTAGTCTTGCAGGTAGTGTGTTGGTTTATTAGACGTGAGGCCTCGGTTCAAACGAAATATGAAAAAGTATTTCGTGGGCGACTTCCTCTCAGCAGATTTCTGGCAAAAACTCTGAGCGTAAATTGAAATTGCTATGTAAAGTTTTTAAAAAAAAATCTGTCATTCTGAATCGACTTTAAACTGTAGGTCCCGCTAGTCAAGTATTAAAATTAACACACACATAGCATCAGTGGTGTCGAGAAGCTAGGTTGTAATCCTGCGTAAAGGGTTGTAATGACCAATAACCAATTTATGTTATCCCTAAAGTAGCGTACTTTCTTTCAAGCTGCCACTAATATTGTCCTTCTTTTCTATTCCTGGTTGCGCCATCATATCACCTCTACAGAAGACACCATTTGCCACATTCATGCATTCATCCATTCACTGTTTCATGCCATTTCTTCTGTGTTTTTCAATTTCTCATCATAAGTTGGCTTATCTGTCTGAGCTGAACTGAACTGGCTACATCACTATTCTTATGATTTCTTTTGTAACATTCCTTTAAGGTTTTCAATGACAATAAAAATGAATTATGCCAGCTAAAATGGCCAAATCTATGGCAGGTGTATGACAAAAAGACCTACTAATTGAACAGAGCTACTGTTACTGCTGCAGGGTAGAGGCAAGAAAGGAAGTTTCCAGTGCATGATGATGGCGAAATGTTGAAACAGGTTAAAATCTTGGCAACACAACTGTTATGCTGAATAACCAATAATAGTACAACAACAACAAATCATTCTATTCTATTGGTTTTTTATTGTAAAGGCTTGGGTTATTGTCATTTTCCTTATTTCATTTCTCTTGTGTTCTTTTTTTTTTGTTTGTCTTATTACTACTAGTGGCTGGCTGGTTGGCTGCCGGCCTGGCTGTCTTGTCGGGCTGGCTGGGCAGACTCGACTGTCTGTTTGTCTGGCAATACTACTGAAAGGTATAATTCATTGTCAAATGCATTGTTTTGACCTGATTTACATGTTTATGAATGTTTTTTTCTCTCTCTTTCACGAAAATTTCCATATTCTGTGGAACTTAGTAGCTTGATTTGACTTGGGCTCACTTCCTTCCTCTCTTACTCTCTCTGTCAGAGTCTCATGAGGTATATACAGGTTCATTTGATTTGAGTGCTTATGGCTTTTGTTGGCGTTATGGCTGTAACGTTATGGCTGCAAATGGTGAATATGTCGACGAATGTATGCCAGTGACAATCAACTACTAGTACTCGTACATTTTGTTCAAATTGTTAAAAAGGACATGGTTAAGAACAAACCAAAAGAGAGAGAAAGAAAGAAAGAAAAAAATAATAAAAACAATGAAAAGACAAAAGGCCAACCAACGTTAATGAGGCACAAAAGGCAACAGAAAAGAAAAAAACAATGAAGAGAAAAATAAATTCACAATTACAAGTACTGTGTCATAATAACACACATAAACAGTGGCAGCTCAAACAAAAGGACACTCTCCTCGTATAGTACGATATAAGCTTCTCTAAGCCACAAAATTTAAGTGCCTTAGAAAATGTATGCCACTCTGTTAAATCATCATGAATTGGCAAAAAGGCAAATACAGGCAATTTGCTTAAGTTGAACTATCCATGAGAAGATGGAAAAAACAATGGCCCATAAGCAGCACTGTAAAGGTGAAGGAACTGTTACAAGTTGCTGTGAAGCATACTCAATTCAGTTGATGCTTCTTTTCAAGTGACAATAACAAAGTGGAAAATAATCAATACGAAGAAAATAATGCTGAAAAGTGGAATTTTAAATAACAAAATTAAACAAATTTAATTGAAAATTTCCGTAATCAATTTGTATATGGTAGAAGAAGAATTTGGGAAATTAAAAATAGCAGAGGACTTAAGGGAAATTTCAACGTTTATTTCTTATAAATTGTTCAACATCACCAGAGTGTTGTTCTGCAAATCGATTTAGGGGGAAAGTGAATTGCGATTATGATTTGAGAATGTTAAAAACTAAGAGGCTTAAGCCTATGTGGTCAAATAGGTAGTGTATTGACTTATTATATGTGAGCCCTCGGTTCAAACCCCAGGTCATACATCTCCAACAAAACGAAACATGAAAAAATATTTCTTCAGCGACTGCCTACTAGACCGTAAGGCTACGGTTCAAACCCCAAGTCAGACATCTCGATCAAAACGAAAATATGAACAAATATTTCTTCGGTGACTTTCTCTCAGCAGATTTCTGGCAAAAATTGCCATGAAATGTTTCTCAAAAACTTTAAACTGTAGGTCTCGCCACTCATGTATCAAATTAGCACACACAACATAAGTGGTGTGAGAAACTAGGTCGCAATCCCGACTGAAGGGTTGTAATGACCAATTATGTGTGTATATTACCGAATGGCTTCATTAGGTGGAATTGAAATTGATTGAGGCCCTCGTATCAGCCATCCCTTAAAAAATCATTCAAAACCCATATTGTATATACGCGTTCTCAATTTATTCCAATTTATATTTGGATCACATTCGTCTGAAGGCAATAATTCTACTCTCTTTCTATTGTAAAACATGACATTTGACTCTATTTCTGTGCCATTCCATTTTCAACCATCGTCGTTAGTCGCCTTCTTACAGTTTAAAACAGTCCCTGGACCTTATGTTTTTGAATGACACTTTTCTGCTGACTGCTGCCTGGCTGTTACGAAAATGAAGAATCTAGATACTGGTGTTTTGCTTATACATCGCTTAACATTAAAATTATAAATAAAAAAATACAACAAAAAACACCAGCATAAAAATAATGGTAAACAAGTAAACAAAAATACAACAACGAACATTACAAGCATAAATGTAAACAAAATACACAAACAGCAATAATGAAACAACGATGTTTACATTTACAGATATTTCAAAAAGGCGAAACTACGAACAAAAGTATTCAAGAACATTTATCAGACTGTTTACCCTGCCATATAAAAGGCAATGCAAAGCATGTGAATGAGGTAGTGAAGTTCAGTCAGTCTTGTATGACAACGCGGTGTGCTTGAAGATCTTCGTTACAAATATCTTTCGAATAATTGTCTAGTAATTGTTATTGTTTATGCAAAGGATGTAAACAGAGGAATAACAAAGAAAAGCAATTGTTGTTGTTGTTTACATCAAGTTGTGAACAGTGCCACACAGAATTGTGCGAATAATAAAGAATTTTAATTAAAATTAAACACAAATTAATTTATACTTTATTTGCAATATTTTAAACGTTTTTAAAAGATTAAAACGTAACAGTATGTATATAAGAGGCTTCAGTTCCTCTATAAATAATATCGTTTAGTAAGATTTCAAATGGAAAATAATGTTAACAAAGAAAATCAAATCAGATTTGATTTTATTTTTCCCAATAACATTAAATATACGCTATAAGAGCGCTTAAACGCATTACCCAATTCTGCAGAATGCCATTCCATGAAATTATAGCCTTGAAATGACGCCTTGTGATTTCTTCTTAGTTTCCACCTGGTAGTCTTCTTAATTATTACTTTGTGTAGAATTTTATTTAATTTATTATGGAATTGAAAATAACAAATAAGAAAAAAATATTTCCAAACCAAAAACGATCTTAAAAATGCCAACAAAAATGTGTTAAAACTCCAGCTGTGTGTTTTGGTAAAACATTTGTCAGTTTAGGCGTCAACTCAGCGCTGTATGAGTCTACATCCTTTTCAATTTCTAAGGGATTTACTTCAAACAGTCTTTCTTTCACATGCATTTGAAACCTTTTCTTACCAAATGCTTCTTTTCCTTCTTTTTTTTCTTTTTTTTTTTCTTAAAGTCATGTATTGTCCTTTTCTTTGTGGCTTAAATTTTAACCTCAAATACGACGTTATTTTTAAAGCAAAAAATTAATTGTTAAGACAAATAAAATTTTTAAATACAACAATTGTTCTTTTTTTCCAATTTCATTTCGGATTGTATGACAATTTTGGTTTTAATTGATTGGTTTGCTAAAGAAAAGAATTCATTGTCTTACCAAATGTGTTTGGTTTTCATGAGAAACAAAGAATTTTAATTTCTTTCCCTTTAATGGCTGTATAGGTCAAGCATTCTCGGGGGTATAATTTGATAAATCTTTCCGAGTAGAGAAAGTATTGTTTTAAGTTATTAGCTAATAGGCTGGGTTTTCTTTAGCAATCTTTTGTAAACCATGTGACCAAATATTTGTGGTAAATTTCTCTGGTTTGTTTAGAGCAACCTTTAAGGGAGTGATTAGTTTCAGCAAATTACTACTGATTTAGTAGCAAACAAATCCCTTAAATGTTATTCCAAGAAATAGAATTTTAAACTGTTTGTGAATACAATGTTCTAAGGAAGTCAATCACAATTACAGACAAAATAAAAAAAATATAAAAAAATATTTGAAAAATATGAAGCAAATTTAAGAATAAGCCTCCTGTTTCTGTAAGAAGCATGATTACAGAAAAAGCTTATGCTTTGCACAGAGCATGAAGATCTCATAGAAATCTATCGCTACTAGAGTAGCGTGTGTCTTCAGATGTCTTCATATGGTCTGTACAGGACATGGAGATCTTACAGATTTGCTCCGAGTCCTTATGTATGGTCTTCCTACACTAACTCTATCGCTACTAGAGTAGCGTGTGTTCTTTATTTAACATCGCCTTTAAGTGTCTTCAGGAGGACACTTTAGCACTATCTCAGATATGCTATCATGTGTTTTCCCGTCTGCATTAAGTTGTAGACATAGGTGTAGGTGATGTAGATGGACTAGAATATCCCGGCATTAATATATTTGATACTCCTCTGATTTTTTTTCTTGGCCTCCCTTCGAGCAGTTGTTGAGTTTCAGAAAGAAAGTAAGAGAGATTAAGTACGAAAAATTGCTATTGAACTACAGAATAGATTATTATGTGCATTGAATATTCTAAGCCTGATGTTGCTCAATATCTGTTACGATATAGTGAAATTGAACGCAGTCCTCTGTATGTCATTCTCGTTCCTCCAAGTCTGCTGTATTAATCTGAATCTGCTCCATAATTTATTGTCACTAAATGTCCTGGATAACAGTAGCTATCTACGTATGCTTATCAGTGTCTTAAGTTTATTTAAGTCCACGGTTTTAATTTAATTCTTTAATACATCATTACGCTCTAATCTACATGTCGAATCGTGTAAAAGAGTGGACATATGTTATCTGAATAATCGAAATCGTTGAGTTAGAGTTAGGTATATGCGTACATACATACAGTTACTAAAGTATACATACGGTTAACAAATTTCAGAAATTTTTTAACCAAGACCGTCTTAAAATCGAAGAAAGTTTTCAGACAATTATAAAGATTTTCAACGAAAACGGATTGGTTTGTTAACCTTATGTATACTTTTGTGTCTGAGTGTACATACATAATTGGTCATTGCAATCTTTTTGTCAAGAATACGATCTAGCTTCGCACTCCACTGATGTTGTGTGTGTTAATTTTATACATGAGTGGCGGGACCTACAGCTTACAGTCTACTCCAAACGACAGATTTTTTGAGAAACTTTTCATGGCAATTTGTTTTTACTTCTCATAGTTTTTGCCAGAAATCTGCTGATAGGAAGTTGCCGAAGAAATATTTGTTTTTCATATTTTTGTTTTGATGACTGACCTGCCAGCACACTACCTGCACACTTTTTTAACTTTCCTTAAATTGATTTAATTGCTATTTATCTCAAGTCCAACATTACATGTTAAATTGTATGTTGAAGCTGTTGCATGAGAGTAAACGTGGCTCTTCGGCTTCCTTGAGTTAAAGAGAGTTGAAGACATTCTATGCAGTTTCTCTTCTCTCTCAAAAGATCTGGTTAGTGATACCATCCAGCGCTATGATTTTATAATGGTGTATAATGTATAAAGTTTTAGAGAGCGTACTTGATTTTCTCTAGCATTGACATAAAATGATTCAATGATGCTTCAATTGAGATTCAATGATGCTTCAATTGAGATTCAATGATGTTTGTATAAAACTGAGAGCTCTGCTTATTTCAATTATTTACTGTGGACAATTTTTTCTTCCCATTTTTTCTATCTTCCCTTCTTCATACATACATAATTAGTTATTACAACAGTTAAGTCAGGATTACGACCTAGCTTCTCGCTTTACTGATGTTTTGTGCATTAATTTTTATACATGAATGCTGAGACCTACAGTTTAAAGTCGATTCCGAATGACAGATTTTTGGGAAACTATTCATGGCAATTTTATTTTACTCTCAGAGTTTTTGCCAGAAATCTGCTGAGATGAATTCGCCGAAGAAATATTTTCTTAAATTTCGTTTTATTCGAGATTTCTGACCCGGCGTTTGAACCTTGGATCTCATGACTACTAGACTACGGCGTGTTCAACCCAGCATTTATATGAAATGGTGCAATTATGCTTCTATTGAGAAGAGCTAATACTATGTTCAGACATGTACTTTTATTGAATTAATATTCGGTTTGTTGATAGCAATATTTTTTAGTGTTCAGATACAAAATTTATTTGACAGCTGGTAAACAAAACAGCTGATTGCTTCAACAAAATTGCTTTTAATTAAATCGCGAAAATTAGAGCCAAAAAAATTTGAGAAAAAATGGAAAATAAATTTAACATTGGAAAAGGTCTTACTAATGATTAACCGAAATGCCGAGCTGTTGCGGTTAGTAGGGCATATTTCTGACTCCATAGTGTCTCAGAAGAATGAGAAAGAAAAATTTCATAATACTGCATAGCATGCAGAAAAGAAACCTTTCTACTAACCTTCCATTTTTTTTGTCGTTGTTTTGTTTTTGTTTGTTGTTGACATTTGAGTTGTCAAATATCAATAGAAAGTGTTCGGAAAATAGTAATATGCTCACTGAACGTACTTATGACAGTGCTGTATTTGAAGTTTTAATCAATATTATAACAATTTATGAATTTATTGAGCAATAATTAATTGACATAATGCCGTTTATGTGCATGTCTGAACATAGTATAAGGGTACAGTATAGCTTTAATGGTTCCATTATCTTAGTGGACAACTTTGTTTCTTCTCGATTTCTTATTGCTTCCCTGATGAAATCGAAGACTTTCTTGAATGACAATCTTCAATGTAAATATGCACACGATTAAAATTAATGCATACATGGATTTGTAATGAAAACTACTGTACAATTTCTTCTTTTCTTTTTTAAATTTAGGCAGAGTTCTGAAAACTTCAATTTTCCTTCTCACAAAAATGTTACATGGGAGGAAAATGACTTTCGTTGACATTATAAAGATTCTCTTAATTTGAATCGTTAAAACCAATTTATTTTTAAAATCAATTAAATTATAAACCTTTAGCGAATAATAAAAAATATATAAATTTTAATATCATTTAATTAATGTCACAATGAATAACAAAAACAAATTCATACAACCGCACAAATTATCTTAAATTATTTGCTGTTTTTTGAATTCACAACCTTCCACCCCCCGTCCACATATATTTGTTGATAATTTTATAATTATTTTTGCTGTTAAATTTGTACAAATAATAGATAATTTAATTGCACTTAATGAATGTCTAAATACAACAGAATGACAACGAAAAATTTATTTTTTTGTTTCAAATAAAAAACAAAAAACAGAAAATAAAAATGAAAAAAGAAAATCAGATCGTAAAGCCACATTTACAAAATAACCACAAATCGAATTGTTATAGAAAACATACATACATACATATTTGCATTGTTTTGTTTTGTTTTGTTTTGTATAAAATAATTAACAAATATTTTCGAAATTAAATTTAAAAATTCAATTCAATTTCATTGGCTTTGAACACAATAATTGCATTTATTAATAATAATGAATGGAGTTTTTTATGGTTTTACTTTGTCTATGTGTATGAGAAAAATAATCGCGGCTGGTTTTTTATCAGCATTAAACAGCCAAAAGGTTTTTGGGAAATTTATTGAAATAATTTCAATTAAATTCTAAAAAAATAGAACAATTTAAACGTATAAATATTAAAAATTTTTCCCTATAAATTCATTACAATTTTGTTAGGGAAACATTAGTTTTGATTTACAATTCCATAAGAACACTTTCACCACAAATTGTATAAAAAACTTTGAATTTTAAAAAAATGAAATCGTTTATCCTAATCACAGCTTTGTTGGCTATGTTTATGGCCATTAGCCAAGTAAAGGTATTTCAATTCCCAAGTATAAAAGCTCATCAACTCCTAATAAATTTATTTTATTTCAATTTCAGGCCGATTGGAAAGATGACCTACGCAAAGTAGATGAAGCCTGTCGCCAGGACACCCATGTCAGCGAGGATGAAATAAAAGCCTTTTTCAAAGGCGATGACAAGGATCCCAAGGAGTCTTTGAAATGCCATTTGAAGTGTGTCATGGAAAAGCAAGGCCACTGGAAGAATGGTGCCTTTGATGATAGTGCAGCCAAAAAGCAAATGATGACCATACCCGGCTTAAAGGAGAAACAAGATGAAATCAATAAAGCCGTTGATGAATGTAAAACCAAAAAGGGCTCCAATGAATGTGATACCGCCTATTTGATTACCAAATGTTTCAGCGACCACAAGGCCAATGTTATGTAAAGCTGCTCCTTATTATGCTTTTAAAAAATTTAAATTTTCCTTTGCCTTGTTAAAATCCTTTAAAAAATGTTCTCAGTAAAGCAATATTCAGTTAAATGAACATACAATACACGTTTATGATTTCAAAACATACATACAAAATTGGCTAGGATTACGACCTAGCTTCTCACACCACTTATGTTGTTGAGTGTGCTAATTTTATACATGAGCGGCGCGACCTACAGTTAAAATCGATTCCGAAAGAAATATTTTTTGAGAAACTTTTCATTGCAGTTTCATTTACTCTCAGAGTTCTTGTCTGAAATCTGCTGAGAGAAAGTCGCCGAAGAAATATTTTCTCATATTTTTGTTTTGATGTCTGGCCTGGGTTTTGAACCCGGGCCTTTCGTCTTTAAGCCAACCCACTACCAACTAAACTACGACGATTTCACAAAATGGAAGAATTTATTTGCAATTTGCTTGGAAATTGAAGAATATTTTCAAAAACGTAGGTGAAGAATGAGCAGCCAGTGCTGTAAATGTGTATTTTTTCAGAAAATGTTTCTACCAGTCAAGGTATCGTGCCATGATTACTGATATATTTTTTCCAAAATTTAAAAATTTTACGTGGTAGACGTGTGGTTTCAATACAGCACACGATTTTGTAGACATACTGGAAGATAAGTTTTGGTGAGCAATGAATCGCACTTCAGTACAGTTATTTAGTGGGAATGACGGTGAAATAAACATTACTTCAGTACAGTAATTTTGTGGGGATAACAATGACAAATTTAAAGCTTTGGGATGGATCATCTAACAGATAGTTGCGAACAATATTTCCATAAAATAATCTTTAAAAGATAAGGCAATTAATTCTCCAATAAATACGTCATTCATTTTTTCAAATTATCATCAGCAAATACATCACCTGGTTTTGTATCTTAAACTATAATTTACTATACTTTACTCTCAGCCTTACAACTGCTCATTTATTTTAATCCAATTATAGTCGTATGACAATTAAAAATCCAATGACAACATCTGCCTTCAGCTTCAACAACAAATCAAAAAAAAAAAAAAAAGAAAAAAACCTCCTCAATATGCCCTAAATAGTCTCCTCTTTATAGAACAAAAAGGTACACAAACAAAAAAAAAAAAACAAAAAATTCAATTTCACGAATTATTTACGCCTAAAATTACGCAAATTTTGAAACAAATTTTATCAGCTTAAAAGTATACAATTACAAAGCAAATGTACTCACTCACCCATACATACAAAGAGAATGATGCGCTCATATCATGCAATACAATGCATAATACAATGCACGAGCCAAACAAAGAAAGAGGGAGAGAAAAAAACTTAAACAAGAGATTATAAATGCAGAGCTGGATAACAGTGAACAGTGAACATTTAAAGTGAAAAGTGTAACAAATGCATTGACAAACGGTAGGCAGGCCTTACGAATTGTGGCAATAAAAGAATTTACAAAATAGTTTCTCTCTTTTCATATGACTTCAAAATTACAACAACAACAACAGCAACAACAAAACAAGCAATTCACTTTCAGCTGTTTGTTATAAAAGAAAATTAATGAAAGCCAATATTGGAAGAATATATACAGTGTGCTTTAAAAGTGGAAATAATACAGGAAAAATATAGGAAAAACTAAAAGGAAATTTCTAAACTTAACTTCGACTATCACATTCAATTCAAAGATGAATTCGATTATTCGTCATTATATTGCTTTCGGTGCTGCAGCAGAAAACACTCCTTTAAGGCGACATTAAATTGCATATCAATACTACGCTGACGACAGTTGTCAGCTCTTTTATAACTTTTTTTCTGAAATATCGATCAAATTCGTTCATATACTTTAGAAAGAGCAGACAATGATGACCTGCATACTAACTTACATCAAAACAAAGACATTGTGTGTAATGCCTTGCATTCCTCCATGTTCATAAGCAAAAACAATGGAAGATATTCAGCCTTTCTGTTGTCTGGCAATTAAAATCACCGCAGAACACCTCAAAAACAATGATGCCTTGGTGTAAGTCCTTGAATTGTTATTATAATACGTAGTCAATTAATAATATCTTTAATCTTCCAATTTGAGGCCTTTAACATACACACATACCTACATAATTGGTCATTACAACCCTTCAGTCAGGATTACGACCTAGCTTCTCAAACCACTTAAGTTGTGTGTGTTAAATTTATACATGAGTGGCTGGACTTACAGCTTAAAGTCGACTCCGAACGACAGATTTTTTGCGAAACTTTTCACGGCAATTTTATTTACTCTCAGAGTTTTTGCTAGAAATCTGCTGAGAGGAAGTCGCCGAAGAAATATTTGTTCATATTTCGTTTTGATGTCTGACCTGGGGTTTGAACCGGGGCCTTACGTCTAATAAGCCAGCACACTACCTACTAGACTACGGCGAATTAAGGCCTTTAAGGATTCCAAAACTAGCCGATGTTTTGTGTTTCACAACATAAGTGGCACTACAATATTACTAAGGCGGTGGAGTGTTTGTTTGCCAAGTGCAGGAAATATGCTTAGAGCTCTCAGCTTCATTTTCAGAACATCCGTAGGTCTCCGCACAAGAGTTGGATCGAGCTAAAATAGCCCTTAAAGTATTCAGTTTGTAGGCTAAAATCTGTTTTATTTGGCCATATTAAGCTTATACGGGATCCTTTGTTATATATTGGACATCATTTGACTTGATATTGGCCTGCAGCAAATTAATTTTCTTCTCTGTGGCTCTGTTTTTGACTATTCTACGGTGTGCTAGGCGTTACCCAGTTCGTACATCACAAAACAGGACGTCGGACGTCACTTAACAATAAACGGAGCTAATGTGGTATGGACACCAAATGTCTTTTAAATTTAGGAGTTGTTTGCTTGGGTAGATATCAGATGATATCAGATTATATGGTGTGACGTACAGACACGCCTTAATTCTAAGAATGATGTCCACATCCCAGTACAAGAGACTACTGGTTCACGATTACTTCCTTAGAAAATTATTTCTCACTGCAGACTTAACCTAAAACAATAGGTATCCGATGAAGATCTTTACATACAAACATACATAATTGATCATTACAACCCTTTAGTCAGGATTACAACCTTACTTCTCATACCACTTATGTTGTGTTTTTTAATTTTTATACATTAGTGGTGGCACCGCAAGTTTAAATTCTACTCCGAACGCCAGATTTTTTGAGAAACTTTTCATGGTAAGATGAACACTTTTATGGTGGGATTTAAATCCATGACAAGAGCTTGAAGGAGTATTGGGAAAAGTATTTGCTTCAAGCTAGTGAATAACTGAAGTACTATTCACGCTTGTGCTTTTAAATGAAATTAAGATCAACAGTAAAGCCTAGATTATTGGGATTGTGGATATATCTACCAAAAGAGGGATACAGAACGGGTGAGCAACAGAGATCAGCAATGAGTATTCAAAAAGATGAGTAGAATCGAATCGTACTCATAATTTTTGATACTTATACGCCTTCATACTCATTTTAATATCATGGGACCTCTACTCATATTTAAAGTTTGAAGTACTCATCATATTCATACTTAACAAGATGTGTGATGTTGTTGTGTTCGACTCTCCACAACTCAACGTTTACATACCATAATTGGTCATTACAACCCTTCAGCCAGGATTACGACCTAGTTTCTCACATCACATATATTGTTTATGTTAATTTTTATACATGAGCGGTGGGACCTACAGTTTAAAGTCTACTCCGAACGACGGATTTTGAGAAACTTGGTCATGGAAATTTTATTTACTCTCAGAGTTTTTGCCAAAAATCTGCTGAGAAGTAGACGCCAAAGAAATACTTTTTGTATTTTGTTTTGATGTCTGGCCTGGGGCTCGAACCCTGGCTTTACGTATAATAAGCCAACACACTACCTAATAGACAATGGCGACTTCATCAACCTATACGCGAAGCACAAAATAATTAGGAATCGCGTACGGACACTAAACAACTCACTAAATGATTGTATGTTTGCTCTGCTTCGAATCACTCGAATCATTTATAAGCATTATAAGTATTTTTATAAAGTTATGAATCTAAATGAGTAGACTTATGAATCAAACATATTTCGAATGGTATGAGTTTGATGTCAATGTTGTACGCATACTCATTGCAACCTGTACTTATAAAACAACGTTGTATTGGGTACGAATGAATCATAGTTAAATTTCAATATTGTTGACTCACTCATACTCCAAATTTCATGAGTGGTTATGAGTAGCGAAAAAACGATTCATTTTTGATCTCTGGTGAGCAAGCTCTTTTAAAAATATACCCCCTTTCGGTACACCCTATAGCTTTGCTAATATTGCAATCGCATCTTAAATTGCCATAAAATAATCAAAGAGAAGTCCTTGTTACTCCCGCTCTTCCTATATTTCTCTTCCACTTTCTCTATTGAAAACAAAATCTGAGTTTTTAAGCTCTTCTCTCGTTTTCAGTGTTTTTTGTTTATAAATTTTTGCAAATCTAATTTCGAATAATTTTTGTTGTTGTTATTTTTTGCTATTATTTATGCACATATTGTTGTTGTTGTTTTTTCAATCCTTTTTGTTTTTGTCAATTTTTTTTCTTTCTTTCTAGAATTCATAAATTTATGAGATTTCGAATCGATTTATGTTTTTATGTGTATGAGTTTACAAGATTGAGTGCCAGAACGTGTGTGTGTTTGTGTGTGTCTATAGATGTGAGCATTATTTAGAGATCCTGTTATACTATACTGTACTCTGTATATGAATATGCATAAATTTCACTCGTGTTATTTTTATAGAGATTCTCTTGCTTCCTGCTTTGTTAAGCGTATATGCACTATACACTGCTGCCGACGAGAGTGCCATAGTCAGTCAGTGAGTGTGTTATATATTTTGTTTTTGTTTTTTTTTATGCTGTATGTTTGCATGTAAATTTTACTCATGCATATGCATTTTATTGTTAATCAAGCATAAAAATAATTGAATTTTATCTACTCCATCATACGAAAAAAAAAATCAATCTATTATACCCAATAGATTCTCATATAATTTCTCTCAATTTTCTACAATATTTTATACGTATTTTTTCTTTTTTTTGAGAGGAAAACCATGACTTTTTTTCCAAATTCATGGCGTTGGTAGGCGTGCATGTCCATTTTGATGGACAGCTGTTATGTGAATAGTTTTTTTTTATTTCACATACTTTTTCGCTGTTTTTTTTTGTTTCAACCAAAAAAAACAACTGAAATTTGAATTTAAATTTTCAAAAAGTCCCCCAATTACATGCTTGTGTAAGTGTTTGTGTGGGATAAACTACCGTATTATTTATGTAACCCCATAGTTGTTACAGGTTACAGCTGTTTTGTTTTGTTTTATTTTATTTGAATTTTAACCCTTTCTTCTGTGGTCAGTTTTTTTCTCATTTCATTTCAAATACAGGCAAATAAATTTCAAAAAAAAAAATTTTTTTTGTTTCGTTTTGTTCATTGGTTGTGTAACAATTTGTTCGTTTATCTACCATGTTTAAAAAAGTTGGCTGATAAGCAAAAAAAAAAAACACGAAAAAAAAACATTGTTTTCGGTAAGAAATGATGACTGCCATAAAAATTTATTTGTTAAATAACATTTAACAAGCGAAAGAATAATTAAACATGTTGTTTGTATATCCAAAAAACAATTATGATTGAGGGGAATTAATTTTGTGGTCAGCTTAAAAGGATGTGATCCAGCAAAACAAAACAAAAAAAATTGTTAAACGATAGCGATAATAAACAATTGAAAAGGGTTTCAAAATGAATTATTCATTTAGTTTCTATTGATGAAACACAAAAATTTATGGGAAAATTAAAATTTTGTAGTGAAGGCTCATTATAGAAAGAATTTCCTTTATTATGACAGCATAACTTAGATATGAACTAAATCTCTCATTACATTTAACTTTTTAAAGTAAATTTTTGGTTGTACTGAAATACACCTATTTAAACAGGATTCAAAATGTCACAAAGGAATTTGTATTACCATATACCAACTGACGTTTTTATCTGTAGTAAAATCTCAGACTCTAGAATATAGTGCAACTAAATCTTAAGAGATGTTGCACAATCTTCTTCCTGCTTCAGCACAGATATTCCAATATTAGAAATCAGCAATGAATCGGTTTTCACTACTCATAAGCAATCATGAAATTTTGAATATAAGTGAGTAAAAATATTGAAATTTAACTATGTACTCTGATTCATTCATACTCACTACAACGTTGATTTATAAGTACAGGTTGCAATAAGTATGCCTACAACATTGACATCGAACTCAATGAGTAGGCTTATGAATCAAACATATTTCGAATGGTATGAGTTTGATGTCAACATACATACATAATTGGTCATTACAACTCTTCAGTCAGGATTACGACGTAGTTTCTCTTTTTTTAGTTACTTTTGCAAATTAGATTTGCAAAAATTTATAAACAAAAAACACTGAAAACGAGAGAAGAGCTTAAAAACTCGGATTTTGTTTTCAATAGACAAAGTGGAGAAAGAGAAATATAGGGAGAGCGGGAGTAACAAGGATTTCTCTTTGATTATTTTATGGTAATTTAAGATGCAATTGCAATATTAGCAAAATCTATAGGGTGTACCGAAAGGGGGTATATTTTTAAAAGAGCTTGCTCACCAGAGATCAAAAATGAATCGTTTTTTCGCTACTCATAACCACTCATGAAATTTGGAGTATGAGTGAGTCAACAATATTGAAATTTAACTATGTACTCTGATTCATTCATACTCACTACAACGTTGATTTATAAGTACAGGTTGCAATAAGTATGCCTACAACATTGACATCGAACTCAATGAGTAGGCTTATGAATCAAACATATTTCGAATGGTATGAGTTTGATGTCAACATACATACATACATAATTGGTCATTACAACTCTTCAGTCAGGATTACGACGTAGTTTCTCACACCACTTATGTTGTGTGTATTAATTTTATATATGAGTGGCGGGACTTACTCCGAACGAGAGGTTTTTGAGAATCTTTTCATGGTAATTTTATTTTACTTTCAGAGTTTTTGCCAGAAATCTAATCAGAGAAGAAATTGCCGAAGGAAAATTTTTTCATACTTCGATTTGTTCGAGATGTCTGACCTGGGGTTTGAACAGTGGCTTTACGGTCTAATAAGCCAACACACTAGCTACTAGACTACGGCGATTCAATGACTTACATTTTTATCTGCAGTAAATAAGATTTTCCAGTATCTAAAGTATAGTACAACTGCTTCATCACAGATATTCCATACATATCTGTCATCTTAACGTATACAGTCTGAACGGATCTTAAATGCTAAACGCGTATGTAGGGTATTATCTCTACCACCATCAGTCGTCAAACTCGATATACAATACAATATACAATTAGTTCTTCAAGTTGCCTAATCCCCCAAGCTATCACTTCTACGGCCATCACAGGATGGGTCAGGGAGAACAGCAGAGGCGTTGTGGGTTTGGATCAAAATGTTATTTATCTAGGAGCCTATGCCAGAACAGGTTTGCTACTAGGTTTATATAAGTCAGCCCAAGGTTCGTTATGGGTTTCATTACAAGTTGAAGACAACTTTTAAAATTTTAATCGCAGTTGTTCGAAATATAATTTAGCGCTGTTAACATACATACATATGTATATACATAACTGGTCATTACAACCCTTTAGTCAGGATTACGCTCTCTGAACGACAGATTTTTGAGAAACTTTTCATGGCAATTTCATTTACTCTCAGAGTTTTTTGCCAGAAATCTGCTGAGATGTCTCCAAGGAAATATTTTTTCATATTTTCGTTTTGAGATCTGACCTTGGACCTTGGCTTTTGAAATGTGGCCTTACGTCTAAAAAGCCAACACACTACTTACTAGATAATGGTGACTTCATACCTGTATTGTCCTAGAATTATAGGGAATCGAATGAAGATTTTCATGGAGAGATCTAATCCATGGTAAGAGTTCCAGGTGGTTTCAATATCAGGGGCATAGAGAAAAAGTTTTCCAAGCTGCAAACTGTAGATCTGTAAACTGGCTGGGATTTTACTATACTGGGGCTCTAAAATTTTAGTGCAGTATGTCATGTAAATACCATCCCTATTAGAAGGACATAGTTTGCCTTGGTTTTTATTCATTTACTGGAGCATATTCTTTTATTTTTGAATTTAAATTTTATTAATTACAGAATAACCCCTTATGTATTTGGTTTCTTTGTTTCATTACAAGACTGAGGAGAATTTAATTTTTTTTTCAATTATTTTTTTGCATATCTTGTTAGGTTTTTTTTCGCTCTTTATCGCAACAAAATAATTGAATTTTTTAAATTATTTTCCATTTGAAATTTGCAATTTTTTCTCTTGTATTTCTGTGATTTGCATGCATTTTGCATGATTTTGTATTTTCTACACTCTTTTGCGTTGTTTCCTGTTTAACAATCAGTCACAATGCTGCCACACAAAAAGCGAAAAAAAAAGAGAGAAAAAGAATCGCATTTTTTGACTAATTTTCCTTTATAAAATTATCCACTTATACGTAGCCAGTCGTGCGTTTCTATAGAGTTGAGTTGCGGGTTTGAAAGTTATTTGAGAATTTTTTTTTGGGAATTTGGGAAATCCAACAACAAAGCTAATGATGATTGCATTTGAGAGAATTTTTAGTTTGATTTTAAAGTAAAAAAGAGTTGCAAAATAATTTAGTTTTTGGAAACAAGCCTGCAAAATTTTCTTTTTTCTGGCCCACTGTGCATTTTATTGGGAAAAAAATTATTTTCGATTTTGTCAAACAAATTTATTTTTTATTTCATTTTGTTTTTTTTTTACAAATTTCAAGTTTGTTTCTCAACAAATAAGCAAAATGCTAAACAATAAAGGCAGGCATTGAGACTTCGTTAAGTGTGTAGCAGAGAGGAGCTCTTATTTCCTATGTCTTTATGGCAGAATTGAAAGCGCGTATGTTGTCTAAATGGCAATGGCAACGGCAATGCCAATGATGGCAAATTGTATTGATGATGATGAGAATGACGAGGATGAAAAATGATTGCCAAACGAGATAACAGGGTAAATATAATCACTAAAGCAACAAAAACAAAATTTGAAAAGAAGAAACAAAACTAAATTCAAGTACGTTTACCAAAACAGACTAGAAGTGCGTATGCATTTGTCAGAATCCAACAAAAAAAAAAAAAAAAAACACAGAATTTAAGAATAAATTGTCAACCTTGTTTGCCAAGCAAGGGAGAGTGTATTTGACAAGCTCAGAGCCAGAGCCACAACCAGAATTTAAACATGGTCTCAGCCAACCTACATATGGTTTGTTTTCCTTTTGTGTTGTTGCTTTGTCTGTTTGGTTACATCAAACATTTATGCATGTGCCTTACAGGACACAAAACAACACAAGACGCATCTTGTTTATCTCACATCAAATATCGAAAAATAAAATTTTATTTCAAGTCTCTCTTGTACGTACATGTGGTTGTCGAACAGAAATTCCTTTTCAATGATTTGTCTTTTGATTTGTTTTTTTTTAGTAACTATTACCACAGATTTATCGTAGTAAGAGAGAATTAAATAAATACTGGGGTGCAATCTGTTTTTAAAAAATTGTTCATTTCACTTTTTCCATACAAGTATTTCCTTTTATAAGGATTGCTGTCTAAAAAATACATCACATTTCAGCTGCTCTTGCTTAATAAATAGCCCGCATATCGATTTCTACAGGAGTTCTTTTTTAAAAGCATCCTGAGGCCTTTTTCTGTTTCTCTACCTCTCTTTAATACAAACGTAATTTTGTTTTGAATTGAAATTAATAACTCCTGTGACAATTGTCTTAATGTCTGGATTTCTCTTTTTTTCCATGAAGAGATCAAAGAATCTTAATACGCTTAAATAGGCTGCATTGCTCGAGAGAAGGGGCCGAAGTAAAAACTAAGCTAATTTGTTTTACAAGAAATGCAATTCACTACAAACTTCTAGGCAAATAAGTCAGCTATACTGTAATTTCAAGAGGTATTTAGAAATGGGCTAATCCGTAACTGAACTGATTTATATTTAAATCGGCAACCACTCACAAAGTTCCTAGAAATTCTCTTTTTAATAAAATATAAACCCCATTCGGCATATATAGGCATTCGGAACATGTGCATTTGTGGTCTTCTGTATCAAAAATACCAGCTTCATTGCATTCGTTTCAGATATCAGCAATGAGTATTCAAAAAGATGACAAGAATCGAATCATACTCATAATTTCTGATACTTATACGCATTCACACTTATTTTAATATCATGGAACCTCTACTCATATTCAAAGTTCGGAGTACTCAACATATTCACACTTAACAACACGTATGATGTTGTTGATTTCGACTCTCCAACTCCAACTCAAAATATACGCGAAACACAAAATAAGTATGATTCGCGTACGAACACTACAATACTCACTAAAAGGTTGTAAGTTTGTTCTGCTTGCAGCTCTGTCTTTTTTGCTTATGTGTCTTTTTTCTTTTGTTGTAAATGCAACAACAACTAAGAATGTAAATTTTGATGAATGATTCGTGTCGATCGCTATAAGTATTATAAGTATTTTTCTAAAATTATGAATCTAAAGGAGTAGGCTTATGAATCAAACATATTTCGAATGGTATGAGTTTGATGTTAACGTTGTAAACATACTCATTGCAACCTGTACTTATAAATCAACGTTGTATTGAGTATGAATGAATCAAAGTACATAGTTAAATTTCAATATTGTTGACTCACTTATATTTAAAATTTTATGAGTGCTTATGAGTAGCGAAAAAAGGATTAATTGCTGATCTCTGACTCGTTTATCCCGGGCCACTATATTGATTTCCGTAATCTAGTAAAACTACTTTAGTTTGATGACGATAGTGTGCTTCTTTTAACTGTTTCCTAAATGCCACAGTAGTTGAGATATGTCAGCCAATACTGATTGAAAATCTCCAACATTTCTACTGTTTGCCCGTCTCGATATTGCTTTGCTTCAAAGTGGCCTAAACTTTGGCTATTTCGTTCTATGATTCTGTTCTACTTGCAGGCAATGCTCTGTTAGTAGCTGCTCGCAAAAATTTGTGACATATTTTCAGTACTCTTTCCTCCAACATCTTCAGGATATTTTCTGGCATTAGAGGCTGAATTCTTAGATGCATGTTCTGCTCGTTTTGTAATACGTTACAGTATTTAAATATAATCTGATGTAACCATAAACTAAGAGCAGCTACGTTATGTAACAAATTTTAGCGCCAGGTTTCCTTTTTATCCACGAATATCGTGGATGTAACGAATCTCATGTTGAATTCAGAGATATGGTTTAAGGATAGATTTTTGCTCATCTTTTAATGTGGTCTGCCCTTTAAAGTACCATTATTTAGATTGCTATTCACTTATTCAATGTATTTAAGCCTCAAAGATCGGTTAGAATTTGCCATAGTCTAGTAGGTAGTGTGATGGCTTATTAGACGTAAGGCCACGATTCAAACCCCAGGTCAGACATCAAAACAAAATATGAAAAAAACAAAAAATATTTCTACCGCGACTTCCTCTCAGCAGATTTCTGGCAAAAACTCTGAGAGTAAATAAAAATTGCCATGAAAAAGTTTCTCAAAAATCTGTCGTTCGGAATCGACTCTAAGCTGTAGGTCGCGCCAGTCATGTATAAACTTAACACACAAAACATGAGTGATGCGAGTAGCTAGGTCGTAATCCTGACTGAAGGGTTGTAATGACCAATTATGTATGTGTGTAAGGATCGGTTAACCTACTTTTTCAGTGGGCTTGATTCTCCACAGCATACCGAAAGCTCATGAGGAAAATATAGATATTCTGTAGCACGTTCAATATCTAAGGTCTTAATATTTAGAAATTCTTTCTGCCTTTTATTGCCGTAAATATCACTTTGTCTCCGTAGCGAAGTTTGTCTCTAATATTTTTTCCTTATGACGTTAAATAGTTTGTGTACTGCAGAATAGCTCCTGTCTAGATGGCGAAATACTTTAGTTTTGCATCAGTAGAATAACAAAACTGAAGGATGAAGTTTCATTATTAAATAAACAGTTCTACTAATAGGCCCACACCATCTTTCTATCATCAAACTTAATCGTAATTTTTGTATACCAAGTTTGTTTGAGGAGTGACTTTTAGAGACTAACGTTCTTTCTGAGATTTAAATCATAGGCCTTAGAACCTTCCTTGGATATTCTTCTTCCAGTCGCCTATATTCCTAGGATTTATAAAATTTTATCTATAAAAACTTTGTATTGGATTCTGTTCTCCATTATAATCCTTTTTATTTCAAATTATTATGACTTTCCTTTTTGATTTTATTTGCATTTTTTCTAAAGAAGCTTTTGCTTTCAATGATGTCCTGGCATCTAACTGGCAATTCTTATACGACCATATAAAGACATGATGTTTTATCACTTCTCTCTGATTCTCTTTTAATTTTTTTATTATTTTTGCGTGATTTAATTTTATAGGATTTTAAAAGACACAACAGCAACAGCAACAACTGCAAACTAAACATAGACAATAAAAATCAAATGACATTTAAAGTGGAAAATGATCTTCTCCAGCCACAATTGTTTTCCGCACTGAGAGTCTGAGACTGGAGACTGAACCCGTAACAACATATTCGCCTTGTAAAGCAAACAATCATTGCAGATTCCAGGGATTTGATTTCGTTTTTTTTTATAGAGATTTAGTTGGCATTACAAGGACAACGCTAGACAGATAGAAAGACGGGTTAGAGACGACAAACACTAAAAGGATTATGGAGGTTTTCTATTAAAATGTTGTAGGAAAACGAATCAAAAAAAAGGAACGAAAAAATAAAATAAAAATTAAAAAATCTGATGATATTTCAACAGACACAAGACACACACAGACACAGTCACAGTAAAGGACAGAAGAGTAAATATTTTGATGTGATTTATTTTTATTTTTCCGATTTTTTTGTGGAAGAAGAAATTGTTTAGAAGGTACGTAATGTCTTTCACGTGTTTGAGGTTAATTGCGAATTGTACAGACTTTTGCAAAAAGAAAAAGAAAGAAGAAGAAACAACACTTAAAAACATAATGGCCGGCATTATATTGTCTGGCAATGGGATTTGGATTAAACGAAACCCAATGATGTGTAAGTGAGAGGAGCTAATAAAAGTCAGGCAAGAGTATGATTTTAAATTTTATTTGAAGTAGGATTGTGTTTAAAGGATTACTTAAAGGCTACTTATCCTGGTAACCAGGATATTTGCAGGTTTAGCCGACTTCTTTTGCTATTCCACAGCCATGGAACATGATGCTGTGTGACCGGTGGGATGTGAAAGAAATTCTACTGTTTGATCTAACGATTGGGTTTGATCTCTACGGTCATAAGTAATGATTTTTGATCTTAGCTAGCTTCAAGAAGCAAAAATTGGCTTAGTTTAGAGATAATTGGATTAAAGTTTATTGACCACATCAGCAACTACAATGATGTGGAACAGCAGTAAACAGACTATCACTTTCTGTCTGGCTAACCAATGTTGAAAAGCCATTGTTGCAGCATATTTCGAGGGTGCTTCTCTCATTATATCTTCAGGCAACACCAACCAGTATGAAAAAAGCTGAAGAAGGTTGATCACGTGAGACAATAATGTGTAGAAAAAATCTTGACAGACAATGACAAAGCTAGTATTTATACAAAGGAAGCTGATGCAGTGTGTCTGGTTCGAAAGGAGTTCTACTATTTGAGTAGACAGTAGGTCAAATGGGCTACATTCTAAACATATTGTTACGTTTTTGCCTACAAAACTTCTTCAAACGCACCGCGTCTTCACACAAGACTGACTAAACTTCACTAACTCACTGGTTTGCTCGTCTTGCCTTTTAAAGGGTGTTGTTTTATAGAGGTATAGAACTTTAAGTTGCAATAAAACAACGATGGATATTCGATTGACATGAATTTTATTTATCCAAAAGATAATCTTGTGGCATTACATTTTAAATATGATTTCTGGCATATGACCGCCACGGCTGGCGCGGATGTAGTCGAATCTGGACGTCCAATTTTCGATGACTTTTTCCAACATTTGTGGCCGTATATCGGCAATAATACGGCGAATGTTGTCTTCCAAATGGTCAAGCGTTTGTGGCTTTACCGCATAGACCAATGACTTTACAAAGCCCCACAGAAAGTAGTCTAGCGGTGTTAAATCACAAGATCTTGTAGGCCAATTCACAGGTCCAAAACATGAAATTAGGCGGTCACCAAACGTGTCTTTCAATTGTGGCACGAGCTGTGTGACATGTTGCGCCGTCTTGTTGAAACCACATCTCCTGGACATCATGGTTATTCAATTCAGGAATGAAAAAGTTAGTAATCATGGCTCTATACCGATCACCATTGACTGTAACGTTCTGGCCACCATCGTTTTTGAAAAAGTACGGACCAATGATTCCACCAGCCCATAAAGTGCACCAAACAGTCAGTTTTTCTGGATGTAACGGTGTTTCCACATACACTTGAGGATTACCTTCACTCCAAATGCGGCAGTTTTGTTTGTTGACGTAGCCATTCAACCAGAAGTGCGCTTCATCGCTAAACAAAATTCGCTTATGAAAATCGGGAACAACGGTAATCTCGTTTTGGGCCCATTCGACGAATCTACGCCTTACTTGATGATCGTTTGGCTTCAATTCTTGCACGAGTTGGATTTTGTAAGCACGCAAACCAAGATCCTTCCGCAAACTCTTCCATAAAGTGGATGGACACAGATTAAATTCCTGTGCTGGATGGCGGATGGACTCATTCGGGTCTTCCTCAATGCTACGCTCTACAGCAGCAATAGCTTCTTCTGTACGCACCGTACAGCGCCTCTGGGGATGCGAGTTATTAATAAGAGTAAACGTGGTGCGAAAACGTTCCATGGTTAATCGAATTAACTGCTCTGATGGACGATTTTGTCGACGATAAAATGGACGTAGTGCGCGATACGTTTTCCGCACAGAACCATTATTTTCGAAATAAAATTGCACTTTTTGCAAGCGTTGTTCAGGCGTGAGTCTATTCGTGAAGAATTGCCAAACCAAACTGAGAATAAATCACTTGACAGCTGTTAAATCGGTTGCCATCTTGAAAAGTAATGCCAACTTAAAGTTCTATACCTCTATAAAAAACACCCTTTATATGGTAGAGTAAACAGTCTGATGAATGTTCTTGAAGGCGAAGGTTCCTGACCTCGCCTTTTCGAAATCTCTATAGATGTAAACATCATTGCTTTCATTCATTATTCTTGTTTGTGTATTTTGTTTACATTTATTCTTGTAGTATTGTTTGTGGAGTTTTATTTACTTGTTTACCATTTTTTTGTTGTTATATTAAGCGGTACTATAGTTTGTAAACATGTTTGTTTACTGCATTGTTTTGTTTTTGTAGTTTTTGTTTATAATTTTAATGTTAAGCGAGGTATAATATCTAGATTTTCCATTTTTATAACAATATCCTGTAGTAAAGTTGTCATATTCGTTATGCACCAATAGAAGCTTCAAATCTGTGGTTTCGTATAGATTTCCAATATTTTAGAGGAGTTTGGGCTACTGCCAGTAACACTTTCGCTTGTAAAATATTTCAAGTTCAATTTTGAGTGCTTAATGTTAAGCAAACTCATGTAATAATATTCAATTAAATTTCTAAATTATGAAAATTAATGGCATTTAATATGCAATTTGAAATGATTATTAATTAAAATAATCGAAAAGAGATTTCTTTTTAATAGTAAAACAACAAAAGCTTGTTAAGCTTTTATTTTATTTAAGCGGGCGGGCGGCGTGGTTATATTAAGAAATAATCTTCTTAAATTTTAATTTGTATTAATTTTTGCCGTCATTACGTAATTTAAACGTAGTTTAATTAAAATAATTTTTTTTCTTTAACAACGCCTATAATACTTATATTTTGTATGCCTTTTAAGCTTTTTGCCAGTGTAACTGGGTCATATATTTAAATTAAAAAAAAAAAACAAAAATATGCAAATGTAAGTGTACATACATTTGTACGTATGCAAAATGATTTATGAAAATTAATTACTTTTCATTTCATTATCAATTTCATTATATTTATGAATTTTTTTTATTATTTTTCTGAAAATGCCTTCTCTTGTATTATGTATGGCGATTAATATGCCTGTAAAAATATAAAACTCATGACATACAAATGCGTATGTAAGTATGTATGTTGTTGTTGTTGTATAATTAAATTAATTACAATTCTTTTGAATTGTTTTGTTTTTATTTCATTTTATATATCTCTTCTGTTGCTTCTTCTTTTTTTTTGTTTTTTAAATTATATTTTATTTTAATGCCTGCCATTGGTTTCATGGAAATTATTTCATTCACAGGGGTTTTAAGCTTTTTAACCCTTTGGCCGTATTCCTGTGCTGAAAACAATACAAAAAAAGAAAAAAGAACTGAAAACTTTATTTGGTTCAGAGCATTTTGGATTATTACCGGCAATATATTATTTTTTTTCTGTTGTGTTTTTGTGGCTTAAATATTATGGTAACAAAGGTGTCATATGCAGTTGTGGCTCCTATATATTCAATTCAACTTTTTTTTTGCTATTTTAAGCCAAGTTCGTTGCTGTATGTTTTATATTCAATGTGATGTTTTAATTGATAGAAATTTGTCTCTTTTTTCTTTTGTTTCTTTACAACATTTGTTGTTGTATATTTATTTTTATGTTGAAATTATTATGACTTTAATATGACCATGTAATGTTATAAAAAAATACAAAGATGAGAGATATTTTGTAATGAAATGAATGAATTGTTATATCTGATTGCGCATACATAATACACTCGAAGAAAAATAATCATAAAAGCCAATATCATCTTCATACATACATTCATACATACATAATTGGTCATTATAACCCTTCAGTCAGGATTACGAATTAGCTTCTCATACCACTTATGTTGTGTACGTTTAATTTTTATACATGAGTGCAGGCACCTACAGTTTCAAGGTCGACTCCGAACGATAGATTTTTGAAAAACTTTTCATGGCAATTTTATTTACTTCTCATAGTTTTTGCCAGAAATCTGCTGAGAAGAAGTTGCCGAAGAAATATTTTTTTGTATTTCGTTTTGATGTCTGACCTGTTGTTGGAACCGTGGCCTTACGTCTAATGAGCCAACACACTATCTGCTAGACAACGGCGACTACCGCTGATGATGGCCTTTTCAAATGACGGTCAAGCAACTAACAATCCATACCACAATGTCAAGGTGCCATCTGCATCTGTGGATTTGGGGTTTAAGATTCCACTCTCTTCAACCTGCATCGGAGGCCTTAAACTTGCTTGCATGAAATTTTTTCTACTCCATGGCAATTTGAAGTCCTAAGCCATGGTAAGTGTTCGAGGTGGTTTCAATATTAGTGATATAGGGAAAGTGTTTTCCAAGCTTAAGTATCTGCAAACTGTAGAGCTGTAAACTGGCTGGGATTTTACTCTACTGGGACCCTGAAATTTTTAATGTAGTATGTCGTGTAAATACCATCCCTATTAGAAGAATATAGTTTGCCTTGGTTTTTATTCATTTACTGGAGCTTATTCTTTTATTTTTGAATTTAAATTTTATTAATTACACCATAATCCCTAATGTATTTGGTTTCTTTGTTTCATTCAGTTCGGGATGTCTGACCTGGGGTTTAAACCGTGGTCTCACGTCTAGTAAGCCAACACACTACCTACTAGACTACGGCGACTTCATATCTGTACTGACCTAAAATAATAGGAAATCAGATGTAGATTTTCACGGAGAGATTTAATCGAGGTGGTTTCAATATCAGTGGTATAGAGAAGGTGTTTTTCAAGTTCAAGTATCTGCAAGCTGTGAATCCAGTCAGAATACTAACTGAAATCCTATAGAATATTTTCAAGCACCCCTTTTAGAAGAATATAGTTTGAATTGGTTTTTATTCATTTACTGGAGCTTATTCTTTTATTTTTTGTATTTAAATTTTATTAATTACTGCATAACCCACTATGAATTTGATTTTTCATGTTTCGTTCTGATCGAGGTCGACTTCAACCGACAGATTTTTGAGAAATTCTTTCAAAACAATTTTATTTTCTCTTAGAGTTTTTGCCAGAAATCTGATGGAATGAAATATTTTTCATGTTTCGTTCTGATCGAGATGTCTGACCTGGGATTTACCCCGTGGTCTCACGTCTAATAAGCCAACACACTACCTACTAGACTACGTGTATCGGAAGCCCTGATCGAATACGGTTTTGAAATAAATTACTTAACAATAGCACTCGCCGTAGTCTACTAGGTGGTGTGTCGGCTTATTAGACGTAGAGCCACGGTTCAGACCCCAGGTCAGGTATTAAAAAATATTTCTTCGGCGACTTCCTTTCAGCAGATTTCTGCCAAAAACTCAGAGTAAATAAAATTACCATGCAAAAGTTTCTCAAAAATCTGTCGTTTGGAGTCGACTTTATGCTGTAGCTCCCGCCATTCAAGTATAAAATTAACACACACAACATTAGTGACTTGAGAAGCTAGGTTGTAATCCTGACTGAAGGCTATGGTTGTAATCCTGACTGAAGGCTATCCTGACTGTATGTGGAAAATCAATTGCTGTAAGAGAAAATCAATTGTTTACAATCTTGTTATTGAAACTTGTCATTAAGTTATCAACAAAAATGGTGGTTTTGATTCTGTTACGCAGATATGGAGGTGTGGGTTGTAAACTATTCTGTTGCTTTAGTCATTCTTGTTTTCTATGAGTGTAAAGGTAACTGCGTTGCGGTCAGTTTTATATTGTATTTCATAATTTTTATGTTTATAACATTTATAGATACGATATAACAATTGTTAACTGTACATACATACATACGTATGTATGTATGTATTTGTGTTGCATTTAAACCCTATAAATGAGTGATGAAAAGTTTTTTAACCTTAATTCCGTTTTTTTTATTCTTTTATTTGTTCAATTTCCATTGTACAACAATTTTACCATCATGGTGTATTGGCTTTTGGTTTTAATTTTATTTATTTGAGTACATACGTAATTATACGACATTTATGAATACAAACAATGCACGTGGGTATTGACCGTAAAGGTGACTTGACTTGAACTAGCCAACGAATGTTTATCATTTTGACGTTGTATTGCGAGCGGGGTCATCAGAAATAATAACAAAAAAAAAATTGTAAGAGATTGATGGAAAGTGATAGGAAAAAGAAAAGGACTATACAAATATGAAAATAAAATACAACCATAAAGTCAGAAAATATTAATCCTTTTAGAACCCTTTTTCAAAGGAAGAAACAAAATTTTCTAAAGATTCTTGATTCATAAAAAATTTCTAGAAATTCTAGAAATTCTTTTTCTGACCTTTTTATAGAAAAACAAACCAAAAAAAGAAAAGCGAGGAAAAGGAAAAATTTATTATTTTGTTTATTGCATTGAAATTTTCATTTTTTTTTTGATTGCATTAGAAAATTTAGGTTTCTGGTGGCATCTTTTCCTTTTCAAATATGTTTGTGTGTAGGAGTGCGTGTTTTTTTGTTGTTGTGTTTGAGCCAGCATTTTTACGCATTCGTGCGCTCATTTTGGTAGTTCATGTTCATTTTCATTGAAAACTGTGTGCATTATTATGCAGTTAACGTTTTGGTAACATACAAAACAAAACGAAAATAAAAAAAAATTACCCCGCATTTTATTTGTTAGAATTTGTTTCTTTGTGTTTTGTGTTTTTGTTATTGTGTTTCTAACCACGATTTAAAACTAGTCGCGTTTTACTCTAGTTTATGTAGTTTATTTTGCTGTTTCAAATGAATTGCCCATTATTATGCAACACGTAATGCTTGAAAGTCATGTTTTTAAAGTCTTTTTCTAATTTAAAATTGTTTATAATTGTTGAGTTACGTTATTTCTTTTCATTTTTTCCTAATTTTTTATTTTTTTTTTGGAAAAAATTTAAAACATTGTTTATGTTTAAAGGAAAAAGAACGTGGAATTCTATTTGAATTTTGAAAGGCATTCGGTTTTTTGGTAAGCAGTCCCAGCTAAAGCTATCAATAATTGTTCAGTACATACATACATTATACATAATTCATAATTGGTCATTACAACCCTCTCACATCACTTATGTTGTGTGCGTTAATTTTTATACAAGAGTGGTGGAACCCACAGCTTAAAGTCGAATCCGAACGACAGATTTTTGAGAAACTTTTGCATGGCAATTTTATTTATTCTCAGAGTTTTTGCCAAAAATCTGCTGAAAGGAAGTCACCGAAGAAATATTTTTTTCATATCTGACCTGGGGTTTGAACCGTGGCTTTACGTCTAATAAGCCGACACACCACCTAGTAGACTACACCCATTTCTATTGTTCAGAATTGTTCAGTAATTTATTTAAAAATCGTATTCGGTCAGGGCTCTCGATACACGTAGCCTAACAAATAGTGTGTTGGCTTATATGACGTGAGGCCAAGCTTCAAAGAGAAATAAAGAGAAAATAAAATTGCCTAGAAAGAATTTCTCAAAAATCTGTCGTTCGAAGTCGACCTTAAAACTGTAGGTCCCGCTACTCATGTATAAAATGAAGACTTGCAACATAAGTGGTGAGAGAAGCTAGGTTGTTAACCTGGCTAAAGAGTTGTAATGCCTAATTATATATGTACGTATGTATGTCTCGATATACGTTATGTTTAGTGAATGCATGAAGTTTGTTGTTAGTCCAAGTTTGTTGCGGAATATTTGCCTGCATTGTAAAGGCTCATAACTTAAATTATGTGAATTATCGCTGTTGAAAGAGCTGTGACAATGTGGTTTGGAGTTCTTTGTTTATATGAACGATCAGGCCATTGTGGTAATAGGCTTTGAAACGCACGTGCCTTAAAGATTATTGGAATGCGGTGCAGGTCCTGTGGTTTAAGCTTCAATCCTTGCAAAACGGTATTGAGCCAAATTCATACAAGATATCTGAGCAGGCAAACAGTTATTCTGATTATCACTATACGCTGTTCCACTGCATTAAGGCATTAGTTGCTGTACTCAATTGGGTCCCTCTCTGACCTTTTATAGCAAGAAGTAATAATTTGTGTTAATTTTTATACACGAGTGGCCTGCAGTTTCAAATTGACCCTGAACGATAGTTTTTTACGAAACTTTTCATGACAGTTTTTTTACTCTCAGATTTTTTGCCAGAAATCTGATGAGACGAAGTCGCCGTAGGAAATTTTTTCATATTTCGTTTTGTTGGAGATGTCTGACCTGGGCTTTGTGCCGTGGTCTCACGTCTATTAATGCTCAATACAATTCTAATCAACTATATACAGCCCGATTGCGATCGAGTACCACACAAACTTCAAGTGGATGGCCGTCATTGTCCATAAATGCCGTGAATTTCAGTCTTGTGTGAAGACGCGCGGTGTTTGAAAAGAATAATCGTGGTTTGAAGATCTCCGTTACAAAGATCTGTCTAACAATTATTATTGTTTACGCAAAAGAGTATAAAGAAGAATAACAAACAAAGGAACTGTTGTTGTTTACATCAAGTTGTGCACATTGGCACACAGAATTGTGTGAATAATAAAGAATTTTAATTAAAATTAAACACAAGTTTATTTTTATTATATTTACAATATACGAACTCATATTTTAAACGTTTTTAAAAGCCGCCCACTGCTCAATTAGAAAGCAAATGATGACACTATATTGGTGTCCGTAATCACTCATATTGTGATAAGTCCACTTATGCTTGCTTTTTTAAATTTGTTTTCCTAAATTATGAAGAATATTCATTTACTGTCGTTCACATAGACAAATTATTTTGCCAAACTTGCGTAACTTAAGAGCACATATGTACGTATGTATATATCCAGAGTGTCATAATAATTTCAAATTAGAAATACACACCCAGATTCTTATCTTTTCTAATATTTAACACCTTGTTTTTGTGCAAAAAAAAAGAAAGGAAAAGTTAATTCCCTAGGAAAAGAATTACATTACAAAGGAGGAACATTAAAATTGATAAGAATACAAAAAAAAGGAAGAATAACACACACGCCAAAAAATGATTTCCTTTCGTTCTAATGACCATTACAGTGAAAAAAAAAAATAAAAACACCCAACAGACAAAAAAAAAATTCTTTTAAGGGAAAAATTACAAAAAAATTATAGAAATTCCTGTTTTTTTATAACAATTTTTCATTGTTTTCATTACACAAAAAATGAATGAATGAATGAATGAATGAATGCACTCAACCATGGGTCTTTAACTTAACGGGCCATTCAAAGTACCCTCGGTACGGTTACAAACGGCCTCACACATGTGTGTTAAAAAACATAAAAGAAACGCTTATGAAATGTTAATGACGACCCTTTTTATTTTCAAACATTTGCGTACTTTGGCGGTACTTTAACCAGAAATGAAACTGATAATTGCTATTTGGTGTGCGTATTTTCAACAAATGAATGTCAAAGAGAGAGATAGACTGATTAAGTTTCATATTTTTAGAAGGCAAAACATAGTTTCTGTACTCACAAAAAGCAAGGGTGAGTTTGTTTATTTGAAAGCACTTGGAAATGAAATGTATGAAGGTTTTTTGGTGACAAAAACCATGGTCTATTA
Source organism: Sarcophaga carnaria (assembly GCA_958299815.1). NCBI lineage: Eukaryota > Metazoa > Arthropoda > Insecta > Diptera > Sarcophagidae > Sarcophaga > Sarcophaga carnaria. The sequence goes on along the minus strand of OY283153.1, from coordinate 121,817,782 downwards.
ATAGGCCATTTAAGCAAATTTATTGTGTTTTTCTTTCACAATTCAAAATTAAACAAAAGGGAATTAAAACAGGAGTATGCATAATAATAATGAAGGGAGGGCTTTCTACATATACAACAAAAAAAGAAATAAAAATAACATTAAAAGCATCAATAATTTTTGATTAGTTCTAGTAAGGCTGATGATTAGTTAAAGAATTTAAAAAAACTCTAATCATATTGAATAAGACATCGTACCTTGGCACTCGCCTGAAGTTATGGAGCCAACATATTGTTATAAATATGAAAAATCGAGATACTGGTGTTTTGTTTTTACATCGCTTAACATTAAAATTATAAACAAAAACTACAAAAAACAAAACAATGCAGTAAACACACCTGTTTACACATTATCGTACTGCTTAATATAACAATAAACACCAGCTTAAAAAAATAGTGAACAAGTAAACAAAAATACAACAACAAACATCAGCATAAAAAATGGTAAGCGATGTCACCGTAGTCTAGTAGGTATTGTGTTGGCTTATTAGACGTAAAGCCAGGGTTCAAACCCCAGGCCAGACATCAAAACAAAATACAAAAAGTATTTCTTCGGCGACTTTCTCTCAGCAGATTTCTGGCAAAAACTCTGAGAATAAATAAATTGCCATGAAAAGTATCTCAAAAATTTGTCATTCGAAGTCGACATTAAACTGTAAGTCCCGCCACTCACGTATAAAATTAACGCACACAACATAAGTGGTGTGAGAAGCTAAGTTGTAATCATGAGGGTTGTAACGCCCCATTGTATATGTAAACAAGTAAACAAAAATTCACAAACAACACTACAAGAATAAACGTAAACAACGATAGAGATTTCGAGAAGGCGAGGTCATGAACATTCCCCTCAAGAACATTCATCAGACTGTTTACGTTTCCGTATAAAAGGCAAGGCAAAGCAGGCGCCTGAGGTAGTGAAGTTCAGTCAGTCTTGTGTGAAGCCACGGTGTGTTAGAAGAGATTTATCGTGGTTTGAAGGTCGCCGTTACAAAAATCTGTCGAATAATTGTCTAGAAATTGTTATTGTTTATGCAAAGGCTGTAAACAGAGGAATAACAAACAAAGCAATTGTTGTTGTTAACATCAAGTTGTGGACAGTGGCACACAGAATTGCGAGAAAAATAAAGAATTTTAATATTTTAATTAAAATTAAACACAAATTTATTCTTATTTTGTTTGCAATCTACGAGCTCAAAGGTAAAAATGTAAGAATATTCTACAAATACATCTGATTACAACAGGCGAATTTGGAGTGACTGCAATCCCAATGCAATCTTAATCTCATTTATCTTAAGAGGCAACAAATAAATGTTACTTTACACTCCAACCTGTGTATGAGATATCTACGAAATTTTTTATTCATTTAAAACGCCTATTTATACCATTATATGTGGAATATAATGTCGTTCAAATGTCTTCCACGGCTTCTCTAGGGGAAGCCTATTCCAAAAACACAATTTTCCATAACCCTGACTTCTAAATCAGGCTGAATTTAAGATCGATGGTATGGGTTATATTGGCTTTGTGGACTGCAATAGTATGTGGCTAATTCGCATATACATGCGAGTTAAGAAAATGCCACAAGAAAAAGTCAAACGCAGTCAAAACGCACACACTCTAGCTGGCCAGTTCAAATCACCTCCACGAAAGATGACCAGGCTCTTAAACCGCTTGTAAGGAATTTCCAATGTGGCATGAGCTGTGTGGCATGTAACTCCATCTTATTGTTAAAACCACATATTGTTGGTGTCCAGGGCATCCAATTTAAACAAGTAGAAGTTGCTATGCATCGACATTGATGGCTTGGTCAATGTCGTTCTTAAAGAAATATATAACGATGATGCCGCCAGCAAAAATTCCACACCAAACAGTGACTTCCTGGGAATGCAAAGGACGCTCTTGGAGCTCATGTTCTCAAATTCGAAAATTTTGTTTGCTTTACGTAGCCAGAAATGGTACTAATCGCTGATGATTTTACGATAAAAATTTGGGTCATCTGTGCAGTATTCCAGAGCCCATTTAGCAGCCATACGTTATTGTGTATTGTCGTTTACCTTTAGTTCCGGATTCAATTGAGTTTTACACGGTTGGTGGTCCAAGTTGCGACGCAAAATTCACCAAGCTATGGTCTGCGAAATGCTCAGAGTTTCCTGCATGCTCCCCGGAATACAGGCGATATTTTCTGCAGAACTTGTGTTTCGTTGATGTCCGGATGTTGATCGATATTTTACGGAACCAATGCTCAGAGTTTCCTGCATACTCTCCGGAACACAGGCGTTGCTTTCTGCAAGACCTTGTGCCTCGTTGATGTACGGATGTTGGTCGATAGTTTACGGAACCAATGCTCAGAGTTTTCTGCATACTCTCCGGAATACAGGCGATGTTTTCTGCAGACCTTGTGTTTCGTTGATGTACGGATGTTGGTCGATAGTTTACGGAACCAATGATTAGAGTCTCCTGTATGGTCTTCGGAATACAGGCAAGGTTTTCTGCAATACCTTGTGTTTCGTTGATATACGGATGTTGGTCGATAGTTTAGGGAACCAAAGATCAGAGTCTCCTGTGTGCTCTTCGGAATACAGGCGATGTTTTCTGCAGACCTTGTGTTTCGTTGATGTACGGATGTTGGTTGACGCTGGTTTATGGAACTAGTGGACTCGAATATATTCACCACAGGGCGAGTTGTAGGACATATGTTTGAAAAGGTCATAAACAAGTATTTATGAGTGGAACTAACACCTACAAAAACAAGGAAATTATATTGACTATCTCACTCAGCATGCTGCAGCCGCAGTAAAGAAAAGATCGAGTCACATTAGAGAAGCTGCTCATGCTGTAGGCATTAGCCTTAACTGGACCATTAAATTCATTCAAAATCAATAGGAATGTTTTTATTTTTTTAATATTTTTCTCTCACACACTACTTGAACAAAAATCCCCATGTAGCTCTTACCTCCCTTCCTTCCAGTCTCTAAGGTGAAGAAGCAATTTGTTGGCAACAAGCAGGATATACAAATAAACATGACAATTTAGCAAAATATTGCTGCTACTACACGCACTTGCTAACAACAACAGCAAGTGGTATGCTGTCATCAATATTGAAAATTTACTGTTTCTCACATGACAACAATTTTTGCAGTCAGACGACAATCAACTGGCAACAGTAATCGTATATCTTAACAGTAAATTGCGTACACATTTACAAGGCTCTTCAGAGCATAGTCTACAACGCCCAAACTCGTATGAAAAAAATTTTGTTAAACCATGAATATAAGTCAAGTACTCTATGCACAGCCGGCTTGTCTAACAGCTTGACTGTTAGCCGGCCTGCCTGCCTGCCTACCTGCCTGCCTTCCTGATGAACTGTTTGCTTGACTAGATGACTGGTTGAATGGTTTTGGTTGCGTCAAATGCTGTAACATTTGTCCGTCAGTCGGTGTGTTGATTTTTATTTTCGTTCAGAGTATGAGTTTGACAATCAATGGGCTTTTGTTGTCAATTTCAGGTGTTTACCACCCCAAAAAAAGAACTCAAAACATAAAGAAAGAATATCGAAAATATTACAGAAGAGTTGGTAAAACATTTGATTGTCTATTTGGAAGTCTATAAATACAGGGTGTAACAAATGCTGTTGAACAACTCATTGGAAATTTTTCTTAAAACTATTCGTAGCAAAAGCTCAAGGAAAAGACAAGAGCGATTAAATGTCGAGCAACAATATGTCGCCCCTATAGGAAAACCCTGTTTAATATTTGAACCTTAACAGGGTTTCCATTCATGTGACTTTTTCTCTCTTCTACTATATCTGTCTTCTGTGTATCTCTCTTATGCAATAAGTTTATTCAAAAGCCAATGTTTACTATATTCCAAGCACATACATACATACATACATATACAAGTTTGATGGGCTTTGTTGCGTGTACATACATATGTATGTATGTGGGGGTGCAGAGACTATTTTACAGTTTGTTTTTTTAATATATCTATGTACATATGTAGAGACTGTTGTTTGTCTGTCTGTTTGTAAGTATGTACAACGCATACGTAAACACTAAAACACTATAGAAGAGGTTTGTTTATTTGTTAAACACAACATACACAACAAATTTCGAGGCATTCTATGAATATGTATGCATATACGAGGGTAGTGAAAAAGGTTTTCGATACTCCACAGGCGATATATTATACTTGATGTGGTTATGACACACTTATGCCCAGTGACTATCTGTCCTACGCTATTATTTGATCAATTTAGTGCACTATTCGTAGCAAATGCATAAGGTTGAGGAATTTTACATACATTAAGTATATTCTCCTCTCAGATTACGGCCTATAACTATACATACGCATACATAATTGGTCATTACAACCCTTCAGTCAATATTACGACCTATCTTCTCACACCACTTATGTTCCGTGTGTTAATTTTTATACATGAGTGCAGGCACCTACAGTTTTAAGGTCGACTTTGAACGACAGATTTTTTTACCAACTTTTCATGGCAATTTTATTTACTCACAGAGTTTTTGCCAGAAATCTGCTGAGAGAAAGTTGCCAAAGAAATATTTTTTTAAATTCGTTTTGATGTCTGATCTGGGGTTTGAACCGTGGCCATGCGTCTAATAAGCAAACACAGTACCTACTAGACTAAGGCGGCTTCTCTCAGATTACGGCCAATAACTATACTTATGATAAAGTCAACGGATTTATTTATCTTGGCTCCGCCGTTACCACCAAAAATGATGTCAGTCTAGAATTCAAGCGCAGGATCACTCTTGCCAACAGCTGCTACTATGGTCTCAATAGACAATTGAGTAGCAGAGACCACTCTCGTACGACAAAACGTCTCTATAAAACGCTCATCCTGCCCGTGCTGCTTTATGGCGCAGAAGCATGGACACTATTAAGCACTGATGCAGCAGTCTTGAGAGAATTCAAGAGAGAAGTCTTACGTAAGATCCCTGATTCAGTGAGAGTTGGCGATGATTTCCGCATCCGATCCAACAGTGAGCAGCATGAGCTCCTCAACGACATGGACGTTGTGCTACATATTAACATACAGCGACTGCACTGGTTCGGTCATGTCGTTCGAATTAGGAGGATGCTCCAGCGAGATGGCTATTTGATGCGGGGATCTGCGGCTGCAGACCATATTTGCGTTAGAAGGTCCAAATCGAGGAAGCTCCTGGCGTAGGCGCTCATGTAGCAGAGGCGAATGGAAGAATGTATTAAGGCAGGCCGAAATCCATTAATCGGGTTGTTAATGGCCAATTATGTAAATAAGATTCAGTATATTTTTGGTAGAATAGGCAATGCATAACAATTCATGGAAATGTAATTTTCCATAGACCACCTCCTGTCCATGCTAAGAGCTGTTATTAAAGTACGAACACATGGTCTGAGAACTATTGCCACGATTTGAGATTTACAACCTTTTCAAAAGAAGAACTTTTTTTGACTTAATGCTTCACAGGGAACCTTAGTTTCTACAAAAAGCTAAAAACCAGGATAGTCTATTTCCACAAGCTTCAGTTGATGTATATTGTGAGAGATAGAAACCTCGCCTAGTCCGGATATTAGGTGGCTGCATTAGTTCTATGAAATCCCAAACAGTTTCTGTATAAAGGTCGAATCAAAATTATGTTTCATCAACGAATGACGAGAGCATAGACTTGAGATAAGGGTTTGGATGTAAGAGACCACTCCTCAACTATATTTACCCTCAGAGTTTTTGCCAGAAATCTGCAGCTGCATATTTTTTTTGATGTTTAGCCTAGTGTTTGAACCGTGGCCTTACGTCTAATAAGCCGACATACTGCCTACTAGATTGCGACGACAGTCAACAGGACATTACTTTCTCAATATTCGACTTTGACGTTCATTCGATGGGTTATGCTAGCTTCATATACGATCTCTTTTTTTCGAATTGCTAGTAGCTAATCTATCTAGCATTGACAATATCTATACTATGCTGAAATAACTTCTTTTATTGACAGCCAATTATAGCTTTGGACATGACAAAACGTCTTCAAAAATATCACTCGACTCCGATTTCGTTGGCAAACAATTTCCATATGTTTGGGCGAATCGAGGAGCTTTGAATGTTTTGGTTTTGCGCCTTATAGTGTAAGAATTCAACCCAGTAAATTCATGCCGTTGTTCGACGCTGAAATCCTTACAAAACCACCAATTAAGTATTACGCCACGACTGTATTCATTATAGTCCAACTTAACGGCCGTCTATTGTCGTTGTAAATCCAGTTGTTACAATGCTTTATAGTCACTTTCAATTGTACCGAGTCCGAACAAACTATAGGGACTATGAGGGAGCGAAGAACTACATACATAACATACATAATTTGGTCATTACAGTCCTTTAGTCAGGATTACGACCTAGCTTCTCACACGACTGATGTTGTGTGTTTTAATTTTATACAAGAGTCGCGGGGCCTACAGTTTAAAGTCCAGTCCAAACGACAGATTTTTGAGTATTTTTTTCATCGCAATTTCTTTTTACTCTCGAGAGTTTTTGCCAGAAATCTGCTGAGAGTGGAAGTTGCAGAAGAAATATTTTTGCATAGTTGACCTGTTTGATTTATAATTAGAACCGAGGCCTCACGTCTAGACTACGGCGATTTTCACTCAGGCTTACAGTGAATCATATATTTTCTAATACTTCGCAGTTGTTACCTCGTATTTCATGGCATGATGTGGTTGATGTGGATTTAGAGGTGGTGGAGCTTAGACAGAAACCTAGCCTAGTCCGGCTATAAGGTGGTTGCATTGGTGCTACAAAATCCCAAACAGATGCCTGGATCTCAAGACAGCTTCTGCATAAATTTGTTTTCGAAATTATGTCTGATCACTGAATGACGACAGCATAGGCCCGAGTTAAGAAGTTTAGATATACGAGACATTTCCGCCTTCGTCAGGTTTATAGTGAATCATATATTTTCTAACACTTTACAGTTATATCCTCGCATCTCATGGCACGATGTAGTTGATGTGGATTTTGAAAGGTGGACCTTAGACATAAACCTAGCTAAGTCCGGATAAAAGCTGGTGGCATTGGTGCTATAAAATCCAGATACATAGAGCGTAAGACAGCTTCTGCATAAATTTGGGTTCTAAATTATGTTTGATCACTGAATGACGACAGCATAGGCTTGAGTTAAGGGTTCAGATATACAAGACCTTTCGGTCTACCTCAGGCTTATAGTGAATCATATATTTTCTAATACTTTGCAGTTGTATCCTCGTATAACTCATGACATGGTATTGTTTTCTTTATTTTGCATGTCTTTTGCAGTATTATCTCTATTTTTTAGTTCTTTTTTCTATTAGTGTGAGTGTATCTGCGTGTGTGTATTGATATGTGTGTGTTTATTTGAAATACAACTTTTATAAATTCTATGGAGAATAAATGTGATGTTCTTTTTTGGGTACAAACAACATGCAACACAAAACATTACGAAATAACTTGCAATCATACAGGGAAAGAGAGACAGAGAGGCAGAGAGAGAGAGAGAGAGAGGTAGAGAGATAGAATAAATCTTGTTTATTATTGTTATGAATTGTTCAATCGATAATTTCTTTCATTCTTTCTGTTATTTTTTTAGGCTGAGGGGATCATGGTAGACCATTTTTTTATCTGAAAAAAAAGGAAAAATTCCCAACTGTTTTTTCAATTTCATGTACAAAACTATGAATAAATTTTCTTTGTATTTTATACATTTATTTAAGAAAACTTTGTGTTTAATTTTTCAGATTTTTTTTAAGGAGTGTTATAAATTGCACACCTGAACAAGCTTTATAATCATGGCCAATTATGTTGAACACAAAATTTTACTTACAACTAGAGCTGCTTCCTAAGCCAGTTGCCAGTAGCTGGCAACCTACAACTACAACATTGTGTTCTGTGTGTGTTACAGTGCTTAACAACATTGTTCATTGGCATAAACACACTGTAGTTGAGCTGTTGCTGCATGCTTTTGCTGCATTCTACTACTGTTGTCTACATTGCTTTTGTGCTTGCCCGTAATATGCTTTCAACTTGTATTACAACTCCAAGATATGGCAGACAATAATGATGATCTTGTTGTCATATTTAATGATCATCATCATTTTCATTCCATTCTTTCTGTTTTCGTTTTTGCTTTTGTTTCAAGCTGTATATGGCAGTTTATCGTTTAAAAATTTTTATGCTGCATTTGCAAAATGTTGCACTTGCTTGTGCCATATTCTAGTGCGGTGTGCTGTGTTGTGTTCTACAATGCAATATGCAAGCAGTGCGTTTAATAGCCACTCTTTCGTCTTCTTTACTTTACTATTCAATGAGTATGAATTTTTGTTACTGGCCACCTAGCCAAAGCAGTTATCAGACTATCACCATTGTTGCCGTAAATATTTGCCGCCTGTTTGCTATTGTTGTTGCTGTTGTTGTTGTTGTTCTGTTGGTATTCAGCAAATTATCAACTCAGGTGGAAATCTTTCCTTAAGGTTGTAAAATAATTCTTGCAATTAAATTACTTTACATTGTATATCCAATACAACGCAAGAAGCGAAAAAAAACACAAATTATGGGTTTCTAATTGAATGGCTTTTAGGATCATATAAAATGGAAATGCTTGACTAAATTTGGTTTACAAAAAAAAAACACAAAAAAAAAATTGTTTCAGAATTATACCTAGGAATACTTGTGAGTTTTTCAAATTCAAAGGCAACAGACACATACACTTGTTGGTAAAATTTGACTTCAGCGGTGGAGTATTTTTCAAGTCAAGCAGTGTAAGTCTCTGATCCCTTGTAGTCTCTATAGTTAGCTCGGACTCTGCATAATCGAGAGCGCATATAGAGCATCGCCACAACCGGATCTACAACGATGGCTAGATCTACAACGACAATTGGGCTGTAACGAACTCGATATTTTAAGCATAGTGCTCCGGATGGCTTCTTAACTTAATAATAATGCGGTGGTTTTGGCAAATCTGCACGGTGCGATACCGGGGTGATTTTAATGGGACAAAAGAGGTAAAATAGACAAAAAATCTTCATCCATCACTACATTTTTTCGATTTTATAGACTTCTGTCAAGCATTGTAGTTAGAATGATGCTTTGTTCAGGAGGTCTAGATCTACTAGGCTAGTTTGTAGACATTATTCCATGAATATTTGTTTCAAAACCAAGAAGCACTTGTGAAATCATAGAGCACCGCCAAACCAGATGATTCAAAATCTTTTCAAGCTGCAGGATTCGTTCAAACACATGGAAATTGGATGCCAACCCAAGTATTAATGGCCGTAGTCTACTAGGTAGTGTGTTGGATTAGTAGACGTGAAGCCATGGTTCATTTCCATTAAAACAAAAATATGAAAAAAGTTTCTTTGGCAATTTAATCTCATCGGATATCTGACAAAAACTCTGAGAAGTAAATAAAATTGCCATGAAAAGTTTCTCAAAATATCTGCCATTCGGGGTCGACTTTAAACTGTAGGCCCCGATACTCATGTATAAAATTAACACACACAACATAAGCGGTGGGTGGGAGAAGCTTGCTTCTAATCCTGACTGAAAATTGCAATGACCAGTTATGTATGTACGTCTGTAGTTCTTCGTTCCCTCATAGTCTCTCTATTTTGCTTGAACTGGGCATAATTGAAATGATCTCCAACGACAACTGACTGCCGTTCAGGTGAACTGTAATGAAAACAATCGTGACGTAATATTTAATTGGTGGTTTTACTGGGTAGAATTCTCACACTATAAGCCTCAAAACCAGCACATTCAAAATTATTTAAAGCTTCTGGATTCACTCAAACACGTGGAAATTGGATACCAACCAAATCGGAGTCGAGAAATATTTTAGAAGACGTTTTGTCATGTCCAATGCTTTAATTGACTATCAATGAAAGAAGTTATTCCAGCATAGGATCGATATTGTCAATGCTAGATAGATTAGCTACTAGCAATTCGAAGAAAAAGAGATCGTATATGAAGCTAGTATAATCCATCGACTGAACGTCAAAGTCAAATATTGGCGAGGTAATGTCCTGTTGACTGTCGCCATAGTCTAATAGGTAGTGTATCGGCTTATTATACGTAAGGCCACGCTTCAAACCCCAGCTCAGACATCAAAACAAAAATATGCAGCAGCAGATGTCTGGCAAAAACTCTGAGAGTAAATAAAACAGCCATGAAAAGTTTCTCAAAAAATCTAGTTTCACTTATGGATAAAATTAAGACACACAACATATGTAAGTGGTTGTAATCCTGGCTGAAGGATTATAATGACCAATTATGCATCAACGTGTGATACCTCAGCCAGCATATGTGGGAGCTGTTTATATTTTCTTTATGCTTAGTTTTGATGATCAGCCAATGCTTTTGATGATCATACAATGCATCAATAAACCTGTAGTGTAGGATACCAAAGAGACAAGTTCAAGCACTTGTGATTTTCTTTATTTTTCTTCAGACTAAAATGATTTCCATTTTTCTTTTTTTTTGTTTTAATATTGAACTTTAATAATCTAATAATATTAACGATTAAAAAAACAATCGCTTTTTAAAGTACAATAAAGAAGAAAAAACATTTTCATTGTTTTTCCATTTAAAAACAAAAGAAACATCTTCAATCATGTCTTTTTTAATTTCTACAGATAAAACTCAGCTTCGTGTCATAAAGGTTATCAGTTCTCTGGAAATCTTTTAAAAGTGTGGTTGAACAGCAACAGAAAATATAAAAAAAAACTATACGATTATCTTGTGTTTTTTAAATACACAAACAAAAACAACATAAATGTTTTTGTTTTTTATTTCTTCTTTGATTTGTTTTAAAGAAAAACTGAAACTCGGCTTTGTGCTGACAGTTATACGATTTTAATTATTTGTACTTTAAAACTAAAAACAAAGGCCTATCTTTGACGCGGAACTATAAGCTATACAGACTAGGCAATACCCCTACAACTATTAACACACTTAAGTAAAAATATCTGAAAAATATTGTTACGTTTTCGTCTTTTAAAAAAGTTTAAAATATGACTTCGTAGATTGCAAATAAAATAAAAATAAATTTATGTTTAGTTTTAATTAAAATTATTTATTATTCGTACAATTCTGTTTACAACTTGATGTAAACAACAACAATTGCCTTTTTGTTATTGCTCTGTTTACACCGTTCGCATAAACAATAACAATCATTAAGCAATTGTACGACAGATCTTTGTACACACCGCGTCTTCACACTAGACTGACTGAAGTTTTACTAACTCAGTTGCCTGCTTTGCTTTGCCTTTTAAATGGCAACGTAAACAGTCTTATGAATGTTATTGAAGGCGAACGTTCAGGACTTCGCCTTCTCGAAATCTCTATTAATGTAAACATCGCTGTTTACATTTATTATTGTAATGTTGTTGGTATATTTTTGTTTACTTGTTTACCATTTTTTTATGCTGGTGTTTGTTGTTATATTAAGCAGTACAATAAATTGTCAACAGGTCTGTTCGCTGCATTGTTTTGTTTTTGTGGCTTTTGTTTATAATTTTAATGTTAAGCGATGTAAAAGCGGAACACCAGTATTTTTATTTTTTTTTTATTTTCGTAACAATATTTTAAAAATATTTCATTTTTGGTAGAGATATTGTAGGGTGTCGTTTTCTTTCCACATTCAATACAAATCAATTGCTTTACAATACATATATACATACGTTTACCACTGTGTACTTCATTGTTTTCAGGGCAATAATCTCTTGTAAATGTTGTCGTTCGTTGCTGTTGCTATACTTTCCCTCTCTGTTCGTATACTTTTCCCCCAAAGCTTCAGGCTGCAACGACAAATCGTTGAAATATAAAGTACGGATCAAAGGTTCTTTCTTCGACTGCATTCAGCACTCCATCGTACTGCACTGTTTCTTTCTCTTTATATTTCTTACTGCATTACAACTGACGATAAGAATGAAAGTTTTTTTTCTTTTATTTTCTTGAGAGATTTTGTTCTTAGAAACTGCATATGGGTGGAGTATGTGGTGGCATGGGCTATGTGGTGTGGTGTGGCATGGTGTAGTATTTTAAGTGTTGAAAGTTATCAAAAAGTAATAAAATGCAACACGCACATGCATTATTCGTTTGGATTGTAACAGATTTCTTTAGAATTTTCTAAAACAAAAGAAGGAAAAAACTTAAAAGTTTTAAAATTGTGTCAGTAAGATAATATGTTGAGAGGGGGGGATACATACATACATGAGTTTAATGCAAAAAACGTACCACAAATTGTCGATTGTGGGTTTTTTCATGCAATATAAAGCGCAAAAAAGTATTTTGCAAAAAAAGGCCTACTTACTAAAGAAAAAACAAAGCCTTTTTCGTTCCATTTTACTTGCTACATAAGGATTTCAATCATACAACGCATTAAACCACTTTCGAATACCTTGTATTTCAAAGAGAGTGATTTGCATCAATAGTTAAAGGGAGTGATGGGGAAAGCCGGGCATTACTTCCCAAACAATATTTTCATAATATATTTTAACAGGGTCTTATAACATATAGACAAGCGTTTTAATGAAAAATATTCCGGATACAAGTCTGGGAACATGTACAGCTCTTTTATCCCTCAATGCTTACCTCAAACTAATTTGATTTCAGCAGCTCATACACTGTCATACCAGGTCATTACATACATACATATTTACATAATGGGCCATTACAGCCCTTCCGACAGGATTACAAGCTAGCTTCTCACACCCACCACTTATATTGTGTATGTTAATTTTATACATGAGTTGAGGAACCTACTGTTTAAAGTCGATTCTGAACGACAGATTTTTGAGAAATGTTTTCTTGGCAATTTTATTTACTCACAGAGTTTTTGCCAGAAATCTGCTGAGAGGAAGTCGCCGAAGAATTATTTTTCATACTTTCGTTTTGATGTCTGACCTGGGGTTTGAACCATGGCCTTACGTCAAATAAACCAAACGACTTCAAGGATAGGTCCTCATTTTTTTTTCTTTTTTAATTGCATATCCATGCCTATGAAATCATATTCAATTAAAGTCGATTAACGACTTACAACTCCGTTAATATGCTGCTTGGATGCTAGAATAACAGCTTTTTAATGCTAATTTTTCGAACCAAAGTTATTTCAGCGATGGCGCTCATTTTCCATTCGATGGTTACGTGAACGAAAATAATTTTTGTGTAAAAAAACTTGACGAACGTAAAAGCGATTGTGGATAAGTCAGTGCATTTGGAAAAATGGACTGTTCCGTGCTCATTGGATCCAGAAGGGGCAGTGTATTTTGTCGAATATAACCATGGAAGAATCATTACCGCCAGTTCATAGTACTACAGTGAAACACAATTGAAAAATATGAACCGGACGGTATGTGGCTTCAACACAATCGATTTTGGTTTAATTGAATAAGAAGTTTAATAATCTTGCCTATTGGCCACTTATACATTGAATTTTTTAGTTTTCTTTTTAGATAAAGGCTAAGAGTACGATTTACTAACTTGGTATGATTGGTTCTGTCTCTAAGCACTTTACATGAACAGCTTCTGACTGCCATTATAAAACACTATTATAATGGAATCAGCTGGTTTTTGTAAAATAATTAACTCCTGATCTGCAAATTATTCTGGAGAACGTTCTCTCAAGGGTTCATAATATAAATCGTTGGCAGTCGTTGTTGCCAGTGCAATCTAGAACTCCCCAGCTGTTTTCTATTGCCGAATCTGAAACTACCTATAAAGTTATAGAATTTTGCCACTGTTCTGCTTGAAGTAAGTGCTCAGTAGAAGCATTTTACGTACGTACATACATATGTAATTGGCCATTACAGGCCTTCAGACAGGATTACGGCCTAGCTTCTTACACAACTTATTTTGTGTATGTTAATTTTATACATTAGTGGGTGGCGGGACCTACAGTTTAATGTCGACTCCGAACGATAAATTTCTGAAGAAAGTTCTGAACAAACTTTTCATGGCAATTTTATTTACGCTCAGAGTTTTTGCCAGAAATCTGCTGAGAGGAAGTCGCCGAAAAAATTTATTTCATACTTCGTTTTGTTGGAGATGCCTGACCTAGGATTTGAATCCAGGCCTCATGTCTATTAAGCCAATACGCTACCTACTAGACTAAAGCATTTTAAAGTTTGATAAAGCATTGGCCCTAGGAGTTACTACTGGTACGGGCTAAGTGATTTGCTACAATGGTTCATGACGTTAAGGACTAAGCCTAGATACCATGCTGAACCTACGATTGCCTGGACTGCAATTAAAAACCCCCCTAATTCACATTTCAATTCGAGTGTATTGTGAATATGTAGGAGGAATAAATATCGGTTTTTTTACGACTGTCCACAAACTCTATGGTTTAATGGCAATAAATTATTCATATTCTATTCTTTAGTCTTTCTTTCTGCTTTTTTGTTCTTCTTTTAATAACAATAAAAATAAAAGCAGAAACAAATATTATGTCATTTTTAATGTAATTAAACAAATGCTGTTTTAATGGTTTTTTTCTCTCGTTGTTTTTTTTTACAAAAAAATATAAATGGAAAAACAATAAAATCGTATAAAAGCCTTTTACTCGTAATAAAAATAATATTTCAAGTCATAAAACCTTTTTCTTTAAATGCCTGGCTTTTCATTTTCTAAAATGCGGTTACACGGACTGACAGACAGACAGACAGCCAGAACACCCATAAGTCAGGCCATGAACCTCCAAAAATTTCGAACCAAAAACAAAAACAAAATCATCATGTAATAAAAGCAGTTAAAACAAAAGAAAACTCTTAAACTTTTAAGGCCTAAAGCATTGCTGCGAAAGCCGTAAAAAATGTAATTTTTATTACCTCAACTACAAAGAGAATATAAACTGAGTATGGAAAATGAAATAAAACGTTCGTACGTACATTTATGAGTTTCATATTTTATTTCTTATTGTTTTTCATTTAACATTTCTTTTCATTTCTTCTCTTTTCTTCTCTATTGTTTTGTTTTGTTTTTGTTTTGTTTTATTAAAAGCGCTTAGGTGATAATATAGTGTATCTAATATTATAGTCTTATTAATGGCAATAAAAAAACAAAAGAAAAGAAATTTAAAACCAAAAAATGTTTGGCCTAAAAATCAATAAAAATTGTGGTTAAAATAAAAATAAGAAAAGCGAAACAAAACAAAAAACTATCCTTGAAAAATTTTAAAAACTAAAAACGGCTCACTTTTTTATTTTTATTAAACGACCGTAGATAATGTTAAAGGAATGGCAGTCTGTTATAGTCTACATAAGTTACGCTGGGAAGCCATTAAAATAAAGAAAGTTTGTAAATACTTTCGGTATGGTCTTGGTCGTCAATTAACATAACGGAACGTTAAAACTTTTTATGCAAAAAGCCAAATTGATCTTGATGGCCAGTTAACATAATGAAACGTTGAATGTTTTTATGCATTTAAAACAAAATCGATCGTTTTTTTGTGTGGCTCGTGATACTGCATTATTAAAATCATATATGTCCAGATCTTAATAATCAAAAACTGGTCAAAACAAGAGGCATGGTAATTATTCCTCTAGAGTTATACGGCTCAATTATACCTTCAAGCCATAATACATACATTCATAATTGGTCATTACAACCCTTCAGTCAGGATTACGACTTAGCTTCTTACACAGCTTATGTTGTGTGCATTAATTTTACACTTAGGTTAGGTTAGTTTAGAGGACGTGTACTTGTCAATTAAGACAAGTACAGGACCCGGAGTTCGAATTGACTCATTGTACAACGTCCTAGTTTTTCACACCACTTATGTTGTGTGTGTTAATTTTACACACAAGTATCGGGATCTACAGTTTAAAGTCGACGCCCAACGACAGATTTTTGAAAAACTTTTCATGTCAATTTTATTTATTATCAGAGTTTTTGCTAGAAATCTGTTATGAGGAAGTCGCCGTAAAAATATTTTTTTCATATTTTCTACCTAGTCTACCTAGTAGACTACGACGACTTGAACAAGTCATACTACTAATACTCCAGGACTAACTTTTTCCCGATCCAATAACTTTTTCACAACCTCTAAACCTTCTTCGGGTTTCAAATTTATTTGTTAACGTAACCTTCGAGTCTTATGAAGTCGCCGTAGTCTAGTAGGTAGTGTGTTGGCTTATTAGACGTAAAGCCCGGGTTCGTATCCCAGGTCAGACATCAAAACGAAATATGAAAAAAAATATTTCTTCGGCGACTTCTTCTCAGCAGATTTCTGGCAAAAACTCTAAGAGTAAACAATAACCTACCATGAAAAAATTTCTCAAAAATCTGTCGTTCGGAGTCGACGTTAAACTGTAGGCCCCGCCACTCACGTATAAAATTAACGCACACAACATGAGTGTTGTGAGAAGCTAGGCCGTAATCCTGACTGAAGGGTTGTAATGACCATGAATGTAGGTATGTAACCTTCGAGTATGAAATCAGCTTCATCGCTGTAGAAAACTATGTTCGGCATATCAGAATGGCAATCCTATTATTCTAGCAATTAATGAGCATAACTATGGCATTAAAAATGACCAGCTGGCTTTAATTGTTACTGGAGTTGATCTTTATATGGATGAAGGTGGAAATTCGAATGCAAATAATGTCCTAATAAGCCGTGAGACAGATCTATTTGCTTAAAACTGTGTGGAATCGTCAAATTTCAGTTTTCTGCCTAGCTTTCCCTAACAGAATCGACAATTTTTATAAGTGCAGTAATGCACAGACTAGGCTACGTCTGTAATGCTTTCAGTCTCTTACAATTTCTTCTAAAATCTTGACAATTCTTTGCATACGTAAGCCAAACTGTTGAAAATGCAATGGAATGGACAAATTTGAATTATCTGCCAAGTTTTCTTTAAAAGAATCAATATTTTCAACAGTGCATACATTGTGATGAGGCCTTGACTTGACTACGTCTGTAACGCTTTCAGTCTCTTCAAATATCTTTAAAAACCCGCCAATTATTGGCATACGAAATCGATTATGGTGACCTTAATCACTCCCATAATGCTCGAAAAGTGTATTACAACACTTTTGTGATTCATTTTAACTCTGCGATACATATTCGTAAATGGCTCGACTATCACAAAATAAAGGACACTCAGATGAAAGATATTTGACAGCTGACAGCCTTTCCATACCAATGATTTTGAAAGCATAAAGCCAATACTAAGCCAAGTCTTACTCATTATAATTTTTAGAACTTTTTTCCTGATGTTATATACGTAATTAAGAGACTCCCAAACATTCGACTTTTGTGTGCTTTTGTTTTAATTGCTTAAACAAAAACAATTATGAAAAAATTAAAGAGAATTCAAAACAAATTTTCATAGATCCCATCCACTTGCAATATTTTTTTGTTGCCCTGTGTATTTAAATTCACAACATATCACACTACTCATGCCACTCAACTCATGCCAATCGCCAGAAATATTCTCTAAAATTCACTGCCAATACTGCACAACACAGCAAGAGAACAAACTAAAGGAAAGAGTAATCAAGAGATTGTTTTGGTTTTTCTTCTACTAAACACGACTAAACACTCGGAAGAGTTTTACTTCTTTACCTAGTATGTGTATGTGTTTGTGAGCATTGTTTTGATTTGTTTTGTTTTATTTTAACGATTTATGCTGTTGTTGTTGTTTTTCTTGTGTCGGCTATTGTTTATGTTGACTTTGTTATTGTCTTTTATGGAGTTTTATTATGGGATTGGTACTGAAACAGGTTTTTGCAATGTTTGTTTACATTTCAACCAGGTTTTGTTTTTAATAATAAACAACATCTATACACACACATACACACACACACATGTATGCTTGTAAGTGCTATAGGATTGCACATTGTCAGATTCAAATTCAAGTTAAGGTGTGTGTGCATATGTAGAAGAGTAATTGTAGTCTCCTTTACTCTTATACTTCGTAATAAATATAAGAATTGCTTGTGTATGTATGCGTATGTGTGTTTACGTTTTAATCGGTTTGTTTATTGGCGAAGTAATAAGATTCGGTGCAAAACATGTGTACAAAAACAATCTTTTTTGTTGTTCTTTTTATGTACTCGTATTAATTGTCGATGTTTAATACTCTCTTAATGGCGTATAAGGCTTATACACAGACACTTGTGTTTAGAGTGCGAACTACAAAGTGTTGTTGTTGTGTTGTTAAGGCATCTGTTTTTGAAAGGTTTTTAGTTTCTAAGAAAATCGATCAATTATATGGGAATGTTTCTTTGATTTCAAAAACAAACGTGATTTATAAATTAAACGAATATGTGTTACAACACTGGGTTTAAATAAGTCGACATATGCACAATTTTTGTGGCATATTTTGAAATCCCCTTCATATAAAGTTCAACTCATGACACCATTGCCCTACAATTCCTGATTGGGTGCTAGAACTATAGACTTTTCTTACAGATTTTTGGGAAAAAATTGTTTGAGCGATTACGTCAAAGCAAAGCGTACAAGGAATGTTGTTGCATATGTATTTCAGAGAAACCAGAAATAATTGTGGATGAGCCCTTACTGAGTTACTGTTTGTTGAGTATTATGGTTTTGGGTGCTATTTGTCAGTATTTTTTCGAAAATGACGTTGAAAGAACCAATACCGTTAATACAGAAGGCTATGAGCCCAAGATAAATGATTTTATTTTGCATGCAATTGAGAAATATGAACTGGAAGCATGTGATGTCAACAAGAGCAACATAAAACATCGTTACTATCAATAAAGTATTCAAGAAAGCATTTTTTGTCGGCATTCTATGGTTGTAAAGACTATATGACTGTGCCGAATATTCTTATCATGTTTTTGAATTTTTTCTAGAATGCCAGGGATGCCACACGTCGTTTTTTAAAGAAATATTTAGTACTTTGAAGTCGCCGTAGTCTAGTATGTAGTGTGTTGACTTATTAGATGAAAAGCCAGGGTTCATATCCCAGGCCAGACATCAAAACAAAATACAAAAAGTATTTTATCGGCGACTTCCTCTCAGCAGATTTCTGGCAAAAACTCTGAGAGTAAATAAAATTGCAATGAAAAGTTTCTCAAAAATCTATCGCTCGGAGTCGACTTTAAACTGTAGGTCCCGCCGCTCATGTATAAAATTAACACATTTAACATAAGTGGTGTGAGAAGCTAGGTCGTAATCCTGACTGAAGAGTGTGTGTGCCTATTATGGTCTAGTAGTGTTTTTGGTCGGAATTTTTTCGAAAATGACGTTGGAAGAACCATTATCGTTAGTACAGAGCCCAAGAAAAATTACTTTTTTTCCCTGCAATTTAAGATTATGAACTGGAAATAGTAAAACGAGCAGCACAAGGCATCGTTACTGCCTTTAAAGTATGCAAGAAAGCAATTTTTTGTCGGCATTCTATAGTTGAAAAGACTATATGACTGTCCCAAAGATTCTTATCATGTTTTTGAATTTTTTTCTAGAATGCCAGGGATGCCATATGTCGCTGTTTAAAGAAATGTTTTGTATTGGTGTATTGGCGATATTGTTTTGTAATTTAATTCTACTTTTTATCAAGCAGTGGCCCTGTTTGAAGTTTATTGTTGATATTATTATCATTGGGATGTTAGAGGTAAGAAGGTATCCCAAATTGATTACATAGAGGGGAACTGAAGCCACCCGATTTTTTTAATTTCGAAAATCGTGATTATTCCACCAAACGTGATACACATACAGTCAAAGAAAGAAGTCTGCATACACCACTGTATAGACTACTGAATGCAGACTTTTTTCCGGCTAACTGTTATATATTTTTCCAATAATTTTCACATTAAATGTTTTTAAAATTCGGTTTTTCTTTAAACATTCTTAATTGTAAACACACACCGCTATAACATATTTTTCAATTTGAAAAAAAAACCACAGGGGAAAGGTCTACATACAGTGGTGTATGCAGACTATTTTCTTTTACTGTACCATTCATTTCTATTGCATATTCAATACAGATCTTGTATTCCAATTCAAGAAATTATTCCAAGAATAATTTGATATCATTTTTAATTTGTTGGTAACTTATTTCGGTCAATAAACTTTTATTCGAAAATCAGCATTTGCAGCAATTTCATACTCAGCATATTCTATAAAATTCTTCTTTGATATTTAAAAAAAAAATAATTCTTTTCGAGATTTTTCCGTTTAAATGTATGCTTTTAGTGAAACTACATTTAATTTCGTAGGCTTATTTTTACTACAGAAGTGTACTCTGTAAATTTTTCTATAATTTCAGTAAATTGGCGATAATTTTTGTTCCTTTTTTTCTTATTTTTAATGGAAAAAAAGATACGAAAATAAATCTCTTGTTATCGTTAAACGTTGTTATTTTTGCAGCCATTAATAAAACAACACCAATGGTGTTGTTATATATTTTTTTTATAAATGTTGTTGTTGTTACTATTTTCCTTATATAAAAAAATTGTTGTATGGTGTACTGTGTTGTGTATAGATGCGGGAACTTATTATTAAATTGAACAAGTTGAACCAGTTCTAAAAACCCATTATTAAATAATACTTTACCGACAACAACACTGGCAATACATTAAACATTACAATACAAAAATTAAGAGCAAGAAACAATAAAAGAGAAGAGAATTTGAAAGAAGCACTCAAGAGTGTATGATTTAGAAATGAAGAGTAAATGGCATGTGAAAGAAATTTGTTTAAAAAAGATTGAAAACTCAACAATAAAGAAATAAACTCTTGAGTAAAAGAGCATTTTTAGTACTAAAATAGTTTGATTTGAACAGAATAAATGAATGAATGAATGACTGAATGGCAAGAATGTGTGTAAAAGCCCCAGTGTAGGTCGTTTTTAAACCAAAAAAAAAAAAAAAAAACAAAACAGAACAGAAAATTAAAAATAAAATATAAACAAAAAATAGTTTCTTTCTTTTCTTTTTAATGGAGATTTTGTTATAATAAAAGCCTATTTTATAGCTTTTCATTGTTAGTGTTCATCACAAGAAATGTGTATTAATTTCTGTTTAATAATCTGCCGTCTTATTTCGAAGTCTCTTTAACCCTAATATATGCACAAGACTTAACAGCCCATTATTAACGTTTTTATTTTTGAAATTTCAATTTTCTAAAGATTTTTCAAAATTTTCTTAATATTTATCCACTGAAAGAATAACGCGTGCCTTTAACAAACCAAAGGGAATTTAAAAGCAAATCATCAACAAAAAATCCATCCCTAGTACCCTTGAATTGAAGAAGACAATGTTGCCTTTGGAAAAATCAAACAATTTCAAGTGGTTCGTCTACTCATCTACTCTATAAACAAGAAACATGATAATAATTTGAACAACAGCAACAACAACAACAACAAATTAAAAATAAAAAACTTAAAAAAATTTTTATATTTATTATCTTGAAAGGTAAAGAAAGATTTGCTGAAAACTTATACCGAAAAAACAAAAAAAAAAAGAAACTCTTTTATTAGTAGCGTTTCGAGAGGATTAAGAAAATCTATTGCCTTTGAAAAGATTTTCCGTTGTGTGTTCCTTTATTCTTCTCACTTAATTTTCTATACAAATTTTTTTTTTGATTAATCGTGGAGCAATGTGCTGAAAATCTTTCAATACAAATGACAAGACTATGGAACTGGAAATAAATGGGGAGTTTAACCTTTGCCGTGACTTTAAGGGAAAGTAAATAAAAATTTAAAATTAAATTGTTTTGTTTTAATTAAGAATTGTTGTGTTTTAATAAACTTTTCTTATCGAAAATCACGAAAAAAAATTAAAATTCAAAATTCAATAATTCGAGGAGTGTCCCAAATTTTTTTTTGTTACCAGGATTAGTATTTCTTGATGCCCTAGATATGCCTGCCGGTGAAATCTAAATTTCATTGAAGGCGTAAGGGTACGTATAGTATATGCAGCATAACTATGCTCCGTTGAATGATTAGAATAAGAAGAGGATTTTCTTTCTATTGACTCCATTTATACACTCCATGGCATAATTGGAAATACTGTCGAGAAATTCTTGTATGATTTCTGCAGGAGCTGTAGGTTGGAAAAGAAGATTCTTTTTCAGCTCATAGGTCACAGCCTAGCTCTTGTTATGAAACGGAATTGGTTCTCGGTATCTTTTATACAATTTCTCAAAATAAAAATTTTACTAGAGTTGGGTTAATTTCCTGGAGAAACTGTTTACAAAATAGCTTCTCACACCATCCACGTTGCGTGTCTAAATTTTATCAATGAAAGTCAAGTCAAGTCAACTACAAGTTTAAAGTCGACCCCGAACGACAATTTCTTGAGAAGCTTTTTATAGCAATTTTTTTTACACTCGAAGTTTATTGCCAGAAGGCTGCTAAGAGGAAGTCGTTTCGTTTTATTCGAGATGTCTGAGCCAGGGGTTGAAAAGCGATCCTTTGCTTAATAAACCAACATACTACCTACTGCGGTCTTCTTATCCAAATTAAACAAAAAAATTTGATAATTACATAAGGCACACACTTGGTCTGGTGTGTTTCGAATACGTTTCTTATCAGAGCCTAGTAATACATACATATATACATACATACATAATTGGTCATTACAATGCTTCAATTTCATTTACAGTAATCCCTCGATTTACGTCTCTGTAACCAAGGCGACGTAAATCGAATTTCATATTGCTCATGCTACAAAGTAGTATATTTTTAAGAAGGAACATAAAAAAGTTACAGTAATCCCTCGATTTACGTCGCAGTTGGTTCCAAAAAAAGGCGACGTAAATCGAATGTCGACGCAAATTGAAGTTAGAGGGAACAAAAAATTTGACGAAGTAAATCGAAACAACCTTTATCGAGGCGACGTAAATCGAAGGATTACTGTGCTTGCAGAGTTTTTGTCAGAAATCTGCTGTGAGGGGAAGTAGCACGAAGGAATATTTTTGCAAAGTTGACCTGCCTGACCTAAAGTTTGAGTCGTGGCCTCTCGATTAATAAGCCAACACACTATCTACCAGACTACGGCTTATAACTGTTAGATACCTTGATTATATTAAAGCCTGCGGGCCTAAACTCTGGCTTATAGGGGACTTAATCATTAGCGGCACCTATAAGCAACTCTATAAAACCTAATCTACTATTGACCTACATTATATAGGGAGAGAAAGAAGGTTCTAAGATCTTACATGGACACAAGAAGATATATTTCGTCTTGTTGTTGATTGAATTACAAGTTCTTTCGCAACAAGGCTTCTCTAACGGCTGCTATGGACGGAAAGAAGAAAAAATTGGCAACAATTTCTTGTCGTTTTGTTTCCTGCACTATTCATAAAAAGGAAGATATTATCATGCAGGACCATTATGGATTAATTTGCATTTATTGGCATCATTACACGGTTAGTTATCTAGACGGTTATTTCCATTATGCCCTACAGTCGATATGACAGTTTGTTTCATCTTTTTCCAATCCATAATACATACATGCAAACACAATTGGCCATTACAACCCTTTAGTCAACCCTTTTTACGGTCCTAGCTTCTCACGCCACTTATGTTGTGTGTTAATTTTATACATGAATTTACGGTCGACTACGAACGACAGATTTTTGAGAAACTTTTCATGGCAATTTTATTTGCTCTCAGAGTTTTTGCCAGAAATATGCTGAGAGGAAGTCAATGAAGAAATATTTTTTTATATTTCGTTTTAATGTCTGACCTGGTGTTTGAAGCGTGGCCTCACGTCTAATAAGACAACCAACTAGACAACGGCGATACCCTGATTTTAAGGGATACCCGCACTTCATATATAATCCTCTGGACATAAACTCTGGCTTAAGCGGGAATTAATCGTTCGGGGAGCCGCAAGCCTATAAAGCCTATTCTATTAGTAACTAACATAATACAGTGAAGGAAAGTTGGCTTTTCTAACAACTGCTAAGGAGTGAAAGAAGAAAGAAAAATAGCAAGTATTTCTTGTCGTTTTTTCCTGCACTATTAATACAAATGAAAAGATTAATATGCAACAACTTTATGGATCAATTGGCATTTATTGGTATCATTAGACGCTATATGTACTTAATGGATTGATTAAGCTATATGGATGGTGCTCATATGTTCTACAGTGGATATGCCAGTTTCTTTTATATTCTTATTATACATTATACTTCTCATAACCTAGTCTAAGTTATGGACAATGAATTTCATGGAATTTTATATGTGTTTAAAAGACATTCGTGGCATGGTTTATAATATTTAGTAACGTAGGCATTTGCTTTTAAAGCAAATGAAGGCAATTCCTTAATAAAAACTTTATTTGTGACACGTGACGTCATTTACTATTTTTGAGAAAATAATTTTAAAAGATTTTTTTCAAAATTTTTTAAATATTTTATTTAATATTTCAGGTCTTAGGGCTTATTCCACATTTGATTCCTTTAAAATTTTCTTTTACTCTAGAAAATGTCTTTAAAATTTAAGATTTCCTTTCATTTTTTTTTTGTATCAAACACTTCATTTATGGCAGAGTATAATACACACAATCGAATTAAAGTTCAAAACTCTTTGGCAATTAATAACACTTAATAAAACACTCAATTTGAATGGAAAAATAACTCAAAGAGAAACGAAGATAAATAAAGAGAAATTTAATAAAAATGTGGTAAGAGAAAGGAAATGTAAGAAGAGATTTGTTGAACAGGGAGTTTAGCGCCATTTCTTTAAAGGGTGGCAGGATTTGTTACTACCACTTTGAAAGGGAGATAGCACCAGAGAGAGAGCAAGGATATTAACAACTAAAGAAGTTCCTTAATATGCCGTTAGGACGACAGCGCCACTAAAGTAGGTAAGCAAAAAGGATTTTAATTGGAATAAAAAGAATACAAAGAAAATTTTTTAATTATTTGCATACAGTTTTGTAAAAGGGAGTAACGGTAAAATGTATTCTATTTAGTATTTAAACTCTTATATTTGTATTGTGTTGCATTATACCGTTGTTCTCAGTTATCTTTTTAATAAGAATTTGAGGGTGTTCGTGTGTGTTGTTTTATTTTCTCAATTCAATGAGTAATTTTGTGACTCTCTCTATCTCTCTCCCAATGTGTGTTTTCTCTTATTATTATTCGTTATGTTTTGTTTTGCTTTTGTATAATTTCCGTGTGTAAGTTTGAGTGTTCGGTCGGACGAAGCAATTGTTGTTGAACAAAATTCATGGCATATTTGCTGTGTGAAATTTTTAAAATCAGTTCGAGTCCGAGCCTTTATGAAAGCGGACGTGTTATGACGCGCGTTAATACTTTATTAAGCATTTAAAAATTCATTGAAAAAATCGGTTTTTTTCAACACAAGAAAAAGAAAAAAAAACAGCAGAATAACGAAGAAAAATTTTGTTCAACATACACACACACATACACATTAGCTTATAGGAAAACCGAAAGAAAAATCCATTTTTCCTTTACAACAACAACAACAATACAAAGTGTTAAAACAAGTGAAAAACTAAAAGCAAGAAACCAAAAAAATTTAATAAAAAAATTCTTAAAAAATTTGTAGAAAAAAGCAAAATTAAAATGAAAATTTTTAAATAAAATAAAAAAGAAAAAAAAATTAAAATGTGCTTAAAACACCAGCAAAAAAATAAAATTTTAAATAAAAAATTTAAATAAAAAAAAAACAAACCACAACCCTCTAAACCCCTTTGCTGAATAGAAAAGAAAAGAAAATAACTTTTAAAAAAATTTCATTAAAAAAAATACAAAAAAAATAAAATCAAACAAAATTAATGAATTGAGTAAAAACATGCTGAAAGTGGTAGAAATCAAACCCTATCGTCGTACTAATGAGGAGGTCAAACGTTTGTTCCCCCAATTATGGAGCTGTTTTTTAGTGTTTTGCCTTTACATGGATTATAAGGGGACATTAGCCGCAAATTTGGCTTTGACTTCCTCCAACACGAATGCTCAATTTACTTTGACTACCCAACAGGCGGCTACAAATCAATGTTCCTGGCAATATAATGGCACCACATCAGTTAAATGTAATTTGCGTGTGATAGAACGTAATTTGGCTTTGGATTTACAGGGAGCAGATGGCTTTACACAATTGGAAATTAAATGCAGTGACGTTTATCTCTTTGAATCCCGATTGCCTCAAGCTGCCTTTGCCCGCCTACAGACTTTGGATGAGTTAAAGCTGACATCCTGTAAGCTGTTGCAGTTGCCCAATAATGCCTTTGAGGGCTTAAGTGCTGTTAAATCATTGGCCATCAATACACACAATTCCGAATGGGGTGTAGGCAAGACTTTGGAACTGTTTCCCGACTCCCTAAATGGCCTGAAGCAATTAACTTCATTGGATTTGGCTGACAATAATTTAAGAGCCTTGCCCTCTGGGTTTTTGTGTCCTGTTGGCAATTTACAAGTATTAAATTTGACTCATAATCGTATTAGGGCTGCAGAAAATTTGGGTTTTGCCGATATGATGTGCAATGGTGGCAGTGAATTGCAGATTTTAGATGCCAGCTTCAATGAGTTAAGATCGATTACCGAATCGTGGGGCATATCACGCCTGAGGAGAATACAGCATCTTAATCTGCAGCACAATAATATATCTGAGCTTTCGGGTGAAGCCTTGGCGGGTTTGTCTTCTTTACGCATAGTCAACCTAAGCAATAATCACTTGGAGACCTTGCCTGAAGGTCTGTTTGCCGGCTCTAAGGAGTTAAGGGAAATACATTTGAAAAACAATGAACTGTATGAGCTGCCCAAAGGCCTGTTTCATCGTCTAGAGCAATTGCTGGTTGTGGATTTGTCTGGCAACCAGTTGACCTCCAACCACATAGACAATACCACCTTTGCCGGCTTGATAAGGCTTGTAGAACTGAATTTGGCTCATAATGCCTTGACACGCATAGACTATCGCACTTTTAAGGAGCTTTACTTCCTGCAGAATCTCAATCTACGCAATAACTCCATAGGCCACATAGAGGAAAACTCATTCCTGCCTTTGTATAACCTGCACACCCTTAATCTAGCTGAGAACCGTTTGCATACATTGGATGACAAGTTGTTCAATGGCCTTTACGTTTTGTCCAAGTTAACATTGAACAATAACTTGATTAGTGTCATCGAGCCTAATATATTCAAAAACTGTTCGGATTTAAAAGAATTGGATTTGAGTTCCAATCAATTGAATGAAGTGCCCAAAGCCATACAGGATTTGGCCATGTTAAGGACTCTCGACTTGGGTGAGAACCAGATACGTGCCATAGACAATGACAGCTTTAAGAACCTGCATCAGCTGACAGGCTTGCGTTTGATTGACAATCAAATTGGCAATATTTCTGTGGGTATGTTTGTTGATCTCTCGCGTTTAAGTGTATTAAACTTGGCCAAGAATCGCATACAAAGCATAGAGAGAGGCTCCTTTGACAGCAATTATGAACTGGAGGCCATACGTTTGGATCGTAATTTTCTATCGGACATCAATGGTGTGTTTGCCACTTTAATGTCTTTGCTGTGGCTGAATTTGTCTGAAAATCATTTGGTTTGGTTTGATTATGCTTTTATACCGGCCAACCTTAAATGGCTGGACATACATGGCAATTACATCGAGGCCTTGGGCAACTACTACAAATTACAAGAGGAGATAAGGGTGAAGACCCTGGATGCTAGTCATAATCGTATTACAGAAATAGGGCCAATGTCCATACCCAATACCATTGAGCTGTTGTTCATCAATAATAATCTCATCAATACCATACACCCCAATACGTTTGTAGATAAAATGAATATGGCCCGTGTCGATCTATACGCCAATGCCATGACAAAATTGCAACTTCAACAGCTGAGAGTGGCTCCGGTGGGGCCTCACAAGCAATTGCCAGAGTTTTATTTGGGCGGCAATCCATTCGAATGTGATTGTACCATGGATTGGCTGCAGCGCATAAACAATCTCACCACTAGACAGCACCCCAGAGTAATGGATCTCAATAATATCGAGTGTGTTATGCCCCATGCAAGAGGAGCTCCTGTCCGACCGTTGGCTTCTCTAAAGCCTCAAGATTTCTTGTGTCGCTATGATTCGCATTGCTTTGCTTTGTGCCATTGCTGTGATTTTGATGCCTGCGATTGTGAAATGACGTGTCCCAACAATTGTACCTGCTATCACGATCAAATTTGGTCTACAAATGTGGTCGACTGTGGTGGCCAGCAGACCATGGAACTGCCTCGCCGTGTGCCCATGGACTCTAGTGTGGTGTATTTGGATGGCAACAATTTTCCTGTGCTAAAAAATCATGCCTTCATTGGACGTAAGAACCTCAAGGCTTTGTATGTCAACAACAGCAAGGTAAACAGCATACAAAATCGCACATTTGCTGGTCTTATTTCACTGCAGATACTACACTTGGAAGACAATCTAATGCAGTCCCTGCAAGGTTATGAATTTGAACATTTGGCCGCCTTGAAGGAATTGTATTTGCAAAACAACCTGTTGACCACTATCGAGAATGCTACCCTGGCTCCCTTACAGTCTTTGGAAGTCTTGCGTTTGGATGGCAATCGTTTGGTTACATTGCCCATATGGCAGCTGCAGCTCAACCAATTCAAAAGTCTGCGTACTATTGGCTTGGGCCGCAATCACTGGTCCTGTCGTTGTAAATTTCTGCAGGAGTTGACATCCTATGTGGCCGAAAATGCTTTGATAGTTTTAGATGCCCAAGATATTTATTGCCTGGAGGAAACCACCAGCAGCTATTCATCCTCCATAAGTGGCAGTTTGGCCAAAGGCTCAGGAGGTGGTGTTTTAGCGGGTGCCCGCAAGCGTGAATTGGATTTCAATGTTACAGCAGCCTGCAGTGATTATTATGCTGGTGGCTCAATGCTACAGCATGGCATACCCAAGACTTATATTCCCTTATTGGCAGCCGCCTTAGCTTTGGTATTCCTGCTCATAGTGGTCATAATAATCTTTGTATTCCGTGAATCTTTACGCATCTGGCTGTTTGCCCATTACGGTGTACGAGTGTTTGGCCCTAGATGTGAAGAATCTGAGAAATTGTACGATGCTATACTGCTACACTCAGCCAAGGACTCGGAGTTTGTGGGGCAATATTTGGTAGCTGAACTGGAGACGGGCAGGCCTCCTCTAAGGATATGCTTGCAGCATAGAGACTTATCGCACGATGCCACTCACTATCAAATACTGGAGGCTTCTCGGGTATCAAGAAGGGTGGTTATATTGCTGACCAGGAATTTCCTGCAAACCGAATGGTCTCGATGTGAATTAAGGCGAGCTTTACATGATGCTTTAAGGGGCAGGCCACAAAAACTGGTTTTAATAGAAGAGCCAGAGGCTGTTTTCGAAGCTGAAAACGATATAGAATTGCTGCCTTACCTAAAGACTTCAGCGGTACATCGTATACGACGCAGTGATCGCCATTTCTGGGAGAAATTACGCTACGCTTTACCGGTGGACTATCGCGCAGGCAATAATTACACTCTGGATCATAATCACGAACGCATTAAACAACCTGCTAGTCCTGGCATATTGTATAGGCCAGCACCACCTCCGGCCTATTGTCCCGAAGGAGAAGGTGAACAAAATTATTCCTCAGCCACTACAGCTACACCCTCGCCACGACCACAACGTAGGGGAGCAGAACACAGCAATACCTTGCATCATGCACACAACAGCAACCATTTGCATCCTAATAATGTGCCACAAACACACACACAACAATACTATCATCATCAGCCTGTACAAGGGGCAGTTGGCTATGTGCAAAGGCCACCCTCAGAACACATATACTCCAGCATTGATTCAGACTACTCAACGCTGGACAACGAACAGATGTTGATGATGCCGCCAGCACCACCATCGCCTTCAGCTGTTAATACAACAGCAGCAGCAGCAGTGGGAGCCATAAATAGTCTGCATCGCAATATGCATCAGCCACAGATACAGCACCAGCAACAACAGCAGCTGCAGCAGCAGCATGCAAACATGTCGCAAACCTGGCGACCTCAACCAAATCAAAAACAAAGGGCCCTTAGTGTGATCGATAACCCGCAATTAAGTACAGCTCAAGCAACTCTAAATGCTGGCAATAATGTTGGCAGCACTAACAGTAATACAATTAGCAGCACAACAACAAGCAACAGCAGCAGTAGCAACAACCAAACAATACAACCAGGCCAACAGCAAGGACCACATGTGCAGGCCTATTTAGTGTAATTTTATTCCATCAAAGAAAAAAACACAATTTTTTTTGTTTTTTTTTTAATAGTCATAAAAATAACAACAAAAACAAAAAAGAAAAAAATAATAATAATTTTTACTAACAACAACAACAACAACAAAACAAAAAACCACAACAAAACGTACTGAGCATTTAAATTTAAATTAATTTCCGTAATTTTTATATTCTAACCAAGCAAGACAAAAAAAACGTGTGTAAGAGAAACGAAAGAGAGAAAGAGAGAAAAAGAATTGAAAGAGTATTTACAAATTTAAGGACTGGTTCCTGTTTAATTTTAATTTTTATTTTTAATTTTATTTTTTAAGTTAAACAATTTTGTTTATTTGTATTATTTTTTTTAGAATAAAAGTGATAATAAGAGTAATTAAAAAAAATGAGAATAAAAATAAAAAGAGAAAAAGAGTGTAAAATTAAAGTAAAAAAATTAATTTATAAAAAAGAAATTCAATACAAAAATGAAAACAAAAGGAAAATGTAAATAGAATGAAAATAAAAACAAAAATCCGAAAATTAATGACAAAGTGTTTGTTTTTTTTTCTTACTTACTCCATGCAAAAGGAAAATGTGTCAAGAAAAGTGTTAGTTTTTTTAGGTTTTTGGCAAAAAAAGGAAGACAAAAAATTTTGAAAAAATTGTCTCAATATTAAGCAGAGGTCAGTTGAAATTTACTTTTTGGCTATACAAATGAAATTAAAATTGATATTTTCTGATTTAAAATAAATTTTTTTCAATTAAAAAAATTCTGTATTAATCATGACAACTCAGTGAAAAATTTTTCAAGAAATTTGTAATATTAATATCAGACAATATATACAAATTATTTCTTAATCTGAGCTTGATTAAGTTCACTTATATTCTTTCGGACTTAACTTTCATTGCAGACAATTTTACCAACAAATTTCTGTGACATTTCTTAGTTGAAAAAATTATTTTCTTTATTCTTTAAGACTTTTCTGACTAAAAAATGACACCAAATGGTATTAAAAAGTTCAGGTATTTAACATTTTATTTAAGGACAAAACATTATATAATTTTACTGTCATAATAGTGACAAACTGTCATCCGAATTGTTTATTTGCTACAAACTTGATAAACAAAATTTTTAAAAAACTATTTTTTTTAGTCTCTAACTTTAGCCTTCTTCTTAATTGCTATGAAGACTGTCATCTTCGATTATATTATTAGAACAAATTCATTCTATTGTAATAATAAAAGACTCAAGCCCTTAAAGCAACAGCTTCTCGTGATATTGTGGAAAAATATTTTTAACAACAAAGACTGACTGGCTACACCAACACTTTATGATTCGTATTAAATTTTAACCTGAATTTTGCTTAAATATTTCCTTAAAAAAATGGCATGAAAAATATCACAAATGTCATCGATATCATATTCGTAAAAAATAAAAAAAAAAAATTAATAAAATTTTTCAGGTAAACTTTAATATTTTTTTTTAATTATTATCACAAACATGTCTGTTTTTACAAAAGAAATTATT
Source organism: Sarcophaga carnaria (assembly GCA_958299815.1). Taxonomy (NCBI): domain Eukaryota; kingdom Metazoa; phylum Arthropoda; class Insecta; order Diptera; family Sarcophagidae; genus Sarcophaga; species Sarcophaga carnaria. The sequence goes on along the minus strand of OY283153.1, from coordinate 121,786,020 downwards.
GACAGATAGATTTCTTTAAAAACATGAAAAATATAAATTTTTGATATTCCCTACTGATATAAAATACTTGTCATAATTATGACACCTTGTAATCGTATTACTTGGCAAAACTCAAAATGTCATATTACCTTAAGTTTAAGTTTAAAATAGAAAATATCCTAAACAAATCTACACAGTATTATAAGTCATTTATCATATAATATAACATGATTTTAAACTGCTTTTCAAGTAATAAAAGCCGATATTCCTTAAAAATAAATTTTCACAATAATTGATAAGTAAACTCTTGTTTACACCCCTAGAAAGCCCCACAAGCCTGTATTGTAGAAGCATTCAAGATAAATCAATTTGTCTAACTTCTTAAAATAGCCATCAACAGTTTATCTAGAGATAAAAAGCCCAGGGGACTTAAGCTGACAAACAAGCTGGCTGGCAAATCACTTTAATTTATAGAGTTTGGCCATCCTAATAGCAGATAGACGCCCTCCTTTATTCATTAACATCCAAGGCATTACAGGAGTAACGCAACTGGCTGTATCTAATATGATATAAGTGCCATGAAGGAAGTAAAATTACTGACATCAGGATACTTTAGTTTTGACAGGAGTTTCTTGAAAGGAAAGAATAGGAAAAGCTCAACATCCTCATTGAATACCATTTTAAAAAAATATTCAACTTTAAATCTAGGAGAGCTCAGTATTGCAGTGCAGGCAATAGGAAATAAAAAATGTGGATAATAATTTCAAGGGATGTACTAGCCAGCAATAAGCACTTGCACCGAATAGGCAGATCCAATATTTGCTACCGCGAGTTCTGTTGAATATGACAGGTCGACATCAACTGTGCAATGCTGGATTAGGTAGAAGAGGTCTTTTAAACACATATACTCATGGTAAATACGAGTTGAAGTAGCTGATTCGGTTTCTTGACATAATAAGACTATGTTCGGCAAGAGAATCACAGTGTAGAAAGATGCCTTGGGCTTGATCTCATCTTCATTACAGTATATTACAGTGTAGTTCCTTTTTAAAGATACATAATAAAATTTTATGCTATAAACATCGTCCTTCTTCGAACACAGTTCTTTAAATTTCATGTACTATTGTGTTACTTTTGTTCATATAGAAAGTGGTGAACTAAACTTCTCGTCTTTATTTAGGAAACGATTAAATTCTCGCCTTTATTGCAATGAAATATTAACAAACACTTTGTTTAAATATTTTCCGGAAGCTGTTTTTTTGTTTCATTGTTATCGAAGTCGATGAAGTCGCCGTAGTCTAGTAGGTAGTGTGTAGGCTTATTAGACGTAAAGCCAGGGTTCGAGCACCAGGCCAGACATCAAAACAAAAATATGAAAAAATATTTCTTCGGCGACTTCCTTTCAGCAGATTTCTAGCAAAAACTCTGAGAGTAAATAAAATTGCCATGAAAAAGTTTCTCAAAAAATCTGTCGTTCGGAGTCGACCGTAAATTCATGTATAAAATTAACACACAACATAAGTGGTGTGAGAAACTAGGTCGTAATCCTGACTGAAGGATTGTAGTGACCAATTATGTATGTATGTTATCGAAGATGGCAGCCATCTTGAGCATAGCTATCCAAATTTTCCTTCAATACAGTAGGCATTAAACGAATGAGCTGATGAGCTATGAGCTTTAGTTATGACATCTAAATAAAAACGAAATGGCTTTCGGGAGTCTTCTGGCAATATGATGGCTTTTTTCCAAGCCAACGTTTAAAGTATAGGCACCGGACTTATAGCATAGACTTCAGCGGAATAAAAATCTGAGTGTAAGGCATTTTAATGACGAATATCAGTCACGAAAGGACAGTCATTAACTGATATTTGTTTGATTATTTCTTTTAACTGATTCCCGCTAGTATAGCCTGAATAGTAACCTGTTGCTTTGTTTATATTGGCAGCTCGTATGGCTTTGACTAAAGTCTGACATCCAATGTCCTACAGAATAAAATTTAGATCGTGTTTAATATTATAAAGGTAAAGTAAGGTATTGAATTCCTTAACGAAGATCAATTTTAATGGACCTGGTTTTTTTTAATTGCTTGTTTTATAAGTAATTTCTTGAACTCTTTACTTATAACAATGCTACATACTGATTACTATTTAAATAACATAATAATAGATTTCTTTTTACTACACTTTATATTGTATTTGTTGCAATGATTTATATCTGGTATGAGGATCAACCCTTCATTTACGTCTGGGTTTCATTATTTACATTTTCCTTTTGGTTTAATTTTCCTGCATGAGGAAAATATAATAGAAATGAAAAAAATCGGGAAGAAAAAAAGCAAAGAAAATTATACGGGCTGCTTTAAATTAAAATTACACACAAACACAGCTGCAACTAAAGAGAGAGAGACAGAACACTACTTAACCCCAGTGACTAGAAACTAGGATATGTAAATTTATAATAAATTTAAAATGAGAAAAAAAGGAAATAAAATTTAAAGAAAAAATGGAAATATATAAAACAATATAATATAATATAATAAATGTATTAACGTATATATATTTTTCAATAGAAAAAGAAAAAAATAAATTAAAATTGAAATGAAAAAAATTCTGTGTAAAACAACAGGCAGATAGAATTAAAACAAAAGGCTCTTAATGAAAAAAAATTATTATATATACACGCAAACTCAATATAAATATATACAATAAAATGAAATGAGAAAAAAGGATAAAATGCTATAAAAATAATTGTAAATATTTATTTTAATTTAATTATTTATAAAACCTATAAACAAAATTAAATAAAGCAACGTCTATATAACAAACAAACAAAAATTTAAAAAAAATAAAACATGATTTTTGTCAAACTACTGCCTAAGTATTAAACTAATTAACATATAAAAGAAGAATTAATATAATAACAAATAAAAATTATAATTAAAAAAGAAAAACAAAAACTAAAACAAAAACTAAACATTAAATTCATTTAAACTAAACAAACTAAAAACAAATTTAAACTAAAAACCACTGCTGAGAAAACTGCCTGATTTTTTAAGAAATGTTTTTTAATATTTTTGTTTTATAAAAATATGGTTGAGATAACTATATACATACTTGGGACAAATATTAAAGCAACTGGAAATAAATCTCATAAATATAGTAGAGTTTATTAATTTTATAGTTGTCTCAACTATATACGTATGTTATCACAACTAATTTTATTAATAAACCGGCTTTATTCTATTTGAGACAAACATTAAAATTCGTTGTAAAAATGAACGTTTTAATTTCATTAAAATATAGTTGAGATAACTATATACGTACTTGGGACAAATATTGAAATTACTTGCAGCAACAAAAAGAAATCTCATATAAAGTAGACTTTATTAATTTTATAGTTGTTTCAACTATATGCGTATTGCTGTCACAACTAATTTTAATAATAAACCGGCTTTATTTTAGTTCTGACAACCATTAAAATAAGTTGTAAAAACGATAAGTAGTTGAGACATTTGAATTTTATAAAAATATAGTTGAGATAACTATATACGTACTTGGGACAAATATTGAAATTAGTTGCAGCAACTGAAAAGAAATCTCATGAATATAGTACACTTTCTTAATTTTATAGTTGTCTCAACTATATACGTATTGCGGTCACAACTAATTTTAATAATAAACCGGCTTTATTTTAGTTGAGACAACCTTTCAAATTAGTTGTAAAAACGATAAGTAGTTGAGACATTTTAATTTTATTAAAAATATAGTTGAGATAATAACTACGCAGCTAGAAAGAAATCTCATATATAGTAGACTTTATTAATTTTTATAGTTGTCTGAATTATATACGTATTATTGTCACAACTAATTTTAATAATGAACCGGCTTTATTTTAGTTCAGACAACCAGTTGTAAAAACGATAAGTAGTTGAGAAATTTTAACATTTTAATTTTATTAAAATATAGTTGAGATAACTATATACGTATAGTTAACTATATATGTACGTACTTGGGACAAATATTGAAATTAGATGCTGCAACTAAAAAGAAATCTTATTTAAAGTAGACTTTATTAATTTTATAGTTTTCTCAACTATATACGTATTGCTGTCACAACTAATTTTAATAATAGAAAGGCTTTATTTTAGTTGAGACAAACATTAAAGTTTGTTGTAAAAACGACCACTAGTTGAGACATTTTAACAATTCAATTTTATTAAAATATAGTTTAGATAACTATACACGTATAGTTAACTATATACGTACTTGGAACAAATATTAAAATTAGCTACAGCAACTAAAAAGAAATCTCATAAATATAGTAGACTTTATTATTTTATAGTTGTCTCCACTATATATGTATTGTTGAGACAATTAATTTTAATAACGAACCGGCTTTATTTTAGTTGTAAAAACAACCAGTAGTTGAGACATTTTAACACTTTAATTTTATAAAAATATAGTTGAGATAACTATATGTGCACTTGGCACAAATATTGAAATTAGTTGCAGAAACTAGAATGAAAATTATAAATATAGTACACTTTATTAATTTTATAGTTGTCTCAACTATATGCGTATTGTTGCCACAACCAAATTCATTAATAATGAGACAACCATTGAAATTACTTGTGCATGCCAGAAAAAAAGGTTCACTTATAGTTCTCACAAGTAATATTAATCATATGACAACTATAATTTGATCATCTGTCATTTAACATTGAATTTAGTTCTCACAACCATATTTTATTAAAAGCCATTTTGTTGTAACATTTAAGCCTTATTAAACTCTAATAAAAATGGCTTATAGTTTTTAGTATTTTCTTTAACATTTCCCATCCCTGTCTATTATTAATCTAAAAACAAAACAAGTGAAATTATATATAAAAACTATTAAAAAAAATTAATTTGTAAATGTGTAAAATATTTAAATAAATAAAATTTAAACAAAAACAAAAAAACTTCTACAAACAAAACTTCCTTACTACTAAACTTTTTATAAAAAAATTTAAACTTAAAAACAAATTTATGTAACAAAAACAAATTATTGTAAATTTTATAAAAAAACAAATTCTAAAACAAACTCTATATTTTTATTTATTTTTTCTTCTTTTAATAACATTTTTTTTTTAAATTTATTATATAAGAACACAAAAATATTATATATTTTTTTTATTTTATTTTTAAGTTTAATTTTATTATTGTTTTGAAATTTAAATTTAAGTGAAAGAAAATCTAAAAATAATAATAATAAATAACTAAAAATAATTATTAATAATAAAAAATAATAATAATAATGATAAAAAAAGAAAAATAAATATTTTAAAAAATATGCAAAAAAAAAATTACTGCAGTTTTATTGGGAAAAAAAAAGAATAGGCGAGCCGTACAAACTGGTAATAAAATGCTATTACGTCTTGTTTAAATGCTATTAAAAATTTTAATTTTTATATTTGTAACACATATTTCAGTTTAAAGAGTAAATTTTAAATAATCTTTAATTTGTAAGAGAAAACTTTCAGTCATTAATTGATTGTTATTAGCAACAGAGATTAGCAATGAATCGTTTTTTCGCCACTCATTAGCACTCATGAAATTTTGAATATAAGTGAGTCAACAATATTGAAATTTAACTATGTACTCTGATTCATTCTTACTCATTACAACGTTGATTTATAAGTACAGGTTGCAATGAGAATGCGTACAACATTGACATCGAACTCATACCATACGAAATATGTTTGATTCATAAGCCTACTCATTTAGATTCATAGCATTAGAAAAATACTTACAATACTTATAAATGATTTGAGTGACTCGAATCATTAATCAAAATTTGCAGCCTTAGTTATTGTTGCATTTACAAAAAAAGAGAAAAAAAAGCAAAAAGAGACAGATCAGCAAGCAGAGCAAACACACAACCTTCTAGTGAGTATTCTAGTGTTCGTACGCGCATCATACTTATTTTGTGCTTCGTGTATATGTTGAGTTATGGAGAGTCGAGCTCAACAACATCATACGTGTTGTTATTCAAACTTTGAATAGGAGTAGAGGTTCCATGATATTAAAATAAGTATGAATGCATATAAGTATCAGAAATTATGAGTATGTTTCGATTCTACTCATCTTTTTGAATACTCATTGCTGATTTCTGGTTAGCAATAGAGTTATGCTTAACCATGGATTTGATAAGCATTTACAATAACTCGAGGTCTTAAACAACAAGTGTTTTGAATCTCTTTGCACTGATAATCTATGTAGTGGTGCTCATTCTCCATTGTTAATAAAATTACAACATCAGCAATCATATGTTCAGAGCTTACAACGAGTAAAACATTGCTTCTGTAAAAGTCATTTGACAAAGCATATGTAAGAATTGAAATTAGAGCGTGTTCTAATACAAATTGGTCGTAAGTAGTCATTGGCATTCATATGCACAAAAGATTGATAGCAGCTTGACGTATGTATATCTTTAGATAATCTTTAAAGTTGCGGTAGTATGCTAGCGGGCGATGAAGAGAGCCAAGGACATTCGAATACAACAGATGTAACTGTTGAAAGGGTTTGGGCACACTGACATTCCAAGACTTTCAATATGCTTCTCCATCGTTTATCAATTGTCTTTATTTGTTCTGATAACAGCGGACTGTACTGCAGTAAGAAAATTGTTCTCTTGATTGTGAAGTGTTAAGGCAAAGATTTTTTGGTAAGCTTTCTACAACCGATTGTTGTACGCCTGAACTTGACTTTGAAAACTGATTTAAGATTAAAATCTCTTTGCGCTTTGCAATAAATCGGAACAATTTATTTAATTGTTTTAATATTAGGTTCTTCGTAGACGACCCACAGGTGAATTATGGAATTGTATCCAGTACTTCCTCAGTCGAAGTCGCCGTAGTCTAGTAGAAGAAGGCTACGGTTCAAACCCCAGGTCAGAGGTCAAAATAAAAATATGAAAAAATGTTTCTTCGGTGGCTTTCTCTCAACAGATTTCTGCCAAAAACTCTAGAGTAAATAGAAAATTGCCATTCTCAGAAAATCTATCATTTGAAGTCGACTTTAAACTGTAGGTCCCTTCACTTATGGATAAAATTAACACACACAACATAAGTGGTGTGAGAAGCCGGGTTGTAATCCTGACTGACGGGTTGTAATGACCATTTATGTATGGTCAGTCGAATTCAACCTGAATCATCACTTAAATCTACTAAAAAGCTCAAAAGTGTCCTTCAGGTGAAAAAGGAGTACACCGCCCATTATCGCCTCTCGGTATGTAAGGGAGTACAAGCATATCGAGAGGAATGTACCTGCTGTTAAGCGGGTAAGCGGGAGATCTAAATGAATTGCACTCAGGATGAACCTTGCAGTTCCTATTTCAGTATACATTTCGGCCTCGATGGTGTTACTTTTTAAAAGAGGTATTCTCGACAATTAGTTTGAAAAAGCACATTCCAAGTGGACGTCTCAGTAAAATCGCGAAACTGACAAAAATGCTTATATACTTATAATACTTATAATATGTGGCGATAGTTCCGTTCACAGTATATGGTATGCATTCAGACTGATGCCTGTATTTGCCGATCACTAACCGATTGAAAATCGTATCCAAAGTATAGGAATTCAGCAGACGACCACTGTCGTAGCTATGACAGTGTAGATTATTCAACGCAGTAGAGTTCTTCAAAAGCCATCTAAGTAGTATCTTCGTGAGTAGTTTGTGCACAATATAAATGGCATTACGTCACGTGTCATAAATTAATCTCAAGATAACGGTCCAGATTTAAAATGCACATGGTCTTTAGCTGGTCTAGTGGTTTTTAAACACTATAAACGATGTGAGAAGCTAGATCGTAATGCTGACTGAAGGGTTGTAATGGCCAATTATGTACATATGTATGTATATACGATGTCCAATGACACAACTACTTGAATTTCGTTAAACAAATTAAACGAATGTATTTAAAAATGTAATGAAACTGTGGTTATCCATTAAATATCAATAAAGAAGCGATTTCTTAAAGCCAAAAATATTATTTTATTGCAATTGAATTGTTGAAAATTTAGGGCTCTTAACAGTCTATTGAATGTCTAGGTTATTAAAATGTAAAGGGTCCGCCAAATAACTTTTTTCGGAAAATGCTTTAGAAGAAAAACTACTGAATATTTTCTTAAATTTTTTTTTGATTTGAAAGTACAATCCTTCCCGGTTAATAATGGAAAATAATTTCATTCAAATGGCTGGCTCGGCTGGCCATGCAGTAGCCTACACGATCGGTCCAATTTTTAAGCACATTATCGATTGTGTGCAGCTGTATTTCACCAATGGCTTCACGAATATTGTCCCTTAAAGCGTCAATTGTTTCTCAAAAGAAATTTGAGAAAATATTCAGTAGTTTTTTTTAAGCATTTTCAAAAAAAAAGTTATTTTTCGGACCCTTTATTAAGGTTTATATATTTTTCCCAGTTATTTATTTAGATTTCTTTGGTTTATATAAGTCGACTAATGACCCCCCCATCTGTTTATAATAAAACAATTTAAAGTAAATCTCTAGACGGCCTTATTACAATGAAAATGAAAGAAAAAAAATTGGAAACAAATTCGAAAACAAGAAAATAAAACCTCCACTAAATCATTTCAGTAATCCGCTTGTCGAGTTATAAAAAATAAAAAAAAAATAAAAAAATATTAAGAAAAATAGCAGAAGAAATTTATTGACTTTTTGTGGTTTTTAAAAGAACCTCTAATAAGCACGAAGTATTTTTTTTATTTATTTTTAAATAAGAAGTCAAGAAATTGGAAACAGTCTATAAAAAAGTAATTTTTTCTTTTTCTTTGAAATAATTTTCAGACATGAGTAGGTAAAGACATACAAACAAAAAAACGAAAAAAAATAAGAAGAATTAAATTTTAATAAATGTTTAAATAATAATATCCTCGTATGTGTTGTAGCGAATGACTCCAAATAATGATTTATTATTTAATTGATAGGTTTCAGGTATAAATTACTATGCTTGGAGATGCTTAGTTTACTGGCTATTTTAATTAAAGCACCCGAGCATTTGAAAAAGCAAACAAAACATTTTATTAAATAACAATTCATTCTAATGCTCTATGGAATACATTCCTATTTTTATTTATAAAAACATTTTCGATCCTGATTTTTTTCTTTAATTTTTAATTCTTTGACAGATTTATTGGGTGCAGTTTTCTTCACTTCGCTATTATTATGCAAGTATTTTGCATTTTAAATTGCCAGAATCATGACAATCATTAGGTATTCTTTAAAGGCTCATAAAACTTTTGGTGTTATTGTTTAAAGGTTCAGAGGTTAAATTAAATAAAATGAAAAAAAACGTTAAATTCTTAAACAAAACATAATAAAAAATTCTATCATATCAGCTATAAACAGATATTCCGCAGATACATGACAACAATGACGGTGAACTGTTTATAAATAAAAAGGAACACAAAAAAAAAAATTAAATACAGACGTATTACAGTCACCGAAAAAAAATATGCAGAAGGAGAAATTAATTCAGCATTTGAATACATTTCATAACGTTTAAAATGTAAGCTCGTAGATTGCAAATAAAATAAAAATAAATTTGTATTTAATTTAAATTAAAATTCTTTATTATTCGTTCAATTCTGTGTGCCACTGTTCACAACTTGATGTATACAACAACAATTGCGTTTCTTTGTTATTCCTCTGTTTACACCCTTTGCATAAACATTAACAATCACTAGGCAATTATACGACAGACCTTTGTAACGGAGATCTTCAAACCACGATTACTCCGTTCAAACACACCGCGTCTTCACACAAGACTGACTGAACTTCACTAACTCACTCGCCTGCTTTGTCTTGCCTTTTATATGGCATGATAAACAGTCTGATGAATGTTCTTGAAGGCGAATGTTCGTGGCTTCGTCATTATAACCCTTCAGTCAGGATTACGATCTAGGTTCTTACGCCACTTATGTTGTGTGAGTTAATTTTATACATAAGTGGCGTGACCTACAGTTCAAAGTCCAATAGGAACGACAAGTTGTTGAGAAACATTTCATAGCAATTTTATTTACTGTCAGAGTTTTTGCCAGATCTTCCGCTGAGAAGATGTCACAAAAGAAATATTTTTTTTCTTATTTCGTTTTGTTGTCTGACCTGGGGTTTGAACCTTATGTGTAATAAGCCAACGCCCTACCTTCTTCTAGAGTACGACGACTTCATTCATGCATGATTTCAATTTCTATAGAAATCAATATCATTATGTGCCCAGATCTTCTGCACATCAGCTGTTATTTAAAGTAAGGTTCAATGGCTCGTAAGGTTCGATGACTGCAACAATACTTCTAAAATAAATATTCCTTGTATCAGTATATAGCCGAGATTCCTATGATTTCTATTTTAGGAGATCCTGAGAGATGTCTACTTATAATCGTTTCTTTCTTTCCCTGGTAAAGTTGGCTGTTCCATTTGGGTGCCTTAAACATTCATTAGATTCTAAATTTACTTCTCTTTTATGCGTCTTATTTACTTCACTTTGGTTGTTTTCCAGTTAAGCAGGGAATTGATCTTCTGTAGCAGGCCCTAAGAGGATAACGAGTCAGTTTTTTATGCCTAGAAACTACGCTTTCTGTTAGAAAGTGTTGTGTGCATGTCGCGAGCAACTTTTGGTGGTTGGGAGCCTTTCCTCAAGAGGCAATGTTGCCACCAAAGTACTTTTATAATACAACCTATGCCGTATGTAAGTGGGTAGATAGATAGGTAGCATAGGTCAGCAATCAATCATTTTTTCGCTACTCATAGGCTCACATGAAGTGAGTCAACAATATTGAAATTTTACTATGGACTCTGATTCATTCTTACTCACTACAAATTTGATTTATAGGTACAGGTTGCAATGAGTATGCGTACAACGTCGACATCAAACTCATACCAGCGAGTGACTCGAATCATTTTTTACAGTCTTATCTGTTAGGCATTTACAGCGAAAGAAAAAAGGCACATAAGCAAAAAAGACAGATCAGCAAGCAGGCAAACCCATAACATTCTAGTAAGTATTTTAATATTCGTACGCGATTCATACTTATTTTGGGCTTCGTGTACATGTTGAGTTATGGAGAGTTGAAATCAATAACATCATAAGTGTTGTTAAGTGTGAATATGATGAGCACTTCAAACTTTGAATATGAGTAGAGGTTCCATGATATTAAAAGAAGTATGAATGCGTATGAGTATCAGACATTATGAGTATGATTCGATTCTATTCTAGACACCAAGGTAATAATGGACAGCCACCTCTGATTCCATTTTTAGTCCACAATTATTCAATATTTTTTAACAGGAGTTATAAAAATTATGAAGTCGCCGTAATCTAGGTAGTGTGTTGGCTTATTAGAAGTAAAAAATATTTTTTCGGCGACTTCCTCTAGGCAGATTTCCGGCAAGAACTCGGAAAGTAAATAACAATTGCAATGAAATTTTTCTCAAAAATCTGTCGTTCGTAGTCGACTTTTAACTGATCTCGCCACTCATGTATAAAATTAACACCAACACAACATGGGTGGTGTGAGAAACTAGGCTGTAATCCTGAATGCTAGGTTGTAATGACCAATTATGTACGTACACTCAGCCACAAAAGTATGCCTACGGTTAACAAATTTCATAAATTTTTCAACCAATCCGTTTTCGTTGAAAATCTTTATAATTGTCTGACATCTTTCTTCGATTTTAAAACGGTCTTTTGCATTGGTTCAAAAATTTGTGATATTTGTTAATCGGTTGTATACTTTTGCGGGCCTGTGCAGGGCGACACTTCAGAAATTTAAGAAATTTTTTAATCAATGCAAAAGACCGTCTTAAAATCGAGGAAACTATAAAGATTTTCAACGAACACGGATTGGTTAAAAAACTTCTGCAATTTGTTAACCGTATGTATACTTAAGTAGTTGTGTGTATGTCTGTTATAAAAATCAATATCTGGACTGTAGAATATCCAGATCCAACCTTTTCTTAGCATATTTGACTAAACGTAGTACAAGTCCCTAATGCTCCTGATATCTGCCTTCAGACAAATTTCATTGTCGGTATTACCAGGCCCTTTTGTTCGCCACTAGTTGTATAACGAATGCATTGCAATACCAAAAAAAATAAGGTGTGTGCGTGGGTTCTTTTCTTTAGAGCGGCTTTAATAATCAAAAAAGAATTTTCAGTATAAATTTTTTTTGTTTTTTCTTTTTTATGATGATAATGTTTAAAAGCTTTCTTTATTTTGCATTTAATTCGGTATTTTGAAATCTTTTTTTCTCTCTTTTTTTGTATTATTTCATTCAATTTTTTGACAACAACAACAGCATTAACAAAAAATAATAATTCATTGTGTGTAGGCTTTATGAAAACGTGACAAAAAGTTGATTTTTCTCATATGCAAGATGCGAGACAAACAACCAGCCATTCCACCAGCACTCATTCCCCAACCAACATCAATGCATTCATCCATCCATCTATCCATTCATCTTCAACATTTATTGTCAACATATGAGAATAAAAAATATAAAATTTGAAGGAAAAAAAAAATTTATTTAAAAAAATAAAAATAAAAAAAATCTGATTTTTTTTGGTTTGTCTGTCAGTTCTCAATGGCTGTGATGCAAGTTTGTTCGGTGTTTACATAGAGAATGTTTTTTATTCTGTGTTTGTGTATGATTTCAACAAAAATTTTGTATTTATTTCCGTTTTTTGTTTTTATTTTTTTCAGAACAGAAATAAAATAAAAAAAAAATTAAATTTGAAGAGAATTTTTCTCTTTTTTTTATGAAACAAAGAAAAGTAGCACTTGAATAAAAAATTATTCATTTTATTTAAAATCTCTTGAAATACAAAATGAAACAAAAAATAGAAATTCTATCAAAATAATTGCAAAATATTTATTTATACTCTATGAGCCACTTGTTATATAAAAATTCTATAATTTCTCTAGTGATGCTTTTTATATAAATTGTGGCCAATAAAAATCATATTTTTTTATTTGTTTCATAATATTTGCAAACGTATACATTTTATATATGTACATACATATTTACTGTATACATATGTATGTATTTATTATGATATATTTATGTAAACGTTTTAAGTACTTTTTCAAATATCGACTGGCTTTCTTTCTTAAAAGGCATTTAAAAATATTGTGCATAGAGAATCCATAGCATATTTATGTACATGAAATATTTATTTTTTAATCAATATTTTAAGGTCATGACAAATTTACTGCCCGAAGCATTAAATATTTAAAAAAATTAAAATAAAATTTAAATGAAATCAAATAAAATAAATAATGTTTCACATACAAAATGTTCGAAATCAGATAAATTAAACATGTAGCTGCATGGATTTATATTTTCTTTTTCAATTCCACCAAAAAGAGCCTTTTTCGGAATGCATTGAACACTCTTGGATCTCTTGTGGATTGAATTCATTCTGAATTCAAAAATTTTTTTTTTGTTTACGTACCTATTCATCCAGAAATTAGTCTCATGCCTGAAAATGATTTTTCAATAAAAATTATGGTCATTAAAGTTGAACAAAACCGACTAAAGTCGCTTTAGCTTAGTAGATAGTGTGTTGGCTTATTAGACGTGAGGCCAAATTTCAAACTCCAGGTCAGACATTTCCAGCGAAACGAAATATAAGGAAAAACAATTTCTTCGGCATATTCCATCGATCATAACAGGCCTTGCATGAGCTAAGTGAGGACAGTTGCCTCTATCTGCCTACCTACCTCTTTACTTACTTATTTACGGATTATAAGACTACTTTGGTGGCAACATCGCCTCTTAAAAAAGAGCCTAAAATCACCAAAAGTTGCTCGCGACATGTACACAACACTTTCTAACAGAAAGCGTTGTTTCTAGGCGTAAAAAACTGACCCACTGTACTCCTAGGACCCTAAGACCAATTCACTGCTTAACTAGATAAACAGAATTTGCGCTGACCAATTTCTTCCTCTTCTCTGATTTTGGTGGAACTTGGTCAGTACAGGGACTGTGTTCACCCATGGCATCACAACGGGCCGCTATGCGTGCTCAAGTGAGCTTTGTGAAATCAGAGCTACCACTCAGACCTAATCTAACCTAGAAAAACAAACCAAACAAAGAAAATAAGAAACATTAAATAGAAGTGAATTTAGAATCGAATGAATGTTTAAACTCATGAGGCAAACGAAAAATAATAAATGAGACAACCAACTTTACCAGAGAGAGAGAGAGAGAGAGAAAGAAACGATTGTAAGAAGAAATCTATCAGGATCTTTAAAAACAGAAAACCTAGGAATTTCAGCTGTATACTGATACAAGGAATATTTGTTTTAGAAGTTATGTTCCAATCATCGAACCTTACAAACGATTGAGCTTTACTTTAAATAGCTGATGATGTACAGAAGATCTGGGCACATAATGATACTGAGATCATAATGAAATTGAAATAATGCATGAAGTCGCCGTATTCTATTAAGTAGTGTGTTGGTTTAGAGACATAAGGTCACGGTTCAAACCCCACGTCAGACATCTCCAACACGCGAAATATGAAAAAAAAATTTCTTCGGCGTCTACCTCTCAGCAATTTCTGGCAATAATTCTGAGAGTAAATAAAAATTGCCACGAAAAAGTTTCTCAAAAGTCCGTTGTTCGGAGTCGTCTTTAAACTCTAGGTCCCACCACTCATGTATAAAATTCACACACACAATATAAGTGGTGTAAGAAACTATGTGTTAATCCTAAGAAAAGGGTTGTAATGATGGATTATGTAAGAAATTTAGAAATTGGACAGATCGAGTCAGTTATGCAACTCACAGTCGTAGGGGAGATATGCCGCAAATCATATTTAAAAATTAAGTGTCATTATTAAACAGTTTATAATAAAAAAACTACATTCCATCTACATTTCAGTCATGTATTATCATTTTAAGTCCCTACCCTCTAGGAATATATACAAGGCTTCTAAGACTTTTCGATTTTAAGAAATGATATGCAAAAATCGTCTTCATTTGAACACATGCTAATGCTAAACAGTTTAAGATAAAATAACCTTAAGAGTGTAGCATACTTTTGAAGCATACTGTAAGGTTGAGTGTTGCTTTCAAAATACACGCGTAAATTCTAGATGCGTATCTGGTTGTATAAATTTAAGAAGTACAACTACTGTTTCCTACCATTTTTTTTCTTCCAAACTAAAAGACGGGGGTAATTGCTGTTGTGAAACAAAAAGGACTAAGTACTTAATTAATAGAAAATATATGGAAAAATTATGTCAATTTCTGTAAACTATGATTATAAAAAAAGTCTGTATTACTGTGTTACTCTACTTTATTTACATTAATTTTGTTGTTGTTGTTGTTTTTTTTGCTGTTTATTGCAGCAAAAGCAAATTAAAATTTTGTAGTTCCCATCCTATTTTTTTTCTTTATTTTTTATCTAAAATCTTGTAATAAGAAAAGTTTTTTTCTTTCTTCATTTTCTCTTCATGAGCTTGTTTGCTCATTCAGTCATTCATTAATTCAGTCATTCATTCATTCGTTTGTTCTTTTTCTTAAAGTTAATGCAAGCAGAGTATGTATGTTTTTTCTCTTGGCGTTTTCGCTTTCCGTCAGTTTTATATGAATTTAATTTGTTCGCTTTTCATGTTTTAGTTTGGTTGTTGTATTGCATTCAGCATGCTTTTTGCTTCATCGCTTGTAATTCTTCTTTCTTTTTCTTTAAAGCATAAGAACAAATTGCATTTGTTTTAAAAGTTTTTTTTTCTTTCCTTTGTTTTTTTTCTTAATTAAAAAGTTCTTAAGCAAAAATTTAAGAGGATTTCTTTACCACTTGACTTTCTTTCATTCATTCATTCATTCCCTCATTCATTCATTCTATATCTATTGCCTTAAGACAATAAATCTATCGAGTAGCACAGCTCAAGAAGCACTACAGGTTAAACTACTTGGGGATTAAAAACGTACTTTGACTTGTTTAAGGTTAAACTCATGTCAGAAATTAAATGCATTTTCATTTAAATTGGGTTTTATAGGCGTTTTTGGCAAAAACAACTTAAAAGAAAAAAGGAAACAACAAAAAAACACTCAGAGAATGTTTAAAAAACGAAATTAATTGAGGTTTTAACCTAAAGTGGATTAAAATTTTGTAATAAAAAATTGCATTTTCAATGAAAGTAATTCAGCAAGAAAAGCTCATGTTTCAATAAAAAAAAAGCTTATGGAGAAATAAGCCTTTTTATTTGAAATTTTAATTGTTCTCCTCTAACTAATAAAATAGGCTGACAAGTGACCGGAAGCCGGTATGTTTTGATGGACGAAATCCAAATCTGGTCTCATAATTAATCCATCTTTAATGAAGGTTCCTTAGATCACTTCAAAAGAACCATAAAGATGTGTATAAGTCAGGGCAATATGAAAACTTCTCTTCAGGTCAGATTGGAAAACTTCTCTGAGTCTTTCTGTAAGAAAAATCTTTCAGCAAGAACGCTTACAAAGACTGTTACTCCGTTAGCAATTAGAACAACACTTAGCAGAGTTCGATGGAATTCTCTTATTGAGTACTTTTTCTTCTGAGTTGGATTATCCCAGAACATAATAAAGTACCCGATGGAAGTCTCTCATAGAGTAGAGTAGTGTAGAAAACCACACAAAGTAGATTTAAATTAAAGAACAATAAAAGAAAAAGACTTTATTACTCTGTATGATATTTTTAAAAGTACTTTTTATTTAATGCTGTTTGTTTGTACTTTTTTAAATTTATTTTGAATGTTTATTAAAGATCCACTGTTTAGTTTCCATCTAACCTCGTATATTTTTTAGCTGAAAACTTTAAATGGTGTGGAGGGGGGTAAGTCCCCTATTTGCTTGATATTTAAATAATTTAATTTACTTTATCACAGATATACAGTGAGTCTCTGGTGTGGGGGAAAAGTGTTTCTAACCCCTTCTCCTATTTTTTTTAACAGAATTCTGCTCTTTTTTATTCATCCATTCTTTTAAATGCAATTTAATGAATTGCATGCGTTTCATTACGTCTCTTTTTTGTGTTTTTCTGTTCATTTTTTATGCGTTTTTCTGGTGTTGGTAGATGGATAATGATGGTCTACCAATGGCATGCTTATCATTCTCTGCATATCATATGATATACAATTACTTGAAAGGGGGTGCGGTTTTAATTGTTTTCAAACAAATTTTTAAAAAAAAGTTATAAAAAAACTACTGTTTGTCTTACTTACACATGAGGTTCATTTAAAGAAATGAATAAAAATTTAAAAGCCTCGCATTTATTTACAAAAAAAAAACCAACTGAAAGTGGTTAAGCTGGCCACAAGGTTTTATATTACATGGCATAGGTTCATTATGGTTTTTCTCATTTTCCTTTTAGTTTCTTTTTAAAGTTGTTGTTATAAATACAAATAGAATTTATAATGTAATTAATGGCGTAAATTAAAGTGAATAAATGATTTGAGACAATTGACACCCCATACTTTGTAATAAAAAAAAAACAGGGAAAGGAAATAAAGTAATGTAAACCACAACACATTGAAGGACGCAAATTTACAATAAGGAAGGGTTTACGTTTGTATTCTTGTAGTGGCTGTCATATGGAAATTGTATTCCCATTTTATAAAACAAATCATAAAATATTGTGTGAAATAGGTTGACCAGTGAATGCATTGATAGGTGTTTGTTAAGAATTAAAAGGTGCAACCAATATTGTTTTACAGACCATTTTCAATGAAAAAAATTATGATGATGAAAGATCACAAGACGACTCCTTCCTTTATGGGGAACATTGTAGGTAACACGCTTGCATTACAAATTGTTTTAAGCAATTCCATCACCAGCAATTTTTTTTTTTGATTTCTACTCAGCTAACACCACATAGTCTAACCCTCCACAACCGACTTCCTTTAGTGAGCACAGTTCTTCTAACATGTCTTTGGTTTACATATGTACATACATAAAGGTTATTACAACCCTTCAGTCAGGATTACGACCTAATTTTTCACACCACTTGTGTTGTGTGTGTTAATTTTATACATGACTGGCGGGACCTTCAGTTTAAAGTCGATTCCGTACGACAGATTTTGTTGAGAAAGTTTTTATGGCAATTTTTATTTACTCTCAGAGTTCCTGCCAGAAATCTGCTGAGAGGAAGTCGCCGAAGAAATATTTTTCGTAATTCGCTTTGATGTCTGACCTAGTGTTTGCAAAGTGCCATTACGTCTAATAAGTTAACACACTAATTACTAGACTAGTGCGACTTCGTCTTTGGTTTAAGGATTTCTAATTCCGGGCAGATGTTATAATATTCCCTGGTTTTTACTCAAAGAATGAGTTCCATCCAACGTCAGTTACTTGTGCGCAATTAAGCTTTTAAAGGACTTTCGGACATAGCAATCTGAAGGTCTTTTTAAGATACATAAAGCCCAGGAAATCAACAAAGATAATTGTTTACAAATGAATGAACTTAACATTCATTTCGGTGTAGTTTTAGGTGGAACTCCAACCGCCTTCTTAAGAAAGGCAAAAACAATTTTGTTGAACGGAAGGTATGGATGTCTTTAGTCATACAATGTAAAAACTTTGCTTATCTTTTAGATTCACTTCTTATTTTGAACTACAATTTGAATTCACATAAATTTTCCCCAAAAGTGTACACAAATTCAGTATGCATACGTACTTAATTGGCCATTACAACCTTTCAGTCAGGATTACGGCCTAGATTCTCACACCACTGATGTTGTGTTCGTTAATTTTATACATGAGTGGAGGCACCTACAGTTTTAAAAGCGACTCCGAACGACTGGTTTAACGTGGGGTTAGTACCGTGGCCTACTAGATTACGACGACTCCAAATTCAGTATATTGTTACGCTAATCGAAACGACCTAATATCGTTTAACAACAAAAACGATAAACAAAAGCCACACGATACAAATACACACTAACACTAAGAATACAATGAATGTGTTGCTTATCTAAAGCTGCACACACACACATATGTACAACGAACCTGGTTGCGCCTGGTACCAACAGCAACATGTGTGTGGCAAAAATGGATAGACAACATAAGCAAAGTACACAAACAATAATGTACTAGCAATAGAGCTCTCGAGAAGGCGAGAACGCGAACCTTCCAATTTTATAATGTTCGTTAGACTGGTTTAGACTGTTTGTGTCGGACTATAAAAGGGGTAGACAAAGCAGGCCCAAGTCAGTAAGAATTCAGTCAGCCTTGTGTGAAGTTGCGCGTGAACAAAACAAGTCGTGGTTGTAAAGCGAATAGTTGTGTGAACTAGTAAAGTGAATAAAAAGATTATTATTGTTGTATCGTTAAATTGTATACGGTGGCACACAAAAGTAGTGTAAAGAATAAAGAGAGTTTAACTGAAATTAAACAAACATTTGTTTTTACTTTGTTTGCAATTAACGAACTCATATTTAAACGTTTTTAAAAAGGTAAAAACATAACAATATTTTTGGATATTTCAACATCGTCGGTTTTCGCCTGCCATTGTAAAGTGGATAAAAGCACGGGGAAATGCAACTCTGACAAGTGTTGAGAGGGAGTAGCACTCAATGAGCAAGATTCCTAGCTAGAGCACCCAAAACAACAACCCAATATATTCACAGGAGGCGTTGTTTTAATGCAATGACAGATGGAACAACACTATAATCGTAGGATCGGCTAAAGTAAATGAATAACTTTTTGGCTAGAAGAACTTTTTAACGACATAATGAAAATACGAGCAATTTAATCGTAACTGAAAAAAAAGTAAAAAAAATCAGTCTTTGAAGTCGTAAAGCCAGGGTTCCAGCCATAGGCCAGACATCAAAACAAAATACAAAAAGTATTTCTTCGGCGACTTCCTCTCAGCAGATTTCTGGCAAAAACTCTGAGAGTAACTAAAATTACCATGAAAAAGTTTCTCAAAAATCTGTCGTTCGGAGTCGACTTTAAACTTTAGGTCCCATCACTCATGTATAAAATTAACACACACAACATAAGTGGTGTGAGAAACTAGGACGTTGTACAATGGGTCTATTCGACCTCCGGGTACTGTACTTGTCTTAATTGACAAGTACACGTCCTCTAACCTAACATAACCTAAAAAAAGAGTCAAATTGTTTGTTTTTTTGATGGATAGTGTTGTGCCTGCATAAACTACATATTCTCGTTGCCATTTAAAAGCTTAACTTTACACGTGCAAAACTATTTCTTTTCAAAGAAATTGAATCCATAACTGAAAAGTTATTCAATTGAGAACAATTAGAACTTTAAAATGCTTCTTATTGGTTGTAGCATTTACTAAATAGTATAGACATGAACCTTAGAGAACACCATAGGCAATATTTTTCAATTAAACTGTTTTTGTTTTCAGTTAAACAACAACATTTAACGCCTTGCCTAAGAAAAAAAAAAAACAACTTACAACAGCAATAACCATGGCTTAAGGTTCATGTTGTTTTTTTTCTCTCACTCATAAACCCTCTTTTTCATGCACCAGTAAGAAAAGAAAACAAAAAACGAAACAATTAAAAAATCTAAGCAAAGCATAATAAAAAGAACCACAGGCTTAAAGTAATAGCAGAGAGCACACACACGCATCAGAGAAACAATAACAACAACACTTTTGGAAATTACAAAAAAAAAATAAACCCCCCTCCTAAGCAAAGGAAAAGTAAAACTAAAGTTCTTTTGAAAAAAGACGGGAGCAAAACACGTTTAAAGAAGTGAGTATAAGTGAGTATAAGTAAGCCCAAAACCAAACATAGGCATATAAAACATGAAAAGAGAGAGAGAGAGAGAGAGAGAGAGAGAGAGAGAGAGAGAGAGAGAAAAGCAATACGAAAACAATAACACAAAAAGGAAAAGGACGCTGAGAATGTTGTAACAAACAAAAGAGAGAGGGGTTTGTTAGGAACAAAACAAATAATTAACACAATACACCATATTTGAAGCAATAAAAAACACTTACAAAAAAACAAATGCCAACAACAACAACAGCAATAACACATTAAGACACACACTACTTACATGTACAATACGAACGTGCATTAACACGAGTAGCTTATAAACAAATAAAAACAAGCAGCAGCAACAGAAGAAAAAAAAAACAAACAAAGAAAAACACAAAAAAGGAGTAAATGTAGTCATAACCAAAAACAACAATAGTAACAAATAATACGAACACCACCACCATCACCACCAGCAACAATAACAACAAAAATGCCTTTATTTACAGCCAAGTATTTTATATGGAAAACACATTCATAAACAAAACACTCACACTCTCATAAACAACAACTAAAACTAAATAGAGCAACTGCAAAAGACCGCAAGGGAAAGAAAGAAAAAATTATGAGAGAGAGAGGGAAAAAGTGTGGAGAGAAACGAAAAAAAAACTTGTTTTTAAAATGACAAAATACGCATAATAAAGCCAAGCCAAACCAACAAAAAAAAAATGAAGACGAGTTAAATGCACTCTCTTGCTCTTTCTTTTGTATTTTTAAAAAATAATAGCTTCTTGCTATTAAATAAAAGGATATGAAAAGGATAATGTAAACTAAAACAAAAACAAAAACAACAAAAGAGAATGGTAATATTGAGGTTGTGTTAAATGTTATTTATGATGAATTAATGTTCGGTTGTTTTTGTTGTAATCTCTTATACAAAATAAAAATATGCTCTGTGTGGTGGCAAAGAATACAACACTATTTTTAATGAATTTTTTTTGTAAGAAACATATGGCAACTTATGTTAAAAAAAAGATCTTCAGCATGAATAAAGTGCTGTTTTTGAAGAGAAAACTGTAGTAAATCTTTGTTAATAGTAAAGGTAAATCTTAAAAATATGAATAAACAAACAAAAATAAATTTGAAGACAAAAATTAGAAAATTAAATTAAGTCTTCTACAAAATCTTGAATTGTTAATATTTTTCTTTGAAATTAACAAAAAGAACGTGTAAGGCTCTCCTAAAAAGAATAAAACAAAAATTTTAACAATTGCTTTGTTTTTGGAAGAGCCGTTCATATATCCTTTTTTTGGCTCTTAACAAAAATTTTTGCAAAATCGTTTATTTATTGGAAATTTTAAATAAACTGAGAAAACAGTAGTAAATCTTTGTTAATAGTAAAGATAAACCTTAAAAATATGAATAAACAAACAGAAATAAACTTGAAGTCGAAAATTAGAAAATTAAAATTAAGGCTTCTACAAAATCTATAATTGTTGATATTTTTCTTTGAAATTAGCAAAAGGAACGTGTAAGGGTCCCCTTAAAAGAATAAAACAAAAATTTTAACAATTGCTTTGTTTTTGGAAGAGTCGTTCATATATCCTTTTTTTTGCTCTTAACAAATATGTTTCCAAAATCGTATATCTAATGGAAATTTTAGGTACACTGAACTCAAAATACAAAATTTTCAAATCCAATTTCAATGTTTGTGTCTGTTAAATCAAAATCCTCTTAGATTTCTTCATATCAATATCATTTTGAGTCAGTAAAGCAAAAGCCTCTCAAATCAAAATTCGTTAAGAAAATAGAACGAAATTAATGCAGTAAAATCTGCTTTACAGCAAGGGACTAAAAATTTTTAAGCCTGTGTTGTTTTAAAGGACCTGGTCAAATATCCTTTTTTTGAAATTTAATTTTGAGCAAATTTTTTTGCTTGATTATGATAAAAACGTGCAAAACAAAACCTGCCAATCGGTTTTTATTTAAGAAGGGAGTTTTTAACAACTTAATGTTTAATGATGTGTAAGCTGGAATAGAAAAATGCTTTAATGCTTCTTTATTTTTCTATATTGTGTTGGACTTTAATATCCTTTATACTTGTTTTTTGTTTCATGTATTTTTTTGTTGTTTATAAATGATTTTTACTTAATGAAATTTCATTGTATAGTCCTGTGAATGTAATACAGGATTTCGTTTTTTTTTTCAAATTAAACAACAATTTGAGAAGGTCCTGCTTGTATATTGTACCGTAGCGATATTAAATTTTATATTGTACTTTAGACATACACATCTAAAAGCCATAGGCCACCTTAAACTTGAATACATGCTTATTTAGTTGCTTGTGCAAAAAGGATGAGAAAAAATATAAGAAAACAGGTTCAGACATTACAGCTAAAAAATTAAACTTTTTTTTTCTATGTCTACTGTTGCTGTTATTGCTCCTGGTTTTTTTTTTTGTTTTGGTTGGAACAATAAAATCAAATTGAAGAGAATTCAATTGTAAATCGATCGATAATCATTGCTGACCATGCTATGCGGCTACTTTCTTTTACTTTCTTTAACTTCTATAAGCTTTTGTTGTATTAAAAAACTTAAGACAGGCCAAATGATTCCTTTTTTATTTGAAATTTTATTTTAAAGGACTTATTGAATTCTTCTGTTTGTGTTAAGCTACTGTAAAGGACAGGCTTTCTGTTTTTGCTTGCTTTTAATTTTTTATTGCTTAAAAATTACTGTAAAGACATTTGTAAAGAAAAAGAATCCTTAAAAATATTTAATGAAGTAAATGTTAAAAGAAAAAAAAGGATGTTTTTTTTTATATGTAAACACTCTTACTTATGTATATATACTGAAGGAAAAAAATGGAAAAAAAGAATTTAGCAAAAGGAAAAGAAGCAAATAATATGTATTTATGTGTAAAGGATATATAAAGAAGTAAACAAGCTGACAGGATAATATATGTAGATGTATGTAATTGGGTATGTAACAGTGTATAAGGGTAATGCATTTTGTTTCTCAAGTCCTAGCTACGCTTCTTTAAGTTGATGTATTACTTAAGCAACAACATAAAAACAAGGTTACAAATATTTAAAATGTATAACATTATCCTTGGAATGTATACCCTACTGGTGGTAATAATTTTTCATAAATTTTTTTTCTTTTTGGTTCACTAAAAAAATGTAATTATATGAAGCTTTTCCGACCAACTCAAAGATTTGGAACATGGAGATGGTATTTGCCAGCATAACTAGAGGAACTAAAAAGATTACAGCCTTATAAGGGAATATCGATATGAAGATAATCAAAACCATGCGTATAAACAACACAGTGAACATCGAATTTTAAGGCCAGCTACTTGAATACTTAGATAAGCTCTACTATGTAGAAAATTTCATCACAAGAGAAGTATAATGATGCAGAAGTAGCCAACACGGCTAGAGCAGCAATGAGTTATGAGTGTGGAAAAACTGACTATCCATACGAACTACATACATACATACATGATTGGTCAGTACAACCCTTTAGTATGGCTTGCGTCCTAGCTTCGAACACCACTTACGTTGTGTTTGTTAAATTTATACATTAGTGGCGGGACCTATAGTTTAAAGTCGACTTCGAACGACAGATTTTCGAGAAGTCTTTCATGGCAATTTTATTTAATCTCAGAATTTTTGCCAGAAGACTACTGAGAGAAAGTAGCCAAAAAACTATTGTGTTACGTTTTTTTACTTTCAAGCGAGATGTTACTGCTGGCTTTAGTGCTATTGTACGGGAGTCTATTAAGATGGGTCAGGCAGTAAATGAGAGCAAAACGAAGTATATATTATCGACTACCCGTGCTTCCTTATGGCGCAGAGGCATGGACCCTATTAACAACTGATGCAGCGGCCTTGAGAGTGTTCGAGAGAAAAGTCCTACGTAAGATCTTCGGTCCAGTGCGAGTTGGCGATGACTTCCGTATCCGATCCAACAGTGAGCTGTATGAGCTCATCAACGACATTGACGTTGTACAGCGTATTAATATCCAGCGGCTGCGCTGGCTCGGCCATGTCGTTCGAATGGATGAGGATGCTCCGGCGAGACGGGTATTTGTTGCGGGGATCTGCGGAAGTCGGCGAAGAGGACGACCTTGTATCCGTTGGAAGGACTAAATCGAGGAAGCCCTGCCATCGATTGGTGTAACCAACTGACGTAGGCGTGCAAGAAGTAGAGGCGCCAGGAAGGATGTGTTGCGACAGGCCGAAATCCGTTAAATGGGTTGTTATGACCAATTAAATAAGTAAGTAAGACAATCATTTGACAGATTTTTCTAACGGAGATCTTCAAACCACGATTATTCTCTTCAAACACACAGCATCTTCACACAAGACTGACTGAACTTCAATAACTTTGTCGCCTGATTTATCTTGCCTTTTATATGGCAAAGTAAACTGATTAATGTTTTTGAAGGCGAATGTTCATGACATCGCCTTCTGGAGATTTCTATAAATGTAAACATCGTTGTTTCTTTATTGTTGTTTGTGTATTTTTGTTTACATTTATTCTTGCAGTGTTTGTTGTTGCAGTTTTGTTTACTATTTTACCATTTTTTTATGCTGGTGTTTGTTGTTATATTACGCTGTGCGATAATTTGTAAAAACGGTTTGTTTACTGCATTGTTATTGATTTTGTAGCTTTTGTTTATAACTTTAATGTTAAACGATGTAAGAGCAAATGACCAGTATCTAGATTTTTCTATTTTCGGAACAATATTTTTGCATCACCTACCAGACTACGGCCACTT
This sequence comes from Sarcophaga carnaria, assembly GCA_958299815.1. Classification (NCBI taxonomy): domain Eukaryota; kingdom Metazoa; phylum Arthropoda; class Insecta; order Diptera; family Sarcophagidae; genus Sarcophaga; species Sarcophaga carnaria. Next base: position 121,760,479 of record OY283153.1, on the reverse strand, counting down.
ATTTTGTTACTTTGATTTTGTTTTAGCCCGAGAATAGAAGAAATATCTTCTCTCTTCTGGGACTTAAACAGAGGCCTCTTGTCTAATAAACCAACACACTAACTACTAGACTACGGCGACTTCGATACGAACCAAGCTCAGGATATTCTCTGCATGTACATATGAAATCTACTTTGCTGTACTGAATTGAAACCATGCTAAAGCATAAGCATACTTCATTAGAGGATGTATTTCAGTCGTATTGCATGCCATAATCTTAAAGCTTCTTTATTCCCTTTCTATAAAGACTTTATTTTAAATTTTAATTTACTTTAACTAAACTACTTACAGTTGAAGAAAAAGAAAATTTGAAATTGTAAGAAAAAAATAAGAAATTAAAGGATACATTAACGTTTTCGTTTAAAAGGATTTATTTTTCTTTTGGTATCTGTTTTTTTGGTAATCTGTTTGAAATTTTAAATAAAATTTAAATAAAGTTTTTAAAAATTGCCTAAGATTAGTAGGTATTTCCCTTTCTTTCTGCCTTTGAAATTTTATTTTATAAACTGTTCTTAAAGAAATCCTTTTTTTCTTGCTTCTAAAGAACATTCCTTTTAAAAGCTCTACAATATAAGAAAAACTTTGTTGTTTTTTATATGTTTATATGTTCTAAGTAAAGTAAAATGTAAATTTATTTTTTTCTGTATTTTTATATATAAAATCGTGTTTATATTGTGTTAATTTGTTATAAGGATTATTAACCCTTTTTTAGGACATTTACTGTTGCTGCTGCAGGTCTCAAAAAAACAGGGAGTTTTTTTCCATTTCGTTTCAAGTATAATACGGAGAAAAGGAAAAATGTTTTTTAAACACCATTTTTACAGTTACAGCCAAAAGGATTCCTATTTTTTTTGTTTTTAACTCTTTGTATATTGTTGTTGTTGTTGTTGTTATTGTTGTACTGTTGAGTAGTACCCCTTGTTGTTGGCTAAAAGTAAAGTAAGTTCTACTTTCAACTTTTACTTTAGTTTTGTTTATTGTTTGTCTGAAACATATTTTAAGCAGCCAGTTCTTTAAAGAAAAAATCGTATTTTTTCTCTCGTTTTTTTGAAAAACTTTTTCCTTTTTTTCTTCTTGTATTTTCCATAAAAGTATACATAAGTGTGTGTTTGAAAAACAGCCTAAAGGATTCTTTTTAATTTGTTTTCTTTTCTCTTTCTTTTTTGTATAACAAATAAACTTTTTTTTCTTTTTCAGAATATTAAATAAAAAATTGTGTAGGTAGACTACAGTCAATACATACATCACAGGGAGTAAACAATTTAAACAAGACATTTTCCAAGGGAACACGCCATAGTCTAGTAGGTAGTGTGTTGGCTTATTAGACGTAAAGGTTCGAGCACCAGGCCAGGCATCAAAGACAAAATACAAAAAGTATTTCTTCGACGACTACCTCTCAGCAGATTTCTGGCAAAAAATCTGAAAGTAAATAAAATTGCCATGAAAAAGTTTCTCAAAAATCTGTCGTTCGGAGTCGACTTTAAACTGTAGGTCCCACCACTCATGTATAAAAATTAACACACACAACATAAGTGGTGTGAGAAACTAGCACGTTGTACAATGGGTCAATTCGAGCACCGGGTACTGTACTTGTCTTAATTGACAAGTACACGTCCTCTAACCTAACCTAACCTAACCTTTTCCAATTTTAAAAAAAATCTTTCCTTAAATATTGTTACGTTTTTACATTATAAATACGTTTAAAATATAAGCTCGTAGATTGAAAATAAAATGAAAAGAAATTTGTGTTTAGTTTTAATTAAAAACCGAACAATTCTGTGTGCCACTGTTTACAACTTTATGTAAACAACAACAATTGCTTTGTTTGTTATTCCTCTGTTTACAACCTTTGCATAAACAATAACAATTACAAGACAATTGTTCGGCAGATCTTTGTAACGGAGATCTTTAAACCACGATTACTCTCTTCATACACGCCGCATCTTCACACAAGACTGAATGAATTTTTCAAGCTCATTTATCTGTTTTGCCTTTTAATGGGTCCGCCATCTAACGTTTTTTTTCAACTAGTGCTTATTTCGTGAATGGGACACTTAGCTCATGTCTAATTTGACAGATAATTAGTTTTATCCTTCCGCTGAACGAATATGGTTGTGTATACGCTTGAACAACGCTGGGAAATATTGCGACATTACTTTGAAAATCATGGTAATGTTGCAGAAAGTGTGCGAAAATTGCGTACGGATTTTGGAAGAACAGAAGCACCGTCAGCTCCGTATGTTGGTTATGATGTGAGAAAAGTGAAAGAAACTGGCATCCTCATCGATTAACCAAAGCGTGAAAAGCCATAAACAGTGCGTACATCCGAGAATATTGCTGCTGTGACAGAAAATGTGTGTGAAGCGCCATCAACACCAATTCACCGTCGTTCTCAACAATTGAACATTTCGGAGACATCATTGAGACGAATTTTGCATAAAGACGATGCCATGCAAAGTCCAATTGGTTCAGGAGTTGAAGCCAATTGACCATCCAATGTGTTTTCGCTTCGCTAAGTGGGCCTGCGATCGACTTACAGAAGATGCCGATTTTGTCAAAAAAAAGTCATCTTTTCTTTTTTTTTGTAAAGAAGCGAAATTGTCGCATTTGGGGCACAGAAAACCCGCATGCATACATTGAAAAGCCGACGCACCCAAAACGTGTCAGTCTTTAGTGCGGATTTTGGTCCAGGTGCATAATTGGGCCATTTTTCTTCGAAAATGAGCAAGGAGTGGCCGTTACAGTCAATGGCGATCGTTATCCGGCCATGTTGAACGAATTTTTGTTCACAAAAATTGAAGAGGAGGATATTGGCAACATATGGTTTCAACAGGACGCGATACGTGCCACAAAGCCGAAGGTACACCCTGTTTTTGAAGATCGCATTATCAGCCACAGAGCTGATGTCGTTTGGCCATCTTGGAGTTGCGCTTTGACACCATTGGACTATTATTTGTGGGGTGCCGTCAAAGATAAGTGCTACGCCGACAAACCAGACACAATTGACGCTTTAAAGGACAATATTCGTGAAGCCATTGGTGAAATACAGCTGCACACAATCGATAATGTGCTTAAAAATTGGACCGATCGTGTCGGCTACTGCATGGCCAGCCGAGGCAGCCATTTGAATGAAATTATTTTCCATTATTAACCGGAAGGATTGTACTTTCAAATAAAAAAAGAAATTTGAGAAAATATTCAGTATTCAGTAGTTTTTTTTTAAAGCATTTTCAAAAAAAATGTTATTTGGCGGACCCTTTATAAATTTAATACGTATTGCCTTATTGCCGTTAAGCCTTATTTTTAAAACTGTGCTTGTCCTTTTTAAAATGTCTACACCCTGTTTATTTTTAATGAAATTTTATAAAATTCTTAGTATGTATGTATGTAAAGTTTATAGAAAATCTTCAACAAAATGTTCGACATTATAATGTGAAAGCAAGTTTTCCTTTCGTTTCTCTTTGTTGATCCATATGAACTTTTACGTGTTGTTAAGACATAAAAAAGTTTTTTATTCTTTTTTATTTTCTTTAATAATTTGTTTATTATTAAATAAGGTATTAACAGTTAATTAATAAAGGATAATTACTACAGCATATTAATTAGAAATTCGTACTGAAAAAAGAAGTTCAGGTAAGTTAAAGAGGTTTTTTATTATTATTTGATAATTACCTGTGAACTAATTAAATATGCCTCCAATATCGAATATACTATAATGCAACGAAGTATTACAACCATTAACATTGCAAAGCTGCTAAGTGATCCTATTACTACCTTACCTCTGTTATAATATTTCCGTTATAATTTAGTTGAGGTTAGATTGCAGACTGCAAGTAAAGATTGATGTTCCATTTACAGCAAGAACTCTGTTCTGCAAAAGCAACGTCTTTTCATGGCAAGAACCCCTTAAATCACGCCAATTCTTAGTCTATCAGAATGATATCTAATAGTAAAGCATGCAGCTTGAAAACCGCATCCGGGTGATAGATGGCGACCGATTTATGGCTTTTAGTCCAGGGCTTTACGTGAGTTTCGATGCTCAAAGCACGGGTGGAAACTATGCGTCTACCAGCTCCCCCACGCACATAAGCATATCATTGATTGCATCACCATACGTGAGTACCAATTCGAAGCCATGTTTTTGGACTTGACTTGTCTCTTGGTTAGGGGTCGGAGACTACCTAAACTCTTTTGTGGAAGTGGTTACACTACACATTGTAGTGTTACACCTACCACGTTGCTCCTACAAGGGGGACGCACCGTTGTCGGGCAGAGACAAGTCTCTTGCGATTTGTGGCCAGTAAACAATCAGTCTTCTTCTTATCCGTATCAATTATGAAATATTTTACGTTCGCTCCCTTCTTACTGTTGCCAACACTGTTAAGCCTCCGACTAGGAAATACTCAGTTTAACTAAAACAATCGGAACATCTGTGCCTTTTTAAAATCGTTTTCTGTCATATAAAAATTGCTTTCGAACCACTCGTAATTTTCTTGATAAATCTCCGTCGTTTATGGACTAGAGTGGTTGATAACAGATGTTATGGCTGTGCGAGAATATGAAGAGATTTTCAGAGAAATTCCCATCACCCAACAAGCATTTGGGGTAGACACTTCAACCTACAAGAATAATTGATATAAGAAATCTTAATGTACCTGTGTTTTGCAGTCAACTCTGTACACCAGTTTGTAGCGATCGATACCATTGGACCTTCAGACATTCAGCCCAGAATTTCCTAGTTGGAGTGCTAATATCAAATTTTCTATTTAGAAAATTTTAAGGAACCAAATAGTCAACTCGGGCCGACAAGCTCACCAGGTTTGGTGCACTCCTTCCGAAATCCTCTTCAATCGACTTGAGTATGCCACTTACCTCGGTCAAGTGGGCCAGTGCGCGGAAATTTTATCGGGACGCCAACATATTCTGGGTCAATGAGGAGTCCTGCTCCACCGCGAGACTCATTTGGCCCTTGATGGATAGAAGGCGCACCAACCAGTTACTTGGACTTGGTCGTGGCATCATCTCAATCACTGTGGCCATGCTTACTGGTCATTGTGTTATGGGTAGACACGCGGAAATCATGCAGCTCCCATTTAACGACTTCTGACGCATGTGCAAATTCGCTGAGGAAGAGGAGACTGTTATCCACTTTCTTTGTCAATGCCAGTCTCTTGCGAGGTGCAGATTTAGGTTATTTGGCTCTCCAATTCTTGTCAGCTTGACGGAGCTATCATACATTGATGTCAAGGATAGAGCTTCGTTTATCATACTTTCGATCTGGTTTTACAGTGTGGTATAGTAGTGCTTTAAATGTGCAGCTCTTGCGGTGACCAACTTCTTCTTCTTAGCTAGTTTGGTAAACTTTGGTTAGTACAGGGACTGTCTTCATCTGTGGCGGCACAACGGGCCGCAATGAGTGCTTAAAAGAGCTTTTGGTATCAAAGCTGCCACCTATCCTATAACCTATCCTAAATAGTCAACCCAGATATGTCTTTGTATTTCGAGAAGAAATGTTCAAAATGTTCATAGGAATTAATCGCTTTCAGACTGACCGCTACCAGTTGAGTCTTTCGTTTGAACTGAAGATTAGAGGAAATCGAAAGGAATCGATTTTTTAGTTGCAGTGTAACAGATTAAACATGTGATCAGGATATCTGATTACCTACTTACTGTGCTGATTGATTTGCAGTGACAGCGCCTTTTAAACATGAGCACCGTAAAGCAAGATAAGGCTCGTTAGAGCTAAAATAGGTGGCGCTCTAAACTTTCAAATCTTGTGCATAACTTTTTAGATATGAATAGCATAGGGGTCGTTATCTTTGATGCTTAAAACTAGGTAAATAGGCCTCCAACAGTACTCGCACATGTGTTTTATTGATGACTCCTTTGTAAAGGCTTAACACTTTTGACAAATTGTCTTAATAGCCGCGATTTTTTATTTGTTAGCATCAAAAAGAACAGAAAAGTCACAAGATTTTATTGATCAAAAGCCACAAAATATTATTGTGTGATAATTTTTTTCTTTTCTTTTTTAATTGGCGTTCATAAAAAAGCGTGGTGGTAAGTAATAAAATATAATACACCCTCTTGCCTATAAAATTTTCTTTAATTTTATGACAATTTTATTGCCATTAAAATATGATAGTTTTTGTTATAACATATGAGTTCACCAAAAAAACATCAAAAAAACATCAAAAAATTATTGCAGGTTGATTGCTGTTACTCTCTTTATGTGTTGTTGGATTTTTATTACAAATAAATTCTGTCTAAAGACCTCATTGAGATTTTTCTTTTATTTTCGATTATTTTCCAAATAAATATTTCATTTTATTTTTATTTTTAAATTTTAAATTTCAAAATCTCTTATTGATGTTTAGTTTTTGCCTTTTGTTCACTCTTAACTTTTCTATGAGCTGTTTAACAATAAAAAAAATTTTTTTTTATTATGGCCAACACCGTAGCTGGAAAAACGAAGAAAACATTAAAAATTTTTATGCGAACTTTTTATTATAAAAAAAATATTAAAAAATTAAATGAAAAACAAGAAAAAAAATTAATAATTTTGTATGGAAATTTGTAACAGAAATGTTTGCCGCCACTGTCAAGTCTTTGTATGTCAAAATTTTAAGGTCTATTGATGGTACGCTACTCTAAGCAATAAAAGAATGTTTTAGAAGCATCATTAGTAATGTTATGATCTATTTTACTGCCCTCAAGCTACCATAAAATAGTTTCCCAAAAACCCTTTGCTTTGATGAGTCTTAAAATGCTTTCCCGAGGCAGTAAGGATAACCCTTTGTTAAGTATTTCCTTCCACACATACATGCATACATAATTGCTTATTACAACCCTTCCGTTAGGATTACGACCTAGCTTCTCCTATCACTTTTGTTGTGTGTGTTAATTTTATCCAAAAGTGAAGGGACCTACAGTTTAAAGCCGACTCTGTACGCCAGCCTTCTTAAGAAACTTTACATGGCAATTTTATTTACTCTTGGAGTTTTTGCCAAATAATTGCTGAGGGGAAGTGGCCTAAGAAATGTATTTCATAATTCATTTTGTTCAAAATATCTGACCTCGGGTTTGAACCGTGGCCTTACGTCTAGTAATCTAACACACTACCTACTAGACTATGGCGACTTCAATTTTCTTCTACAATATATTGTTACGAAAATGGAAATGGCGTTTTGCTTACACATCGGCTAAATTGTAAACAAAAGCTACAAAAACAAAAACAATGAACTTGATTACATGATATACCAACAAAACTCCAGTGTAATAAAAAAAGGAGATAAACAAGTAAACAAAAATGCAACAACAAACACTTCAAGAATAAATGTAAACAAAAATACAAAAACAACAATAATGAATGAAACAACGATATCCACATTTAAAAAAGATCTTGAGAAGGCGAAGCCATTAACATTCGTCTTCAAGATCATTTATCAGACTGTTTACGTTGCCATATAAAAGGCAAGGCAAAGCAGGCAACGAAGTCAGTAATAATTCAGTCAGTCTTGCGTGAAGAAGCGCGGTGTTTGAAGAGAAAAATGGTGGTTTCTCCGTTATAAAGATCTGTCGAATAATAGCTATTGTTTATGCAAAAGAGTGCAAAGAGGAATAACAAACAAAGCAATTGTTGTTGTGTACATCAAGTTGTGAGCAGTGGTACACAGAATTGTGGGAATAATAATGGATTTGAATTAAAATTAAACACAAATTTATTTTTATTTTATTTGCAATCAATATTATACATCGTCGCCGTAGTCTAGTAGGTAGTGCGTTGACTTATTAGACGTAAAGCCAGGGTTCGAGCCCCAGGCCAGATATCAACACAAAAGTATTTCTTCGGCGACTTTTTCTCAGCAGATTTCTGGCAAAAACTCTAAGAGTAAATAAAATTGCAATGAAAAGTTTCTCAAAAATCTGTAGGTGTTGTGTGTGTTAATTTTATGCATGAGTGGTGATGCATAAAATTAACACACACAACATAAGTGGTGTGAGAAACTAGGTCGTAATCCTGACTGAAGTGTTGTAATGACCAATTATGTATGTATGTTTGTTTACTTGCAACTTTTACACAACTTAATTCTGTTGCTACTGTAATTACATAGCAAATGTTGAGATTATTTCAATCCCATCTGTTCTGGAAAGAATGTCCTGCTGGTCTCTATCATCCATTTTACAAAGTATGCCCTTGTGGACCTCTTTTTCTTTCTCTCAGAAAGTTTCTGGTCACATCAGCCATGTGTAAGGCCCTCTTCCGGTATGCTGGTCTGTCTGTTTACTGCCTTGAACTATCAAAAGACTTAAAATTCAGAAAGAAGAGAGTAAGTTTGTTTTTTTGCTTCTCAACTTTTATATTTTAGTGTAGGGTCCTAAATGATTCGGTTAGTGTTCTATTAACACCATCTTGTAAAGACTTGTCATTGGGTCATTTGCTACTTTTGTAAAAGATAATAAAAATCTTCATTGTGTTTAAGAACCATTTTATGAACGCTTTGAAATTTAAGATCTATGTGTTGTAAGGTAAAAGAAAATTATTGCCAACAAATTTCACCGTATAGAAATGGCTCAAATGGCAATTTATGACTTGGTCTTTGCAAAACCAACATAATTTTGTATAGTTTGTGTATTTGTTTGTTTGTTTTTATGTATTAACTTTAATTATTAATAACCGTATTATTTAAACCGTTATGTATAAATTAAATAATTTTTTTTTGCTTTGTTTTGATTTAATTACCAGGCCTTTAATTATGCTGGTCGCACCTTATTATTTTTCCTGTGCGTGTGATATTAAATTGGAAATTATTTTCATTTTATTCATATTCTTTATTAATAATGATTCTTAAAAGCTGTTAAAAATAATATTTTATTTTAAATATTTAACAAAAAAAAAACAAATTAATAATAATCATCATATATTTCACTAGTAGGTGGCTAGTAAAATGAAATAAAATAAAAAAATATTTTATTTTCTTTTTAAAATATTTTATTTTTTTATTTTGAGTAATTAATATGTAAATATAATTATATTCCTTTTTTAAAGTTTTATTTTTTATTTATTTTTTATTATATTGTATTGCATGGTGGTTAAACGCAAAGTAAATAAAAGTAATTAAAATTTAAAGGTTTTGTATTATTATGATTGTATAATTGATTTCAAGTCCTGTGTTCATTCTATTATTTTTTTTTCATTTCATTTCATTTGCCATCCATTGCGATTACGATTTGTTTTGTTTTTATTATAATTGCACTTTATTTAAATTTAAATCAATATTTATTTGTAATAAATTATTAATTTTCTCTGTTTCACACAAAAACCAAGGTGGTGCAATGAAAATTGGTCAAAAGATTGAAATTGAAAAAGTGACATTCTAGTAAAATATAAGAATATCATCTGGAAAGAAAAGAAAGTACACAACCTAATACACAATCGCACACTGTAACCGTTTTCATACATGCATACATATATAATTGGTCATTACAGCCCTTCAATCAGGATTACAACCTAGCTTCTCCTACCACTTATGCTATGTGCGTTAATTTTGTACATGAGTGGAGGGACCATACAATTTAAAGTCGATTCCGGACGACAGATTTTTTTGAGAAACTTTTCATGGCAATATTTATTTACTCTCAGAGCTTTTGCCAGAAAACTGCTGAGAGGAAGTCACCTAAGAAATGTTATTTCATATTTCGTTTTGTTGGAGATCTCTGAACCGCGGTTGAAACCGTGGCCTTACATCTAATAAGCCAACACACTACCTACTAGACTACGGCGAGCTTAGTTTTTCCTTTCACTCTAATATGCGTCTCATGTTCTTTGTGATATTCAAACCAACAGGAACAGTTTAATTGTATCGACAAAATGACTAACGGCAGACACTCAGATCTAAAACCAGCACTGCACGCAATCAATTCAGTCCCTATAGAGTATAATATCAAGTAAACCACAATCTCCCACTTACATGCTTCGAACGACATGTTGAAATAGCAATATCTCCGCTATCATAAGGAAGTCTGGTGAAACGTGGATAAAAATAGATATGATTTCCCTTAGATCCAATTGATATATATTTTACGCCATCTAGTCCTAGAGAGAACAATACAATTGCACAAAATGTTGTCTGTAGCTTCTCTCTCTGCTCCGGACAACTATAGTATACAGTATACTGTACTCCGTCTCAGCCAGAAGTAGTAGTATGTATTGTAAATAGTAGTGTCCCGATAAAATGACACATACTATCCTATCAATGTTCGCCTTTTGTAGTTTTCTTATTTCTTCTGAAGAAGAAATTTCCTACTCGGCTACCCTTTCAGTGGCCTATCCTAAGAGTGTGTTTTTAACAGTCGATACTTGAAATGATTTCTGCCCAATCAATCTCACTACAGGGCCCGGAATTATTGAAGTATAATCAGGAGAGCACAAGTTGTTTGAAGACGATTAAAATACTCACTCCTCCTCTCGTGACATCTTTGTTTTCATTTATGGATACTGCCTTATTATATCACTTGTATGTACGGGTCTAGTGTCCTTTGCCCTTTTCTCCATCCATATTTTTGTTTTTCTAAGTTGATTAAAAGTTATCAAATGGGATAAACGTTGAATATGCTACATTTCTGGCCACATATGGCCACATTCCATTTCAAGGAATTTTTGGAGGAATTTTTGGAGAATTCTTCACAAATTGATAACGTTGCCACCAACTTATCAGGCACAACTGATCATGATGCTAGAGTCACACTTCCATTCATTCAGGAATTTAAGGGGAACGGAAGTTTTATCATTAAGCTGCTGGAAGATGTTGAGCAAACCTTCAACAACTAAACCACTAAATATGAAGAAAGTGCCCATTGGACTGTATATCCCATCAGCTTGTCAAGAAAAAGTCTGTTAATTGAGGTTGAAATACTGCAGATAATTAATAAAAAATGTTCATTCAACTTCAACTCATTTGTCCTAACAAGGGTTTTATAATACATTTCCTCTCATAGAAACTGTTGTAAGGCATTATTCAATAAAAATAAGCCCGAATTGATTATTTATTTGCAATTTTCAATTTTAATTGTACCACACTTTTACAATAATACGTTCAAAATATTGAATGAAATTGAATACAATAGAATTAAATCATAATAAAAAATGAGAAAGAGAGATAGAGAGATAGAGAGAGACAGAAATAATAAGTTTAACAAATAAATTTTTGCAAACATTTGTTGTTTTTGTTTTAATATTTTTTCTTTTTAATCTGGAAAAAAGCAAAAAACAAAACAAAAAACTCTTTTAAATAAATGATATGATAAATTTCCAATTATAAAATAAATATGAAATTTCATGTTTATATTACAGCTTTAAAACAAATTAATAAATTTTTTGTGATACAAACAAAAAAACAGAAGTAAAATGATTGAGACTTACAACAATTAACACCAATAGACAATGGACTCTGCACTAGACAATGGACTCCGCAATTGTGTAAACCACGAAATTGTTGAAACTTCTGAATGAGTGAGGAAATTTCTTTGGAAATGTTACACAAACCAAAACGATCAATATTGAATCTCAGATAGCATGGCTAAAATTTCCAGCCAGCAAGAACAATTATTGATATACAGTCACACAGATAATTATACGTACCGCCCTAAAAATCATTTCTTAAAATGATAATATATTGACAAGTCAACTGATTTTTGCGCGAAATTTTTTGTTTTCCGTCACAGCCGAACAAATCATATTTTATTCGCCCAAAAATCCGTTGACTTGTCCATATATTATTGGGCAAATTCCAATCGTGGCTTTTTTTCTCGGCACTCGGCTGCGGAAACCGTTCTTTCTCAAAACACTTCGAACTGTTTCGGAATGCACAATAACATTGTGATCACTTTCCGAGGTATTTCGTATTTCTATGGCTGTAGTCCTAGGATTTTTATTCACAATAACTTTAATATACCGGGCTACTCTTGGAGACATTTTATACGAAATATACGTCGTATGTATAATTTTCCGTGGTGCCATATTGGTTTTAAGCAAACTGTAGTCACAAATTCTTAGATTTTGGGAATCTTTTTTCTTTATTTAAGTAAACGTGTCGTTACAGACGCTAATGTAAAGAAATTTTAGATTAGAAGTTCATTACTTTTTAAAAAAATCATTTTTAGGGGGTACGTATAATTTTCTGTATGACTGTATGTACGTAGGGCTACTTGAAATAAATATCATCTTTCGAGGAGGATCAATAGCTTAGTCATTTAGACTATCTAACATGCAAAGATATCGTTTAGAAAACTTAGGTTGTAGAAGCAAAGTTTGACGCTGTCATTTTAAGTCTGAAAGGTATGATGATATGTAAATAACTTGTTACGTTTTTACCTTTGAAAAACGTTTAAAATATGAGCTCGTAGTTTGCAAATAAAATAAAAATAAATTTGTGTTTAATTTTAATTAAAATTCTTTATAATTCGCACAATTCGACAATTATTCGACAGATCTTTGTAACGCAGATCTTCAAACCACGATTACGCTCTTCAAACACACCGCGTCTTCACACAAGACTGACTGAACTTTACTAACTGAGTTGCCCGCTTTGCCTTGCCTTTTATATGGTAGAGTAAACAGTCTGATGAATGTTCTTGACTTCGAAATCTCTATAAATATAAAAGTCGTTGTTTACATTTATTATTGTAGTGTTGTTTGTGTATTTTAGTTTACTTGTTTATCATTTTTATGCTGGTGTTTGTTGTTATATTAAGCAGTACGATAATTTACAAACAGGTTTGTTTACTGCATTGGTTTTGTTTTTGTAGCTTTTGTTTATAATTTTAATGTTAAGCGTTGTAAAAGCAAAACACCAGTATCTTGATTTTTAATTTACGTAAAAATATTCTGAGACCGAGACGCTAATGCTGCTAAAAATTGAAAAAGATTCCCTTGTTTTTGCCACGATTCTTTTCATATGTATTTAATCCTCCTTTTGCCAATTTGATTATCATTTAATATTTTATTATTTATGCTGCTTATTTTTTATATTTACTTTCTCTTTTTCTCTTGTTAGTTTGTTTGTTAGCAAAAAAGCGAATGTTAAAAATATCTGCGTTTATTTTATCTAATTTCAGAGTTCATTGAAATTTACGCTCATTACACATGTTTTTCGCAATCGAACTTCAAAAGTCATTAACATACCTTAACGTACACAACTTTACAACTTTACATACGCAGCGTAGCATATAGACAGAGAATGAACTTGTACATGCGAAAAACAATTGACACCTTTTGAAAAATATAATCAAATGAAAAGCAATTTAAAAAATGAAAACAAAAAAATAAGACACCTTCACACACACACAGAATTTTTTCCAATATCCTGCTAAAGTTAACAACAATTCAAAGTAAACGCTTCAATTGACAATTATGTTAAACAATATTATTAAATTACAAGCAGATAGAAGAAGCAGCAGCAACAAACCCAGGGTGGGTGTATGACTACAAATACAGGTTAAACACCTTTGGCTGTGTTTAAAAATGGGAAGAGGAAAATTTTTTTCTTCTTCTTCTGTTTTAAATCAGCAGCATTAAATACCGGCAAGCATGACTAACTTAAATTTTCAGATCCTTCTTTAATACGTACATTATGCATACATACGTACATATTTCCGTGTTTTTCTTTTACACCATAAGCCATATTTAAACAATTTGTTCTTAAATTTTAGAATTTTTTTTCTGTTACCCTGGCATTTAACAATTTTTCTTGGGTCTTGTACTTCAAAAAAAAAAATTAAAAAAAAATTATTTTTGTCTTCAGCCTGTTCAAAAATTCATGTCCTTGTTTCATTTTATTTTTAGCAAAATTTTATTTCCTTTCTTTTATTTTCGTATATAAAATGTGATAAAATTCACGGCATATCGCCTAAAAAATGTTGCCTTTAGTCTACCGTTCGTGTTGGCATCTTTAAGCTTCTGCTACAAATTTTCAGTGAAAATATGTTTCAGGAAAAACTGAAAAAAAAGTAAAAAAAAAACTCCGTGAATAAAACAATAAACTTGTGTTGCGGTAGGTAGTAAAACCTAATAAAGAATGCAAATTTTCCTTTTACAAGAACAGCAAAAAAAATTTATGTAGGCTTAGGAGAATATGCAGGGGGGACCCTTATAAAGTAGTAGAAAACATAAAATGTTTGAAGGCAAGTTTAAGTTTAAAAATTTAATTTTATTTTAAGTTAACATTCCATTACTTCAGAGAGACAGTCACAATGAATTCTAAATATTAATATTCCATTTTCCTATCAATGGAATCCCCCAGACAACAATCCCAACCTTATAAAGAAAACGCAATTAATTAGGGAAATATCTTCCTTATTCCTCAATTGCCTCATTGCCATGTAAGTCGATACACATTTCTCGGAGATATTTAATAGTTTCGACCACTATTAAATGGCAAAAACTGAGAGCAAATCAAAATTGTAATGAAAAGCTTCTTAAAATTCTGTCGTTCGGAGTCGACTTTAAACTGTAGGTCCCGCCACTCATGTATAAAATTAACACATGCAACATAATTGGTGTGAGGAACTAAGTTGTAATCCTGACTAAAGGGTTGTAATGACCAATTATGTACGTATGTATGTAAATCATAAACTTTAGCAATTTGTTGTTGACAAGTCCATTTCCACAGAGCCACAGACACTCTGTTTTCCTTCTTCGGTTTAATGTCAGCAAAGGTTTGTAGGTGGGTAACTGATATTAATTCGTGATAATGGACTCCATATGGAGTGTAATCAGTTCACAAATCTTTAAATGAGCTATGTGAGCATTTATCAAATTATTTGGGAGCCCCAACTATTAGAAGGTGACAACTGGTGCCATTTACTTACTTAACTGGCCATTAACAACTCGACTAACGGATTTCGGCCTGCCTCAACACATACTTCCAGGCTCCTTTGCTCCTTGCATGCCTACGCTACTTACATACATAATAAGCCAACACACTACCTACTAGACCACGGCGACGCCTACGCCTCTTGGTCACACCAATTGGTGACAGGGCTTCCTCGATCTCGTCCTTCCAACGCAAACAAGGTCGTACTCTTCGCCAACTTCCGCTAATCTCTTAGGTAGGACTTTTCTGTCGAATACTTTCAAGGCTACTGCATCAGTGCTTAAAAGTGTCCATGCCATGGTGCCATGTACAAGCAGCAAAAACTCGATCTGATATACGTAACGGACGTAATTGGTCCTAACAATCCTTCAGCCAGAATGACGGCCTAACTTCTCACACCACTTATGTGGCCTCAGAAATTGGAAAACAGGCTTATAAATTCAAATTTTAAACAGATCACCTAGTTATATTAAATTAGCTTCTTACTTATATTCGTAATGGTTGCAAAAATTAAGATTTTTTAAGATAAGCCATAACATTTTCCATAATTCCATACTAAAAATAAAAATTAAACGGAGTTGTTTTAACTAATTATACTCAACCATAAGTGAACTACTTATAGTATATCCATAATATTTACTAAATTTTATGTTTTTCGAATAAATTTCTCTTAAAAATATTTGTAATGGGGTAAGTAAAATTTGTCATAAAAAGCTGTTAAAGATGACACGGAGAAAATAAAAATTTTTGGAAGTAAAATTTATTTTTAAAAACTATTGAAACTAAGTTTTCAGAACCATTATATTCATTGTTATGTTAGAATATTTCAAATAAAATGTTCAACTCTTGTTTGTTTTAAAAGAAAATTTCTCTCAGTGTGTATAAAATTCATTTTATTCCCAACCGCAGTTTTCTTCAATGCTTTTGTATTAAAATGAGTTGTCGTTTCAGTGCTCCAACGCAAACACTCTTCTTACCCACCACATGTATGTTCTTCTTTGCTGTCGTCGTATGTATCTTGATGTTGATATTAGAAAAGCTGGGCATAAAAAGAAGAAGACGAGAAAAACTGCCAAACCATACAAATAAATCAACGAAGCTGAAAAAATAAAACCAATTTTGCCGCCTTTACTAAGCTACAGCACTGCTCTATCTCCCACGCCAAAAAAAACTCCTTGAAATCCAGTTTTAGCATGAGATGGAAAGCAGCAGCAGTCAGTGTTGTGGAGCAGTTAGCATTAGGAAAACACATGTTGCCATTTTTTCAATTGGTTTTTAGGTGGCTGTTGAACACATTTTAAGTGGCAATCATTTACGCTTCCGAAAAATAAAAATTCTATTACCCAGAGACGGATAGACAGCAGCAGCAGCAACAGCAGCAGCAGTAGCAGTTTTCAAGTACTGCTTGTGTATTAAGGGAAGAGAAATAATTTGAATAAATTTTTTCGAATCCTTTTTATTTTTTTGTTTGATTCTGTCGTTTTGTCTCTATTATTTTGGGCGACCAAAACAATGATACAATAAAACACCGAAAAAAAGGGGAAAATCACAAAATGGGGCTAATTTTGCCCGGGTGTTTATTTAGAGTTTTATTTATTGGTGCATAAAGTTATCAGGGTTTATTTGATGCAAAAACAAACAAAATTTATGAGTATTTAATTAGGTTGACTTTGTATAAGAAGGAGAGAAAGAAAGAGAGCGAGAAAAAGGGAGAGTGAAAGATTTTTTTGCTGGTAATTACGTCTTAAAGAACTCAGATGTTTTAGATTTTAAGTCTTTTGGAATTTATAATACCTTTGCGATTCAAAGTTTCTTTATTCTAAAATCTAAAGCTACTCTTAGGTAGTTAGGTGGGAGTGGTAGCTTTGATAACAAAAGCTCACTTGAGCATGCATAGCGGCCCGTTGTGACACCACAAATGAACGCAGTCTCTGTACTGACCAAGTTCCTCCAAACCAGGGAAGACAAAGAAGTTGGTCTGAGCAATGGCTGCATATTTAAAGCACGACTACCCCCACCCTGGAAAACCAGCTCGAAAGTTTGATAAACGAAGCTATATCCTTGATATCAATGGATACTAGCTCCGTCAAGCTGATAAGGATTGGAGAGCCAAATAATCTATAGCTCCACCTCTCAGGAGATGGGCATTGACGAAGAAAGTGGATAACAGCGGATCTGTACCCACGGCTTAAGTCGTTAGATGGGAGCTGCATTCTTTCCGCGTGTCTTTCCATAACACAATGACCTGTAAGCACGGCCACTGTGATGGAGATGATGTTACGAATGAGTACAAGTAACTATAGCTACCCTTAAAACACAAAGGAAACATTATTGAGACTAAATAAATGCTTGGTAAGTGCAGTACGCACTGGAGATATCTCTGCTACATTTGTTGTGATATTTGTTATACAACAGAAAGAGAAGAAGACCTATGGCGAATGGCTGCTTTGCTACCATCATGGATAAATATATTCTGATACTAAACTGGTTACGTAGCTGTCTTTATAGACATTATAGAATCAGGTCTGCTAGGTCCCAGTACATGTGGAAATTCCACATCGTTGATTTGGCTAGAACCCGTCTGTGGAGTGAAGGCGGATGTTTCGAAACTGATTCTCATCGAAAGGGGAAATAAAGAACAATTCCTGCAGCTTCGTCAAGGTAGGCCTTTCCTAACCTTTTGATACCGTGCGAGGTTGGTATGTCGTGTCTCTATTCAAGTGGGTTCATTCTCTTCTCATTTTTGTATGACTAGAGGTTCTGTGAGCCTCTCCAAACAGCTTGATACCGTGTGAGGTTTTAGACAAGGCGTTCCCTTATCATGCAACCCCTTCAACTTCGTTATGGAGCGTGTTCCGTGGAAGGCGTGAGTGCAACGCAATGGCACTATTTTTTAAAAAAGCTTCCAGTTGCTTGCGTACGCTGATGACATTGACAACATAGGGCGCACCAAGCGAAAGGAGTCTATTAAGATGGATGTGGCAGTAGATGAGGGCAAAACGAAGTATATATTATTGACAAATAGAGATGTGCGGCGTATTGGATCTCAAATAACGGCTGATAACTATACTTTCGATAAAGTCAAGGAACCACCAAACCACCGCCGTTACCTAGAGATCAAACGCACAATCACTCTTGCCAACAGCTGTTACTATGGTCTCAATAGGCAATTGAGTAGCAGAGACCGCACTCGTATGACAAAACTAATACCCTACAAGACGTTCATCCTCCCCGTGCTTCTTTATGGCGCAGAGGCATGGACACTATTAAGCACTGATGAAGCAGCCTTGAGAGTATTCGAGAAAAAAGTCTTTCGCAAGATTTTCGGTCCATTGCGAGTTGGCGATGATTTCCTCATCAGATCCAACAGTGAGCTGTATGAGCTCCTCAACGATATAGACTTTGTGCAGCGTATTTACATCCAGCTGGCTCGGCCATGTCGTTCGAATGGTGGAGGATGCTCCAGCGAGACGAGTATTTGATGCGGAGCTTTGCGGAAGTTGGCGAAGAGGACCACCTTGTTCGACCAGATCGAGAAAGCCCTGTCATCGATTAGCGTGACCAACTGGCGTAGGCTCGCAAGAAGCAGAGGCTTTTGGAAGGATGTGTTAAGGCAGGCCGAAATCCGTTAATCGGGTTGTTAATGGATAGTTAAGTAAGTAAGTAAGTATTTATTATCGAACAGATAGGAAAGAAGGCCTATGGCGAATCAATGCTTTACTACCAGTATGGGTCATTTCCAACAAAACAAAATACGAAAAAATATTTCTTCGTTGATTTCCTCTCAGCAGATTTCTGGCAAAAACTCTGCGAATAAAATGAAATTACCATGAAAAACTTTCTCAAAAATTTGTCGTTCGGAGTCGACTTTAAACTGTAGCTCCCGGCGCTCATGTATAAAATTAATACACACAGGATAAGTGGTGTGAGAAGCTAGGTCGTAAGCCTGACTGAAGGGTTGTAGTAGCCAATTATGTTTGTAAGTATGTATGTATATATGCATTAGCTTACAAAGAGGGGAGCTTCCTCGCCGTTAATTGGACCAGAGCTCTTCTGTGGAGTGGGGTCGAATGTTTTAAAACTGATTGTCAATGAAAAGGGAGATAACGAGAGGCGAAAAATCTTCTCATACTAAGTGAATTTGAAATAACCAAAACTTTTGAATGGAAATAACAATAAGATGAGATCTGAGCCATGCATCAATCTATTCAGATATAATGTGAGGTTATTAGCCGTTCTACTAATAGGACACTGTAAACTTACAGAACACTTATTCAGAAACGTGGTTGTTCTGAGCCCAACATGTTGATTCTGTGATGATGAGATTTCTCTTGAAATCGTTTGAACAGCATGCTGAGAGTAGGACACCGTAAACTCAGAGTACACTTGTGCAGAAAGGCAATTGTTTTGAGCCCAACAGATTCTGTGATGATGAGAGTGAATCATCGGAGCATACTCTTGAAACCTGTAAGGCATTAAAACATTTCGGATGGAAACATTTAAGCATCATGCTGAGATTTCTCAAGGCAGTAGGCTGAGAGGATATAAGCACGATATCTGGGGTTTCAAGCCTGGTTGGCCTTATGGCTGGTTTACGCCCACAATTGTTGTGCTGATAAGTTTAAGTCATAGGCTAGAAATAGGATATAAATAGGAAATAAATGCCAAGGCTTTATTTGAATTTCTTTGTGTCTTTTAATCTTTTAATAAATGGTTTGGCATTTCAAAAATAATTAAAAAAATTTTTTTTAAACTACAAAGCTTATACTAAAGTATTCATTTTAGTTACGGCTTATAATCAATTAGAAAAATCTTGGTTTAAAGTTAATCAGATCAACCATTTTTATTTCTTAAAAGGGATTTTATTTAATTAAATAAGAAAAAAGAAAGGAATTAAAAACAATCCACGCATTGGTATGGTTTGGCTTGTTATCGGTATAAAATGATTGAAACCCTCCTACCTTATACGATAATGATAAAAAAACGCGTTCAAATTCCAAATTGAAAAACGAGCGTTAAGGAAATGAAACCACCTTTAGAAGAGCAAAGCATTTTAACCTAATTTAAACAATTTTTTCCCCAGATTTTCTTCAAATATTTAAATAATTTTGAGATAATTTTCCAATATATTTCAATTTCAATTTTGATTAGAAAATTAGTTCGGGGTTTTTTCTTCAAATTAATTTTTATAAATTGTTACAAATCTACGGTAATCTTCACATAATTATTTACCACAAAAAATGCTTCAAAACTGAAGAAAAATATTTCAAACCATGTGTGAGAGAGCGGAATACCAAACAAAGGCGGTCAACATCAAACAGAAAAAAAAAAATTAAAAATTTTTTTTTATTTTTTTCTTTGTAAAGATTCTTCCGTTTCTACCCACTGTGCCATTGTATGAGTGTGCATTCCCTATAAGAGAGAGAAAGAAATCTTTGATTTGAATGAATTGTACAATATTTTATAATTTTATCAATTCTAACCAACCCGTACAAAAAAAAGAAGAAAAAAAACAGTGGCTGTATGAGAATGACTTTGTTAGACTCTGTCTGTTATAATCTTAAGTTACCTACAACTTTACAACGGGCCTATTCACGCAGCTACAATATTTTGAGTCAAATTTCGTTTCGGTTCTTAAATCGTTTCCATTATTTTTGTTGTTTCTATCTTTTAAACACATTCTTGTTTATTGTTATAGCCATTGGCGGTGCTGTTTCATTTGACCAACAAAAAAAAGAAGAAAAAAAGTCGGAAAAAAATCGAAAAATTGGTTTAAAAATATTTTTTTAATTGTCATGCCACCTGATGATAAAAACGAAACCAACTCTCTGGCTATCTGTAGACAAAAAGTGAGAAAGTAATTTACAAAAAAACAGTCAAAAGATATGTGGTAAGCTGGTACCAGTGTGAGCTCTAGTTGCTCTGTTGTGTTGCAACGCGCTTATGTTCCGTAAGAAGTAAAACATCATGCAACGAACGTTATGAAAACAATTATAATAAGCGAGTGAAAAACGATTTTTCCATTTTCAAAATGATTGTTTTTTAACGATAATTGTCATTTCATTTCATTCCACTTTTCTTTGTTAATATTCTTCTATTGTCAGTTGTTGTTCTTTTCATATACTTTTGCCCTGGTTTTGTTTTTCTTTTGTTTTTGAAAGGCGGCTTATTAAAGATTTCAAATATACAGCCCTTAGGCGTTGTACAAAACTATTTAGCGGTTTTATTGATTTTAATTATTAAATACTGATTGCCTAAGATCACAGTAAATGATACTTCCGCATGGCTATTATACTTTATAATAAAAAAAAAAATTTTTTTTAAATAAAATTCCAGGAAATCAATTGTAATCACAAGCTATGTGAGTTCAGTTTAATCCTAGATTGTCCCCTTAAGCTACTCGAACGAGATGACATAATTCAAGATGAAATACAAGCATAATTGGTCATTACAACCCTTCGGTAAGGATTATGGACCTAGTTTCACACGTCCTCTAACCTATGCTGTGTGTGTTAATTTTTTTTATATATGAGTGGCTGTACCTACACTTTAAAGTCGACTTCGAACGACAGATATTTGAGAAACTTTTGATGGCAATTTTATTTAATCTCAGAGTAGTTTTTGCCAGAAATCTGCTGAGAGTAAGTCACCGAAGAAATACTTTTTGTATTTTGTTTTGATGTCTGGCCTGGGGCTCGAACCCTGGCTTTACGTCTAGTAAGCCAACACACAACGGCTGCCTTCCAAAATGTTAGTTGCTTTGTGTTTCAACAAAGTATCGTGTTTCATAATGCCGCTGTACAAAATATATACAATGTATTCCATTTCAAAACGTCGTCAATGTGTATTTGTAACGCAGTCAAAAAGCAATCAGGCATCGGGTTTATAGTTGATGTATTGTTTGGTTACTTTGCATATCTACATAGTTTATATACAGTAGTAGAAATGCATACAAACTTTGTATTGATACATATTGGAAGGCAGCCCACCTACTAGACAATGGCGACTTCAAGATTCATTCATTCAAGATGAAATATAAGCTATTTTAGCTATATTTATAGCTTTATAAAGATGGCCCGCAAAACAAACTTACTTACTCACTTTCTTATTTAGTCACTAAAACCCTTTAGCCGAGATTACAACCTAGTTTCTCACACTACTTATGCTGTTTGTTTGTTAATTTTATTCATGAGTAACGGCACCTACAGTCTAATGTCTGCGAATTTTTGCTAGAAAACTGAAGAGGAAGTCAGCGAAAGAAATATTTTTTTATTTCGTTTTTTTTCGAGATATTTGAGCCAGGGCTTGAACCATGGGTTCTGGTCTAAAACAGCAGCAGACTACTTACTAGACTACTAAACAAGCACTAGGCTTCTAAACAGGCAAACTCAATATCAAAATATATTAAATGGGAATACACAGATACATATCTGTTATTGGCAATGAGACCATTAGACCCTAGAGAGGGCAAAACAGATATTATGAAAGAAGGTCAAGGGTCAGGGATCAATAATCAATTGTTACCCTCAAGTGAGTTCCTGGATTTCGATGCCCAGAAGGTAGAAAGTTGACGTGGCCGTAGTCTAGTAATTAGTGTGTTGGCTTATCAGACGTGAGGCCACGATGCAAACGCCAGGTCTGACATCAAAACAAAAATATGAATAAAAATATTTCTTCGACGACTTCCTTTTAGCAGATTTCTGGCAAAAACTACGAGAGTAAATAAAAATTTCATGAAAGAGATTCTGAAAATCTGTCGTTCGTAGTAGACTTTAAACTGCAGGTCCCGCGGAGCTGCAATTTGGCACCGACAAGTCAGAGACAATTGACGCTTTAAGGGACAATATTCGTGAAGCCATTGGTGAAATACAGCTGCACACAATCGATAATGTGCTTAAAAATTGGACCGATCGTTTAGGCTACTGCATTGCCAGCCGAGGCAGCCATTTGAATGAAATTATTTTCCATTATTAACCGGAAGGATTGTACTTTCAAATAAAAAAAGAAATTTGAGAAAATATTCAGTAGTTTTTTTTTAAAGCATTTTCAAAAAAAAAATTATTTGACGGACGCTTTAGAAGCAACTAAGTCGTAATCCAATTATGTTGAAGGTAGAAGGTTCAAACAAATGATTTCACACAGAATTTACTCATTAGCCCTTTCGCTGACAAGCTCCTGTCACTAGGACTACTGCCGAAGCTGGAAGGAACGGAATTGATACAACACCTTATGCAAGTGGTCTGCACTTCAGGACAGACGTCATCAATTTTTGGGTGACAGAACGTTTGAAGTTTTGGGCATGGTGGTCGTGTCACTAAGGGAAGTGGTCGGTTTTATACGGAACTCGTGGTGGTTCAAACCCACCACTAAGAGACAAGGGAAAGTTCCGTACACTGTGAACGGCAAATTAGGCACTAACCTAACCTAACCTCCTCATTAGTAGAAGAAATGTGGGAAAATTGAACTGCTTGCAGAGAAAGAGGCCAAAAAATGGGGACACATTTATTTTGGTTATATAGAGGACATGAAAAAAGCGTGTTTGATTAAGTTTAAACAGTGCATAGCAGTATCTCAGACTATCCCGCTATGAAGAGAATAGGTATTCAGGTAGGTATGATGTGGAGGAAACGGAATCTGTGCCACACCTTACCCCTTTATGCAAGTGCCCTGCACTTCAGGACAGTCGTCATCAATTTTTGGGTGATAAAGCATCTAAGCATGGTGGCGAATGTGCTACAAAGAGAACTGGTCGATTTCATCCGGAGCTCGTGCCACTAAGAGATAATGACAAGGGGGCTTACCTCACACTGGATAACACAATGGGCCATGTAGCTACCGAGTGAATTAGTCTGTGAACGGTAAGATAAGCGCTAACCTAACCTAACCTAGTCATTAGTAAAGGAAATGTGGGAAAATTAAACTGCTTGCAGAGAGAGAGAGACCAAGAAAATGGGGAGACACATTTATTATGATTATATGCAGGACATAAAAAAAGGATATTTTTTATTGACCAAAGAGTGCATAGCAGTCGTCGTAGTCTAGTAGGTAGTGTGTTGGCTTATTAGACATAAGGCCACGCTTCAAATCCCAGGTCTGACATCAAAACAAAAATTTGAAAAAATATTTCTTCGGTGACTTGCTCTCAGCAGATTTCGGTCAAAAACTCTGAGAAGTAAATAAAAATTGCCATGAAAAGTTTATCAAAAATCTTTTGTTCGGAGTAGACTTTAAACTGTAGGTCGTGCCACTCACGTATAAAATTAACGCACACAACATAAGTGGTGTGAGAAACTAGGTCTACAATCCTGACTGAAGGGTTGTAATGACCTTGCGTATGTGCATAACAGTATCTCAGATTGTTCCGTAAAGAAGGAAATGGGTATTCTGATTCGATGTTCTCATTCCTCAAGCATATTTCGCGACAGCAGAATGCAAAAACTTTGTTGTGCTACCCGGAAAAATGATTAATTTAAAATTAAGGGATCGATGATGCTTTTTCATTGTGAGTTTGAAAATCCTAATATTACTAACGTTCGTTTGAAATTTCTTTCAGCCAATTTGGTTTTAATTTACTTGCTTTAACTCCCATAAAACTTAACATATCCTAGTCTAAGTTAAAAATTTCTTGTCAATTGTTTACCTCAAGTAAACTAAGGCTTGAATTATTTATACTTACAAGTTTTCACAGACAATTTGTGGTTCAACAAAATATTTAATTAAGTTTTCTTTCAGAATTCCTAAGAAAGACAGAGAAAAACAACGCTGTGTATATTATTCAATACTTATTTTAATTACTTATTGATCTTATAATTATAATTTTTTGTTTTTTGTTTTTGTTTTAGTCTACAGGCCCATATATCATGCTTACATACATACAAGACTTGAAGGTCTTTGCTGAGATGTTGTAAAGACAATCAGAGGGCTAGCCTTTTATAGAGAAATATGTGTAGTATTGGCTATTGGCCATGGCAACAATACAATACAATACAATGACTATTCGGAAATTAATTGGCTTTTTTTCTATAATAAGACGTTAAAATAAAGTTGAAAAGGCAAAACAAAAATGAAGAAAAACTAAAGTTAGTAATAATTTACACGTGTTGTTAGTATTTGTAGGCCAAAAAAAATATTGGAAGGAAGGTCTTTTAGGATTTTAAATGAAAGGGAAAAATTAATAAGACTTGCAACATAAATCATGATTATTTTTATTTGTTTTTTCTTTTTTTTTGTTGGTAGAAAAAAGATTTGCATATCATTTTACAATATAATACAATACAACAATACAATACCAAAATTTATTACATTTTTTCTCGATTTTTTTTATATCAATTTGTCTGAGAACATTTTTTCAAAATCTTCATTTAAAATTGAAAATCATAAGAAGAAAAAATTTAAGAAAATAAAGGGGATTGTTTGAAATACAATTTAAATTATGTTTTGACCTTAATTAGTGATGCTTTTAATTAAATGCATCAGCATCAGCTTTAGCTTCAGCTTTAAATTTTCCCTTAGTTTTCTTTATTTTTTGTAACAGAATTAAAGAGCATTTTATTGCCGCATCCAATTTAGTCGTATATCTTGGCTTCATATCTATTAGTAACGTATGGTATTTAAACAAACTTAAATCATCATCAGGCATGCATGCATATACTGCCATATATAACTATAAAACCATGTATGTATGTATGATGCTTATACTCAAATATAAGAGATTCAAAATTCAAATTCAAATGATTTCTTTTACTTGGTTTCTATTTAAATTAAAAAATTACAGCAACAACAGTGTACCAATGACTACAAATTGTTATTTAGTAGGGTAAACTATAAAATAAATTTGCATCAAACAGTGAAGGCTAAAGAAATAGCAATGAATAGCATAAGAAGCTCGACTGCGATTCTCAACCAACTGGTTCCCACATGGCTTCGTGGATTTTCCAAGAGAATTGGATGAATACATTTAGGGCGCATAGGGCCCATTGTGTTTTCATAGTTCTTCAGCATCACCTAGTCTTGAAAGCACTCGGATCTCCTGATGAAGCCAATGTCACTTCTTGCCAGTTCCTCTAGATCATCCATATAGTAAGCACCTAAGTAAAGGGTCCGCCAAATAACTTTTTTTTTTGCAAATGCTTTAGAAGAAAAACTACTGAATATTTTCTTAAATTTCTTTTTTTATTTGAAAATACAATCCGTCCGGTTAATAATGGAAAATAATTTCATTCAAATGGCTGCCTCGGCTGGCCATGCAGTAGCCTACACGATCGGTCCAATTTTTAAGCACATTATCGATTGTGTGCAGCTGTATTTCACCAATGGCTTCACGAATATTGTCCTTTAAAGCATCAATTGTCTCTGGCTTGTCGGCGTAACACTTATCTTTGACGGCACTCTACAACTAATAGTCCAACGGTGTCAAATCGCAGCTCCGAGGTGGCCAAACGACATCAGCTCTGCGGCTGATAATGCGATCTTCAAAAACAAGGCGCAAAGCATGGAGTGTAGCTTCGGCTGTGTGGCACGTGGTGCCGTCCAGTTGAAACCAAATGTTGCCAATATCCTCCTCTTCAATTTTTGTGAACAAAAATTCGTTCAACAAGGACCGATAACGATCGCCATTGACTGTAACCATACCAGGGTCTTTATGCAAAATTCGTCTCAATGATATCTCCGAAATGTTCAATTGTTGAGAACGACGGTGAATTGACGTTGATGGCGCTTCACGCACATTTTCTGCCACAGCAGCAGTATTCTCGGGTGTACGCACTGTTTTTGGCTTTTCTCGCTTTGGTTTATCGATGAGGATGCCAGTTTCTTTCACTTTTTTCACAAGATAACGAACATACGGAGCTGACGGTGTTTCTCTTCTTCCAAAATCCGTACGCAATTTTCGCACAAATTTGCAACATTACCATGATTTTCAAAGTAATGTCGCAATATTTCCCAGCGTTGTTCTAGCGTATACGCAACCATATTCGTTCAGCGGAAGGATAAAACTAATTATCTGTCAAATCAGACATGAGCTAAGTGTTACCATTCACGAAATAAGCACTAGTTGACAAAAAAAACGTTAGATGGCGGACCCGATACTTCTTACTCCTCTGACAAAGAGCCGGGCATGTACCCAGCAAGTGAAGGACAGCCTTCTCCTCTTCCTCATCCCTGCAGCTTTTGCAGAAATCATTAGCAAGGTATCTAAGTCCAAAGCGCCTCGCATGGGTACCCATAATGGGTAATGACCCTTACAACCACAATGAACGCGTTCCCTTGGAGTTTAACCAGACCCTTTGTGCGCCCTCCATCCAGCCTTGGCCAGATTTTACACGCCGTTCTACTTGTGTCTGTTCGTAATCTCTTAGAAACCGTGCATTCTACCTATTTTTCTTATCACCACTGTTTTAATATCACATTCAGTTTAAAATGCAACACAGTGGCATTTCTCTCTTTCTATATTTTTTCTATGTTGTAGTTGATGTTGTTGTTGTTTTTATTTTTATTTAAAAAAAATGTTTTTCATTTCTATGTTTAACTAATTTATATGCAGTTATGAAATAATCATTAAATTCAACTCAACTCAACTGAACTGAACTCAACACAACTCAACTCAACTCATCTCTGCATAATGTTTTCCATGTTGACGTTTTTGTTTGTGATTCTTGAGAATAAAATTATCGTTCTTGTGCTTGTTTTCTTTTATTTTTTTTAATTTTTTTTTGTTTTTATTTGTGATCATTCGTTTTTCCTTTTATTTGTCTGTTTATTTTCTACAAAATAAACAAATTATTCTGATGTTGTTGATTTAAACTCTCCATCTCTCCCTCTCTGGTCTTCGTGTGTATTTGTCTGGTTATTCAAGTGTATGAATGAATGAAGAATCAGTCACATACAAACGGAGGGGAATATCATAGAAAACAACATACAACTGATTTGAATATTTTTTTTATAATCTTTTTTTAAAGTGACAGTTACGAGTATGAAAAAAATATTCTCAAAAAACAAAAATAATTTTCATTTCTATTATTCATCTGTGTTTGTGGTTATAAAAATCATACTTTTTTTGGTTTTCTTTTTTAAGCTTTGTAGCCAAAAGATATTAACTTACAGAGGAAAAGAGAGGGGGTTATAATAAATCCAAATAGATGACACTATTCATGTGTGTTATACCATATATTGACATACATATATTTATATGTATGTATATGAAAAGAACCTGCACATACATAGCTTCGCATACATGTCTAGTGGTAAGCAGGTAAGATTATCGATAATTTGTTGTTTGTTGGGCAAATGCCATGAATGGGAGTTCCTTCAAATCTGTAGCTGATGAAATTTGCCAGAATTCCCGATCATAATAAGTGATAATTTGTTAATCCCGACTGTAAGATTTTTAATGCCTTTATCCTTGGTATTTAAGATGTGGCATAAGCATGTATACCATAGCTGGTGGGCCTATTTCGGATTCGGAATCTTATATGATCTTCGTTAACAGTCAGGCTACCCTAAAGGCCATACGTACGTAATGTAATTGGTCATTACAACCCTTGAGTCAGGGTTACGACCTAGTTTCTCACACCACTTACATATGTTGTGTGTGTTAATTTTATACATGAGTGGCGGGACCTATAGTTTAAAGTCGACTCCGAACGACAGATTTTTGAGAAACTTTTAATGGCAATTTTATTTACTTTCCGAGTTTCTGCCAGAAATCTGCTGAGGATCAACTAATTGTAGTAGAATTAGCCCTAAAGGCCATTGCGCGAATTCGCGACTGCAAGGAGTGGTTAAGGAGTTTTGGACCACACCGAATCCATCTATGCTGGGTGCCGGGTCATAGTGGAATACTCTATAATAAGACGGCGGATGCTCTTGCCTTTCTGGGGGCGATTAATAGTTGATCCTAATCCCCCAATCTGCCACCTCTACGGCCTCATCAATGGATAAGTCAGGGGAAAGATCAGAGGCGTTGGGGGAATTGATCCGGCTTTTGTGTTTTTAGTTGTCTATGGCCTGCTATAGAAATTATAAGGTTTGATAAATTTGCTTCTGGGCTTGGATAAGGCCAGTTTAAGGTTAGTTATTGGGTTTATTACGGGGTACTGCGAGATCCCAGCCGGACTATTGCAGGGTAAGCTGTGATGAGGAGGATTTGGAGACTATCAAACACCTCCTCTGTAACTGTTCAGTCCTTAGTAGATTGAGGTTGAAGAAGCTTTGCCTGGGACTTCTTTGAGGGTTTGAATTCTGTGTCGACAGCCGACATCAAGGCTTTCCATAGATTCATTATTAGTTTGAGCTGGTTGAGAAATGCTAGGGCTTCAATAAAATATTTGCGCTCTCTTGTGTATATTGTTAGTCTGTGTAATTCCTCTGCTTACTTATTCTCCCTTTCCTAGTTCCTCTCCTTTTTTCCTATCCTCTATTATCCTCTTCCCTTTAGGACGTTTGTGCAATGGGTAAACTTGGCCTACGGGTATTGTACTTATCTCAACAGACAAGTACACGTCCTCTAACCCTCGTACTCACTCTCTCATTGCTCTTTCCTCGGTGATGGTTTTTAATTACCAGTCTCTGGTGCAATGCTTTGCAGTTGATGCTGATGGAACCTATAGTAAGATCTATTTACTCATGGTTTCGGCCTGGTTTTCAAGCGGCATCACTCTCTACTGCGTAGTTTAGGTGTCTTCTCAGTACAGGTCGAAACCTAGGACAACTCTTGGCTACTGCTACTCAACTATCTTTCTGCATAAGAGACTTTGCCAGTATAGCCAATTGAATCCTCTTGTACTACAATTAGATGATTTTTTCCTTCGTAAAGGCTGATTTGATAATAGTCTATTGCTCTCTATAGATCTTCTTAACTATCACTTTATTTTAATTTTCATTACTTTCTTGCGAATATAGTCGTCGCCAGTTATTAAGCCCAAATATTTGACAGACTTTAAAGAGGTTCCGGTTTAATCGTGGATTCTGCTTTTGTTCGAATACTAATAACAAGTATTTGTTAGCAGCACCCCGAGTGAGCTAGAAGTCCTTGTAGCTGTTAATTTCAAAAAGATCATTCAATAGGTTCACGTGAACAATAAAACGAAAACAAAAACAATAAAACTGCTATTAAAAGTTTCTCAAAAATCTGTCGTTCGGAGTCGATTTTAAACCGTAGGTCCCGCCGCTCATGTATAGAAATAACACACACAACAACATGAGTGGTGTAAGATGCTAGGCCGTAGTCCTGACTGAAGGGTTGTAATGGCCATTTATGTATTTATGTATGTATGAGGCCCTATTTAGCAGTATCAACAGGGATGTTAAATAATCCTCTGTACATGGCAGAATGTACTTTTAAATAGAGACTTTATAAAAAACTAATTTAGTTTCCTTATTTAAATCCCTATTTACTCAAAATTTCTTAAAGAGTTCACAGAGATAAAGATGTTCATTTAAAGTTTTGCTGTACATAGTTTCCTCCTTTTGTCACTTGTGATGCGTATACAGATGGATATTTAAAATTAAATTACCGGCACGCAAATGTATTTCCTTAAAAAAGGAAAAAAACAAGCTGACATGCATAATTTTTTTCAATAATTTTCATTTCATTTTACATACAAATAAGGCCGCTCGTTCTGTACAAATAAAGATGAGTTGGTTGGTTACTTGTTTAACTTTTCTAAGCAACACAACAACAACAGCAACAACATTATGAAAACCAATTTTATTTATTTACATGTTTTGCTGTTGTTGTTTATTTTGTTAAAATCCCATGTTGTTTTTTGTTATTGTTGATGTTGCTACTTTTTCCTTTTTCGTTTTTTTTCTCTGAATGACTACAATGATTATGACGTTTTTTGTTTTTTTCGTGATGTTTTTGGTGTTTTTGGATGACGATTATTATTTTTGATGACTTTGTTTGTGTTGTGTTGATTTTTTCCAAACATTTGATTTGATGCCCATGATTCTTTAGATTTATTTTGACTGGATGGGTTGCGTGTTTGTGTGTGTGTATGTGTGTGTAGGAAAAGTCATGATGTTGCGTACGACGATGACGATGACGATGATCTAAATTTGTATAGACACTGCAACATCCACACATCTTAGCTGAGTTGTATGTAGAAAATCATTCTCATAGAGGAACACTTGTTTTACTTTGTGGCTGGCTGACGAAGGCATAATATGAGCAGCTAATTTAAATAATTTTATATTGTTGTTGTTGTCGTTGTATTTTTAAAAATTATTAAAGGTAGTCGTTGTCGTCTGTCTCTACAAATGACAACAGCAGCAGCAGCAGCAGTAATAATAACAACTACAAGCAGTGTTTTTATTAAATGAATTTTTAATTTAATATGGCAGGCCACTGTTGGCAGACAGACGATGATGATTAGTTTGACTTTTTTGAAGACCTTGTTTCTTTTTTCCAAAATTTTTTTATTTTTAGATTTCCTAGACGATTTTTGTAAGATTGCGTGCAATTGTATGGGTATTGTAGGGCAACAATTATGGAAGAAAATGATTTAAATGATAAGAGAGTTCACAATAATGAATGAATTTATTTTCCATTGCAATTCTTAAGTAAAACTTGGCCATAGTACTGGAAGTCTATTACTGGCTAGAAAAATGTTTTTGTAGCAATTCTTTGATTCTTCTTTCAACAGTGGATATCAGATTATAGGATCACAAAGGTGTAATACAGAGTGCACATGGGTACCGGGACATAGAGACATTCCGTGTAAGTTTAAGTTTAGGTTAGAGGACGTGTACTTGTCACCTAAGACAAGTAAGCTCCAGTTGACCCATTGTACAACGTCCTAAAGGTGAGAAGATAATAGGGGAGGTAGAGAAAAAGGAGAGGAAGTAGGAAAGGGAGAATAAGGTAGCAGAGGAATTACACAGACTAACAAAACACATACAAAAGCGCGACTACACTATTGAAGTCCTAGCACTTCTCAACACTTAGCTCAAACTAATAATGAATCCATGGAGAGCCTTTATGTCTTTATGGCTCTCGATACAGAATTCAAATTTTCAAAGAAGCTCCTGCCAAGGGTCTTCAACCTCAATCTACTAAGGGCTGGACTGTTCCAACTCCTCCTCATCGCAACATACTCTACCATAGTTAGGCTGGGATCTGTTCCAGGTCCTTGTCAGCGACCCAATCTCGCAGCGTCCCATAATAAACCCAATAACTAACCTTAAACTGGCCTTATCCAAGCCCAGCAGCCAACCTGTTCTTACACTGTCTATAGCAGGCCATATACACCTAGAAACATAACAACCCGATCCATTCCCCTAACTCTTCTGCTCTTCCCCCTGACCCATAAGGCCGTAGAGGTGGCAGATTGGGGGATCAGAACCAGCTATCACATCGCCCTCAGTAGTGAACGCAGGGCTCTGCGTGTAACTGCAGTGCGGATGAACTTGGTCAGAGAGGGCACGATCATCGAACTCTGTGGTGAATTCTTGACATTGTGGATGCCTATCTGTACCTGCAGGCTTATAATTGCCAATGTAATCGTGACAGCTTTGGACACGGCAGAACGGCACCTAAAATATGGCCAAGACTGAATAAAAGTCGGGAGGCATCTCTGCTTACACTTCTGAGAAGTAGGCTTAGCACTATTGTCGTGGTTATTACGGGGCTTTGCATTATAGGAACGAATGCGAGGTGTATTGGTCTTGGACACTTTGCAAATGATTTCTCTAGCAGCTGTGGAGATGAGGAGAAGGATCTGACTGCTCCTCAGCTACTGTGTACATGGCCGGCACTTAGGCTGAGGAGAAAGAGTCACCTGAGTGCCTACTATATGGAGGATCTGAATGAACTCTTATGCATTGATGTTGGCAATCTGAGTCGCTTCATTGGAAGTTCCTAGTGGTTCCTGGATTAGGGGAAAATGTGAAACTGTAGTATCACAAAGGGCATTGTGTAAGGCTTAAGTATGTTCGCTCAAAACTTCATTGAGGGGACAGCCATTGATACCTGCCTACCTATGTTATATAGAGTGAGAGATCAGAACCCACGAGGCATTGTTTTATTGTGTTAAATTTCCCACTGTATGTTATGTTTGTTTTTCTTTGAACATTTCCTATTTATTTTACTTTTTTTCCATGACTTTTCTTTCTTTTTTTTGTTATTCTGTTCAATTGCAGTGCATCATCTCGTTGTGTGTGAAACATATTGTAGTCGTGAGTTCTTTTTTTTGTTTTTTTGATGGAAATTGAATTGTAATTATTTGTTTAACAATTAGTTAACATATCATAATTATTGGTTACAACGTTAACATTTTCATTATTGGTTTGGAAAATCGTATGCGAGTGTATTTAAACAACCACTTAACAATACCAACACCCAACGGTAACGTCAAAGCCACGCTGCAGCAATTGTAGCACAAAACAAAGAATGAATTTTGGATGGGAAAACAAACAAAGAAAATTGATTTGTCTTGTACGAAACAAAACAAATTCTTGAAGAAAAAAAAACAAAAAAATAAGAGACTGACAGAAATGAAAAGTCTAAACTATACCGTTAAGTAAATATTTATTCAGGTATTGTCACGAGTTGTTCCTTTCATACGTATGGTGCTTCATGCTTATTGACTGAATCAATATTGAAAAATTTTATTTGTCGTGTCTCGATATCGGGCATAATTGGTGTCACGAGGTGTATATTAAACAATTCCATGATTATTTATTTAAATAGTGTTTCTGTTTCTTTTTCTCTTTCTTTTTTCCATCACTCTTCAGTTTTATTTATTTATTTAAGGTTTTTTTTGTGTATTGTATTGTTTCTTGTTAAATATTTAATTAAATATTTAGAACCTGTGCCATGGGTGCCTATGTGGGTTTGAAAGTGTGTGCCTGTGTGTGAAAATATTTTCTTTTAATTTGTTATTGAGAAATCAATATTTGATTTGTAATTTGAAAATTTTGTTACAACTTAATTAGGTTTTTTATTTTTTTTTTATTTTTTTAATGTTTAAATAAATTAAAAAAATATTAAATTTTAATTTAAATATTCAAAGGATTATTATTATTAGAGCTGTTTACTATTTGATTTGAATAATTTTTACAATTGAATTTTAATCGTAAATTAATTAATTTCATAGGATTTGTATTGTCTTTATATATCTTTAAAGATAAATTGAAATTGCTTTTCAGGAAAAGAAAAAAAAAATAAACATTTTTAAGTATCTTAAGAGTATTGATGGACTCTTATTCTATTGCCTTTAAAACCTTACTTCCTCGTACACTGAACCTAAGTACACTATTCCCGCATTTGACAATATATTACGGGTACAAGATTTCTTTTCAATATCGCTGTAACATTTGAAGAAGATTTTGAAACGATTTTACGCACTATTCTATGATAAATTCGATCTAGATGCTGTGATACAACTTTCTCAAAACTCTAGCAACTCTCTTTTATACTATATGCATATTACTTTCGACTATTACTTGCCGTCGACGTGAGGCAATGGTTTAAAACCCAGGTCAGACATATCCAACAAAACGAAATATGAAAAAATACTTCATCGGCGACTTCCTCTCAGCAGATTTCTGACAAAAACTCTGGGAGTAAATATAATTGCCATGAAAAGTTTCTCAAAAATCTGTCGTTCGGAATCGTCTTTAAACAGTAGAGTCCGTCATTCACGTATAAAAAAAATAACACCCGCAACATAAGTGGTGTGAGAAGCTAGGGTCTAATCCTGACTGAAGAGTTGTAATGGCCATTTATGTTTGTAGGCTCTGATAAGAAATGTATTCGAAATACCCTCGACCGATGTCTGTAATTCCGTTGAGCCTTATGTAATTACCAAAATTTTTCATTTAAATTAGATAAGAAGGCCGTAGTCTAGTAGGTAGTATGTTGGCTTATTAGACAAAGGCCATCAGTTCAACCCTTGACTGAGACATCTCGAATAAAACGAAATGATTCCCTGTTAGAAGTTTTTTGGCTAAAAACTCCGAGTGTAGAAAATTGTCCTGTGCTCTAAAATCTGTCGCTAGGAGTCAGAGATCAGCAATGAGTATTCAAAAAGATGAGTACAATCGAATCATACTTATAATTTCAGATACTTATACGCATTCATACTTATTTTAATATCATGGAACCTCTACTCATAATCAAAGTTGGAAGTACTCATCATATTCATACTTAACAACACGTATGATGTTGTTGATTACGACTCTCCATAGCTCAACAAATATGTACACAAAGCACAAAATAAGTATGAATCTCGTACGAACACTAAAATACTCACCAAAAAGGTTGTGCGTTTGTGCTCGGCTTGCTGCTCTGTCTTTTTTCTTTTTTTGTAAATGCCTTACAACAACTAAGGCTGTAAATTTTGATGAATGATTCGAGTCACTCGAATCGTTTATAAGTATTTTTCTAAAGTTATGAATCTAAATGAGTAGAGGCTTATGAATCAAATATATTTCGAATGGTATGAGTTTGATGTCAACGTTGTACGCATACTCATTGCAACCTGTAAATCAATCAACGTTGTAGTGAGTATGAATGAATAAGTTGACTCACTTATATTCACAATTTCATGTGTGCTTATGAATAGCGAAAAAACGATTCATTGTTGATCTCTGTTAGGAGTCGACTTTAAACTTGTTGTTTCTCACACTCATGGATAAAATTTTAACATGCAACATGGGTAAAGTGAGAAGTTAGGTTATAAACCTGACTAAAGGGTTGTAATGACCAGCTATGTGAGTTAAGTAAGACACTATGTTTTATTAATTTCATTAGGAATATATACAACGCAAAATCCCACCAATATGTCCTCGAATGCAATCAGGGTTAGTTGTAGTTCAGACAAGGCCAAGCCATTCATAACTGGATATAAGACGTGAACAATAATAATTTTAAAATTGCTAAGTAGATACAGGGAGAATCCAAAGAAACTGTACATTATATATATATTAATAAATGAACGTTATTTTTATATTAAAATTGTTTCATTAACAGTTTTAGAAATTGAAACAAATAAATAAAATTCAAGAAATTTCGAAATCTTGTCAAATTTTTTCGGGCACTTTCCTTAAATGGTAAAAATTGAGTTTGGTGATTGTTAGAATTTTATACATAGTTTACAATTTCTTTTGAAACTCGCACTATATGTACCCCTCTGGCGACAGTGGCCGATAATTATATTCTCTAAGTATTCATAGTTTCGTACAATATCTGCCGCTGGATAATTTTTTCTTTTTAAATTTAAAATTAGCTTCCATCATGGGTGCCATTTTTAAATTTATAGAAATAACTTAAGACGCGATGCAATGTAAATTCTTATAATTTCGTTATAAAATCATTCTCTATTTCTTGTCTTCTATTTTTAGAAAATAGAACTTTTGTAATCCGATATGGTTATTAATATAGAGGGCGTTATACTCTATAAATATAGAAAACACGTCAACATTGCTTATTCGTTTACATAGATCAATACGATGTGATCATTTACACTTCAGTTTCATTACAATTTATTTAAACAAAATCTATGAATGATTGCAACTTAATATGCCATAGCACCGAAAAAATAAACACACAGCGACAGCGAGAGCGACACTCGGTCTTTGTTTGTATGCCTTGTGTTATAAGTTGCTATGTGTTGGCATCAATTAGTTCTGGTTTACATGAGGCATAAAGAACGAATTGACGCTGTCTTACTATGTAGTGTGTGTGCGACTGTCAACACAAGTGTTTGTCTTTGCCGTCTAAACCGATTTATTTGTCTTCAACACTTCAATGATCTGGCGTTGTATACAATATGGTTCGTATACATGGTCCGTATAACCATGTTGGTGGTGTTGTACGGGAACAATTATAATTATTATGAAAATAAATTCGGTTTTTTTTTTGTTAAACAAATAATGGCGATTAGGAAAGGGCCTTTAAAAGCTTTAAAATATTAAAAACACAAATAATGGAAACGAGTAATAAGAAAATGATGAAGAAACAAAAAAACGCCGTCTGTCATGTCAAATTCAAGCATAAAAAAAAGACGACCACACCCTTTAATTGAGTGACTTGACTACGTTGCGGTTTTGTTTAGCTGGGTCCATGGCTCTAAATATGTATGTATGTACATATGTATGTAGGCAAAACCACAATTATTTTGTAAACCATTAATGCTACAAGTGTGTCATTTCTTATTGGTTTGTTTGCCCTGTATTAGTTTTTAAAACAATTTTTCATGAAACCGCATTTAAGAGTATGAATAATTCTATTTCACATGAGTTTAAGATACAAAAGCTGTGATTTAATGATTTTTATTAAACTTACACACACATTCATATGTAATATGTATGCTTACTTGCTAACATAAAATAATTTAAACTTCATCCACCATAATGCCAAGTTTAAGGTGAGGTTTTCTTGGTCAAAACACAGTCGAACGTTTTGATTTATTTTTTTTTGTGTTCATTTTATAAACGCTTTAAATCGTAAATCGTATATGACGGCATGCTTTTAAAATATTCTCTGTAACTTTAATTGTTCGTCTGTCTGTCCTTCTGTCCGTCTGTCTGTCTGCTGGTGTTGATTGTTTTATACCCAAAAATTTATATCTTTTTCTCTCCTTCAAAAACATAAAGTGCAGCAAATTATGTAAAAACTTGTTGTTGTTGTTTTATTCACATACTCCACAGACACACAAACACACACACAGTTCAAGGTTGATTTTAATGTCTTTTTATTTGAAGAAAAATTAAACACTTGAAATACTAAATACTATGTTGTTGTTGTTGTTGTGGCCATTGTTTTCATTCAATAACAAAAAAAAAAACAAAAATTTTTATTTTAAAACAAGGCTATTAAACTTGAAAAGAGCTGTGAAATAAAAGTTAATGAGATTTCTTCTAAGAAAAGCTGCTGTTGTTGACTTTTGTTTGTTGCAAGAATGACAATTTCAGGCGAAAGTATTTTTTTTTATTTTTTAAGGTCAAAAGAAACACTTCTTTTGTGGTTAAAAAAGGTCACAAATTTCTGTATTGGATTGTGGTCATTAGATGAAGTTGTTGTTAAATAAACAAACAAGCCTCAGACTAATTTTTAAAAGAAAAAATTTTTTTAGTTCGTCGCTCTGAAAAATTATGCATTGTTATGGAGTTTTTTTACAACAAAAAAGGATAAAGAGTGCATGAAAAAGCATGCAGAAGTATTTTTAAAATGTAAGGAAATTACAGTGAAAGAACGTCTTTAAATATCAAACATTCCCCAGGCTGTGTTAGTCCATATCAGAGATCAGCAATAAATCGTTTTTGAACATATGTGAGTCAACAATATTGAAATTTAACTACGTACTCTGATTCATTCATACTTACTACAACGTTGATTTATAAGTACAGGTTGCAACAAGTATGCATACAACGTTCACATCAAACTCATACCATTCGAAATTTGTTTGATTCATAAGCCTACTCATTCAGATTCAAAGCATCTACAACTGAACAAAATATGAAAATATTTTTAAGTACAGGTTAAGAAATATTTTTTCATATTTTATTTGGGGGAGATGTCTGATCTGTGGTTTGAACCACACTACGTATTAGATTACGGTGACTTCGGGAGTTGAGATTACAGTAGTCGAATAACGATAAGATTCTTAAGTTTTTTAAACTGAAGTTTCGAATGTTTGGGTGGCATGGGCATCTTTTTAGAATATTTTATAGCCGATAAAACGTATGTGAAATCGCTACAGTTTAGTAGGTAGTGTGATGGCTTATTAGACACCAGGTCAAGGATCAAACTCAAGTCAGAGATTTCCAACAAAACGAAATATGAAAAATATATATATTCGGCGACTTCCCCTCAGCAGATCTAGGATCGTTAGCGAATATCGCCGCTGTCTCGAGCTTCTCTCGGGGTACTTCACCAGTGTCTCTCTGGTGTGGGTCCCCGGGCACAGTGAAATTCCGGGAAACTGTAGGGCCGACGAGCTCGTCAGAGCTGGTGCGCTCCTTCTGGAAGCCTCTTCTGTTGACTTGAGCATGCCACTTGCCTCGGTCTAGTTGACCATTGCGCGGAGGTTCTTTCGGGAACCGCCGACCACAGTGGCCGTGCTTACAGGTTATTGCGTCATTGGCAGACACGCGGAAAGAATGAGGTTCCCTTTCAACGACTTCTGCCGTGGATGCAGGTCCACTGAGGAAGAGGAGACTGTTGTTCACTTTCTTTGCCAGTGCCCGTCTCTTGCTAGGTGTAGATATAGGTTATTTGGCTCCCCATTCCTTGTTAGCTCAAAGGAGCTATCATCTATTGACATCAAGGATATAGCTTCGTTCATCAAACTTTCTGGCTGGTTTTCCAGTGCGGCGTAGTCGTGCTTTTGTTGTGCAGCCCTTGCGCTGACCAACTTCTTCATTTTCCTTGATTTTGGTGGAACTTGGTTAGTACAGGGACTGCGTTCACCCGTGGCATCACAACGGGCCGCTATGCATGTTCAAGTGAGCTTTGTGATAACAGAGCTACCACTCCGACCTAACCTAACCTAACCCCTCAACAGATTTATGGCAAAATCTCTAAGAGTAAAAAAGAAATTGTCATGAAAAAGTGTCTCAAAAATTTGTCTTTCGAAGTCGACTTTAAACTGTTGGTCCTCATGTGTAATATTAACACACACAACACGCTTTAAGTTTTTACTTTTTAAAAATGTTTAAAATAATAGAATAGAATAAAATAAAATAGAAATAAATTTGTGTTTAATTTTAATGAAAATTCCTTATTATTCGCACAATTCTGTGTGGCGCTGTTCACAACCTGATGTAAACAGCAACAATTGCTTTTCTTTGTTATTCATCTGTTTATAGCCTTTGCATAAACAATAACAATTACAAGACAATTGTTCGACAGATATTCGTAAGGGAGATCTTCAAACCACTATTACTCCCTTCAAGAGCACGGCGTCTTCACACAAGACTGACTGAATTTTTACTGACTGTGTTGCCTGGTTTGCCTTGCCTTTTATATGGCAGAGTAAACAGTCTGATGAATGTTCTTGAAAGCGAACGTTCATATTTGCAAATTTTAAGCTCTTTTTCAAATAACGGCCACCGTTATTTTATTTTCCCAATGCCTAACCCTTTATTTATTTTCGTTTCAACCTATAATTCATGTTTTTATATGCCTTTTAATTTGTATTTTCTGTGCTTTTTTCCCTCTGGTTGTTGCAAAAAAAAAAAATATAAAATTTTAGTTTTTATTTCAAATGTTTTATTCGCTTCCTTTTTTCTGTGCACCCTTTGAACGTGTGTCTGCCTATCTAAGTAAGCCTTTTTACATTCAAACATTTAACTATTGACCACTGAACTAATAAACTACAAAAGGATGAGACGTTGGAAGAGTAAACGAAATGCACACAGAAATCATAAAAGACTGATAATTTATGAGCTCAATTTCATATTTTTTGGGGAGTCTTCTGCCACAACTGAAGCTGACTGCTGTCTGGTATTGGCATTAAACTCTGGTGTTTTTCTAAAGAGTTTTGTTGTTTCAAATGGCGGAGAAAAAAACAAAAAACTTTGTTTTCTGTTGTAGGTTTGAAGAATTATTTTTTTTGTTAGTTTCTGCAGTTTGGTATGAAAATAAAAAATAAAAATAAAAAAACTGAAATAAAATGTGTATTTTGTTTTAAATTTTATGCCGGCATTTGACTTTTTGATTTGTAGTTTTTCTCTCCTTTATTTTTTTTTATTCACATTTTAAGCTGTTTGTTTCAAAAGTTTTGTAGGTTTCTTTCTCAGTACCATTTCAGAAACCATTTCAGAAACGTTTATGCCCTCTAAAAGCTGTGTTTTTTTTTGTATATAATTTTGTGTTTTGTGATACATATTTATTTGTCTGCAAAAAAAGCAAAAGAATTTAAACTCATATTTCAATATGTTTTTTTATTTTTATTTTTTGCTTAAAGATTTCATATGAAATGCTCCAAAAAAAAAAAGAAAAACAAAATTTTTTAAATTAAATCGTTAAATGCTTGTTAGGCAATACTGTGTGTTAGTTTTTATCTTTATAGTTCTCTTGAAATGATAAATAGCCAATACAATAAATAATATTTAGCCATCTGAAGGTTAAAGCATATTAAAGATGGAGGGATTTTTTAAAGCATTCTCGCATATTATGGTTATGCAGTTACAGATAAAGAAATATAAAATAAAATGTGGACAAAATGATAGAAGGTTTATTGTGAAGGAGAGGAATAAATCTTTGTTAATGCATATACATATACTACATATACATCCAGATCCAAGGCCAAGTACCTTAAGACTTTCATGACAGATGCGGTCAAAAATGCCTGAAAATAATGATCCGATAAACATAGCATATTTGGTTCCCGTTGATATAGCTAGTGATAAGCTAGGTCGCAATCCTGACGGAAGGATTTTAATAACCAATTATGAATGTGTGTGTGAAGTCGCCGTAGTCTAGTAGGTAGTGTCTTGGATTATTATACGTAAAGCCAGGGTTCGAGCCCCAGGCCAGACATCAACAAAATACAAAAAGTATTTCTTCAGCGACTTCCTCTCAGCAGATTTCTGGCAAAAACTCTGAGATTAAATAAAATTGCCATGAAAAGTTTTTCAAAAATTTGTCGTTCGGAGTCGACTTTAAACTGTAGGTCGCGCCACTCATGTATAAAATTAACAAACACAACATAAGTGATGTGAGAGACTAAGTTGTAATCCTGACTGAAGGGTTGTAATGACCAATTATGTATATATGTATGTATGTGTAATATTGCCATATGAAAGTAAAATTATTTGAAGATCGCTTCAATAGCAGCTGTAATAATGAGCATCAAGACTGGAATTGTGACTAAGATCGACCTTTACTTTGCTTCTCCCCAAAAAACTATTTAAATGGAGTCAAAGCCTATACTCTTAGAGCCCAATGGGCTGAACCAGAATTAAACGCGTCTGTCAACAGATGTATGAGATCGCAAATCGTATGCTGTATGGTATACATTACTTTTGGAAAAGAAAGATATGTAATCATCGCACTGTACCTTTGTCTCATTGACAGTGTGTTGGAATTTTCATCCGCAATTTCTTTTAGCAGCCTGATACACTCGATGTCGTAGAGTCTACCTTCTCATTCTTTACTAATGATTTACCTTCTGGCAATGTTTTCAAGTTGAGCAATGGAAAATAATCGATGGGAGTTAAATACGGCTAACCACGCATCATCACTCTTTAACTTATTGATTGAGGTCAACATAATTAAGATATGAAGTCTGTGGTAAGTAGTGTGTTGGGTTGCTCTGTCAGCTCTGTCATCTAGGACAAACCGAAATATGAAAAGATATTTGTTCTTTCGGCTTCTTATCAGCAGTCTTGTAAAAAAAAAACTGAAAGGGTAAATAAAATTGCTATGAAAACCTTCTCAAATCTGTTGTTCATAGTAGACGTTAAACTGTGTGACATTAAAGGATTGTAAAGGCCAATCCAATTTGAAAGCAAACACTGTAAAATGTCTTAATTTCATACTTTAAGCTTAGCAACGAGTTGCATAGAACTAATTGAGTTTTATTTCTCCTTTGTGAAGGCAATCAATAGAAATCATTCCACATGCAGTTCAAAAACAGAAGCCATGATCTTGCCTATGTATGAAACTGTTTTTCAATTCTACAGAAACGATTTTGCAATCCTGTTCTCTGATATGGCTCTCGTATTGAGCATGTAAGTTCGTGGTAGAGTGGCCAATGCATTCCATAATGCACTAAAGATGTAATACGTTCTATAGCCTCATGGTACGTATGTGGAACTCTCTTTTTGTAGGTTTTTCTTTTTAAGTTGTACAAGTCGAATATGCAGAATCGATTTTTCTAGTTGTAATACAATGAATTGAAGTCGCCGTAGTCTAGTAGGTAGTGTGTTGGCTTATTAGACGTAAAGCCAGGGGTCGAGCCCCAGGCCAGACATCAAGAGAAAATACAAAAAATTTTTTTTCGGCGACTTCCTGTCAGCAGATTTCTGGCAAAAACTCTGAGAGTAAATAAAATTGCCATGAAAAATTTTCTCAAAAATCTGTCGTTCGGAGTCGACTTTAAACTGTAGGTCCCACCACTCATGTATAAAATAAACGCACACAATATAAGTGGTGTGAGAAACTAGGTCGTTGTACAATGGGTCAATTCGACCTCCGGGTACTGTACTTGCCTTAATTGACAAGTACACGTCCTCTAACCTAACCTAACCTAATACAATGCTCACTATATCGGCCTTGTGCTGATTGTATATTAACAACATACCACATTTCGATTTAAAACATATGTATGTATGTTTTATTGAGTTTCCATTTTCACCAAAGCGACTTTTCTCAAAATACTATGTTCACCTACCTGCACACCAGGGTGACTATTGTGATTACCAATCCATTACACGTTAAAGAGTTGTATTCAACTTTTATTATATAAAATAATAAACTGCCTTTAAATAATTTCCTTTATTACTTCTTCCAATACTTTATGTGTCTTTTGCCTTACTACTGCCACCAAAATGTCATATTCTGTGACCAGCTTAATTAATTTCATTGCCTTTGATAAGCTAATTAATGTGTTTTTAATTCTATAAATATAATTCAACCCCCTCTTCGCCAGAAAAAATGCAAATTTTAATGAGAAACAGTTTGAACATTATTTTGACAACTTATTTCGATGCGCGATACAAAACAAAAACCAATAATAAACCATTATGCCCGAAAAAACCCGGAACAAAACGTACAATACGATGATCAAAAGTGTTGATATTTCTCAGTTACAAACATATCAACACCAGCGAAGCGTTACATACCGGCATTGGTCATAAACAGCTATGTACGTACGTACGTACCAGCAGCTATAAAAGAGCACAACACTAATACCAACCATACATACTCGTATACATGATATGAGTATAGGATTATGCCTGACATTGTTGCAAGTACATGCATGCATGGTATAGCAAGCAAGCAATCAAAAGAGGGAAAAAACAATAGCAACAGCAACAACAACAAAGTAAAATGTATGAGTGTGTGTGTGTTTAATAAATAAATAAATTTCAACGTTTATTAACCTTTAAACAAAATGCAATACATCTCCTACTCTTCTTACTCCTCCACCATTAAGGAATTGTGTTGCTATTGTTCTCCTCGTCTGCCTGATAGTAGAGTAGAGGTTTCACTTACAATTAAATAATTTTGTCCCCAGAGCAACAACAAAAACATTAAAAAAATATACACAATCAAAGAGAATTTTTGTAGTGGAGAGTAAGAAAAATCATGAAAAATAAAATGAATTGAAAAAAAAAATCAAATGTTTGTTGTTATTTGTAGATGAGTTTAGTTTAAGTTAAGTTAAGTGTCACATAGTAAATGTATATGTTGCATGCTGCATGTTGCATGCTGTTCTTTAAAAGTGGTCACTCAATAATTATTTTTTACAAAATGAGCAGAAAACCCGGAGAGAGAAAAAACGAAAAGAACTCAAAACAAACCCGCATTGACAACATGATTGTTGTAAATTGAAATTGATAGATTCTTTAAAAAAACACACACAGA
Organism: Sarcophaga carnaria; assembly: GCA_958299815.1. Classification (NCBI taxonomy): domain Eukaryota; kingdom Metazoa; phylum Arthropoda; class Insecta; order Diptera; family Sarcophagidae; genus Sarcophaga; species Sarcophaga carnaria. The sequence continues at coordinate 121,716,031 of OY283153.1, read as the reverse complement.
ATTAAAGTTTAAACTGGCATATGAATGCCTATAAATTATTATGCTAAATGAAGTGCCATATACGAGTACATACACATATACACGCTGTTCTATTGTTTTTAATCAGAATCTATTTCAATTGTTTCCAAGAAACGAAATCAGTAAGGCCTGATTAAAAGGAAACATTTTTAAAGAGGAATGCATCACACAAAGTCTTCCAAGAAGGCTGGAAAGATAACAGTAAACGATTGTCGCTGTAACGCCTTAGCCTTAGCATTCTAATAACAGATAAAGATGTTGAAATAAATAATAAAAAAAAATTGTTGAATTGTCAAATTAGTTTTCAAAAAATTGTTGCTGTATCTTGATTAAAATGTAGTAAAACGCAACGAAATATAGCGATTGCGCTGGGTATGCTATGGGATTGAATGAAAATGAACGGTAGGTCTTTCAATGGTCAATTATCAGAGAAAACAAAGGCCATGGAAGACTGAAACTTCGCTAGAAGAACCAGTTGGAAGAAGACGAAATACTCCGTAGTATTCTAAATTAGAGGGCGTATGCAGAAGATTGAAGTTTTTGGAAATTATATCGACAACAAGTTGTAGAACTACCTTTAGAAGATAAGTAATTAATAATATGTATACATACATAATTGGTCATTACAATCCTTTAGTCAGGATTTCGAGTTTCTCACACCGGTATCTACAGTTTAAAGTCGAATTCGAACGACAGATTTTTGAGAAATTTTTCGTGGTAATTTTTTTTATTTACTCTCAGAGTTTTTGCCAGAAATCTGCGGAGAGGAAGTTGCCGAAGAAATACTTTTTGTATTTTGTTTTGATGTCTGACTTGGGGCTCGAACTGTGGCTTTACGACTAATAAGCCAACACACTACTAAGGCGCCAAAAGCGATAAGCATTTGAAGGAACTGAATACCGTACTGATTAACCAATTAAGGTCTTTACGCCAGTTTGTGGACAACGCCTTTTCTTACTGTAGTCCTTTAAGAACGATGAAAATCGCAGTATTATACATAACGATGCAAGGAACTATGCAATGTTTACTCACTTTTATGTGGTCTCAACAAGACGGTATCGAATGATACACAACACACGATGCCATTAACATATTGATGGGCAAGATAGGTGATCAATTAATATCTCGTTTTATAGAAGTCCATTGGCTGCAAAGATCATCCATTGGGAGATATGAAGTCTTTCAGATACAGGGACCATACACTCACAATTCCACCAATTGAAGGCAATAGTGCAACTGTCATTGATGGAACATCGACAGAAAAGGTGGAAGAAGTATTTTAAAAAGGGAGCTGACGATGTAGCCGCAAGTCATATTTACATGAACTAATGATAATGTTTAGCAGTCGCTGTAGTCGCTGTATTTCTACGGCGACTTCCTCTCAGCAGATTTATGGCAAAAACTATGAGAGTAAATAAAACTGCCATGAAATGTTTCTCATAAAAAATTTGTCGTTAAGAGTCGATTAATGTAATGACCAAATTATGTATGTTGTGTATGTGTGTATAACCCGCCAAAACAGATCTGACCAAAGGGAAAACGATTTCATTGTAAACAGTAGCCTGAGAGGAACTAATTCAGATATGTTAACAATTGCAGAATTTTAATTAAACGATCGTCTATTAGTAATTAGCTTTGGCCAATATAAGAGAAATTGTTTTGATGAAAATTTGGTTCTAAACTGAACTAACGAAACAAAATGAAACCAAAAAATAAGTGAAACAAAGCAAAGCTAACACAAAGCATTTAATTTTTCGATTTCAAAGATAAATTGCATCAGGAGTAATTGCTAAAGGCAATACTGTCTATGAGAAGAACTCAGTCGGAAGTAACTCGGCTTCTGATATTCAATACTACATCAATTATTTGTCGTGATTAATTTTTGAAGTACTATACTCCTGTATTCGGAAATAATGCAGCACCCATTTAACGACTTCTGTCGTGGGTGCAGATTCGCTGAGGAAGAGGAGACTGTTATCCACTTTCCTTGTCAATGCAAATATAGATTATTTGGCTCTCCAATCATTGTCACCTTGATGGAGCTATCATCCATTGATGTCAAGGATATAAGTTTGTTTATCAAACTTTCGGGCTGGTTTTCCAGCGTAGGATAATCGTACTTTAAATGTGCAGCCCTTGCGTTGACCAACTTCTACTTCTTCCCTAGTTTGGAGGTACTTGGTCAGTACAGAAGCTGCGTTCACCTATGGCGTCACAACGGGCCGCTATGCGTGCTCAAGTGAGCTTTTGGTGTCAAAGCTACCGCTCCAACCTATCTACCTATTTCTCATACATTTTTCATCGGATTTTGACATCGATGTCAAAGCTAAAGAGAGCCCTTAAAGTCCTAAAATTTTGTGGTAATTTACTGCATAGCAGTAATTTTGAGGAAATATGTTGTAAAGCCTCAAAAAAGGTTTGAAATTTATCATATAAAATTCAACTTGAAGGGAATGATTTAACACCGATGAATTAATGAATTTTAATTTAATTTTAAAATCAAAACTTATACCGCAATAAATTTTCTAAAAATCTTCCCAAAATATTTTATATTTTAGGATTTACTTTAACGTGTTTGATGCTTAATTTTATTTCTTTTGGATTTATTATGCAAAACAATTAAAGCTTTGAAAGATAGATCATTTCTCTTTGCTTACAAGTTTTTACAATGGCCTAAAAGCTGTTGATTATGAAACTGATACTACGTATTTTTTCTCTGTGAGTTTCTTTTTTTTTATTTCGTAATAAATTTCGATTTTCCCATTCTGGTGTAGTATTTATGATCATAATTTCTCATATAAATGTTAACAAGAAAACAATACTTCCTTTAATTAGTCATATGCCAGACAATTAAGAGACTCTCATAAAATCAACATTATATAGTATAACCAACAACCATTCATAAAACTGTTTCCCTGTGTAAACAAAAGGCCTATAATGGGTCTCTTCTACACTACATCGTTGCTTTTGAGGCAAACATTTATCATTTTAGTGAAGTGTATGTAAAATACTTGTATACAGCACACACAGAGTAAATAGTAAGAATAGAAGAAAACAACAAAGTTTTCTTTACATTTTAATGCCTATACTGTCTGTCAACACCCGAATTGCATTGTTTTTGTTTTACCTTCATTGTTTTTAAATACAAAAATAAGAAACAAAAGAGAAAAAAGAATACGAATTTTAAAAGAATACGAGCCATTGTTCTTGAAAAAAGGAGATCTTTTGTAGGTTTTATTTTCAAACATACAACAGAAAACAAAAACTAATTTGTGTAAAAAGCATTACTTCTCTGGCTTTTAGAATAAAACGATTTTTTTTCTGTTTTTTTGGCAATAAATTTAAATAAAATGTTGACAACAATAATAAACATAAATTCGTAACCGCATAAAAGTAAGCCATACAACAACAACAAAAAAGTGAAATAAAATGAAAACCAAGGAGACAAATTACTGGCCAGCCGGCTGGTCTGCAGGCCAAAACAATCAATTCAATCATATACACACAGTAGTCGTTCATTCATTCATTCATTCAGTCATTCACTTATTCAGACAGTCAGTGAAGCAGGCAGTCAGCCAGCCAACCAGCCAGCACATTATAGAAATGATTGTTTGGCAATCAATTGAATTTCTATATGAATATGAGTGCAAAAAACAAAAAAATGTGGAAAAAATAAAAAGGCCGGAAATAGATTCCAAATGCATTTATTATTTCAGTTGATTTCTTCTGATGACATTATCAACGCATCACTACACTTACATCCCCAAAATATAGGCAACCTTGTCAAGGCGTATTAACTTGCAACAAAATATTGGAAAATAATCATCAAATGAAAACACCCATCATACACCATCATCACTCGCATGGTCATTGCCTTGTATACATTATGATCGTGGTTGGTGGCAGGCTTGATGGTTGTATGAACAGTCGTATGATTGTATAGCCGCACGATAACTTGTGTGTTCTTTTTTTTTCTCGAAAAGTCAATCAAATTAATAATTATTTTAATGTCACATCACATCACATCACATCTACAATATAACGAATAATAAAAAATAATTCAATAATTATTGTATTTGATTTGATCAAAACTACAAGTGAATAGGTAAGGAAGTAAAAAAACCATGATATAAAGCCTGGTCGCTTACAATTTGTTAAGCCAGTGTAACGAATGTTGAGGTTTATTTATGCAAAGTGAAGTATTTGTTTAACGTCTTACTATCACAGAAAATAGCAACATAATGTAAAACATTGGTAGGTTAAATAACAATGTATGCGAAATAGGTAGATAGGTTGGAGTGGTAGCATTGATACCAAAAGCTCACTTGAGCACGCATAGCGGCCCGTTGTGGCGCTACAGAATGCAGTCTCTGCACTGACTAAGTTCCTCTAAACCAGGGAAGAAGAAGTTGCGCATTTAAAGCACGACTACCCCACCCTGGAAAACCAGCTCGAAAGTTTGATAAACGAAGCTATATCCTTGATATCAGTGGATGATAGCTCCATCAAGCTGAAAAGGATTGGAGAGCCAAATAATCTATATCTGCACCTGGCAAGAGATGGTCATTGATAGTCTCCTCTTCCTCAACGGATCTGCATCCACGGCAGAAGTCGTTAGATGGGAGCTGTATTCTTTCCGCAAGTCTTCCCATCACACAATGATCTGTAAGCCTGGCCACTGTGATCGAGATGAGCAAGTCTAAGTAAATGGTTAGTGCGCCTTCTATCCATCGAGGGCCAAGTGAGTCTAACGGCTAAGCAGGACTCCTCATTGACCCAGAATAGGTTGGCATCTCGAAAGAATTTTCTTGCGATGTCCAGCTTGACCGAAGTAAGTGGCATCCCCACGTCGATTGAGGAGGATTTCGGAAGTAGCGCACCAGTTCTGGCGAGCTGGTCGGCTTTGCAGTTTCCCGAAATGTATGAGAACTACCACCATATCCTTTGCAAACATAAAAGTTTAAGTTGTGTTGCCTTAATTGGGGTCATAAAATCTAAGCCAAAGTCTAGTATACATTCAAGGCGGACAAGTCGGTACTGCAAAACTAGAGCAGTCTGGAAAACAATATTGTCCACTGTCATAAGGAAATTTCATTCAAAAAACTTATCGCTGACTTTAATAAAGGGCAGAAGAGTACGCATGAGGAAGTGAATTTATAACCGACAACACATTACATACATAATTGATCATTACAACCCTTTAGTCAGGATTTCGACCTTGTTCCTTATACCACTTATGTTGTGTGTATTAATTTTTATACATGAGTGGCGGGACCTACAGTTTAAAGTCGACTCCGAACGACAGAATTTTGAGAAACTTTTCATGGCAATTTTATTTTACTCTCACGGTTTTTGCCAGAAATCTGCTGAGAGGAAGTCGCCGTAGAAATATTTTTTCATATTTCATTTAGTTGGAGTTGCCTGACCTGGGGTTTGAATCGAGGTCTCACGTCTAATAAGCGAGCATATTATCTACTAGACCACGCCGACTTCAACACAGACAACACATTCACCATTTAAAACTGACCATTTTTGCTTTGTCCTCCTGTTGCAGTACTTTATGAAGGAAATGTTCTTTAGAAAGTTCAAGGCAGATTGTAAGTTAAGAATGATTAGAACTCTTTAGTACCCATAAGCCATTCCTTAGGTTTACCGATGGGGAAATACTTTATTATTTTACTTTTCTGCTTTTAATACTCTCAGGATGATGATAAATCTTGGACCCTTGCCTTAGTAGCAAAGATATGATTGAAGCTGTAACAGAAACCTGTTGCAGTAAACATGGTTGGCTGTCAGCGGTCTCATATTAACCATATTAATAAAACTCTGTATCATTACGGGTAAAGATATTCTAAATTACTAAGACCTAGTGGTCCCGACAACTTGCTGTCCATTCAACAGCATTATCGAATATTATATAAAGAAAAGAGCGAGTTATAGTTGACGTAGTCTAGTAGGTAGTGTGTATTTCAAGCATCAGCCCAGCCATCTCGTATAAAACGAAATATTTAAAAATATTCCTTCGGCGACTACCTGTCAATAGATTTCTGGCTGAAAATTCTGCAATGAAAAGTCTTAAAAATCTGTCGTTCAAAGTCCTTTTCAAATTTGTAGTTCCTGTCACTTATGGATAAAATTAAAACATGCAACATGGGAGGTGTGAGAAGCTAGGTTGTAATCCTGACTGAAGGGTTCTAAACACCAATTATGTATGTATGTATGTATGTATATGTGTATGTGACAGCTGCACTGTTGTCTTAGAGTTGTTAGTGGTTGGACTTCTATTATGAACTGAAACTTTGTTATTTGTTAATATTTCATAAAGAATTTTCTAACAAATTTTATGTTTATTATATTCATTTTATTTTTCCTTTTTTTTTTGTTTATTTGTGTCCTTTTGGATTTATAAGGTGTTAAATTGCTACAAATTTAAATGTTTTTTTTTTCATCAACTTTTTTCCTTTCTCCATAATCTCAACTTTTTCCTTTTTGACCATTGACAATGACATTTCATATCAAATTTATTTAAAGGCCAGTGAAAGGCCTGCAGCAGCATATCTTTCATTTCATGGCCCTTGTTTACTCTCTTGCCATGTATAAGAGTAAAAGTTTTGTTTGTTTAAATTAGAAATGAAGGTTTGTTTATATTTTTTTCTTTATTTTAATTTTAACCTTTTAAAAAAGTTATAATATTATGACGTATTAATATTGTGAAAACATTAATGTCTTAAAGGCTTTGCGTGCTAATTTTTAGTTGAAGGCTTGAAATCTATAATTGCTCATCAGTTCAAGGTTTTCAAATAAAATTTTATGAAAAAAAGCTGGCATAAAATTAATATTAAATTATTATTTATAATTTATTTGTATATACATACGTATGGTGTGGAGTGTTTGGCTGTGTTTTTTTTTAGGAAAAAAATTAAATTTTAAAAATTCCAAATTGCCTCAAGTAAAGTTTTAAATGGATTAATACCCATAAAAGTTATGAAAGATTTTAGAGAATTGAAACAAAAGCCTAGTGATTATAAAAATAAGCATGAATATGAATTTAACACAAAGGAAACAACGAAATTTTTTAATTTTCAGGTCCTCTCGAAAGATCTGGCTAGTGCCACATCAATCTTAGTGTTCTCAAATATTAACTTCTGCACCATGGATGGTCGTAGTCGTCATAGTCTAGTAGGTAGTATGCTGGCTTATTAGACGTGATACTACGATTCAAACTCCAGGTCAGACATCACGATCAAAACGAAATATGCAAAATATTTCCTCGGCTACTGCAGCAGATTTCTGGCAAAAACTCTAAGAGTAAATAAAATTGCCATGAAAAAGTTTCTCAAGAATCTGTAGTTCAGAGTCGACTCATGTATAAATTTATACAAACAGCATAAGTAGTGTGAGAAGCTAGGCTAATCCTGACAAAAGGTTTGTAATGACCAATTGTGTATGTATCTTTACTTTATGGCCTTTTAAAAACCTTTAAAATATGAGCTCGTTGATTGCAAACAAAATAAAAACAAATATTTGTATTTAGTTTTAATTAAAAACCGCACAATTCTATGTGCCACCGTTCACAACTTTATGTAAACAACAACAATTGCCTTGATTTTATTTCTCTGTTTATACCGTTTGCATAAGCAATAACAATTACTAGACAATTGTTCAACAGATCTTTGGAACGGAGATCTTCAAACCATGAATACTCTCTTCAAACACACCGCATCTTCACACAAGACTGACTGAACTTTTACTAACTCAGTTGCCTGCTTCGCCTTGCCTTTTATATGGCAACGTAAACAGTTTAATGAATGTTCTTGAAGTCGAATGTTCATGACTTCGCCTTCTCGAAATCTCTATAAATGAAAACATCATTCATTACTGTTGCTTGTGTATTTTGTTTACATTTATTCTTGTAGTGTTTATTGTTGTATTTTTGTTTACTTGTTTACCATTGTTTCTATGCTGGTGTTTGTTGTTCTATTTTGCAGTACGATAATTTCTAAACAGCTTTGTTTACTGCATTGTTTTGTTTTTGTAGCTTTTGTTTATAATTTTAATGTTAAGCGATGTAAAAGCAAAACACCAGTATCCTGATTTTTCATTTTCATAACAATATGATATAATTTCCATATTCTGCTTAATTTTATGAGTTCAGTACGATTTGTAGAACGTTTCTTAATGAGAAGTCGCCGTAGTCTAGAAGTTAGTGTGTTGGCTTATTAGACGTAAAGCCAGGCTTCGAACCCCAGGCCAGACATCAAAACAAAATACAAAAAGTATTTCTTCGGCGACTTCCTCTCAGCAGATTTCTGGCAAAAACTCTGAGAGTAAATAAAATTGCCATGAAAAGTTTCTTAAAAATTCTCGACTTTAAACTGTATGTCCCACCACTTATGTATAAAATTAACACATACAACCTAAGTGGTGTGAGAAGCTAGGTCGTAATCCTGACTGAAGGGTTGTAATGACCAATTATGTATGTATGTATGTATGTATGTATGTATGTATGTATGTATGTATGTATGTATGTATGTATGTATGGTAGATGTAATTATTTTGAACATAAAATAATTTAGAAACGATTTCAAAATTATTTAAAATTATTGACCAATATTTATCTGTGCAATAATAAAACAATTTCCTTTAAATATGTCTTTCCATTTCCCAATATAAACTGCTATTCGACCCGTATAGCAACAAACTTTTAATTTGTGTAACTCCTTAAAAAAAATTTGCAATAAAATTTTATGTGCCCAATAAATTGCAGCAATAAGGATATCTGCTCTACTCAATTATGGTTTCATTTCTTATTTATTTAACAACTTGAGTCAGCAGGCCATAGAAATTTGTTCGTTAGTGGGTATTGTCTTATCAAAACATAATTAGAAAACCAAAGTTATTCTTACTTTTTCTTCTGCTTTTTCATTCTTTTCTAAGGACAAATACAAATCCAATGAAAAACGAACAATAAAAATCCTTAATAAGAAAAACAACAAAAACATTACAAAATAACAAGAAGGAATACACATTAAAACAATATTCAAAAACCATAATTTTCAGTTTTATCTTATAATTCTGTCGGAAAAAAATACAAAACATACGAAGGAAAAAAAATTTATTTTCCATGTTCAATCCCCAATCAAAATATGGTACATTTGGTAACAAGTCTGTTATCATTGATAAACCCAACCAGAGATGCTACAAGAAAAACAAAAAAAAACATAAGAAAATGAACTAATTACCAATACAAACGCACTTAGAGATATATGGCTATGGCCTTAGCATAGATTAACTATGTATGTCTGTGAAGTAAAATAAAACCTGATAGAATTATTGGGAAAAACAGAAGAAGAGAATGAAAAAAAATTGAGAAGATTTAAAGAGATCTTATACGAAAATCTATGAAATTGATGAAGGATTTACAACATCTCTGCTACTTTTTCATGTTTTTTTATCTATTTTCTCCTCTTCTTCTTGTTGTTTTACTCAGTAAAACAATGTCATTTTCTATTGCTCTAGGGCATGCATAAATATTAGTTTTGGGCACTCATATGTGGGTGATTGTATGGGAAAGTCAACATATTAGAAACAGAATTTAGTTGTAGAGCAGAGATCAGCAGTGAGTATTCAAAAAGATGAGTAGAATCGAATCATACTCATAATTTCCTGATACTTATAAGTATTCATACTCATTTTAATATCATGGAACCTCTACTCATATTCAAAGTTTGAAATACTCATCATATTTATACTTAACAATCCGTATGATGCTGTTGTGTTCGACTCTCCGTGACTCAACATATACACGAAGCAACTCAACACGAAGACTCAACATATACTTAACAATCCGTATGATGCTGTTGTGTTCGACTCTCCATGACTCAACATATACACGAAGCACAAAATAAGTATGATAAGCGAACGAACAGTAAAGTACTCACTAAAAGGCTGTGTGTTTGCTCTGCTTGCTACTCTCTCACTTTTTGCAAATACAACAAAACTAAGACTAAGTTTTGATGAATGATTCGATTACAAGTATTTTTCTAAGGTTATGAATCTACATAAATGAGTAGGTTTGTGAATCAATCATATTTCGAATGGTATGAGTTTGATGTCAACGTTCTACGCATACTCATTGCAAACTGTACTTATAAATCATCGTTGTAGTGAGTATATATGAATCAGAGTACATAGTTAATTTTCAATATTGTTGACTCACTTATTTTCAAAATTTATGAGTAGCGAAAATAAGATTCATTGCTGATCTCTGATCCACACCAACTGGCTTATGAATCAAACATATTTCGTATGGTATGAGTTTGATGTCAACGTTGTACGCGTACTCATTGCAACCTGTACTTATAAATAAATGTAGTAGTGAGTATGAATGAATCCGAGTAGTTAAATTTCAATTTTATTGACTCACTTATATTCAAAATTTCATGAGTACTTATGAGTAGCGAAAAAACGATTCATTGCTGATCTCTGTTGCAGATTAGGTAACGAGATGGGTACGTAAGTAGGTAATAGTGGCTGTCCACCAAAAGGATAGATATTGATACCACTTTCCTTAAATTTCTGAGCTTCTAATGAAGCCATTTAAGCCCCCAATGTTCATGCTTTACACATCATTTGGATTAATCTAGTAGAATTCCAAGTGCTTATACTCTCTCTCTCGACTTAATGGTAAGCATATACCCAAAACGTAAAAAACAATTCTCTTCTCTTCCTTGTCTCTTAAGCTACTGCAAAAACTAATTGGCCATGTGGACTAGGATACAATGTCTAGTAAATATTTCCACAACTATACTAAGTGGATTATGGAGTCAAAGTAGTCTTTCCGTGAACCCTAAATCTAGCCTTGAACAAATTAGTTGGCTTTATTGTCCATATCATTCATACATAATTGCTCATTATAACCCTTCAGTCAGTATTACGACTTCGTTTCTCACACCTCTTATATTTCATTTTATGGCAATTTTACTTTTTCCACCAGAGCTTCCACCAGAAATCTGTTGTGAGGAAGTCGCCGCAAGAATATTTTTTTCATATTTCGTTTTGTCTGACCTGTGGTTTGAAACGCGGCCACACGTCTAATAAGCTAACATACTAACTACTAGAATATGACAACTTCATATTTTTGGATTGATAAATATTATTCAGGCTTTGCAGAAAGGAAATCAGCTGATAAGAACTTGTTTGGCCATGACCTTAGTGAACACTGAGCCATTACACCAGAGGGGTTATAACCGACGAAAACATCAAAAAAATTCAAGCAATAATTTTGATTAACGACAAACTGAGCAAGACTGAAATAGCTCAGACTCCAAAGAGCACATGTTATGCATGAATATTTAGGGATTCAGAATGGTTGCCACACGAGCTTTCAATCGCATAAACACCACAACGAATTGAAGATTCTGAGCAGTGTTTGAAGCTGTCCTTTGTTCAGAATTAAAACGATTATCGTCTGATTGAATTGAAAACTGTCCTAAGATGCACCAGTTAGTTTTCAATTTTATGACATACGTAATTTGGGATGCGATTGAAATAAGACTCGTTGCCTACTGTTCATACTGTTCATAGATAAATACACATATAATTGGTCATTACAACTCTTTAGTAAGAAATACGACCTAGTTTCTTATACCACTTATGTTGTGTGCGTTAATTTTTACACATGAGTGGCGAGATCTACAGTTTAAAGTCGATTTCGAACGACAGATTTTTTTGAGAGTTTTTGCTAGAAATCTGCTGAGAGGAAGTCACCGAAGAAATATTTTTTCATACATCGTTTTATTGGAGATGTCTGACCTGGCTTCACGTCTAATAAGACAACGCATTTACTACTAGACTACGGCAACTTCTACATAGTGTTTCAACTTCTACAACGACTGCTACATAGTGTAATTAGAGGGTTTTTTCTACGTTTCAGGACAATTATAGGTTATTTGGCTTTCTTCTTCATAGGGGAGACCTTTAGTACATTTAGACCATTCATGTGCTAAATGAAAGGGTCTTGGGAAACTTATTTTAAAATCCATTCAGATGTTTTTTTGCACATAAGTTGCCTTCATAAAAAGGATTTATACTTTTCGATCTGATTCTCCTTGATTTCTGAATATAAAAAAATTTTCTTTAAATAAGTGAAAGGAAACAAAAGCTTTCTTCGTAGAAAAAATTTTTACTTTATAATATCCTTTCTCTTAATTTTCCGGCACTCATTAAACTCTCGTTAATTTAATTTTTTTCTTTGCCATTTCACTGAAATCAGCAAAAAAAAAATCTAATAAAAAAATGCCTTTTCATGCCTTCTTCTGATGGCATGACCCATATGACTTTTATTTCTGTATTTATGTTATGCTGTGGACAAGAAAAAAAACAGAAACAGTATAAAACTTATGGTCAACACAATTAGTTAATTTAAGGGTCTTATAAATATTTTTTCTATCTCCCCTCCATACAATACAAGATATTTCTTGAAAAAAATGTCAACATAATTCTCTTTTACTGGTTCTTAAGACAAGTTTTTCTAACTGCTTTTACATACCCTGGTCACTCAACGCCTCTTCCTTATATTTTTCGTTTTCTTCTTACTTTTTTTTTTGTTTTTTCTTTAACATGTAGGGGCTCATATTGCCCAAAAACATGGGTAATTAAAAATCTTGATAAGGAAATTTGTAGATATTTTCCTTTTTTTTTCTTCAAAAAAGAAACAGAAACAGAAGATACAACACAATATAAGATTAACATTAAAGACGTTTAAATATATTTGTATGTATGTTTATATGTATTCAAGAAATATAAAATGTATTGTTTTTTTATCTCAAATAAGTTTTTATTTTTCGTTGCTTTGCTTTTGGCCACCACTGTTTGTGTGACAGTGTTATAAGATAATGTGACAATATATGGAAATATTTATTACAAGAGTTTATTGTAGCTTTAATTGTTGTTTTTGCCTATTTTTATCTTATTATTGTGCTGAATTGTAGTCGTTATTAAGACCAGGATATCGTTTAGCTGGCTAATGTTTAAGTCTAAAAAAAGAAGAAAACAGCAAGAGGACATAAATGTTTTGTACTTAAATGAAATTTAATTAATGGTAGTTTTTAATACCCCCACACTACTACACATACATATAAGGTTACACACATAAATAAAATTCACAATACCAAGGAGCATACATATATCCACTTCAACTTCAAATGATTTTTTGGATAACTGTGCTAAATCCAGAACAGAGATCAGCAATGAATCGTTTTATTTTTGCTATTCATATGCAATCATGAAATTTTGAATATAAGTGAGTCAACAATATTGAAATTTAACTATGTACTCTGATTCTTTCGTACTCACTAAAACATTGATTATAAGTACAGTTTGCAATGAGTATGCGTACAACGTTGACATCAAACTCATACCATTCGAAATATGTTTGATTCAGAAGTCTACTCATTTAGATTCATAACTTTAGAAAAATATTTATAAATGATTCCAGTGACTCAAATCAGTCATCAAAATTTACAGTCTTAGTTGTTGTTGCATTTAGAAAAAAATAAAAAAGACAGAGCAGCAAGCAGAGCGAAGAGTGTTCGTATGTCAATCATATTAATTTGTGATTCTTGTAAGTGTTAAATCATGGAGAGTCGAAATCAAAAACATTATACGTGTTGTTAAGTATGAATATGATGAGTAATTCAAACTTTGAATATGTGTAGAGGTTCCATGATATTACAATAAGTATGAATGCGTAAAAGTATCAGAAATTATGAGTATGTTTCGATTGTACTCATCTTTTGAATACTCATTGCTGATCTCTGATCCAGAAGTCCTTATGATGTCATTATGTAAATTATTCTTGTCTTAAACACTCAATACTAATTTCTCTACATATATACATAACATAATGGGTCATTACAACCCTTCAGTCAGGATTACGACCTAGTTTCTCACACCACTTATGATGTGTGTATTAATTTTATACAGAAGTGGCGGAACCAACAGTTTAAAGTCGTCTCCGAACAACAGATTCTTGAGAAATTTTTCATGGCAATTTTATTTACGCTGAGAGTTTTTGCCAGAAACCCCTGACCTGGGGTTTGAACGAAGGCCTCACGTCTAATAAGTCAAGATACTACCTTTTAGACCACGGCGACTTCAACATAGACAACACATTCACCATTTAAAACTGGCCATTTTTACTTTGTCCTCCTGTTGCAGTACTTTATGAAGAAAATGTTCTTTAGAAAGTTCAGGGCAGATTGTAAGTTAAGAATGATTAGAATTCTTTAGTACCCATTAGCCATTTCTTAGGTTTACCGATGGAAAAATACTTTTTTATTTTATCTTTGCGCCTCTAACAAACTTTCAGGCTGGTGTTTAATCTCAGATCCTTGCATTAGTAGCAATAATATGATTGAAGTTGTAATAGAAACCTGTTGTAGTGAACATGGTTGGCTGTCAGCGGTCTCAAATTACCAAATTCTGTAGCATTACGGGTAACGATATTTTATATTCAATAGCATATTGAATATTATATGAGGAAAAGAGCAAGTTACAGTTGACGTAGTCTAGTAGATAGTATGTAGTTCAAGCCGCAGCCAAGCCATCTTGATTAAAATGAAATATTTAAAAATATTCCATAACAGACTTCCTCTGGTAGTTTTCATGGCAATTTTATTTACTTTCAGAGTTCTTGCCAGAAGCCTGCTGAGAGAAAGTCTCCTACGAAATATTTCTTCATATTTCGTTTTGTTAGAGATGTCTGACCTGTGGTTTGAAACGTGGCCTCATGTCTTATAAGCCAACATTCTAACTACAATAATACGGCAACTTCATATCTTTGGTTTGATAAATATTATTCAGACTTTGCTTATTATTTTAATGTTAGGTGATGTAGAGGTAACACACCAGTATCTTGATTTTTTACTTTCGTAACACTATTTTCCTGCTTCTAATACAATGCACTACATAAGGGGATGGCTCCTATCCCCTGGTTAGTCTGCTTTATGTGAAATAAAAACATATTTTCCATAATTTCTTGAGTTATTTGCTATTGGCCCGCTTAATACAGCTCATGTTGTCTTAAGAGTATTTAAAAAATATTCAAAATGTCCTTTAAGGTCCTTTGAACCTATTTACATAATAATTTGTCACAAATTGTTTTTGTATAAGAGTTTTTTTTCTCAGCTCAGTTTTTTTTCTTTAAACTTCATTGAAATTCAAAGCCATGCCTTTGAAGATAGAAAAAAACGAAAAGTTTAAATATGTTACACACATGATTTCGTCTTTGATTTTATATCCGTTTTAATTCATATAAAAACGAAGAAAAAAGAAAAAGAAAAATAAAAAAATTATGACAGAAAATAGGAAGTAAATCATTCATATTATTTATTGGCATCTTATGATGGCAGAATATTTTATACAACAAAATGCTGGAAGAGTAGTAGAGGAGCATGTATGGGTATGGTATGTCTCCAAGGAATATATTAAAATCACTTAAGATAACATAAATTCTTAGAAAATAAATACACACTTTGGTACATATAAATCATTGCCTTTTTCAAATATGCTATATACCATATATATTAACATATATATACTCTCTATATATGGTATGTACATATGTATATATATGTATAGAATATATGCGTTAATATGTATATAACATAATAAAATTTAAATAGTTTTTCCCTTTAAAAACAAGTGTATTAAACAAGTAAGTAAGTATGTGTCTATCCTTTAAGGTTTTTAAGAGCCTTTAAAATATTTTACATATATGCATATAAAGCATACATACATACATACATATGTAGTCATATGTATGACATATAAAATCCATATGTCATCATAAACAAATTTTCGCATAAATGTCACGTACATTTAAAATTTCTTGTTTTTTTTCTTTGCCTTCCAGTTTCAGTTTCCTGCCCCACTCGGTCCCCTATCTGTTGGGGTTTGATTTTGTTTAATCATGTGTTTTTTTCTTCCTGCTTTTCTTGTATTTTAATTTTCCTATTGAATAATAAATATTGTTTTTACCATGTACATACATACATACATATAATACTCGCATAAGCATAAAATTAATAAAATTTATTGAAAATTAGATTAAGTTTGTTTGGTTCGGTGCATGGCAAAATTTTTTAATGGATTTTATGCTTATCCTGCTTGTTCCGGTTTTAATTATTGTTGTCTTTGGAATATAGAACTTATTATTGGAATATAATCCCTTAAATAAAGAAATAACATTAAAAGAATATATTTCAAAATAAGCTTTAAATATTGTAAAATTCTTATTAAAGATACGGTGGCCCTAGTCTACTTTAGAGCTAACCAATGAGTATTCAAAAAGATGAGTAGAATCGAATCATACTGATACTTATACGCATTCATACTTATTTTAATATCATGGAAACTCTATCTCTACGAAGTCACCATAGTCTAGTAGTGTGTAGTGGTAGTATTTTGGCTTATTATTAGACGTAGGGCCACTGTTCAAACCTCAGATCAGACATCAAAACAAAAATATATAAAAATATTTCTTCGGCGACTTCCTCTGAGCAGATTTCTTGCAAGACTTCTGAGAGTAAAAAAAAATTGCCATGAAAAAGTTTCTCAAAAATCTGTTGTTCGAAGTCGACTTTAAGTTGTAGGTCCCGCCAAACATGTACTGGGTGCGCCTAATAAATTTTTTTTTTGAAAATGCTTTAAAAAAAACTACTGAATATTTTCTCAAAATTCTTGTTTTTATTTGAAAGTACGATCCTTCCGGTTAATAATGGAAAATAATTTCATTCAAATGGCTGCCTCGGCTGGCCATGCAGTAGCCTACACGATCGGTCCAATTTTTAAGCACATTATCGATTGTGTGCAGCTGTATTTCACCAATGGCTTCCCGAATATTGTCCTTTAAAGCGTCAATTGTCTCTGGTTTGTCGGCGTAACACTTATCTTTGACGGCACCCCACAAATAATAGTCCAACGGTGTCAAATCGCAGCTCCGAATTGGCCAAACGACATCAGCTCTGCGGCTGATATTGCGATCTTCAAAAACAGGGCGCAAAACATAGAGTGTAGTTTCGGCTGTGTGGCACGTAGAGCCGTCCTGTTGAAACCAAATGTTGCCAATATCCTCATCTTCAATTTTTGTGAACAAAAATTCATTTAACATGGCCCGATTACGATCGCCATTGACTGTAACGGCTACTCCTTGCTCATTTTCGAAGAAAAATGGCCCAATTATGCCTCTGGACGAAAATCCGCACCAAACAGTGACTCGTATTGGGTGCGTCGGCTTTTCAATGTACGCGTGCGAGTTTTCTGTGACCCAAATGCGACAATTTTGATTGGTACAATGAGCTTCATCCGAAAAGATGTTTTTATTGCCAAAATCGGCATCTTCTGGTGTAGGCGGACTAAACTAAAGGCTTGTAATGACCAATTATGTATGTTATGCATATATGTAGGTCGTCATATTCTAATCCAGTACAGAAAATCACATTCGGCCAAGATTCTATTTTTTGCTCTTTTTATTAAAAACTAAACTCGATACTAAGAGATACACTTCCTTCTCCGAACTTTTAATCTTGTTCGGGCTTTTAAATCATTGTTAATTATTTACAACCACAATAATAATAAATGACAGGCTTATTATGACTTCGATGTCAACTAAATTGCCCACCCATCTAATGTTCTCTATGTAGGCTACTAAATCATCTTCTAACATCTCTTCCTAATCTCATCTCATAAAAGACTATAAAAACAGAATCAGAATCTGAAGAAAATAATTTCTTTCTGTTTTTTATCGAAATATCATTAAAAACCATAAATTCTCAAAATGCAGGTGGAACATAAATATTTTCTTTATTTCCAATGCTATTTAGTTTGCCTTGGAAAGAATAAAACTTTATTTTCGAGTATTAATGGCGCCAGCAATTAAAAACAACGTAGAATTTCTTCTTTTCAGGGGTAATCAATTCCAACTCTATGATGATGACTATGAAATGCCATAAAAAAAACGAAAAAACAAACAACAAACAAACAAAACAAACAATTTTCAATACATTTTGAAAATGCCACAAAGAAATGCATCATTGCCCCTGTCTTTTGCTTGAAATATTAGAGAAAAGCATTTGCTTTGAAGAAATATTTAAAAAATTATGACATTTCATACAAACATGACAGAGAAATTCTTCTTTTCTTTCATGATGATTTCTTCTTATGATTTCTGTTATTGAGGAGTAAGAAGAAAAAAATGCAGACCTGAAAATATTTCTTTAATTGTTGTTGTTTCATTTCTTCCAAATAAACCAATTATCAAATCAAACCAATTTAAAGATTTCTTTCTTCTTTCAACGTTTTTTTTAAAATTTTTTTTAAATTTTTTTATTTTTAAACTTTAATTGGCATGATTGAGTAGCCAGAAATGCATGACTAAGGGGAACATACATAAATGCAGGCAGGCAGGTTTCAATGCCTAAGCTTTTCAATGTTTGTCTGGGCTATAAATGCTTTTTAGAAAAGCATTTAAAAACTTATTTTTTATATGCAATTAATTTAAGATATCGATCAAATTATCTTTAACCATGTCTTATTAGTTTTAAATTAATTTTATAATAAAAAAAATTAAAAAAAAATTCTTAATCACTGTTGAACTGAATCTTTTATGATCACTTAAGGCTGTTTCAAGAGACCTACAATATGAAATTTATTATAACGATGGGATATAAAAGGCGGCAAACAAGGTGTATTCAAAAATAAGCTGACGTTTTTTTTCTTATTTTGATACACTTTCTCTTAACTAATGGTCAGAATTTCAACTATTCTACTACATCACCGCACTGGTTTTTACTGGCAAATTGTAAAGTGTGCTGAGCTGTTTTAAGCTCTTCCAGAAAAGGGAACAGCATGTTTACGTAGGCATTTGACCACTAGAAATGGTTCCCTTTTTCTTGGATATGTTCCTCACAGAACTTTTCCTTTAAGTTCCTACCAGAAATCAGCAATGAATTGTTTTTTCGCTGCTCATAAGCACTCAAGAAATTTTTAATATAAGTGAGTTAACAATATTGAAATTTAACTATGTAATCTGGTTCATTCATACTGACTACAACGTTGATTTATAAGTACAGGTTGCAATAAGTACGCGTACAACATTGACATCAAACTCATACCATTCGAAATATGTATGATTCATAAGCCTGTACTCATTCAGTTTCTTAACTTTAGAAAAATACTTATAAATGTTTCGAGTGACTCAAATTATTCATCAAAATTTACAGTCTTAGTTGTTTTTGCATTTACAAAAAGGAAAAAAACCGAGCAAACACACAGCCTTGTAGCAAGTATTTTAGTGTTCGTACACGAATCATATTTATTTTGTGATTCGTGTATATATTGAGTTATGTGGAGTCGAACACAACAACATCATACGTGTTGTTATGTATGAATATGTTGAGTACTTCAAACTTTGAATATGAGTAGAAGTTCCATACATAACATAATTGGTCATTACAACCGTTCAGTCAGGAATACGACCTAGTTTCTCATACCACTAATGTTGTTGTGTGCTTTAATTTTATACATGAGTGGCGGAACCTACGGTTTAAAGTCGGCTCCGAATGACAGAATTTTGAGAAACTTTTCATGTCAATTCTATTTTCTCTCAGAATTCTTGTCAGAAATCTGATCAAAGGAAGTCGCCGAAGCAATATTTTTTCATATTTCGTTCAGTTGGAGATCCCTGATCTGGGGTTTGAACCGAAACCTAATAAACCAACACACTAGCTACTAAACCACGGCAAATTCATCGTGAATTAAAATTAATTTTCTTGTGTATTTTAAACTGTAGTCGTTAGTTAAACCTTAAAACTCTGTTTGGATTTATGCAGCCTTTAGAAATCATTGGTACTTTGGGACATACACTGCCATTTAAGCACACTAGCATAATATATGTTCCGCTGTTTCTGGACGGTGTGGCATAAACTCGGAAGCATCTACATTCTGGATTACTATTTTCTCAAATAAGTTTTTAAAATTTTATTATAAAATACTGTTACGTTTTAAGCTTTTAAAGCGTTTAAAATATGAGCTCGTAGATTGCAAATAAAATAAAAATAAATTTGTGTTTAGTTTTAATTAAAATTCTTTATTATTCGCACAATTCTGTGTGAACACTGTTCACAACTTGATGTAAACGACAACATTTGCTTTGTTATTCCTCTATTTACACTCTTTGCATAAACAATAAATTATTCGAAAAATCTTTGTACCGGATATCTTCAAACCATGATTATTCTCTTCAAACACCTCGCGTCTTCACATAAGACCGACTGAACTTTTAATAACTTAGTTACCTGCTTTGCCTTGCCTTTTATATGCCAACGTAAACAGTCTGATGAATGTTCTTGAAGTCAAGTGTTTGTGGCTTTGCCTTCTCGAGATCTCTTTAAATGTAAACATTGTTGTCTCATTATTGTTGTTTGTGTATTTTGATTACATTTATTCTTTTAATGTTTGTTGTTGTATTTTTGTTTACTTGTTTATCATTTTTTTGTGCTGGTGTTTGTTGTTATATTACGCAGTGCGATAATTTGTAAACAAGTTCATTGTTTTTGTTTTTGTAGCTTTTGTTTATAATTTTAATAATAATCGAAGTAAAAGCAATACACCAGTATCTAGATTTTTCCATTTTCGTAACAATATCCTCAATCATGAGCCCTGACGCTCTCGTCGGCTCTGCAGTTTCCTGAAATATTACTGTGCCCAGGGATTCAGACAAGTGAGAAAAGATTATAAAGGACTCAGGGGAGAAATTGATGATTGTGCCATGCCTGGCCAGTTCATTCACTCTAACGTTACCTGAGTAATCGCTTTGGTATGTCTAGGTACCCATATGATATGACTGTCGTACCATTCCAATATCCCATTGAGAGACTTGTGACAGCTTTGAACCGTCTTGGTGTTCGTTATGTTGGAACATGGCTCTCAGAAATTATGCTAGTATCCATTTCCTTCGCCTGGGGTGATTCTGCAGTAAATATATAGTATTTATTCCGCCAACTGTGACTTATTGCCGGCATCTCTCAACCATCCTGCTATCAACCTTGAAACGTTCTCTCTATAAATCTTGGGTATCCAAAGATCCTTTGCTTCTATTTCAGAAGTGCTGCAAAATGGCAGAAAAATTGTTCCTTGTCAGTTCAGAATGCAGAAGGCATTCTGGGATTTCCCCAGCCTATAGGTAGGTGCCCCTTTTGCACCTCGTACATCAAGAATTTTTCTGAATCGGAGAATATTTCCACAGTTTGACGCCGTAATTAAAATGTTTATTGCCCGCATATGCTTTATGAAATACCTGCGATGTATTTTACTTTTTAAAGTTGTTTTTCTTTTTCGTAACATTTAATTTCCATGTTAAAATATCCATAAGATTGAGTCCATGTTTTGAGAATGTCATCATCACTATTTTTCTATTCATGCTTTTCACTTTCTTTCTTAACTTGTTAGTGAAATTGGTTTGAACTTTTGTGTGTGTGTTTTTGTTTTTGTTTCTTTTCTTCATTCATTCTCATTCGCCTGACATATTATGATAAATTACGCTTTAGTTCTGGTTTGACATTCGGGTTAATCTTTTTAATATAAGACATGTAGAAAATGATGCTTTTAACATGTCATTCCATTCATTCCATTCATTCATTCACTCTGTCTGTCATTCATACATACATACATTCGTTTGTTCATTTATTCATAAACTTCATAAGAAGAAAAGAGTAGAAGAAGAAGAACAAAAACCTTTAAAACTAAGTTGTATGCGTGTCTTTCTGATACTTCCCTCGTTTATTTATAAGTTTTCTTGTTCAAAAGTGACAAATACGAATGTTTTTCCCTTTTTTTAATTTTATTCCACATTTTATCTTGTGGAAATCAAGAGAAATTTATTCAATTTTATCTTCCATTTGATGTGGAATAAATAGTTTCTGGCAGCTTAATTAGTTTTCTAAAATTTCTTACATATTTTTACCCACGAAAATCTAGTCGCAAGTCTAATTACTGAATTAAAATCATTTGAAGATACTTGTCTTCTGTTCATGGACTTCATCTGTCTTAAAAAGCTTGCCGCGCAAATTTTTATTTCTCGTGCTTGCTCTTTAAGCATTGATGCAACAGCCTTTAGAGTATTCGAGAGAAAAGTCCTACGTAAGATCTTGGGTTCAGTGCTAGTTGACGGTGATTTCCGCATCCAATCCAACAGTGAGCTGTATGAGCGCCCCAACAACATAGACGTTGTGCAGCGTATTAACATCCAGCGCCTGCGCTGGCTCGGCCATATCGTTCAAATGGAAGAGGATGCTCCGGCGAGACGAGTATTTGATGTGGGTATTTGCGGAAGTCGGCGAAGCGCACAACCTCGTTGGCGTTGGAGGACCGAATCTAGAAAGCCCTGTAATCGTTTGGAGTGACCAACTGGCATAGGCGCGCAAGAAACAGAGGAGCCTGGAAGGATGTGTTAAGGCAGGCCGAAATCCGTTAATCGGGTTGTTAACGGCCAATTAGTAAGTAAGAAAGTAAGCTTGCTCTTTGTACTAATACCCCAAAGCTAAGAAGTTGTGGACCTCACTTCGCCATGCGGAAATGGTAAGGCCTCCGGTACTGATAACATCCAAGTAGAATTATGCAAACCTAGTACCATTTTGTTCATTGACATCGATTTGAAATTTAGGGAAGTCCTCTCACAAGATATGAAACAAAGGTTAGTGGTCTAGGGTCCAAAAAAAGCAGCAAACAATTTATCGTTCTGCTGCCTCGGAAGTATTGTTAAAGAACAGGATTATTTTTTTTACTTGGATAGCTTCATTACCTAATGGAGAGATACTGTACAGGGCATTCTAAGCAGAATTTAGGCAAGCTATGGCTATTAAAATAAAGGCTGTTCTATTTGAAGTCAACGTAGTTTAGTAAGTAGTGTGCTGGCTTATTAGACGTAATGCCACGGTTCAAACCCCAGGTCAGACATCAAAACGAAATATGAAAAAATATTTCTTCGGCGACTTCCTCTCAGCAGATTTTTGGCAAGAACTCTGGATCATCGGGCCGCTATGTGGTCAATATTTAGCTTTAATTTAACAAATCTATCACTCTCTCCTTCTCGACCAAATCGAAATGTGAAAAAATATTTCTCCGATGACTTCCTTTCAGCAGATTTCAGATTTACTCTGAGAGTTAAATAAAATTGCCATGAAAAGTTTCTCAAAAATCTGTCGTTCGGTGTTGACTTTAAACTGTAGGTCCCGCCACTCATGTATAAAATTAAAACACGCAACATATGTATATGGTGTGAGAAGCTAGGTCATAGTCCTGATTGAATTGATGGCCAATTACGTATGTATGTAGGTATACTTCTAATGGTTACTACCAAAAGCACATGATATTAAATAGAACCTAATCCGGGAATAGTATTTTGGTTCTATGCTGTTGGTGTGGTGGCCTTCATTAGATAGTTTCAGAAGACTACAAAGGCTTCAAGGAGTATCCATATGGAATGCATTAACTAGACACCGGTTTCGATATTCTAAGAAAAATTAATGTATATTTTTACGTCGGTAGGAGGCTTGTGATGGTCACTGCTGTAAACATGCAATCCTCTCGTTCACATCCGCCTTTCAAAGACAGGCCTTCAAACGTAGTGCCCGCCTTTCTGGAGAAGAACGAACTCAGATTTGTAGCTTTCAGATGAAATAGGATTTGAACTAAATATTTTCTATTTTCTTTTGAAAGTTAACCTTTTAAAAAGTCTGTTAAGATCTCCACATTTTTATTATCTTTATTAAAGGCCTATTTATCGAAAAATAAATTGTATTTTATTTTAGTGTTTAACTGTCCCACATTTAGACTCCAAGCAGGCACACATTAATATCGAAACTATTATCTGAGAACACTTTAAAGAGAAATGCTTACACTTTTCTTATATACTCACTCGTAAGCTCATAAAGATTCATAAATTTTGTTTTCGTAAGTAACACATACACTTACACAACCATTATCATTACAAAAGTCACTAGAAATGGCCTAAAACTACCGTTACGTTTCATTATTATACATTTTAAATGTCTTTTTCCCCGTTTGTTATCTCTCTCACATATTGTTGTATTATTATTGCTACACTCTACAAAAAAAGGTGGCAATACAACAACAACAAAAATATATTATTATCCTTTGCGACATCATTATGATCTTGTACGTGTTACAACTACAATTACTCAAACATTCATGCGAACCCAAAATACAAACACATTTACTTTTGTAATCCTGTTAATGGTATTGCTTCGACTACTCCCTCTCTCTCTCTCTCTCTTTGGGAAGCTTTAAGCGATGCTTGCTTGCTTGTGTGTATGTTGGTATTATACACGTGAATAACATAAACTTATACACACGTAAACATAACCCAATAATAATAACAACAACGACAATAATAACAAAAACAATATTATACTTTTAACATGGGTTGCAAAAAAACCTTAAACCCTCCACAAAACAAAAGATAAAACAAATAAAAATTGAGAGCGGGCAGGGGGAGAGAAAAGCTTACTTTTATAGGGAACGAGAGCATAAAATAATAGTACAAAGGTACGATTATTAGTAGGAGAACAATGTGGCAATAGTAGCGTTTTAAATAAGCGCGATGCATACATAATTGGCCATTACAACCCTTCAATCAGGATTACGACCTAGTTTCTTACACCACTTATGTTGTGTGTGTTAATTTTATACATGAGTGGTGGGACCTACAGTTTAAGGAATTTTTTCCAGAAACCTATTGAGGACAAGACGCAGAAGAAATATTTTTTTATACGTTCGTTTAGTTGGAGATGTCTGACCTGGGGTTTAAACCGTGGCCTCACATCTAACAAGCCAACACACTACCTTCTAGACTACTTCGACTACAATTAAACACGATACATACATAATTGGTCGTTACAAGCCTTCAGTGAGGATTACGACCTAGTTTCTCACACCACTCATGTTGTGTGTGTTAATTTCATACATGAGTGGCGGGACCTACAGTTTAAAGTCGACTCCGAAGGACAGATTTTTGAGAAATTTTTTCATGGCAATTTTTATTAACTCTCGAGAGTTTTTGCCAGAAATCTACTGAGAACAAGGCGCCGAAGAAATATTTTTTTATATGTTCGTTTAGTTGGAGATGTCTGACCTGGGGTTTGAACCGTGGCCTCATATCTAACAAGCCAACACACTACCTTTTAGACTACATTGACTACAATTAAACACGATAATATCCGTAAAATGTAAGAATTAACCTACAACTACTCAAGTATCTAAGAAGATTACATGGTCCATGCTGTCTTCCTGTTCTGAGCAAGATACCACTGATACCTCTGTTTGTAAATCCTTCATCTTCCATAACCTATTATACAGTTAAGTCAAGTAATAGGCGACGGTTTACCCACGTCTTTATATTTTGAATGAATTTGAGTGTCCATTTTTACCACTTTACGTGGCTAGTCATCTTTTGATTTGCCAATCGATTCTTCGATTCGGGATTTTCCTTTTCCTGATATTATAAATTCGAAAACTACGGAAGTATTACGTATGATGCTTCGAGAGACATATATAGTATAGGATATCCACCAAAAACAGGACAACACCTCCTTCGGAATACAGATATTCTTTGATATACAACTTCATTACAAACTAGCGACCCAATCGAATGGTGTTACTGCCAGCTGATTAGCCAAAAAAAGGGGGGACTGTCTAGTGCAAACCAACCGAAAGTTGTTACTACCGGCTCATTAGCAAAAAATGGATACAGTGTCTCGTGTAACGTAATTCATTTTCCACGTGCCTCTCTACGGCGCAAAGCATGAATGTTTATACCAATAAATATACCTGCCTTGAAAATATTCAAGAGAAAAGTTTCACGCAATATTTTCGGTCTTGTGCAGGTTAGTGATAATATTCGCATTTGTGCCAACAATGATCGGTATGAACTCTTTATGACATAGATCTTGTTCGGAGTGTTAATGTACAGAGCTTCTCTTGGCTTCATTATAAGTAGAGGACGACCTTGTTTACGTTGGAAGAACTAAATAGAAGTAACGTTGTCATTGATTGCCGGGACCAACCATAAAATCAAGCGTGATGCACAATCGCCTGCAAGGAGGTCCTAAGGAAGGTGGAAGTTCGGCAAACGAGTTGTTTAAATAACGGGGCGAAGAAGAAACAAAGTGAGATTGCGACTTATAAAGAAGGGGACTGTTTTTTATTGCTGACTTTATATTGGAGTTTGATATGCCGTTTAAACTTTAATGTGTAGTCGCCGTAGTTTAGTAAGTATTGTGTTGGCTTATTAGATGTGAGACTATGGTTCAAACCCCAGGTCAGACATCCCCAAATATCAGAACGAAATATGAAAAAAATATACTTCTTCTGCGACTTCCTCTCAGCAGATTTCTGACAAAAATTCTGGGAGTAAATTAAAAATTGTCATGAAAACTTTATTAGAAAAAATCTGTCGTTCGGAGTCGACTTTAAACTGTAGGTCCCGCCACTTATGTATAAATATTAACACACACAACATAAGTGTTGTGAGAATCTTGGTGGTAATCCTGACTAAAGTGTTATGCATTATCATACGTAGCTTATAGCCGATGTAGCTTCTGAAAAGCAAGCAGATCGTATCCCCTATAGTATCCCCTCGTTACTGTCTTTACGAGGAAGGAGAGGTAATTGATGACGCAGAGAACATTGTTTTCGAGTGTGCACGCTGGCAGAGCTATCGCTCTGTACTGACGTCAATAGTTGGAACGATCACAGCCGCTAATATTGTCGGGGTTATGACTGCGAGTAGTGAAAATTGGACCTCGGTAGTGTATTACGTAGAGCGCATTCTGAGACGGAAGAAGAGAGATCTTGAGGCTGCAGAACGAGTAAGCATATCGGCATAGGTGATACTGTCACACGTGCCAAGCGTAACCGAGACGATGATTTAGACGAAAGGAATAGTGGAGACGCTTAGATGACTCCTCAGCTTTCGATTCGCAATCCGGACGCGGATATGAACATGAAGAGGCCAAAGAGCCAAAAGGACTCCACTCCGAAGTAATACCACCGTAGTTCCGGAGTGGGCAGAAACGAGTCCACAGGAGACAAGGGACGGATTTAGTGGGTGAGGACCCACACACTGAGGATGTGACGACTTCCTCTATGGTGCGGTAAGGTACATTTACCCCTCCTCGGCGAAAAACAAAAAAAAATCCCCTATAGAGCAAAGCAGATATTTTTAAGAAACGCTTGCTAAACCACACTTTTCTTTTAACTTTCATACATAGTTAAATACATGTATGTATGTAATGTACATATGTATGTGTAGTCGACCGCCATAGTGTTTTTATTTGAGACAATTTTATTACGATATTGATAAAATAACATTAAAAGAAGTCGTGACAATACGGCCATTATTATTTTTACCACCTCATTTTTTGCCACTTTTCGGGGGAGAGAGAATATAAACCCAAAACACAAAAGGAATGTTTTTTTGTTTGTTTTGCAATTCACACACAGTAAAGGTTTCTTCTTTGCTGCTGCTATTAGAGAATAAAAAAATACTAAAAAATGAGAGCAACTCTTATACATGCATATATGTACGTATCATAAATATACAAACGGCTTTACAAATACAATGATAATGCAAAGAACAATAGTTGAGCACTTATGGACAAAAAATAAAAGAAGTACACAAGAATGTTTGTGTATATATGTATGTATGTATATGTGTTTGTGTGTGAATATGTAACATATAAAAAGAGAGTATTATTATTATGCGGCATGTTTACCGTTTAATGTTCTCTACGATATGACTTTCTATACAAATTTTCATGCAAACAAACAAAGGAGTCAACACATGTACTCATATGTACGAGTATGTGTTTGTGTTAGGCCCATTTGATTACATAGAGGTATTTGACATTATAAATGTGTATGGGTACCATAAGGGTATACTCCTTTGCATGCATGCATGTATGTAAGGATGTGTGAGAGAAAGTGTAAGTAGTTGTTTTGAAATAATCTCTCTCCCTCTCTCTGTCGTATTACATTTTTTTTTATTAATTTTTCTATAACACCACTTCTACATGTATTTCTGTTGTTGTTGTTGTTTTTTGTTGCTATTAAGCCTTTGTTTTTGGCAGGGTAATGTAATAAAAGTTATACTTTTCAGTTCACTCACTCTAAATGTTTGTTATTGTTGCTGTTGCTGTATGTATGTATGTGTACGGCTTCTGGTATTTGTAATCAGTTTTTATTTCAGTTTTAAATACAAACGAAATGAATTTAGTTACGATAAAATCTGTTGAATTTGTTGCTGTTTATTTTAGTTTTAAATGTTGTCGTTGTCGTTTTTATTGCAAAAAAATATCTTAAAATAATAACAAAACAAGTATAAAATGCCTGTGATTATTATTTCAGCATAATAATATGAAAACACATTTCATTTGTGCATATAAAAATAACAACAACAAAATAAATAAATTATTAAAAACATATGTATGTTGTTACTGTAAAATAAATAAATACCATACCATGCATACATACATACATACATATTTATTTTGTATTGAATATTTTGCAATAATAATATAAAATTGTTATTAAAAGCCTGAAATGTAAACAAAAATTTTTGTTTTTAAAACAAATTAAACAAACGCAGAACGTTTCAAAATTGTGTGTGCTGGATTAGGAAGAGTTTGGTGAATGATTCACTTGCTTATGTGTTAGGTAGTAGTTCAGTCACCATATTATTTAACTGTTGTCCTCGTTGTCGATATGTTTGTGTCATGAAAATTAGATCACATGAAACTTTTTTATTTATATTATAAGATGTGGTCATATCTGGCTCAGAGATCAACAATGAGTATTCAAAAAGATGAGTAGAATCGAATCATACTCATAATTTCTGATACTTATACGCATTCATACTTATTTTAATATCATGGAACCTCTCTACTCGTATTCAAAGTTTAAAATACTCATCATATTCATACTTAACAACAAGTATGATGTTGTTGATTGCGACTCCTCCATAACTCAACATATACACGAAGCACAAAATAAGTATGAATCGAGTACGAACACTATAATACTCACTAAAGGGTTGTGTGTTTGTTCTTCTTGCTGCTCTGTCTTTTTAGCTTATGTGTCTTTTTCCTTTTTTTTTGTAAATGCAACAACAACTAAGACTGTAAATTTTGATGAATGATTCGAGTCACTGGAAGTATAAGTATTTTTCTAAAGTTATGAATCTGAATAAGTAGGCTTATGAATCAAACATATTTCGAATGGTATCTAGTAGGTAGTGTGTTGGCTTATTAGACGTAAAGCCAGGCCAGACATCAAAACAAAATACAAAAAGCATTTCTTCGGCGACTTCCTCTCAGCAGATTTCCGGCAAAAACTGTGAGAGTAAATAAAATTGCCATGAAAAGTTTCTCAAAAATCTGTCGTTAGGAGTCGAATTTAAACCGCAACATATATGGTGTGAGAAGTTAGGCCATAATCCTGACTGGAGGGTTGTAATTGCCAATTATGTATGTATGTATGAGTTTGATGTCAACGTTGTACGCATACTCATTGTAAACTATACTTATAAATCAACATTGTAGTGAGAGCGAATGAATCAGAGTACATAGTTAAATTTCAATATTGTTGACTCACTTATATTTTAAATTTCATGAGTGCTTATGAGTAGCGATTTATTGCTGACCTCTGATCTGGCTGTGCCGTACTTAATTGGTTCTCCAATCTTGTCATTGTTCAGAAATGTAAGTTCTTACATGTCTTTATGAGAATACGAGAATTAAGCCTCTCTAGAATGGAGTCACCATAGTCTAGTAGGTAGTGTGTTGGCTTATTGGACGCAAAGCCGTGATTCAAGCCCCAATTTAAACATGGACAAAATGAAATATAAGGAAAAAATATTTCTTCGGTGACTTCCTCTCAACAGACTTCTGGCAGAAATTTATAAGTATAGGTTGCAATGAGTATGAATACAACGTTTACATCATACTCATACCGTTCGAAATATGTTTGATTCATAAGCCTACTCATTCAGATTCATAACTTTAGAAAAATACATATAAATGATTCGAATGATTCGAATCATTCATCAAAATTGTCTAAATATGATGAGATTTCAAACTTTGAATATGAGCAGAGGTTCCATGATATTAAAATAAGTATGAATGCATATAAGTATCAGAAATTATGAGTATGATTCGATTCTACTCATCTCTTTGAATACTCATTGCTGATCTCTGGTCGCAATCCTGATTGAAGGATTGTAATGACCAATTATGCATGTATGTATGTAGCTTTTGCCTCAAATCTGCTGAGAGGAAGTCCTCAATAAATGAATAATATTTCAGATAATGAAATATCTCACAACCTTGACATCATGGTCGGCCGTTAGGAAACTATTTAATGGATAACCCTATATTTTATCTAAAATTCTCTTTTCTCATGTGATAAATTTTATTTTTCTGTCAATAAATTTTTTTAGAAGAAAAACGAAAAAAACCCATAAACCAAGAGACACAATTATTATGACCAAATAAACGTTATTTTGATATTGTCCGTATTTAATAACATGCCGTGCAGCAATTTGTTTAAACAAATAAATTAAATTAAAATTGTATTAAAATATAGAAAAATAAACCAAAAAAAAAACAAAAAATTGTGTCCATACTTTTCCCAGCGCCACATGTAGCCGAATGTACACGTATAAGGTTTCTGGGGAAAAAAAATTATGGAAATTAAAATATCATCGGTTAGATAGATAGATGGTGGTTTTTGGATTTTTATTTTTATTTTTATGTTCTATCATTGATTTTATTTACAACTAAATAAACTCATTCATCTATTGTTATTAGTTCATAAATATTGAAAATAAAACAAAAAAAAAATATGTGAACGTGAAAAAATATTTCATTTAGGCGTTTGAGGCTGAGTTATAATTTATTTGGGATTTTACAATATTTTCGAAAAACTTGTGTTTATTAATTGGATTTCAACACACAATTCACACACACACAGTATTCAAAGTGTTATTTTTCTATTTCAATTTCAAATTTTTTTCTTTCTAACACAGTGAAACTCGAGAAAAAAAATCGAATGGAATGGAATGGGAGCAAGAAAGAATTTAATTTACGAGTATATATGCTCGCTTAAAACCAAAAATATTTTTTCATTTCAATTCAAATTTTATGGTTTTCTTTTGTTGTCGGTGGTATTGGTGTCATTATGACATTTTCACTTTGGTTTTCTTCTGTTGACTTATTAAACTGAAACTGAGGGATTTTCGTTTACGAAGCAAACTACAGGGGTTCCTACAGACCATTGCCTGTTTCTCTTCATCTAGTAAATAAATAATAAAAATATTTTTATTTATTTTGTTTGTTTATAGTGATGTCCACTCTTTCTTTTGTTTTGGAAATTTATTGGTTTTATTAAAAATTTGACAAATCAAACGTATGGTTTTTGGCGCCAGTCCATTTAAATAAATTATGATTGAAAAATATTCCTGTATACAAAATAAGGTATCACAGAGTGATGCTTATTAGTGTGAAAAACAGGTGGTTAAAATTTATCAACAAAATAGAAAAAAACTCCATGGAAATGTGAAAAATTAATTTTGAAATATGGTCAGTTCCATTTGATCTTGAATAAATTTATGTGGTTTCTTTAACACTGTGAGGGCGTTGTTCTGATGACAACTATTTTGTAAAAACAAATCAATTAAATTACTTCATCTAGAATAGCATAACGTTAAGAGAATATCAATTATGCGCTTGATATTCATATGTTTCCAACATGCCAGTATTTCTGCTATGAATTACTTTCCGGTATTCCAAAATAATGCCGCTCAATCTACAGTTTCAATTCAATTCAAATTCAAAGCAGATATTAACGTGTAATATTGTACTTGAGATAAATTAAAGGAAAACTATGAAATTTACCAATAGAACATTCTACTACATGGATAATCAGTAGAATATATATGTATGTACGTATATAGCTTCGGTTTTCTGCTTAGTATGGTAACAATGACTAGTGCACAGTTACAGACGAAAACAGCTGGCTCAACAGATTGGGAGCGGTATTAAGACGACTGCAAGAAGAAGCTTTAAAATATGCGAACTAATCAAGATTTGTATATTTAAAGTCTGCCAAAGTAAGTATAGAATATAATCGCAGAAAGCCTCAGGCTAATATGCACAATATCATGCTCCAATGCCATCTGTGACACGAGTTCGTGTAATTTAATAGACGATGAATCTACATTAACGTAAATTGAGAATAAGGAATTGGGTCACCAATTCCTCTTGTCTAATGCAAGTAACGTCAGCTCATTCGATGATTTATTTCTTTACTTTCTATGCCCCTATTCCCAGCTGTCGGCAGCAGGTATGGCTTTGGCATTTTCTGACGGTTGCCAAGAGGATTCCGCTCTTTTGAAGTTCAGGTTGTATCAGACAGTGGTCACTACAGAACATTCCCGAGCCAACTCCACTTTTGCCAGCGTTTCGCTAAAAGGTAATCTGATTTCCATAACTTGCATTCTCACAAAACTACTGATTTCACTACTGATTTCTTGCAAATGTTCGGTTAAGTGTTCCACGAGGTGTGTCATGAGTTCCAGAATGAATGGATTTGATCGTCGGCTTATCTGCACTTATTAATGCATTTTTCAATGTGCTATTTAGTGCCATCGCTCGATGCAATAATGCTCCCCATATAGCAAAATGATACAAAGTTTATTGATCTTACAACGTTTAGATGATAGTGTTTCTCTTGTGAAAACTCAAGGCCTGGGTTTTGGGTATATTTATATGGAGACCATATAATGCCGGAAACCAGTCTTCAATCGCTTGAGTTTCGCCTGCATATCACTGAGGTTGTACCATAGCAGAGTTATATCATTGTCATTGTATAGATATTCGAGCCTTTACAAGCCATGTTATCCACTTTGTCAGTGATGTAGCTTTTGCTAGAATGCTGTCAAGATTAAAGGATATAATGGACAGCATTGATATGCTCCGAAGACTCATATACATACATAACATAATTGGTCATTAAAACCCTGTAGTCAGGATTACGACCTAGTTTCTCACATCACTTATGTTGTATACGTTAAGTTTATACATGAGTGGCGGAACCAACAGTTTAAAGTCGACACCAAAATACAGATTTTTTGAGAAACTTTTCATGGCAATTTTATTTTACTCCCAAAATTTTGCCAGAAATCCTCTGAGTGGAAGTCTCCGGTGAAATATTTCTTCAAATTTCGTTTTGTTGAAGATGTCTGACCTGGTGTTGAACCGTAGGCAACACACTACCTACTAGACTACGACGGCTTCACACATTTTTGAATAATATTCAGTTAAGTGCTTAACGAGGTGTGTTAGGAATTCGATAATGAGTGTAGTTGGCCGCAGGCTTGTCTCATCTTATTAATGCGGGTTTAAATGCGTTGTGTCATGGTTTGTTGTACTACTGATCCCCATCTACGTACGTAATTGGTCATTACAACCCTTCAGTCAGGATTACGACCTAGTTTCTCACACCACTTATGTTGTGTATGTTAATTTTATACATGAGTGGCTGGACCTACAGTTTAAAGTCGACTCTCAGAGTTTTTGCCAGAAATCTGCTGAGACGAAGTCGCCGAAGAAATACTTTTTGTATTTTATTTTGATGTCTGGGTTAGGGTTCGAACCCCGGCTTTTTCATCTAATAAGCCAACACACTACCTACTAGACCACGGCGACTACATGATCCCCATCTAGTAAAGTGATAAAAAGTTTTGTTGATCTTACAACGTAGAATTGATGGTATTTCCAATATGGAAACTCATGGTCTGGGCTTTGGTATATTTATTTAGAAATATTTATTTCAATTCCCTAATTTTCGTCTGCATATCCTTGAGGTTGTGCGATAGTAGAATTAAATCATCCTCATTGCATAGATTTCGAGGCTGCCCTTTAAGCCCCATGTTATCCACATTGTCATTGATTTAGCTTCCGCCATAAGGCTATCAAGATCAAAGGCGATAATGTGAAGCATTGATATACACCGAGGGCTTTCATGTATGTACATACTCTTGTATGCAGAGATAAAATTAAGCATATGAATCGCTCTGGTATTACTCTGAAGTGAATCTAGAATGTCTCCTCAAAGTCGTCAAATATCCACATGACGTTCGTGACATGATTATGATTAATTTCATGTTGTCATGAGTGCCAGACTAGCCAGAATGAAAACCCCATCGGTTACAGCTGTGACTTTTGGATTCACGCTCTAGAGGATGCTATATAGTTACACAATATTTTAAAAATCTCACAATTATTTGCAAATATATTAATAAGACGATTGACTCAAAACTATTGTTTATAAGCGAGAAATGTTGTTAAAAATTTGTTTGTAAATTCATTAAATTTTTTCCTTTTGTTTTGGTATAAAATTTAACACTTTCATTACAATTCCCTTTCTTTCATTTCATGAACCCATAAAAATAAGTTATTTTCGCTTTAATTAAACAAAAAAGAGTATCAAAAAATTACTTTTAAAATATCAAACAAAAAAAAAAACCGAATAGAAAATGTAACACATTTTACTGATGGAAATTATGAAAACAAAATTGTTTTGTTTTACATTTTTAATGAATTTAATAGATTTAACCTTAAAAACCAACAACAACAAAAAAAAACAGTAGCAGTAGCAACAACATAAACAAATTAAAACTAAAAAACCAACGATAACACAACGACACCTAAAAAACTAAAACTATAACAGCCAAAACCGTAATAATAATTATTAACTTTTAGTTAATTTTGAAAAATACACACACTAATACACACATACAAACACAAGTACAAACCCATCTCGACAGACATCCCATCCCTGGCCAGTTACGTAAATCAAAATTTTTAAAGTTGAATGGAAATTTAATTCGAAGGTTTTTCAAATTCGTATATAATTTAGTGTATGGTATGTATATGTGTGTATATATAAGTATGTATGTGTGCGTGTTACCTTATTTAGTTGTTATTTTGTTTTTCTTTTGTTTTTTTAATAGAGAGGGTTATACTAAATGTTTAGACGCTGGTGTTAGTTGGGTCAAAACACTTTTTGATAAATTTTTTACCAAAAAAATAAAACAAAACAAAAACAAAAACTATGGAAATTATAAAACGCAACAACAACAATAACAACAACAGCAAGAAAAATAAAATATATGAGATTAAAGAGCAAAAACTAAATTGAAAAGCATATAAAATTTCTAAATAATAAGTACGTACGTAGGTCATATGAAAAGTTCATGGAAAAAGTGTACAGTTCTTGTTGAGAGGTGGACATTGATTTTGGTAGAAATAGAAGAGGCCTATTTAAAGCCGCCGTAGTCTAGTATGTAGTGTGTTGGCTTATTAGACGTAAGGCCACTGAGAGTAAATAAAATTGCAATGGAAAGTTTCTTAAAAAAATCTGGCGTTCGGAATCCACTTTAAACTGTAGGTCCCGCCACTCATGTATAAATAATTAACTCACACAACATACTGTAGTATTACTTCGAAGTGAAGACCTTCTGGCCATTTGGCCCCTTTATATTTATATACGCGTCCGGATTGCGCAACGAGATCCGAAAAGGTGTTTAAACATCTATTCTAATCCTCTCATCCAAGTCAGGTTTTTTAGATTTCAACAAGGCTTCAGTATAACTGGCTATGCTATTCCAATTTTCTTCACTTTCCAGAAGTATATCGCAGAAGTTGTCGACAGTACAGAGGACGACTTTGGCCTCAAGATTCGTCCTTTCTAAACTCCATTTCTCACAATGAAAGAAAGTGTATTCCGCGGAATGCAATTTGATCGTGCCATCTTCCCCATTTTAACGAGATATTTATAAAAATAACAGCTGTGTTAAATAGTGATTAACCTCACCAAATTTCATTTTAATTCAGCGGGTAATATCTGGAAGAAGTTTTGCCGTCCATCTACCACTTGTTTTAGTGATTCATTTCTCTTGCCAATGTTGTATGGTTCGCTTTCCGGCATCGTCAACATTTACCGTCTCTTCGTGCACGTTTTTAGTCTCCCACACCCTCTTCCGCTCGCTTGCCTCTAAACCTATAGGTATTACACCACTGATTACCAGTTCTGCTGACTTAGATACAGTTCTATGCGCCGATGCCACTCTAAGTGCAGTGGTTCGTTGTACCGATGATATAATTTTCATTCTACAGTCGGCCTCTAACGCTTCTGCGCGGGTCTCACTGCCGTAAAGCAGAATAGAGACTGTAATTGCCCTCAGTAATATGCGTCTGCTTTGTACAGGGCCACAAATATTGGCAATAAGCTTACTAAGTAAGGAGGTGACTCCCTATATGTATATCAAAAGCCTTCATTGAAAATTAGGGAATCGTACTTAGGAATTGGGCACTCTTTAATATGTCTGGCGTGTCCTATATATGCCAGACCATTATTTCGCCTCTAGTAGGGATACTAGGATCTTGTATTACTATCTTAACCCATCGTTTCAAACATAACAATATTGCTACAAAAATGAAGAATCTAAAAACTGGTGTTTTGCTTTCACATCGCTTAATATTAAAATTATAAACGAAAGCTACAAAAACAAAACTATGCAGTAAACAAACCTGTTTACAAATTAACGTACTGCTTAATATAACAACAAGCACCAGCGTAAAAAAATAGTAAACAAGAAAACAAAAATACACCAAGAACACTACAAAAAAAATGATAGAGATTTCGAGAAGGCGAAGTCATGAACGTACGCCTTTAAGAACATTCATCAGACTGTTTACTTTGCCATATAAAAGGCAAGGAAAAGCCGGCAAGTGAGTTAGTAAAGTTCAGTCAGCCTTGTGTGAAGACACGGAGTATTTGAAGAGAGTAAACGTGGTTTGATGATCTCCGTTACAAAGATTTGTCGAATAATTGCCTAGTGATTGTTAATATTTATGCAAAGGGTGTAAACAAAGGAATAGCAAACAAAGCAATTGTTGTTGTTTACATCAAGTTGTGAACAGTGGCACACAGAATTGTGCGAATAATAAAGAATTTTAATTAAAACTAAACACAAAATTTATTTTTATTTTATTTGCAATCTACGAACTCATATTTTAAACGTTTTTAAAGGGTAAAAACGTAACAATATTATCGAAAGTGACCCTCGCATTATAATTTACTTTTATTTTAACACTTTCTACCGCATTCATATAACAATACAACAAAATACGATACAGTGAGTGAGTGAAGTGAAGTGAAGTGAATGAAAATAAAGTGAAAACATAAACTAGAACATTGTAAGCAACAACAATAACAACAATAATAATGTTTGTTGGTTTGACTGTTGGCTGGCAGTGTTTGAATGGCTGGCTGGCTGAATGGCTAGCGGTTTTAAATGCTTTATTTTGGCTGTTAAGTTGGTTTGAATAGACGATGATGATGATGATGATGTTCAGTATGGCTGGCAGTGTTAGTGTTTGGTGTTGGTGAATGGTTTTATAAACTTTTTGGTGTTGTTGTTAATTTAGTTTATAAAAAATACTTAATTTTTATTGTTCGGTTTTGTTGTGTGTGTCTGCTGTTGTTGTTCTAATATTTTTAGTTGCTATTTTGGAGTTGCTTTAGTTTTCAGTTGAATTTCTTTTCAACTCGTTACAATACAGTGTATATTTTGGGTTAAGTTTTTGTGTAAGTATGTGTGTGTATTGTATATTGGATGTTAAACTACAAAAAGATACATATATATATAATTACCACAAAATGTCAAAATTAATTATGACAGCTGTCAGTGCTATGGTCGCTATCTATTAAACGCGTCAACGACAAAGAATAAGAATGTCAAGCATTTTTTTTCTTCTCATTGTTATGTTATGGCTGTTGTTTTCGTTGTTGGTGTTGTATGAAAAAGCTGACACCATCAACTGCCACAACAACAACTACAATCACCATCATCCATCCGTATGTACGTTTGTCTGTCTATCCATTTTAGCTGTCATCAGACATATAATGGCAATTTAAAATCTAAAATATACGCTCACTCATGCTGTTTAAACCATACTCTTGGCTTTGGCTTTCATTCATTCTCATTCGTATGCTCATTCCGTGACTGAAACCTACATAAACGTGTCTTTAAGTCTTTGAAATAGTTTTCTGTAACACAGTTTGAAGTATCAGGGTAAGGAAAACGAGGAGTTTTTTATTAACGTAAAGCAAGAAGACGTTACCATGTGATAAAAACAAGTTATCTGGAGAGATTGAAAGAGGCAAAAATATGAAATTCTAGAAGATGTTGACATGACAAGGCTATTTAAGCCATAAAACTCTCATATCCATACGTACATATGTTCATATTATGCATTTACACATGAAGAGAGGATGTCTGAAAATTCTGTTATGAATTCTGTTGAAAAAAAGAAAAACAAAGTTTTAGAAATTCTTGTGTGAGGCTAAGTTAAGGCTAAGGTGTCTTCTTGCCTGTGTTTTTGCGGTTTTAAGCCATTTAAAAAATTTCAGTTCTTTTTTTGTGTTTATTTTGTTCATTTAGTTGGTTTACGATACTCTTTTAACTTGTCAATTAGAATTTTTATGAGTTTTTCTTTCTAGTTTTGACTTTATGACTTTACAAGTGTTACAGTTTTTTTCTCTTTCCCTCTCTCTCTCTGTTGTCGGGTTTAATTTCTTCTTTTATAACCATCTTAGTTTAGTGTGTCTTCGTTTTATGTGTTTAATTTAAGAACAGCCCACCCATATTTCGTTTAACTGCCATTTACGACACAACGTCAGCCCAAGCCAAAGTCATTGAGTGAAAGGTGATAGAGATCTTAAGCATGTTTTAAAATTTAATGTTTTTGTTTTTCTTTGTTAAGATAAGATTTTAAAATTTAGTACCAGTATCTAAACAGGCAAAACACAACATTGCTTAGTTCAAAGTAGAATTACAGAAAACCCTTTTAAAAACAAAATTAAACAAGAAAAAAATTAATGGAATTAAAAAAATGAAATGAAATTCTATATTTTATTCTTAGAAGATGTCTTTAGTTTACCTATCTCACTTTGAACAGTTGAAGTTGGTTTAAGTTTGATGGTGTTCGAAAGATAAGATTTAGAATAAATGCAACTGATGAACTGTGTTGTTGCTTAACTTAGTATGGATGAAAAGTTCATGAATCCAGAATAATTAGTTCTTTTTCTGTTACAAAACTAAGCCGGATTTGTAGATTATTGTTACGTTTTTACCTTTTAAAAACGTTTAAAATAAGAGCTCGAAGATTCCAAATAAAATAAAAATAAATTTGTGTTTAGTTTTAATGAAAATTCTTTCTTATTCGCACAATTCTGTGTGCCACTGTTCACAACTTGATGTTTGTTTGTTATTCCTCTGTTAACACTCTTTGCATAAATAATAACAATTACTAGTCAATTTTCCGACATATCTTTGTAACGGATATCTTGTAGCGTTTGTTTATAATTTTAATGTTAAGCGATGTATAAGTAAAACACCAGTATCTCGATTTTTCATTTTCGTAACAATATGAACTTTGGAAATCAAGACGAATTTCTCATTTACGTCTGACCTACTTTAAATAGCCGTATATGAGCCGGGTTGATTTTATCAAACGAAAACCTTCTACAACTATTTGTGTTAATATTAGGGCATCAAAAGTTCCTGATGTTCTCGGCACGAGACTCAAATACAAAGAAGAAAACAAGTAAATAAAAATATACCAACAAACCACCAGCATAATAACAAAAAGAATAAACAAGTAAACAAAAATGCAACAACAAACACTACAAAAATAAATGTAAACAAAATACACAAACAACAGTAATGAAGCAACGATGTTAACATGAACATTCGACTTCAAGAACATCCATCAGATTGTTTACGTTGCCATATAAAAGGCAAGGCAAAGCAGGTGAAGACTCGGTGCATTTGAAAGGAGTAATCATGGTTTGAAGATCTCCGTTACAAAGATCAGTCGAACAATTGTTGAGGGACTCGAATCATTCATTAAAATTTATAGTCTTAGTTGTTGTTGCATTTACAAAAAAGACACATAAGCAAAAACACTGAGCAGCAAGCAGAGCCAACAGACAACCCTTTTGTGAGTATTTTAGTAATCGTATGCGAGGCATACTTATTTTGTGATTCTTGTAAATGTTGAGCTTCGGAGAGTCGAAATAAAACAACATAATACGTGTTGTTAAGTATGAATATGATGAGTACTTCAAACTTTGAATATGAGTAGAGGTTCTATGATATTAAAATAAGTATGAATACGTAGTATAAGTATCAGAAGTTATGAGTATGATTCGATTCTACTCATGTTTTTGAATACTCATTGCTGATCTCTGGTCCGTATGTCCAAGTAGGAAGCCCTTTATATTGCTACGTGTTCCAGCTGTTATACCTTAGCAAAACTCGTTAAAAAATGACTTACCCTCTTATCTCTTTACCACCATCTTCACCAGAAGTGTGAATGCTTATAAGTATCAGAAATTATGAGTACGATTCGTTTATATTCAACTTTTTGAATACTCATTGCTGATCTCTGTTCGGGATATAAAAATCACATACAAAGTTCACTGCAATCAATGCCAATTCTGTTCAGTTGTCCATTTAACTGCAGGTCGTATTATACAAATTAGTTGATAAATTCGAGCTCTAAACTGGTTATGTTATGGGATATAGCTTGCTGGCTATGATTAGCCACCTAATTCATTTTTTGTTGGTATTATGTGCTGGTATCAGACTGAACTGTTGTAGCTGCGCGGTAATTAATACAATTTCAATTATTTTTTCCAACAAAAACGCAATAATTTTTTGAAATATTTTTTTTCCATTTTTATTAAATTGGCATAATTAGGTTCCAGTCTGTCTCACTTATATTTCGCCTGACTTAATATTGTAATTAAAAACAGATCACCGAAAAGCACAATGTAATAAGTAACAAACAAATAGAAAATTATGTGTTAACACCGGCAAATACCTTGACTTCAAATCAAAACAAAACAAAACAAAAAATTATGAAAATCATTATGGAACGAACGGCATACATCAAAAGGTTTAATTTAGCTGAGGTACTTAATGAAATGTTAATATATTAGACGTACGCGAACGAGCCTATTCACAAGTATAATTATGACGCTTCTATGATTTTTATTATGAAAAACAGAAAAAAAAACGCGCAAGTTATTATTTATGATGATTTAATACAATCACATGCATACATACACACACGTACATACGTACTTATATTTATTGTATTATGATTAATTACATCATTTTGATATAAGTAGGTATGTAAGTACATGCATAAATACATATAACGTATGTAAATACATTAACATAATGAATAAGAGTAGAATTTAGTATGTATTTACGTATTTACGTTTGTAAGTTTAATTGTTAGCCAGTCAGCCAGTACAGGGGTAATAATATTGACATTAATAACTAATTACACCATAATGATTATGGACAAGTTAATAAGAAATGAAATGAAATGAAAACAGGAACATAAATTAATGCCAGCCAGCACGAGCCATAACTAACAAATTATCATAATAAAACAGCAAAATTTGAAGAAAAAGGAGAAAAACAGGAGAAAAAGCCACATAAAATTCCTTGATTACCAGATTTAACCGATTTAACCCTTGTTAATATAGCCCAGTCGTCATAAACATAGATAAACGTGCCAAACATTGTAGAGGAGTTAACCAACATTAAACCCAAACATACCTTAAAGACAAGCAACACAAACAAAAACAACAATTTGCAGAGAGAAAAAAGGAAAATAAAACTGCAGACATTGCCTGGAAAATGTTATGAAAAACAAATCATTTTGAATGTTTTGCAACTGATTTAAAAGCATTTATTGGTATTTAAATAATTCCTTGTAAATACAATTTCTTTAAGCAGCCTACTCCTTCTGTGCTGTGTTTGCTGCTTGTGCCATAAATATTTTTCGTAAAGACATTGAAAAACGTCTACTGAATCCTTCCTTCTCTAGGTAATAAATCCCATCGTTTACATTTTGTTGTTCTTTAACTCCTTCTTTTTCTGTTTTTCTCTTCTTGTCTTAAGCGTAATAGGCAATGGGGCAATAACAAAAAGAAGGCACAGAAAAGAATTCTTATTATTTGGCAGAAACAAAAAGAAATACTTCATCTGATTACTAATTATGCCCTATAGATGGCATACCAGACATAGAGACACATATTGTGGAAAGGTTTTGCATATACAGTCTATACTTTAAGGGAAGTTTTTTGCTCTTGCATAAGAAACGAATAAATTTAGTAAGAATAGCATTTACGAATTGCACAGCTAAAGAATGATTTTTCTTTGTATAGCCGTGGGCAATTGACTCAGAAACCAGAAACCGGTGTATTGTCCATTACCTTCAAAAAACCAAACACGGATGTTACAAAAAAATTAAAAGAAATATAATAGAAAAAAGGGGAGAGTAAAGATTAACGAATGAAGAGAGGGAGGCCGAGAAACAGCGTAGTCGCACTAGCCTTCTAAGACGATATATGAAATCCTGGCAGTAGCTAACTCACCAATCCTACTGAAGGAATCCCGTCGAGCAATATTATGTATTCATCTTTACACGTAGAGGTGCTGAAGATGTTCAACAGCCTTTAGCTTCGGCTCTACTCTACAAACCCTGCAGAACGGAAAAGAGCTCCTGTACTTTATATTGGTCTTTGCGCTAAAGGCGAATTTCTCCGCTTGATAATGTATAATCCATTCCACTTTTGAATGGACATAACGATGCCCCGAAATCCAAAACTGTAGCATTTTTGTTCAGAAACATAGTCAAGGTTTTTATTCAGACTGAAACCAATTTCGAGTACCTTTAAAGCATCTTTACTATCGATATATATAGCCATCGTATCACATAATAATTGGTCGTTACAACCCTTCAGTCAGGATTACGAACTAGCTTCTCACACCACTTATGTTGTGTGTGTTTACTTTTTACGTGAGTGGCGGCCCCTACTGCTTAAAGTCGACTCCGAACAACAAATTTTTGAGAAACTTTCATGGCAATTTTATTTCCTAAGAAAGTTTTTCCAGAAATCTGCTCAGAGGAAGTCACCGAAGAGATATTTTTTTCATATTTTCGTTTTGATGTCTGACCTCGTGTTTGAACCATGGGCTTACGTCTAATAAGCCAACACACTACCTACTAGGCTACGGCGACTTCAATTATCTACATTATGAACTATAAAATCCTAAAAATACCC
The DNA here is from genome assembly GCA_958299815.1 of Sarcophaga carnaria. Lineage (NCBI taxonomy): Eukaryota > Metazoa > Arthropoda > Insecta > Diptera > Sarcophagidae > Sarcophaga > Sarcophaga carnaria. The sequence continues at coordinate 121,672,663 of OY283153.1, read as the reverse complement.
GCAAATATGCCTACAAATACTCATCGTTAGATGTGCCTAAATCAAATGCTCCTGTGGATGGCCAGAATACCTGAAACGTTGTATCCTGTAGAATTCCAGAATACCTCGTACGCTGTAGCCATTATCATTCTAAAACAGAAATGAAGGCTACCTACTGGACTACAACTCATAACGATAACCCGAAATCCAAAACTACACCACCATGTTTCTGTTTAGAAATTTTGTTAGTCCAGCAGACTGACTTCGAAACTATGTCTTACCAAGTGTCTTTAAAGCATCTTGACTATCCAAATAGATAACCATCGTATCACCCAACCCAATTTCCTTTCCCAAATATGTCAGTAACATTTCCTCAGCCTGGAGTATACTGCATTCATTAGGACATGATGCATAGCATGCTTGTCAGGTAGACGACCTGTACCATGCCATTTATTTGTTTGGAAAAATTATATAATACGTGAGGCCTGAGTCCGTATCAGAGATCAGCAATGAATCGTTTATTCGCTACTCATAAGCACTCATGAAATTTGGATTATAAGTGAGTCAACAATATTGAAATTTAACTATGTACTCTGATTCATTCGTACGCACTACAACATTGATTTATAAGTACAGGTTGCAATGATTTATCAATACAATGTTGACATCAAGCTCATACCATTTGAAATATGTTTGATTCATAAGTCTACTCATTTAGATTTATAACTTTAGAAAAATACTTATAATACTCATAAATGTTTCGAGTGACTCGAATCATTCATCAAAATTTGCAGTCTTAGTTGTCATAATTGGTCATTACAGCCCTTCAGTTAGGACATACTTTCTCCTAGTTTTTCCTGGTTTTATACATGAGTGGCGGGACGTACAGTTTTTTGAAAAATTTTTTTTTTCTATTTACAACAAAGCAGCAAGCATAGCAAACACGCATCCTTCTAGTGAGTATTTTAGTGTTCGTACGCGAATCGTATTTATTTTGTGATTCTTGTAAATGTTGAGTCATGGACTGTCGAAATCAACAACATCATACGTGTTGTTAAGTATGAGTGTGATGAGTACTTCAAAATTTGAATATGAGTAGAGGTTCCATGATATTAAAAGAAGTATGAATGCCCATAAGTATTAGAAATTATAAGTATTATGAATGCCTATAAGTATTAGAAATTATGAGTATGATTCGATTCTACTCATCTTTTTGAATTCTTATTGCTGATCCAAGTCGAAAACCGGTTAAATCTTGTTATGTTAATGCTCTTAACTGCCTGTCTGTTTACCACCATCTCCACCAGAAGTCGTCTCAGAATCATCTCTAACGATATCTGGAAGGTGCTCCTCATGGCACCCAATATAACCAAATAGACGTATATTTGCAGGTTGCATAGCAACTTCCTCTAACTCGCCGTAACCAAAAAGCGTTTTCAAAAAACTTTGGACAACGTTTTTGGTGAACTGTTAATCATAGTCTGTAAATAGCACTCTTTTAACTTAGCTTCACTACAACAAACATAAACGGAAATAACGAATTTGAAAAATATGCTGCCAAAATGAATCGTGATTTTAAAAGAGACAAAAAAACCAAAGGGGAAACGAAAAGTAAAAGATATGAAACGGAAATAAAAAAGGAAAAACAAAAGTAATAAAAGCATTAACAATAAAACCCACAAAATTATATTTAAACAACAACAATAACAACAAACACAAAATATATTAATGCAATCCCTAAACTACTCCCTTAACATCCACACATATTTTCACACTCAAGGAGTATAGCCACCCTTCTTTCATATACAACGGAGACCTTAAAATTCACTCAAACATTCATTCGTTCCCTTTCCCACTAAGACCCACTAAAACCCGTTATTTAAAGTGAAATTCAAAGCTTTTAAATTATAACCCAAAGGGTTATTTAAGCATAAAAACAACAACAAAAAAACTTTTACAGGTTTTTTTTTATCAATTTTGGAAACACATTTCTGTGCTAAAAAGGGGCAAAGCGGCTCAAGGATATGGAGGTTGGCATAAGCAAAAGGGTGGTTTTAAACTCAAATTCTCTTTCGTTTGTTTTTTTTCGTTCAGGGATATTGACTGCAATTATAAGTTTTGAAAAATGTTTTCACTCGTTAAACTTTATTTTGTTAATAATTGCTTTTGATTGTATGTTATTAAATGCAAAGACGCTCGGTTAGGAGATGCTCGAACAAAAAGTTCCTTTACACAACTAAAATTCAGCTTTCGTTGGCGATTTTAATGGTTCTGCAAAAGTAATCGATTATTTGGCAACAACAAAAAAAATTAAGGGAGTATTTGGGGAAAAAAGGGCTTTTATTAAAACTTAAAGTTCAATGAGTTGAATTTTTAATTCATTTTTTTTATCACTCTGGAAATACACTTCTTAGGCAGGCTAAGAGACTGACTTTTGATAGGTAGGTTATCGACCATTACCGGAATAATTAGGCTCCAATTAAACGCCTTGTTATCAGAGATCAGCAATGAGTATTCAAAAAAATGAGTACAATCGAAGAATACTCATAATTTCTGATACTTAAACGCATTCATACTTATTTTAATATCATGTAACCTTTACTCATATTCAAAGTTTGAAGTACTCATCGTGCTCATAATTAACAACACGTATGATGTTATTGATTCCGACTCTTCATAACTCAACATTTACAAGAATCACACAATAAGTACGAATCGCGTACAAATACTAAAATATTCACTAGAAGGTTGGGTGTTTGCTCTGCTTGCTGCCCTGACTTTTTTGCTTATGAGTCCGTTCTTTTCTTTTTCTTGTAAATGCAACAACAACTAAGGCTGTAAATTTTGATGAACGATTCGAGTCGCGCGAATCAATTATAAGTATTATAAGTATTTTTCTAAAGCTATGAATCTGAATGAGTAGGCTTATGAATCAAACAAATTTCGAATGGTATGAGTTTGATGGCAACATTGTACGCATACTCATTGCAGCCTGTACTTATAAGTCAATGTTGTAGTGAGTATAAATGAATAAGAGTACATAGTTAAATTTTAATATTGTTAACTCACTTATATTCCAAATTTCACGAGTGCTTTTGAGTAGCAAAAACATGATTCATTGCTGGTCACTGCTTGTGATACAACAAACTGGTGATGTTCAATCTCGGGATCAGCCGGTCCCTATAGGAAACCAATTTGATTCCAAAATAAATCTCCTTCATTCAAAAATCTTTCTTTTGGGAAGTTCACACAATGAAGCAAATGAACATCCAAAAACCTTCAGCTTTTAATGAAACAAGCTAAACACTGACGGCTGCCGTGTATGATAGCTTGATCCTCTTTCACAGGCTGAAAAGCCATAAACCGTCGACGTATAATGAAACAAGTTGAATACTGATAGATGAGGTCTATTATAGCTTAATCCTCTTCCACAGCCTGATAGGCCGAAAACTGGCGATGTGTAACACTGATACATGACGTGTATGATAGCTTAATCCTCTTTCACAGACAAATAGCTGTTTTAGATATCGTGCGAGAAAATGCCGACTTTAGCGGCATTCCTTCCAGTAATTTAATAGCCTATGAGGACCTGTGAGACTTTCAAGGGACGCAGAAAATTAATCCTCTACTATCCAGAGCGGTTCAGCGCAGCCTGTCAAAAAAAGGCTCATTTTTATATCGAAATTGAGACTATGCAATGACCGGAGGATACTCAGTATATGTACGTGGATGAACCGAAACATTTTGAAATTGTAAGCTCTGTTCTTGCTCTTTGGTGCCTTCGTCTCAGCAGATTTCTGCCAAAAACTTTAAAATTTACATGAAAAAGTTGCTCAAAAATCTGTCGTTCGGAGTCGACTTTAAACTGTTGGTCCTTTCACTCATGTATAAAATTAACACGCACAGCACAAGTGGTATGAGAACGTAGGTAGTAATCCCGACTGATGGGTTTTAATACCCAATTACATATGTATACATACTTATATACTCACTCTCCCCAATTCATCAGTAAGGAAATCACCGGCGACCTCATGTGAAGTTTGATTTCAAATGGTTTGAAATTTCGCTGGAAAAAACTCTTTTGGGATTTATGGACAAAGAAAGATATTGGTTAGATCCAGTTGTACGTGTAAATCAAAAGATTTTTTAAGAAAGCTTCACTATATACATACATTGCACAACTTTATGTATGATCATGTTCTCCGTCTGAAATGCACTCTAGTGGTCAGGCAGCTTTACAACATCTGACATTCTTTATGAGTGTGTAGCATACATGTGTTCATAATCCAGATTGGGTTAGGTATTATTTTCATTTCATTAGAAGGTCGTAGTTAAGCTATTTAAGTGTAGCAAATATGGCTTAAGTTGGTGTGCAACGGAGTACATAGGACAACTGATTCTCTATCAACCTACAATGGCATTGAAATTTGGACACCACTCGTCAAACATGTGTACTACAAAGCAAAGTAAACTCTAGAAGTCGTCGTACTCTAGTAGGTAGTGTGTTGGCTTATTAGACGTGAGACCAAGGTTCAAACCCCAGGTCAGACATCCCAAAGAAAACGAAATATGAAAAAAAAATATTTTTTCGGCGACTTTCTCTCAGAAGACTTCTGAAAAAACAAAAAAAACCCTGAGAGTAACTCTGACTGAAGTGTTGTAATGACCATGTATACTCGCTCTCCCCAGTTCATCAGTAAGGAAATTACTGGCAATATTCTCTATGTCCTGTACCTCATGTGAAGTTTTCTTTCGATTGCAAATTTCGGTGGGAAACATTATTTTCGGATTCATGGACAAAGAAAGATGTTGAAGCATTCAACTGTATGTAAAGATTTTTTCAGAAAACCCCACTACCTAACAAGCATTACACAACTTTCAGTATGACCATGAACTCCGCTTTAAACACTCTTTACACTCAGGCAGCTTTACGAAAGTCTGACATCTGAGTCCTTTATGAGTGTGTAGTATGTATGTGTACATTAGCCAGGTTGTGTTAGGAATCAATCAGTGAAACTACTTAAATGTAGCAAATATGGCTTACGTTGATGTGTAGCAGAGTGCATAGGACAACTGATTCTCTATCAGTCTACAATACCTTTTTTGAAATTTGTCTTCCGCTCTTGTAACATGATCAATGCAAAGTAAAGTAAGCTGCAGCACTGTCTGATAGAACCTACAGTTCCAAATCTTGCTCAAGGTGTTCTAGTCGATATAAATCTCTGAGTTTTCTTTTCTTTGCAAAAGGGGTTTTCTTTCCAAAACTATATTTGGGTTCTCCTAATACATTTTCTAGAATATTGAGTACGTATAAGCATTTGCCTATGCCAGCAGCCAATATTCTGTGATGTGTAAAATTTTTTAAATTAAATTTAAAAATATTGAATGAAATTAAGGCCATTGCCATCCTTCCTTTAATGAGACTCATAAGATAAATTTAAATATTAAATAAAATAATCCTGAGGCAATAATCCTTTTAACTTAATATTCCCTACATAAACGAACAAATAAAATAAATTTCCCAAATTTATAACCTCAATTCAAATCAGATTCAATTTCAATTTTATTGTAATTTCAGTTTAAAAGACAATTATTTTACGAGAGTGAAGGCCTATGTGCCTATGAAATGAAATTGCTCTAATGAAAGTTAAAATCTTATCGCAATAATAATAAATCCTTTTAGTCTTTTGCTCAATAAATTGTTAATGAAGGATTAAATTGAAATTACCGTTAAAGATTAGAATTTATAACAACAAAGTTGAGATAATCATAAAACTTATTACAAACACTATGGCACTAACAGATATACACACATATGTATATAAAGTGACTAAACATAGGCACGTACACATCCACACACATACATACAGAGTGAAAGGATAATAAATATACGAGTTAACTATTGTTTGGTTTACTTTTCTATTACATTTACAATTATCCTGTTGCAGAAGCGTATTTAGAAGGAGGGTAAGGGGGAGTTTGTTCTTTCAAATAGATTAGGGGGTTAATCCCGATTTGTTTGAATTAAAAAATGTGTTTCATTTTTGCAATTGGAGGCCTATTTATAAAACTTCAAGTAAGTATTTAAAAGAGTGTTTCTGAAAGTCAGTAAAACGCTTGGCTATGGTACCTGTATCAAGAGGTTAGGTTATGTTGAATGGCTTGCCTGCAAAGCCCAAGTACAGTCGAAGACCCTGTGTTCTTTTAAATATCAATACCAGATGAGTTTTATAAGTCTAGACTTGAGATTGTTCACCAAAATGATGCCTCCTTGAGCAATTCCTCAATTCCCCCTCAAAAGGTTAAACCAACATACGCTTCTGCCTTCTTTCTTAAACACCTACATACGAATGTACATATTTTGCTAAAAAAAATTCATTCGATTATAGAACCACATACACTCTCATAAAAATAAAGTAAAGACTATTAACTTTAGATAATTATCATTGAAGATCTTTATTATACTCAATGTAATCACACACAACGTATCCTTGCTAAGGATACAAAATATATACGAGAATACAAATTATTTTCAAAAATTTCAAAGAATATTTTGTACAATTAAATCGTATGGAAAATATATTCCTATCGGCATAAGAGAATCTTAATTCATACAAAAATTTGAATATCAATTGAAAAAGTTTAAAAAGTTTTGTTAACCCTTAAGCTGGAGGTTTAGAAAAATATTTTTATGGTTCGATTGGTAGTTGTAGTGAATATAGGGCACAACCTTTTAATTGAGTGTGCCCAAGCCATTTTTTGCATATGGACGAGCTCTAGGGTGACTTTGTGGCACTTTAATTTGCTGCTTCGACCACACATGTCATAACTTCTTGGAATACTCTTTTCGAGATTTTCCTATTGATGTTCAATGTCTCTTTACTGGCCGAGAAAGATTTCATTACTAAAAACACAGGCTACTGACTTCCTTCTTCTGCTTGGAACAACACAGCAATAATGATTCTTTATTTATCCGCGGTCAAGTTTCATAAATAAATAGATGGCATAGGGAAAGAGGGAACGTAGACAATACATTCATGAGACCCCTTGTTTAAGTGCTAGAAAAAATTGAGAATTGGCGTTGAAAAGAAGACATATTAAGAGAGGTATAGTGAAACAAAGGAACTGCACGAGGATGGATGCACATTCCTTAGCCAGCCTAATTTTATAATAAAACTAAACGCAGTCTGAACTGGATCCTAGCAGAACATTACACCCTCTTTTAACAAGGGCACTCAAACCCCTTCTAATAAAAGTCGTATAACCACAGAGGAGACCGACTACATTCTTCTTCATATATCCTGAATACAGCTGAGATTTCTCCATGAACGTTCAAAATGTATCAATACAAAGTTTGTATGCAGTTCTACTACTGTATATAAACTATGTAGATATGCAAAGTTACCAAACAATGCATCAACTATACATCCGATGCCTGATTGCTTTTTGGCTGTGTTAAAAATACACATTGACCACGTTTTGAAATGGAATACATTGTATATATTTTGTACAGCGGCATTATGAAACACGATACTTTGTTCAAACACAAAGCAACTAACATTTTGGAAGGCAGCCATACATAATAAGCCGTTACAACCCTTCAGTCAGGGCTACTATCTAGCTTCTCAAACCACTTATGTTGTATGTGTTAATTTTATAAATGAGTGGTGGAACCTACAGCTTAACATTGGCTCTGAACGCCAAATTTCAGAAACTTTTCTTTGCGATTTTATTTTACGCTCAGAGTTTTTCCCAGAAATCTGATGATAGGCAGTCGCCGAAGAAATATTTTTTCATATTTCATTTTGGTGGAGAGGACTGACCTCGGTTTGAACCGTGGCCTCATGTCTAATAAGTCAACACCCGACTTACTAGACTACAGTGACTGTAATTGTTACAAACAGTTAAGGTAACAGGTAAGACTTGATTTCAATCCAAGTTTGCTTTAAGGTACCGTTTACATCAAAATACGAACGGCAAAATACTGTGTATGGTACGGATATTCGCAATGATACAGAGGCCACTAACGAATCCAATGTTCAACGAATGATTTAATTGCCAAAATATTCTAGATTAACGTTTGTCAGCATACAAGGCTACATAAAGACAAGGATATCCTATCTAACTCGTTTATAGAGTAGGCCAACTATGTGTCTAGAATCGCGACGTAAGCTATATTGTCTATGGAGCTATAAATTGAGAGGACGTTACAAATTTTAGTTGCAAACCAATATTTAGAAAACCCACCAACTATGTAACAGAGATCAGCAATGAATCGTTTTTTTCGCTACTCATAGGCACTCATGAAAATTTGAATATAAGTGAGTCAACAATAATGAAATTTAACTATGTACTCTGATTCATTCGTACTCACTACAACGTTGATTTATAAATACAGGTTGCAATGCGTACAACGTTGACATTAAACTCATACAGCAGCAAGCAGAGCAAACACACAACCTTTTAGTGAGTATTTTAGTGTTCGTACGTGATTCTTGTAAATATTGGGTTATGGAGAGTCGAACACAACAACATCATACGTGTTGTTAAGTATGAATATGATGAGTACTTCAAACTTTGAATATGAGTAGAGGTTCCATGATATTAAAATAAGTATGAATGCGTATAAGTATTCGAAATAATGAGTATGATTCGATTCTAATTAAGTTTTTGAATACTCATTGCTGGTCTCTTGTCAAGACCTACAGACCTCCTACTCATGCATAAGAAATTAAATGATTGAAGTGTTGTAATGATCATTTATGTTGTTTGTTTCTATGTAGGAAATAAGCAGTATTTGTTCCTTATGTTTCTGATTTCTTATCTAAACGCCTTCATGAACATCTAATTGCCTTTCAATTTAATACTTTCATCGATCTGAAGCGAAAATTCCCACACAAAATATTTGAGGAGAAAATAATTTCGTAATTTCCAATTAAAGAACTTCATTCCTAACATGTTTGAAATTTGTGATGCGTACTCTGACGTTTAAGGGCATATGCGATATTATGTTACCTTGCTTTAAGGCAATTTCTTTCCCTTTAGAAATAATTTATGTATACGTGTAGGTATATGTATATTTTGTTAATTTATTTCATAAACATTTACATAAAACAACTCAATTGTAGTTTTCATAACAAAACAATAATTTTTCTTCAAAAATTTATTTCCATAAAATTTTATGCGATTTTAATAGCATAAGAGAGACTGACTTGACTGACTAACTTCCTTATCTCTTCACCTGTATTGGGGTATGGTAGAATTACCATAATTCATACATAATGTTCATTAAGCGTAAAAACATTTTTAATAATTCTAATCAACGGAGTTGCTTTATGTGTCTGCGATAAATATCTTTTTGTTCTTATTATTCTAGACAACTCCTACAACATGATACCAAGTATTCTACTACAACTACTAACAACTAGTACAACTACTGACAACACCTCTTCTAATGCCAACATTGTTCTTTCACAGTCTTTTTGCCACTTGGCAAGACATCTATTTAAATAGACATCAAACACATGTACTCGTACAAGACAAGACAAGTCAAGTCAAGTCAAGACAAACATTACAGTGCGCTAGACAGACAGACAGTCTTGTCTACTTCTATTTCCATTGTCTATTTCTACTTTATGGTGTCCAAAATGTTTAAAAATAATTTTTGGAAATTTATTTGTTGTTGTTTTTATTGTTTTTGTTTTAATAAAATTAAGTCATTACAATAATACGGTCTTTGTTTTTGGTGCTCTTTGTAGGCATTTTTATTTTTTCCCTGAGACATTTTGATGTATGTTTTATACGATTGCATCATTATAATGAGCCAACGTTGGTTCATTTCCCAAAAACATAATCAAACGTTTAACCATTCAGCTACAGACAGAAACAATTTTTTTCTGGAGACTCTGTCTCTGTCCGTTTTGCTGTCCATTCCTCAGTTAGCAGCTGTCATATGAAATGCGGGTGTAGACAGTATCACAATAGAATAATCATTTGTGGACCTTTCGGAGGTTCTTTATTTTTATGAATATGAAGCGTGTTATTTACTCTGGTGTTATTGTCTCTATTTTGCTGTAAAGTCCAATAAACAAAAAAATATCAGTTTTTCGTTTTCTGTTAACATTTTCTCTGTAATGATAGAACAGGTAGTTAGTTGTACTATACCTCTGTGCAGATAAAAAATGAGTTTCTTAACGTAAAAACCTATAATTTTATTGTGTCAGTGTGTAGGTTTAATCATGTTTTTTTTTCTGTCTTCTTCATTTAATTTATTCGTAATTATGCTAATCATAAGAGGTTTTCCTTTTGTATTCAAAACTACTGACATTTTACACAAAAAATTGAATTCTTTTTGAGCATATTTTGCTTGTGTTTCAAGTGATAAATTATCGGAAATGCTAAAAGTTCATTTGCCATGGAGATAGTAATGGAGGAAGGCTAACGTTATGACAACATATAAAAAAAAGAAATACTACTGGGTTAATAAAATCTATTTTCATACAAGTCTAGTTGAAGAGCGATGTAACCCATAACGCCACTGTTATTCCCCTATCTGAAACAGCTAAGCGTCCTTAATGGAAATTACTTGAGCTCTGCAGGATAGTGCTCCATCACAGTGAAACAAAAATTGAAGTTGTTATGAACTCATAAAGCCACATCATAAATCAAACAAAACATTCCATTCAGAAATCGCTATTTAGTCCTAGAAAATGCAGGGCAGTACTGCACCATGCGAGGAATATTTTCATGCTAGGGATACAACCATCTTTCTTGATCTACTTTACTGCACTGACTCATTAGCTTCGGCTTACAATACCTTACATAGCAGAGATCAGCAAAGGTCCCGCGCTATCCGCGCTAATACCAAACCAATGATGTCAGTCTGGAGACCAAGCACAGGATCACTCTTGCCGACAGCTGCTACTATGGTCTCAATTGGAAGTTGAGCAGCAGATGCCTCTCTCTTCTGGTAAAACTAATACTCTACAAGACGCTTATCCTAACCGTGCTTCTTTATGGCGCAGAGCCATGGACACTATTAAGCACTGATGCAGCAGCCTTGATAGTATTCGAGAGAAAAGTCCTACGTAAAACCTTCGATCCAATGAGAGTTGGCGATAATTTCCTTATCCGACCCAACAGTGAGCTGTATGAGCTCCATAACGACATAGACGTTATGCAAGGTATTAACAACCAGCAGCAACGCTGGCTCGGCCATGTCCGTGGAATGCAGGAGGATGCTCTGGCGAGACGGGTATTTGTTGCAGAGATTTCAGAAAGTCGACGAAGAAAACGACCTTGTTTGCGTTGGAACGGCCAGATCCAGAAAGGCCTGCCATTGATTGGTGGCGCCTGGAAGCATGTGTTAAGGGAGGCCAAAATCCCTTAATCGGGTTGTTAATGGCCAGTTAAGTAAAGTAAGTAAGTAATCACCCAGAGTGTAGTGGCCATAGTCTAGTAGGTAGTGTGTTGGCTTATTAGACGTGAGGCCAAGGTTCAAACCTCATGTCAGACATCTCCAAGTAAGCGAAATATGAAAAAATATTTCTCCGGCGACTTACTCTCAGCAGATTTCTGGCAAAAACTCTGAGTTGAAAATAAATTTGTCATGAATGAAAAAGTTTCTCAAATATCTGTCGTTCGCAGTCGACTTTAAACTGTAGGTCCCGCCACTTGTGTATAAAATAAACACGCGTAACATAAGTGGTAGGAGAAACTAGGTCGTAATCCACAGGGTTGTAACGACAAACTACATACAATCACCCGGAGTAGACGGATGCTTTGATTAATTGGTAAATGCAGAGGATAATAGTTAAATCTGTTACGTTTGAGCACATGGAAGTAACATAAAGTATGTGGCCAATATATCTGTCAGGATCCGAATAAGCCTCTTTAAAAATTTTAAACATACAACAGCTATCTTGTAGCTTTGTGGAAAATGGAACCTGCATGTCAAAGCTTTATGAATGGCTTAAAAAGGTATGAATTTTCTTTCGAGTCTAGCCCGAAACAGTAGAAGACTGCTTGGTAGACAATGTACATCTCTAAGAAGGAACAACTTAAGGCAAGGAAACTAATTGATATCCAAAAGCCAAGAAATGGCGGATATATGATTCGAAGGTTGGGCTAATTGTATATACTTCTTTTGAAAAGGTTTGACAGGATTCTCCTGTAAGAAGAGGCTAGGAAATGGTCAACTTTAATCACGAGGAAATATTAAGATGATGACATTGCTCTCTACAATGGCAAAACATTTTTCATATTCCATGCTCTATTGGCGAATGTTACCCTAGAAAATTTAACACAAAAATCTAGAGGATATTTTCGGAAGCAGTTATAGCTCGGTATGACTAGAAAAAGCTCTTGTACAGAATGAAAATATCCGATAATAGTGTTTAGAAATTCTGCTGTAAGAAAGAGTACCTACTGTGTACCACTAAAGTAGGCTGATGTATGCTTACATGCTGGTTGTACAGGACACTAGCAGTCATCCTTGCTATACCCTAATTATCCTTAATACATCCATCCAAAAATTATTTTTATAGAATATAACTGAGTCAATAAATTGTAACTTTTACTGGCTCATGACTTAATGTATTAAATAGGCCACGGTAAAACAAAAAATACATTTTTTTAATTAAAATGTTTTTTTTTTAATTAAAGAAAATAGGTCTGCACTAAAGAGTGTTTATGGTATACCACCTATGGTGGCGTTAAGCTATCTCAGCTCCTATTTACGTAATTATTTGATTGGTCAAGATATGAAATTAAAAAACTAAGGCTTTCAACATCTAACAGATACAATGAGAGCAACATTTTCATTCATTTAAACCGGTACCATAAATGGCTTGATTTTTATTGAAAGAAAATTTTTTTTTATAATTTTCGCACGCGAATATTTTTTTTCCATTTTTTTTGTAAAAAGATTTGCTTTTTTTTTTGCTTTCCACAGAAAATTACCTTTCAGATCTCATGTCTGTTGATTTTCTTTCTTTTTTTTTCTGATTGCAACAGGTTTTGTTTTCATACCAGAGCACATTGGCTTTTGTTTGTTGATGTGGTTGATGGTGGTGTTCGTACGTACGTAGTACGTTTGTTGAAAAAAACCGTCGCCAAAGTGTAATTGAATTTACCGCCAACCAAATGCAACAATTGCAAACACAAACATTTTTCATTCAATTTAATGTGGAATGATTAGTTTTACATGTAAATCTAGAGGCAAAACAAAAAAAAAACGAAAAAACCGTAAAAAAATCTCAGAGGTGGTGGCAGTTTGACTATAGCTGATGATGGAAGGTAGCACAGCCATATTTTCTATCACAACAAAAATTACTTCAGTTTCAGACAAAAACAAAAAAAAAAGAAAAGCGTACACAGTAAATCAGTTGAATTTAGCCTTTCATTAAACTTTTTGAACAGCTATAAAGCTATGAAATATAAAAGCTATAAACAGTTTAACAGTGATGCCTAAAAATATAGGCATGTTAAGAGAAACTTGTCTTATCCAAATATAAAGCCATTTCTCTTGGCATTACTGTATTAAGGAAATTCAATTAACTCGAATTTGTTGCACATTAATGACGTGACAGTGTTCGTTATTGTTATCCTAGCTTTGCCTGTATCTTGTTTCTGATTATCTGTGTTGCTTGCAACTGCTTCTTGGTCATGCTGTTACTGTTACTGTTGCTGCAGCAGCTCAACAATTGCTGTTACTGATACATTTGATGTTGTTTGCATATTTCATCATCATCATCATAATCACCAGCACCAGCACCGTCAGCAAGTACCGGGAACATTAAGTGGTTACAGTGGAGACACATTCGTTCAGGCAAATTATATTCAACTGTTACAGTAAATTTCTTCTTATTTTTTTTAATTCAATGCAGCCTTGCATTACATTTTTTAAAAGGAATTTTAATGGAATTTGCAAATGAGACAAATTACATTAAAGTTTACAAGAATTGTTAAAGGTTTATATAAAATCTTTATTGGTTAAAGCATTCTCTGATGTTTGAAACGGGATTACTGAGGTTTGTAATCAAGTACTTTAACCACTTTGCCTTTCGGGTCAGCAAGGGAATCAATTCTAAATCTTTCTTTGTCTCCAGCAAGCATTAGCTGACATTGGTAAATAGTGCGTGTGCTTATCCGCAGTCCACAATGGTTCACATAAGTCGAAAACATCATATATCCGCCATTCCTTGGGTTTCGCAAATCAATTAGATTCCTTGCCTTAAGTTGTTCCGTCCTAGGGATGGATATTGTCTACCAAGCAGTCTTCTACTGTTTCGGGCTAGACTCAGGAAGAGATTCAAACCTATTTAAGGCATTCATAAAGTTTTGACATGCAAGTTCCATTCTCCACGAAGCCACGAGATAGCTGTTGTTTAATCCTTTTAAGCAGCATATTCGTATTCTTAAAGATTTATTCGCCACAACATTTATGGTACTTCCATGCGTTCAAACATAGCAGATTTAGATTTAGATTATCCTCTTTACATTAACCAATTAATCAAAGCAGCCGTCTACTTTGATTGATTGTATGTAGTTGGTCATTCAAGTCGATCCAAACAACAGATATTTGTGAAACTTTCTTTTTGCAATTTTACTTACCCTCGGAGCTTTTGCTAGGAATCTGTTGAGAGCAAGTCGAAGGAGAAATATTTTTTCATACTTCGTTTTGTTGGAAATACCTGACATGGGGTTTGAACCTTGGCCTCCCGTCTAATAAGCCAACACAGTATCTACTAGACTATAGCGACTACACTCTGGGTGATTACTTACTTACTTTACTTAATTGGACATTAAAAACCCGATTAACTGATTTCGGCCTGCCTTAACACATCCTTCCAGGCGCCTCTGCTTCTTAAGCGCCTACGCCAGTTGGTCACACCAATCGATCTAGTCCTTCCAACGCAAACAAAGTCGTCCTCCTCGCCGACTTCCTCAGATTACAGCATCAATTACCCGTCTCGCCGAAGCACCCTCCTGCATTCGAACAACGTGGATGAGCCAGCGTTGCCGCTGGATGTTAATATGCTGCACAACGTCTATGTCGTTGAGAAACTCATACAGCTCACTGTGGGATCGAATGCAGACATCATCGCCAACTTGAACTGAACCGAAGGCCTTACGTAGGACTTTTCTCTCGAATACTATCAAGGCTGCTGCATCAGTGCTTAATAGTGTCCAGTGTCTCTGCGCCATAAAGAAGCACGGTTGGGATAAGCGTCTTGTAGAGTATTAGTTTTATCAGAAGAGAGAGGTCTCTGCTACTCAATTGCCTATTGGGACCATAGTAGCAGCTGTTGGCAAGAGTGATCCTAAGCTTGACCTCCAGACTGACATCATGGGTGTGGTATTAGCGCGGATTAGAAGACAAGTCCATACAACTTTGCATACATTTTTTAATATTATTTTTTTTTGTTTTAGATTAAATGATTTTTTTTATTAGTAGTATGATGCTTAAATGACAACTGCCTCTAAAGAAAAGAAAATATTTTTCTAATGAAAAAAAAAAAAACGATGGAAAATTGCTTCATAAAAATGATGAAAGTTAAGCAAAAATTATCAGAAAAAAAAAACTTGTTTTATTTTTTTTAAAAATGCTTGTAAATTTATTTTATTTTTATTATTTTACTTTCATAAAGTAACAGAAAAAATAAAAATAAAAACAAAAGCAAACAAACTTTTAAAACAGCTCCCAAATGACCAATTTTCTGTAGATAGCCAACATCATATACCAACCACATCAACCATAAACCGACAGTCGTATAAGGCCTGCGCTTTTAATATTTAGTTGAGTGTACGAGTATATTTTAAAAATAGTTTTTTTTTATTTTATTAAAGCAACAACAATAATAAAAAAATATTATTTTCATTGGAAATTGCTTTTTTTTATATGAATTATGGCAGTTTTAATAAATTGTAGCAGCAGCAGCTACGTATGTTATCTATCGCAACTATTAAAATGTATTTTGCATAACACACCTTTCGGTTTTCATTTTTTAAATAAAAATTGTTAATAAATTTTATGAAGCTTGAATAAAATTGAAATCAAATGATCGAAAATTACTACTTTAGAGAGTGTGGACAAGATAATTTTGAAATTATTATGCGATGATAAGAGAAAAAAAATTAAATTTTTCATATGAGACATGAAAATTGTGAATTTTTTTTTTTGCAATGAAAGATAAAAAATATGAACAGAAATGCTTCATTTAATTATAGAAATATGATGTATGATGAAGTGATTCCATATTTTTGTAGCATACCATGCGCGTTTATAAATCCATACATACCGCTGGTTGGGTGTCAGAAGTGGGATTGCAAAATTTACAAATAAAAATTCAGTCAGTCTTGTGTCAAGAAGACGAAGTCATTAACATTCGCCTTCAAAAACGTTCTTCAGACAGTTTACTCTGCCATATAAAAGGCAAACCAGGCGACCGAGTTAGTGCAGTCAGTCAGTCTTAGGTAAAGACCCGGTGTTTTTGAAGAGAATAATCGTGGTTTGAAGATCTCTGTTACAAAGATCTGTGGAACAATTGTTATTGTTTACGCAAAAGAGTGTAAACAGATTAATAACAAACAAAGCAATTGTTGTTGTTTACATCAAGTTGTGAATAGTGGCACACAGAATCGTGCGAACAATAAAGAATTTTAATTAAAACTAAATACAAATTTATTCTTAGTTTATTTGCAATCTACGAGATCATATTTTAAACGTTTTTAAAAGGTAAAAACGTAACAATTACATACATACATACAATTGGTCATTACAACCCTTCCGTCAGAATTACGACCTAGCACCACTTGTGTTATGTGTGTTAATTTTAGACATGAGTGGCGGCACACTGTATGATCCGAACGTCAGATTTTTGAGAAACTTTTGCATGGCAATTTTATTTACTCTCAGAGTTTTTTCCAGGAAACTGCTGAGTGGAAGTTGTCAATGTGGGGTTTGAAACGAGGCCTCATAACTAATAAGCCAACACCCTACCTACTAGACTATGGCGCCTTCACCTACGCTCTTATGAATATATTATGTAAACTACCATGGTGTTTAAGTTAAGTAACATGACCTCACTCCGTTAAATAGTCGATGCGCTTAGTGTAGCAATAAGGTATGTATAGCTCATAAGGTTTCCATCACAATGGGATCACTTCAGTAACGAACAGGCAGATACAGGATTAAGACTCTGAAACCATTCGATTGTCATTAACATGTGCATTAAATGTGCAGATTTGTAACGCCGGTTAACTCGAAATCCAAAGCGCATTATCTTCCTGAATCACATACAATGTCTTCTAATTTAAAATACACAGAAATATTCATTTCAAATGAGCATCCCAAAGTAGCATTTAATTCAACCATCACTCTAAAAAGATGAAGGTATAGTTAAAGGGTGTTTTTTATAGAGGTATAGAACTTTAAGTTGCAATAAAACAACGATGGATTATTCGATTGACATGAATTTTATTTATCTGAAAGATAATCTTGTGGCATTACATTTTAAATATGAGTTCTGGCATATGACCGCCACGGCTGGCACGGATGTAGTCCAATCTGGACGTCCAATTTTCGATGACCTTTTTCCAACATTTGTGGCCGTATATCGGCAATAATACGGCGAATGTTGTCTTCCAAATGGTCAAGCGTTTGTGGCTTTACCGCATAGACCAATGACTTTACAAAGCCCCACAGAAAGTAGTCTAGCGGTGTTAAATCACAAGATCTTGGAGGCCAATTCACAGGTCCAAAACGTGAAATTAGGCGGTCACCAAACGTGTCTTTCAATAAATCTATTGTGGCACGAGCTGTGTGTCATGTTGCGCCGTCTTGTTGAAACCACATCTCCTGGACATCATGGTTATTCAATTCAGGAATGAAAAAGTTAGTAATCATGGCTCTATACCGATCACCATTGACTGTAACGTTCTGGCCACCATCGTTTTTGAAAAAGTACGGACCAATGATTCCACCAGCCCATAAAGCGCACCAAACAGTGAGTTTTTCTGGATGTAACGGTGTTTCCACATACACTTGAGGATTACATTCACTCCAAATGCGGCAGTTTTGTTTGTTGACGTAGCCATTCAACCAGAAGTGCGCTTCATCGCTAAACAAAATTCGCTTATGAAAATCGGGAACAACGGTAATCTCGTTTTGGGCCCATTCGACGAATCTACGCCTTACTTGATGATCGTTTGGCTTCAAATCGTGCACGAGTTGGATTTTGTAAGCACGCAAACCAAGATCCTTCCGTAAAATCTTCCATAAAGTGGATGGACACAGATACTATTCCTGTGCTCGATGGCGGATGGACTCATTCGGGTCTTCCTCAATGCTACGCTCTACAGCAGCAATAGCTTCTTCTGTAGGCACCGTACAGCGTCTCTGGGGATGCGAGTTATCAAGAAGAGTAAACGTGGTGCGAAAACGTTCCATGGTTAATCGAATTAACTGCTCTGATGGACGATTTTGTCGACGATAAAATGGACGTGGTGCGCGATACGTTTTCCGCTCATTCAGGATTTATATCATAAATCAGCGGGTTTCCACTTCGTATACATTTTTCAAAATCTTTATTCAACGTCCCAAAAAGTTATGCCTCCACAAGACAAGAAATGCAAGAAGGGACCTCTACTCATATTCAAAGTTTGAAGTACTCATCATATTCATACATAACAACACGTATGGTGTTGTTGATTTCGATTCTCCATGACTCAACATTTACAAGAATTTTTCAGTTATGAATCTGAATGAGTAGGCTTATGAATCAAACATATTTCGAATGGTATGGGCTTGATATCAATGTTGTACTCATACTCATTGTAACCTGTACTTATAAATCAACGTTTTAGTGAGTAAGAATGAATCAGAATACATAGTTAAAATTGTTGTCTCACTTATATTCAAAATTTTATGAGTGTTTTGTTTCACTGTCGAACATCTTCAGTTTGGTCTATAATTTAACTATGAATCGTCTTACAAATTTTATTATCAAAATGCGTGCTCTGTTAAGAAAGTTCAGTTTTCGAGTGAAGATCAGCCAGAAGCATTGCAAAAGCTACCAATGTATCCAGAAAAAAACACAGTTTGGTGCGGTTTATGGGCTGGTGGCATCATTGGACCGTACTTATTCAAAGATGCTGCGAATCGTAACGTAAATGTGAATGGTGAGCGCTACCGT
Source organism: Sarcophaga carnaria (assembly GCA_958299815.1). Taxonomy (NCBI): domain Eukaryota; kingdom Metazoa; phylum Arthropoda; class Insecta; order Diptera; family Sarcophagidae; genus Sarcophaga; species Sarcophaga carnaria. The sequence goes on along the minus strand of OY283153.1, from coordinate 121,653,488 downwards.
GAGATGATATCCAACTTTTTTGCCCAAAATGCAAGAGCTTGACTTGCATGACATGTGATTTCAACAAGACAGTGTCACATGCCACACAGCACGCGTAACAATGGACCTATTGAGAGGCTAGTTCGATGAACATTTTATTTCACGTTCGGGACCGGTAAATTGGCCGCCTAGATCGTGCGATTTAACGCCTTTAGACCATTTTTGTGGGGCTATGTTAAAGCTCATGTCTATACAGATAAGCCCGCTTCAATTGACGCATTGGAAGACAACATTGAATCATTTATTCGTGAGATACCGGCCGAAATGTTGGAAAGAGTATGCCAAAATTGGACTAAGCGGATGGACCATTTGAGGCGCAGTCGAGGTCAACATTTGCATGAAATAATCTTCAAACATTAAATTATATGGACCGTACTATCGATTCAAATAAACATTTCATGCATTTTTCTGAATTTTATGTTTTTTTTTTTTTGAAATTTTTTCCTATAGCTCTTAAAAAATCACCCATTATAATGAATCTGTAGACAACTAAATCAGCAACTTATATCGGCTGTGATACTATGTTATAAGCTCTGTAAACCTTCGTATAAAATATACAAGTTTTGTTGTAATATCCTGGAGTTATATTTCCGATTCGCTTTCATTACAAATATTTTGTATATTTAAGTACGTACACAAAAAGCAAATAATTCATCTGGTCTATATAAATGCATCTCAATGTAATGAATGTATGAATGTAAGCGATGTTTTTCTTCATTTTTCAAGAGAGCAAGTGAGTATGTGATAAACAACATGTCAGTTTTGTAGACATAAACCATAATCTAGCGCAACCATAACAACGCATTCGGCAGAATAGCAAATACATGCTAGGCGAGAGATCTAAAGATGGAATATGTCTCCTGCATTTTTACTCATCACAATGATAAATTCTACTAGAGAATGTAAAATAAAAAAAACAAGAAATGAAGTTAAAATGCGAAGACAAATTTAAAATTGTGTTCATTTCATTGCATACTGATGGCATGATGATCCATCAGCTGGCTGGCTGGCTGACTAGAGTAACTGACACACAATACTTAAGTGCAGTGCTTACAAAGAAAGTGAAACTGAAACTTTATTACAAAAATATTTTTGTTTGTATGTGTAATAAATAATAAATAAGAAAAGAGAATAAAAAGTAAGGCGTGGAATAAAAAAATTTAAAAATATTTTTATAATAAATTGCCACCAGTGTTGTTGTTTGTTGTTTGGAATTGAAAAAACTACACACATGTTATTCGTATTAAATACTCACAAGAAATTCTTACAAATAATTATTATTTCTTGGCTTTGTTTTGGAGAACCTGTCTAATGGCTTGAATGCTTTCTCGTTCCAATTTCAAATGCCAACTGTTTTAGCTGAAAGCATTTTCCATCAAGTGAAACATATTTTTCAAAATGATAAAATATTCTTTAAATTTTTAATTAAAGTAAGCAAGTGAGGGTGGAATTTTATATTTTAAAACATCTTAAGGAACTCATTAATTTTCTTAATTATTTTAATGCGTTTTAATGCACACGAATTGTGAAACTGCATTTAGACATTTGACGAGAGGGAAGTACATAAAGGAAGTAAATAATTAATTAAACTGTATATATGACTTTATTTTAAGGAGTAATTCGTACCAGAGATCAGCAATGAATCGTTTTTTCTCTGCTCATAAGCACTCATGAAATTTTGAATATAAGTGAGTCAACAATATTGAAATTTAACTATGTACTCTGATTCATTCACACTCAATACAATGTTGATTTATAAGTACAAATTGCAATGAGTATGCGTACAATATTGACATCAAACTCATACCATTCGAAATATGTTTGATTCATAAGCCAGTTGGTGTAGAATCGTTTCTGCGCTACTCATAAGCACTCTTGAAATTTTGTATATAAGTGAGTCAACAATATTGAAATTTAACTATGTACTCTGATTAATTCATATACACTACGTTAACTTATAAGTACAGGTTGCAATGAATGAATAAAACGTTGACATCAAACTCATACCATTCGAAATATGTTTGATTCATAAACGTACTCATTTAGATTCATAACTTTAGAAAAATACTTATAAATGATTCAAGTGACTCGAATCATTCATAAAAATTTACAAGCTTTTACAAAAAAAGAAAAAATACTCATAAGCAAAACAGACCGACAGAACAAAAAGCAGAGCAAGCACACAACCATTTAGTGAATATTTTAGTGTTCGTACGCGTAGCATACTTATTTTGTGATTCTTGTAAATGTTGAGTCATGGAGAGTCGAAATCAATAACATAATACGTGTTGTTAAGTATGAATATGATGAGTACTTCAAATTTTGAATATGAGTACTATGAGTATGATATTAAAATAAGTATGAATGCTTATAAGTATCAGAAATTATGAGTATGATTCGATTCTACTTATCTTTTTGAATACTCATTGCTGATCTCTGATACGCACACAGAACATGATGTAGAAGAGGTCAAGTAATAAATTGAACTTAAATAGTTTAAATAATCGAGTAAATCCTTTGCGAAATTCTGTGACAGACAAAAATCATTATGGACTTGCAGGACATTAAGTACCACAATTGACTGATTTCATGTAAATATAGCTGACTAAAGACATACAGTGGATTTATGGACGATATTGCCCTCGTGGTAAGGGCTAAACATCCTGATGAATTGGAACAAATGTGTAATGCAGCAGTTGGTAGAGTTAGAGGCTGGATCCCAAGTATAGGTTTGAAATTTGCTAACCATAAAACGGTTTTCGTATTGGTAAGCAGTAGGAAGAAAATAGAATTCATCACCACAACTGTCGGCGAACAAAGGATGACATCAAAGCAGTCAGTACCAGGAAATTATGATTGACAACAGACTCATATTCAAGGCACATCTGGCGTATATTGGTAGAAAGAAAGCGGCGACAACGGGCGTACTCGCGCGGATTGACCCCCGATAACTAGGTTAACCTGATGCTAACATCATGCGAAAATTTGAACGCGATATGTTTCTTCGCGAAGGAAGTTCTAATACAACAAAGGATAATAGAGAGAGCAAGAACAGCAGAAATGGATAGCAGCACTCGCTGAATCTTTACCTTTACCGACTTAATGGAGGTATGACGAACTAGATCGGGTTTAGTACGTTTGCGCTTAGCAATCCGAGAGCAAGTTTTGCGGCGAATCGTGCATATTGCGCAGCCCGGGCTACCAATGTCATTTGAAGATTCCCAGCCTTTATATTCCTATTGAAGATTCCCAGCATAGCTAAAAAATCAGACAGTGTGCATCAAAAGAAACTGTACAATAAAAAAAGATATACATTAATAAATTACCGTTATTTTTATTTTAAAATTGTTTCATTGCCAGTTAATAAATTAAATCAATTAAAACAAAAACAAAAACAAAAAAACTTATAAAAAATTTCGAAATATTTTCAAATTTTTGCGGGCACTCTCCTTAAGTGGTGAAAGTTGAGTTTGGTGATTGTTAGAATTTTATCTTTAGTGTACAGTTTCTTTTGACGCTCACTGTGTATAATAAGTCATTACAATCCTTCAATCAGGATTACAACCCAGCTTCTCACGCCTGGGCATTGACAAAGAAAGTGGATAACAGTCTCAAGTCTGGATGCGACTCAAGATTTCATAAATTTTCTTCTTTATTCGGTTCATACATTGATACCTTCATAATTGGTCATTACAACCCTTCAGTCTGGATTACGACCTAGCTTCTCAAACCACTTAGGTTGTGTGTGTTAATTTTATACATGAGTGGCGGGACCTACAGTTTAAACTCGACTCCGAACGACAGATTTTTGAGAAGCTTTTCAGGGCAATTTCATTGACTCTCAGAGTGTGTGCTTGAAATCTGGTGAGAGGAAGTTGCTAAAGAAATATTTTTTGTATTTTGTTTGATGTCTGGCTGGGGTTTGAACTCGGGCTTTACGTCTAATAAGCCAACACACTACCTACTAGACTACGGCGACTTATACGGTTCCTATTTATTACAAAACAAATTGAGTTCATAGATTATTATTAATCAACTTTTGTGGATTACCCATGCCTCTACACGCTCCTCTTTGAACAGGTCCTCTCCTCATTGCAATGATAAATTTTTCGTAATGAAACTTATAATGGCTACGAATTCATTTAAAACGTACTCATGAATTGTACTTGAAATGACTGGATTTTAAAATCAATTTGAAATTGCGGTCTAAAGCCATATGCCCCAGACCTCTTCTTTTGCTCTCCAAAACATCACCATCACTTGTAAATGTCAGTAAAGCAAAATGCAGTAAAAGTTGCAAAAGAAATGCACACACACTGAAATGATGCTGCATTCAAGTTTTGTGTATTCCTATGGTGATGTGTTCCCAAATAAAATAGAGAACGTAATCGTTCAAGTTAAGATAGACAAGAAGTTGTGTTTAACAACAGTTGCCAATCCACTACCATAATGTGACTGTGACTGTTGCTGTTGCTGATGACTATGATGTAATTTTGAAATCATAGAACAGATGACGTCCAAAATGATGATGATGATGATGATGTCGATGATGATGATGATGATGATGAGCATGATGTTGTAGATGAGTATGATATTAAGGACTTTAAATGCGTGCAATAAAACAATTGCGATGAGTTTACAAAATGTTTAAGTGGATTTTGTTAAAAACCCAGGCAAAAACCAGGAAAAAAAGGAAGAAAAAATGATGGTAATGGAAAACGTGTTGCCAATATAAGAGACGTTTTTGGTTTAGTAGTGTGGTTATTAAAGACATACGAAATTAGAAAGAAAAATCATTAAGGGGTACACACACAAAAATATTGTTACGTTTTTACCATTTTAAAAACGTTTAAAATATTAGCTCGTAGATTGCAAATTAAATATAAATAAATTTGTGTTTAATTTTAATTAAACATTTTTTTTATTATTCGCCTAATTTTGTGTGCCACTGTTCACAACTTGATGTAAACAACAACAATTACTTTTTTGTTATTCCTCTGTTTACACCCTTTGCATAAACAATAACAATTACTAGACAATTCTTCGACAGATCTTTGTAACGCAGATCTTCAAAACACGATCACTTTCTTCAAACGCACCGCGTCTTCACACAAGACTGTCTGAACTTTTACTAACTCACTCTGATGAATGTTCTCGAAGGTGAATGTTCATGGGGGCTAAGCCCCCAATTCCAAAACACAAATTTTTAATTGAGGCAGCAACTGCCTTTTATCAATTAGTGTCCTTGGAACAACTTTACGAATTCAAAGATGGTATTTGCCAAACCTTAAAGTGGTTTTTATGAGATGAATAGTAATGGATTTAAAGATGTGCTCAGTTACTCTTTCTCTTTATGGATGGCTCGAAAATGGTGGATGCCATTGAAGCTTATATAATGTGAATGCTATGCGTGCTTTGTGTTCTCGGGTGAGGAGCAGGCGTTCATCAAGGTAGTGAAGCTGTCTGGAAATGGATTACGCTGTTGGATACGTTGGCTGTCTAAGTGCAGAATCATGCTGCCTTAAGAGGCGCTGTCTGGCAATATGTTCACTTGAGATTTGTTGATGTTTGTAGGAAGGCCTTGCACTTGGATTGAAACAGGGTAATGAGACTACACATGAACTGACAAGAGAAGAAGTTGTGCAGGGTGCAAACCTGATAGATCGCCCGGTAAGATCTCCCCTAGAATACTTCTTCGGGTTGAACGATTAGGGAATAGATGGGACTGCAGAATATCTAGGCTGTTATGGCCCATATTAGGCTCTTGTACTGAAAAGGGAGAAGGATTGTGAGGTTTGAGGTTATTTTTGTTTTGAGAAGACATTGTGTTATGGGTACCCCTCCTTTCCGCAGGATTTGCATTAACTTGAGTCCGTTAAGGATGTCAGTCTGGAGATAAAACTCAAGATCACTCTTGCCAACAGCTGTTACTATGGTCTCAATTGGAAATTGCGCCAGCAGAGATCTCTCTCGTACGACAAAAATAATACTCTACAAGAAGCTCGTCCTCTCCGTGCTCCTTTATGATGCAGAGGCATGGACACTAATAAGCACTGATGCAGCAGCCTTGAGAGTATTCAAGGGAATAGTCCTACGTAAGATCTTTGGTCCATTGTGAGTTGACGATGATTTCCTTATCCGATCCAACAGTTAGCTATATGAGCTCCTCAACGGCATAAACGAAGAGCAGCGTATTAACATACAGCGGCTGCGCTGGCTCGGCCATGTCATTCGTATGCAGGAGGATGCTCCGGCGATACGGGTATTTGATGCGGGGATCTGAGGAAGTCGGCGAAGAAGACGACCTTGATTGCGTTGGAATTACCAAATCGAGGAAGCCCTGTCATCGATTGGTGTGACCAACTGGCGTAGGCGCGCAAGAAGCAGAGGCGGCTTGAAGTATATGTTTTGGCAGGCCGAAATTAGACGGATTGTTAATGGTCAATTAAGTAAGTATGTCAGACGAGTCTGTTAAGCCTATTCTGTGTATTTGTTCTGGTGTACAGAACTGTAGTGTTATGTGTTCTTTAGTAACCTAAGTGTGTTAACTTCTGCGGGGATTAAGAGTTTCATCTTTGTTATATGCCTGGGCCTTCCTTTCCTGTCTTCTTGAAGTTAAATAACTTTTCTTTGTTTTTTTCTCTCACCTCTTAGTAACTATGTTTGGTGAGATCCTCTTTGATAAAACTTATGGACAGCTTCTGGTCTCCTAGTGGCACCTATCTTCAATTGCCTAGATAGGACACAACTTTGATCATCTATGCTGTGAATAGTTGAACAAATTTCATCACAATTTCATATGTTAGAGAATGATAATTGAAATGTGTATGCATGTAAGTGTTTTCTTAAAATCATCATTGTTGGGATTTCTAATTTTCTACACATATTTGGGATTATTTTATGGCAAAATAATAAGGTGGTTCCCAATCAAAATAACAATCAAAAGAAGAGAAAGAATATAAATGACTGGAAAAAGAAGGATGTGCTAAGGACCTGGAAAATAATAAGAAAAATTATTTTCCAAAAGTTTAAAAAATTTTTTTAAATTATTTTCTGTTATTGTTGAGCCCCTTAATAATTTGCCAATAAAAACGTGCAATTGTAATCAAGTGTAGTTGCTGTTTATATGAATTGTATGTATGTAGTGTATGTATGTATGACTGTATTGTACTCATTTGTATTACAAACAATCAATAAATGTTAGATAAGTTTTCATATAAATTCTCATATACTTACTAACATACAAAAGTATAATCCATTGGACATATGTATGTATGTATGCATGTACATTGAGTCAGATAGTCAGTCAGGCATCTACTTTTTTTGATTTTATTTTGTGCTTAGCATGCAGGAAAAATCAATCAACATCCCAACATGTCCGTCTACAATAAAATTTACTTGCCAGAATTGTTTCTCAGAAATACAAAAAAATAAAAACTTGTTACTGCCAAAAAATAAAAGAAGAAAAAATATGAAGAAGAAAATTATTTTCAGAAATCAGTATCGAATGATATTGTGTAACAGTCTTCTTAAGTGTATGGTATTCTACGTATGAAATTATTTTAAAACTCAAATGAGAGAAACTTTCAATCTTGCACAAGAATTTTAAATCTTTAAGACCAGTAGAGTACCCAAAAATATATTGGTATCACAGTGTGGTATCTTACGTTATCATATTGTTACGTGTTTACCTTTTTAAAAACGTTTAAATATGAGTTTGTTAATTGCAAACCAAGTAAAAACAAATATGTTTAGTTTTTCTTAAACTCTCTTTATTCTTTACACTACTTTTGTGTGCCACCGTATACAACTGAACGATACAACAATAACAATCTGTTTATTCACTTTACTAGTTCACAAAAGCATTCACTGGATCTTAACAACCACGACTTATTTTGTTCATACGCAACTTCACACAAGGCTGACTGAATTCTTACTAACTGCTGCCTGCTTTGTCCAGCTCTTTTATAGTCCGACACAACCAGTCTAACGAACATTCTTAAAGTGGAAGGTTCGTGTTCTCGCTTTCTCGAGAGTTTTATTGCTAGTTTGTGTACCTTGCTTACGTTGACCATCATTTATTGTCACATACATGTTGTTGTTGGTACCAGGCGCAACCAAGTTCGTTGTACATATGTGTGTGTGCAGCTTTAGATAACCAACACGTTCATTGTATTCTTAGTGTTAGTGTGTATTAGTATCGTGTGGCTTTTGTTTATCGTTTTTGTTGTTAAACGATATTAGGTCGTTTCGATTTGCGTAACAATATTGTCATTAATCTTGATGGTTAGAAATTGCTTTACGATGTATTCCGTTGTCCAGTTGCTCAGAGTTTTAGCTTCTAAGTCCTTACACTAAAGATCCATTGAAAGATTATAATCATCGCCGACATATGTGCAGTACGCAAGTGACCACAGACGGAAAGGGACGCCTTTTTCGCTATATTCTGCTTTTGAACATCATCAACTTTCAGTCCACGATCAGCTCTTTTTTTGTGGTAATAAAAGGGTGGCATATAAAGTCGCCGTAGTCTACTAGGTAGTGTGTTGGCTTATTAGACGTTAGGCCACGGTTCAAACCCCAGGTTAGACATCAAACGGAAATATGAAAAAATATTTCTTCGGAGACTTCCTCTCAGCAGATTTCTGGCAAAAACTCTGAGAGTAAATGAAATTGCCATGAAAAGTTTCACAAAAATCTGTCGTTCGGAGTCGACTTTAAGCTATAGGTCCCGAAACTCATGTAAAAAATTAACGAACACAACATAAGTGGTGTGAGGAGTTAGGCCGTAATCCTGACTAAAGGGTTGTAATGGCCAATTATGTTGTGTATGTATGTAAAAGTGGCATAAGCACACTCGCTAACTTTCATTGTAGAAAATTACATCCTGTCCTAATACGATTCACGGTTGACTCACATCTAACTTATTCCAACAGCATTAACAACTAGTTCTTCAGAGGATTCCATAAGATTATAGAGAGAGAGCACTCCTTGCGGAAGAGTTCCCTTTCTAGTCTTCTGGATATTGGTCATGCTTTATGTCGGGTGGATTGAACTTCTTTTAAGTACTGTAGTATTGATATCCAGTACATCATAGTGTTCAGCTTTCTTTGTATCCAAATAGGCAGTAAAGTATACTTCTTCTGTGCCAGCAAACTCTCTATCGTACACGTTAGGGGTAGGCAAGTTGGCCTTAATAGGTCTCCTTTTGCTTTAAGCATAATGTCCGCCAGATGAAAGATTTTCTTATGAAGCTTGACACAAGTTAATACCAATAAATCTCTGCATAGTTTTCAGCATCAACAATGTAATACTCATGGCTCTATAACCTTAGGTGTGGTATGGGATTTTTTCGCTTTTCTTTACATAACTTAGTTGTCCATTGGCCTGCGGAGTGTATAAGATATTAAAAAATGCACACGATCTTTGTGTATGAGTTTTACTTTATGGCGAAGAGTTATGTGGTTCCTTCTCTCCCCTCTTTCTTTAACTTTTTTTTCCTGATTTCAATAAAGGGGTGAGCTATACGCAGATATAAAACACAGCTTATGGCATAGGAATCACAGATCAGCAATGAGAATTCAAAAGATGAGAAATCAAAAAAAGAATCGAATCATACTCATAATTTCTGATACTCATACGCATTTATACTTATTTTAATATCATGGAACTTCAAACTTTGAATATCCTCTAGTCATATTCATACTTAACAACACGTATGATGTTGTTGTTTTCGACTCACCATAACTCAACATTTACAAGAATCACAAAACAAGTGTGATTCGCATACGAACACTAAAATAATCACTAGAAGACTGTAAATTTAAAAATGATGAATGATTCGAGCCACTCGAATCATTTATAAGTACGTATTATAAGTATTTTTCTAAAGTTATGAATTTGAATGAGTAGACTTATGAATCAAACATATTTCGAATGGTATGAGTTTGACGTCAACGTTGTACGGATACTCATTGCAACCTGTACTTATAAATCAACGTTGTAGTGATAGTATTGCTAATCTCTAATAGGAATCTTGTGGCGTAGACTGAGAAAAACTTTGTTAGAGATCCCATGGTTATTAAGATATAATAAGACTTTATGCTGACGAACAGTCATACTTTTAATTCTCAACCTGTAATGTATAATGTAATGGTCAATATTTAGTATTCCCTTTAACTTCACTTCAACTTCTTTTACTATTTTTCTTCCTTTTATTTGCACACAATATTTGTCTAGCACTGCTTGTCCCACGTTTCAATACACTGGAGAGTTATAAGTTCTAAAGATGAGTTCAAGTGCTATTTAATAATAATGAACGCATACGCAAAATACTGGCCACTTGTCATTATAGTAACAATTGTTGTTGTTGTTGTAGATTTTTACTTGTAATAGAATTAAATTCTATTTGTTGTTATTATTGTTGTCTTTTCGTTTTTTGTTTGTCTGAATATTAATATGAGAAGAAAAACTACTGACCATTATGAACATACATTCCATGAGTACGAGTATAACTATCTGAACTTATTTGTTTAATAAGAAGGTACTTTCAGTTTGTGAACAACAATAGCAAGTCAAGCACATGGACTTGGGCTGTCAATATAATAAATATACAAACAGTAAATATATTCAATTTTCATATAATTTTCTATATTTGTTTACCAACAACAAAAAAAAAAAACATATTGCTCTAGTAGGAGGGAACACTGTGCTCAGGATTTTATTAAAAAAATGGAAATTTTTGATTTTGATTATGGAACATCTGTGAGTTATTCCATACGCCTTAATTCTATCGATTTTAAACTACAAGATGGTCGGAATTATTATCCATAAATTCATTCAGGGGTTCAATTTTAATGTCAAAAATGCTGAAAGTCTTTGAAAGAAAGCAAATATCCAAAATTGAGCCGTTCTGCAGGGATTATTAACTGCCAACAAGTAGATAACTTACGACAAAGACAAGCATAAGGACCATTGTCGAATCACTAGTAACCCAGATAACTGGTAGCCAATACAGGAATAATAATCAACAAAGTTTGAATGAACATTTGATTTAATTGGCATGAAGTCCGACTGCCAAAGCCTTACTGTTTACTGTCAGTAACTAGACCAATGGAAAAAAGAGGCCGAAAGTTAGCTTAGGTTGTATACGCTACTGATAAGTTTACCTCGCGTGTTAGCTTAGTGCTCCATGTGATACCCCTTAAAATTTTACTCCTTTAAGTTCCTACCAGTACGCCTGGTCGATGCTATTGAATTCGACAATAAAACATTTCCAAAGCAGTTTGTTCCTGAAAATTACTTTCTTCGTGGCAACATTTTCTAGTTTCCCGTGAAGCAATTATCTTTACTTACCATTTGAAAACAGCTCCTCTAATAATCATAGGTTGTATAGCCTATACGCCTAGACGTATGTCCAATTATTCAATGTCCAGTAAGTACACTGGAAAGGTCTGACCAAAGTGGATCAATGCTTCCTTCAGATTACCTACGGTCTGTAATCCTTTTCTCCCGCAAAACGAAAAATATAATCTGTCCACGTAGTCTTATTATAGCCAGAAGGACAACTGCTGCTGAAAAGACACTCCAACCTTAGTTAGTTAAAATTTAAAGGGCAGATCACCACAATTCTTTCCACGTGGATATCGACAATCAAAGTTTCAAAATTCAATAAACGAACACAACTTGCGACCTACTTAATGGTGTAAACCTCTGCGTCACTTAAGAATGAATATAAATCAAGTTCATCCGAATTTATGATTATTTCTGTATTCTAGTCATCGTAGTGTAGTAGGTAGTGTGTTGGCTTAGTAGACATAAGGTCACGGTTCAAAGCCCAGGTCAGACAACAAAAGGAAAGTATGACGGTGACTTTTCCTCAGCAGGTTTCTGGCAAAATTTCTGAGAGAAAATAAAAATTACCATGCAAAGTTCCTCAAAAAATCTGTCGTTCGTAGTCACCTTTAAACTGTAGGCTTTAAACTGTCGACTTCAAACATGTATAAAATTAACACACACAACATAAATGGTGTGTGAAGCTAGGTCGTAATCCTGTCTGAAGGGTTGTAATGACCAACCATATATGTATGTAGTCATCAGCAAAGATTATGGTACGTTACCCTGAAGCACAGATTACGCAGTCTTATCTCCTCCGTACGGTATTCTAATTACCACAAGTTCTATTAAACTTCAGAGTGGTGATCACCCAATTCTGTACTTACACCCAAGATAAGTCCACCTACTGTTCATCGAACATTGTTGTAAACAAATGTAGTGACCGAAAGCATACGTTACAACCCTTTGGTCAGGATTACAACATAGTTTCTTACATTACTTATGTTGTGTGTGTTAATTTAATACGCGAGTGGAGGGACCTACAGTTTAAAGTCGACTCCGACCTGTAGATTTTTGAGAAACTTTTCATGGCAATTTTTTTATTTACTCAGAGTTTTTGCCAGAAATCTGCTGAGAGGAAGACGCCAACGAAATATTTTTTGATTTTCTTGGTTTTTAAACTGGGGTTTCAATCGAGTCCTCACGTCTAATAAGAAAATATACTACCTACTAGACTACGGCGACTAGACCGAAAGCAGAAAGACATATTCTACCATCAAGAAGATATCAGAACACACACAGGCTTATAGTGATGCATTGGTGCATAACATATATAATTGGTCATTACAACCCTTCAGTCAGGATTACGACCTAGTTTCTCACACCACTTACGTTGTGTGTGTTAATTTTATACATGAGTGGCGATACCTGCAGTTTAAAGTCGACTCCGAACGACAGATTTTTTGAGGACTTAACAAGTATAAGAGATTAAATTACGGGTTTTATGAGAAAGGCCTGTGCTTAAAAAGGTACGTATGTTCTTTGGAGTTATTAGCTACAGCTGAGACAAGTAGACCGAAGGCAAACTGAAATATGGTCTGCTAATCACGGGTCTATATTAAAGTCTAACGATTATAAACTTTAATATTTAGTTGTCTCAACTAAACAATGACCATAAAACCAACTTATTTAGTTGCACAAACTAAAAATAAAAGAATATCTTGTAAGTGATTAACAAATTTGTTGCTCTGTGTATTTGAATTACTTTTGGGCTGGAGTATCTTCTATTTGTGAGTAAGTTTTTCTTCTGCTGATTGTTTGGATTGGGTTGGCTGGTGTATTTTGTATATAAAATTACAATTTGATTAAAATGATATTCTGTTGTGTAATGGTCAATGACTTTCTCTACTTCAAATATGTATGCGGACGTACGTATATTCATTTATTTTATCTTTCTTTATGTAAATAGACACGCATAAATGAGAGGTAAAATAAATTGTCCTTAGAAAACAAGAACAAAAAACACTTGAGAATTGTATTATTTGGCCAAGTGTTGTGTATATTATTTGAATTAATTTTTCGTTTCCTTTATTTCTATTTCTGAAAATGAAAGGAAGTTTCTTCCAAAATAAAGGAGGAAATATATTCCAATTAATTTAAATATTTCAACATTTTCCTTACAAATGCAATATTTAATTTCTATTAAAAAGTCTTTTCAATTCCTTTTTATAAAATTTCTATTTTTTATTTGAAAATTTCTTCAAGAATTTCTTTTTGAAAATCTTTTTCTTTAATTTCCCATATAATTTGAAATATTTTCTTTAACACTTCACCTCTTATAGACAAGCGAACAAACGCGGATTCTTTTTCATTTTTCGTTTAATTTTTTTTATTGCGTATGAACATTTACGACATGTGTAAATAATCGAAGGCGTTGATGGATTTTTAGTCGTTTTATTTTTCTCTACATTTTTAAAATGTTTTTTTTTTGTGAAAGTACAGCCAGGGTGCACTAACATTAAATATACTGCCAGTATATTTTCATGCACTAACTATTAGGGCGATAACATATAGGAGGAAGACATAAATTCTATTTATAGATCGACTTAAAATTGTTAATTTTTTGTATTGTGACCAGAGATCAGCAATGAGTATTCAAAAAGAATTTTAGAATTGAATCATACTCATAATTTCTGATACTTATACCCATTCATATTTTTTATAATATCATGGAAGCTCTACTCATATTCAAAATTTGAAGTACTCATCATATTTATACTTAACAACACATGTCGATGCCTCCGTTCTATAACATTCTAAGTCGAAAAAGTGCGTTTTGAGTTATGAGCTCTCAAAATAATCACGTGACATACACCATATGTGTTTTCTACGGAGATTTTTCCCTATAACTTCGGAACGGATCGACGCATCTTAACCAAATTTTGACAGTATTTAAGTAAGAGAACTTAGAATTTAAAAATGCAAGAACATTAAAAACGTTCTACGTTCACTTAGAACGTTATAGAATGGAGGCGTCGATATGATGTTATTGATTTCCATTCTCCATGACTTAACATTTACAAGAATCAGAAAATAAGTATGATTCACGTACGAACACTGAAATACTCACTAAAAGGTTGTATGTTAGCTCTGTCGTTTTTCCTGATGTGTCTGTTTTCTTTTTTTGTAAATGCCACAACAACTAAGATTCGAGTCACTCGAATCATTTATAAGTATTTTTCTGAAGTTATGAATCGAAATGAGTAGACTTACGGATCAAACATGTCTCGAATGGTATGAGTTTGTTGTCAACACGTTGTACGGATACTCATTGTAACCTGTACTTATAAATCAACGTTGTAGTGAGTACGAATGAATCAGAGTACGTGTTAAATTTCAATATTGTTGACTAACTTATATTCAAAATTTCATGAGTGCTTATGAGTAGCAAAAAAAGGTTTCATTGCTGATCTCTGATTGTGACCTAAGTCAGGACAAAATCCGAAAAATATATTCCATATTTACATAAACAATAGCAATTTCTAAACAATTGTTCGATAGAACTTTGTAACGGAGATCTTCAAACCACGATTACTCTCTTTAAACACACCGCATCTTCACAGAAGACTAACTGAACTTTTATTATTTCAGTTGCCTGCTTTGCCTTACCTTTTATATGGCAACGTAAAGAGTGTGGTGAATGTTCTTGAACGCGCATATTCGTGGCTTCACCTTCTAGAGAACCCTATAAATGTAAACATCGTTGTTTCATTATTGTTGTTTGTGTATTGTGTTTACATTTATTCTTGTAGTGTTTGTTGTTGTATTTTTGTTTACTTGTTTACCATTTTTTATGCTAGTGTTTTTGTTATATTACGCAGTGTAAACATGTTTATTGTTTTTGTTTTTGTAGTTTTTGTTTTTAACTTTAATGTTAAACGATGTAAAAGCCAAACACCAGTCTCTAGATTTTTCCATTTTCGTAACAGTATTGTATAATTAATTAATTGTATAATTCCTGAAATCGTCGTAATCTAGTAAATAGTGTGTTGGCTTATTAGGCGTAAGGCCGCGGTTTAAACCCCAGGTAAGGCATCAAAACAAACTATGAAAAATATTTCTTCGGCGACTTCTCTCAGAATATTTCTGGCAAAAACTCTGAGAGCAAATAAAATTGCCATGAAAAGTTTCTCAAAAATCTGTCATTCAAGGGCGACTTTAAACTGTAGGTCCCACCACTAATGTATAAAATTAACACACAAAACATGAGTGGTGTGAGAAGCTAGGATGTAAACCTGACTGAAGAGTTGTAATCAGCAATTATATTATGTATTTATGACTAGCAGCCGCTGAACAGCGACGAGTTCATAATGTTACGAGCAAATATCTGTAACGTGCAAATATCTGTAAAAAAGATACAATGAACCTCTTGGCTTAAATGGCAGTCGCATCTTAACTTCAACTGTGGTATGACTTGTTATTTTTAGCGAATCGCATGGGTTTTAGTGTCATTACCACCCTAATGTTTAAGGCATGCATGTACTATTAGTAATTTCATACTAAACATCTGTTTCCTTATGTGACATTATTCTACATACATGCACGTACTTACATAAAAAAATATCATCTTTAAAGCAAAAATCTTTACAACAACAAAAGAAGAAGAATAAAAATATAAAATCAAATCGTTGACGATGACAAAAGATGCACATGCCTCAGAACGATAAACAAATGATAATGCCAACGAACAGAAAGAAAAACAGAAAACACTGATCATTAAAACATAAGATCTTCTTATAAATATAAACGAAAGAACGTCAGTGAAAAAAATAAGAATCACAGAATATAAGTGGGGCAGCAACAAGATGGTAAATATCAAATGTACTAAAAAAAATAAAAAAAAACAACAACAACAGATTTGTCATCCAATTAAAACAATGAACAATTGAAAGAGAAAATGATTTTCATACGCTATTTACGTGAACGAATTCTCGGGACAAAGGGAATCATGATCATGTTGTGATAACGAAAATTTTGATAAGAATTTCAAATAAAAAAGAAATCACGATACATGTCCTTTGCCTATAAATGAATAAAGAGAACGTAATCCTTTAATTATAAAAAAAGAGAGAATTAAACCGACGTGTCCTTTATGCTACTTATACGCCTCACTTGAGATTATCAAAACCTAAGTCTAAACAAAGGTTAGATTGTCAATATTTGTCATAACAATACCAACGAAAAAAAGGAAAAAACTAAACGAAACAAAACAAAACACAAGAGAGGACAAGGTAGACCAAACAATAAAAAAAAACATGACTAACCTGATCATTATATCTGCGCTTGAATAATTTTTCAAGAGCCTTATTCTTCTTTTATTTTTATTTTTTATGTTTTGTTACTACTTAAGGGACTATAACAGGACTATTGCAGAATTTCTATCATCATCATCATCATTCTCTACTTCTCTCTTTCTTTCTGTGTTTTTTAACGCTTCGTTGATTTTTGTCTTTAGAAAACAAAAATAAAGGAATATTTTTCCAGGAGTCCTAAATAACCAGATAATGAACGAGAAAAGAAAAATAATTCCATTGAAAATATTTTTTATTTTATTACAAAACAAAAAAAAGTAGGCAGGATCCATTAAGTGTCCTTAATATTTTTGCAGTTGCTGCAGTTTTATAAACAACTTCTTTTTGTTTTCGTTAGATTTTCCTGTCCAGATAAAGAAATTTCAATGAAAATAAACAATTTATGGGAATATTTCGATTCAAAACATCAATTGTTTGGTTTTAAGTTTCATTCAAGTAAACATCTATCAAATCATTCATAAACAATATGAATATTCTGTCATCCATTTGGATATCAAATGTTGGCATTTGCAATGAAAGAAACACAAAATTTCGTGATCAGCTGGAGTGTAATTTTCCTTGTTGATATGTGCGCTTCAGCAGCATTTACTACAGCTTAATTCTCTTGCCTGCTACCATTTTAATAACAGTTCTTAAGCTCTGTTAAATTGTTTCTCTTTTCTTAGCTCAATAAACTGAGCTTTCACGGACGAACTAGCTGGCCTGAGTACATAAACATTATGCCTATCGATCACTTTTTTCTATACTTGCAAGTGGCAAAATGTGAAAAATATTTCTTCGGCGACTTCCTCTCAGCA
Source organism: Sarcophaga carnaria (assembly GCA_958299815.1). Classification (NCBI taxonomy): domain Eukaryota; kingdom Metazoa; phylum Arthropoda; class Insecta; order Diptera; family Sarcophagidae; genus Sarcophaga; species Sarcophaga carnaria. The sequence continues at coordinate 121,635,946 of OY283153.1, read as the reverse complement.
GATTTCTGGCAAAAACTCTGAGAGCAGAATAAAATTTCCATGAAATATTTCTCAAAAATCTGTCGTTCGCAATCGACTTTAAGCTGTAGGTCCCACCACTCTAGCACAAAATTAACTCGCACAACATAAGTGGTGTAAGAAGCTAGGTCGTAATCTTGACTGAAGAGTTGTAATGACCAATTATGTATGTATGTATGTATCAAGAGAGGTGTATCCGCTGCCTTCATTATTATAGAACGAGAGCCATCTAATATGGGTCTGGCAGTAACTGAGTGCAAAAGGAAGTAAATGTCGAAAGGACGAGAGGCTTACTATGCATTCAATGTGGTCAAGGAATTTATTTACCAGCGAAAATTATGCCGGTTGGAGACTAAAGCACAAACTCACCCTTGTCAACAGGTGCTTTTATCGATTCAGTAGACAATTGAGTAGCAGAGACATCCCTCGTACAATGAAATAAATGCTATAAAATCTCCTTGCTAATCTATAACGTGAAAGAGGGGAATCGATGATTTTCGATGATTTCCAAACTAACAAGGGATGGTGTTAACATAATCTTCTAGAACTAAGTTCATACTATGTATTATGCCAGGTAGGTAAGTACGTGGTAGGTGAGAGTGGTAGCTTTGATACTAAAATCTCAATTGGGCACGCATAGCGGTCCGTTATGACACTACAGGTCTGTACTGACCAAGTTCCTCCAAACCAGGGAGGAAGAAAAAGTTGGTCAGCGCAAGGGCTGCGCAATTATGCCAGAGACCGTTTAGAGCATCATCTTCGCTGCATGTCAGTTGTCTCCGTACATTTATAGGCCTCCTCACACGAATGTCCAATCAACTAGCAAGAACTCTTTGGGATAAAAGAAAAGTTTCCCATCACATGAGTGTTCAACATGAGTGGACGTAGAGAAGATGACCCGACAATTATGTCAAGTCTTGTGTGATGCAAAACTCTCTCATAATTTCAGCTGTGCTGACCAAAATGAATGAGGAATAGTGTATCGCTTATGGCTAAAAGACATTCTAAGAGAAATTTTTGTATTTAAAAAAATTTTCAACATTTCCTCTGTGATTATGAAATTAATTTCTAATAAATTGAGGTGCCATAAAAATCTACGAAATTTGTCAACACTTTCACAAACCACAAGTGACATTGAATTGTTATTTTGGCTGTGCCTATTCCTTCTTTATCATGTTTTTTATTTGTTTTTTTGGTGTGTGTAAAGAAATTTTGTCATTTCTGTATAATTAGCAACGCTTGAGGGAAATTATATTTTCTTGCCTCTAATAAGATGCACACACACACCGCGTGTATGTTAGCAATCAAAGGCCACTAAAAATGTTTCTTGGGCTTTACCACCGCGAACATGTTGGCATTTTGTGTTGTTGCGGTAGTTGCTGTTGTGGTGTGACACACTGAGGCGCCACGTATTAACACGCCTCAAAGAACTGTAAGCAAATGAGGACACTGCGAGCATACTCTCTGGATTTTTTAGTTTTTCTTTTCGTTTATACCACAGCCATATCGACAACAAAACAACATTTTGCATTTAAAACTAAACGCGAAACTTGCTTTGATTTGTCTGTATGTCGTCATATGCCTCTACCAAAATCACCTCCAGCTCTCTATACTTGTACTCCACTATTAGTTTTTGATTTTAAGTCGTCATTATTAAAAGGAGCCTCTTAATAAAATCATAACTTTTTTGTTGCTGTTGTTATGGTTTTTGCATTTATAATCACATGGTTTTTATTGGTAGTTTTCGCTTTTTCTTTTGGCTCATATGGATGGCCTTTTTAATATTCCAATCATTTGTTATTATTGGTCTGCCTGCCCCACCAAATGTTTAACTAGAAATCGTAGGAAAAACAAAAAACAAAAATCTTTGGCTCCATTTATTGTATTCATGGTAAATTTCTTGAAGGAATTTTTTGTGAAGAAAAATGTTGTTTTGAATTTAAAAATCGCCACTTTGGCGACATTAAAGCCTTAAAGAGTTTTGTAAAATAAAAAAACAGACCAACTCCCATGTTATGATGGAGTGGATGACAGCATATGCATTTAAGTTTTCTTAGAGGAAGATTTATAAGCCCTAAGGTAGTGAACTATGAACAAAAAAATTTATTAATGTGAACATAAGAACGTAAAAGAGTCAAAACCAAGCACCCAAAGGAAAAATGTGTTCTGAAAGCCTTAGAGTTTGAAGTCTTACGTAGAAGTCTCGTTAGATTTGAGAGTATGATTTGAGGCACTGATTAGCCCTTATACATCATAGGTTACTACATCACATTGCGGAAAAAACCCACGAAAATCTGTTGCCAGTGCGAGATGTCAAACAACATTAGCCTTTATCATGTGATCATCACAGCTTTGTCAAGGGCAGCGCTCTGTAGAAGGGAGAGAGAGAAGGAAGACAATTTCTCGAAATGCCACTATTTTTTTATTAAAATGTACACTTCTTTACGCACTTCGACTAAATTTTAAATCATTGGATATGTCAAGCCCGAAGTTACTGCATGCCGGAAGTCACTAATGCCTTCAGTAGTATTGAACGAGTACCTGCCAGGATGGGTATGACATTAAATGAAGGCAAAACGAAGCATATGTTGTCAAAAAATAGAAAAGGAGGACGTATCAGATTCTAGGTAATGGCCGGCAACTATAATTTTGTTTTTGTTAAGCAATCTATTAAACTGGTATGCGAGATTGTCGGCAAAAAAGAGTTTTTTCAGGCTCAAGCTCAGAACCATACATGCCAACACGTACTAGCATGGTCTCAATAGGCAACTGAGTAGTGGAGATTTCTCTTTCGAGTGATGATATTAATGTTCTTGAAAAGACATACAACTTCTTTGTGCTTTTATGTGGAACGTATCGAAACAGCTCAGTTGGGAGTTATCAAGACTAATTTCCTATGCATTTTCAAAATGGTTTCCACATTGAGGACAAAAAATCACCTTTTAAAGAAATATTCAAATTTCATAATATTCATATTCATATTTCGTTTTGCTGGATATTGTATGACCTGGGGTTTGAACCATGGCTGCACGTCTAATAAGCCAACACACTGCCTACTAGACCATAGCTACTTCAACACACACACAGCATTCATATAATCTGTTCCCCAAGTAGAAAGCATAAAGAATAGTTCGATGGTTGTGCCAAGCCAATTACCTAAAATGTGCCCATATTCCGGTACACATATGAAATAAATATGCTGCCGTTCTGCTATCTCATTGAGTGCCTCGCGACTGCTATAAACCATCTTGGAGCTCGTAATTGATTGTATTCGGGGAAAATACGTTTAGAGACCTACTTGATTTCATTTGGAGAATGGAAACTAGTTGTTTAAATCTGACTTTTGGCTTTCCCCTTTGCATTTGGAAGACAATTGAGTAGGATGGTTAGGGGACTGCCACTGGGAAATACGCTGATGTGATCATATAGTTTAATTGTCGAAAGGATCAGGTCAACTAGTATTGAAGACGTTCTCCTTTTATATCATATTTCTAGGGTTGACATTGAGGTTGAAAAAACTCAATCTACCTAATGTTTCAAGAGTTAGTTGTTACAGAGAGCGTTTAAGCCATGCAGTGATGAGTCACTGAGACTGACAGTTTAGCACTTTTACGAAATTGTAATGTTTCTACATACTGTCCGGATATGTTTGTATTTATTTTATTACACGTCTATGCAAAACATTATTATTTTAATTGTTGTTTTCGATTTACCTGCATTACCACACTTTGAAATCTAAGCTACCATAAGACAGGCCAATTAAAAATTAATCAAAATAAATCTTTTGTATACAACAGAAAAAATAATAATAAAAAAATTTATGAATTTCATAACAAAAGGCAACCGTGCCAAGTCTTATAAAAAATAAAAAATAAAATTATTTTGAAAAGCTCCCCTTAAGCCAAAAACATTAACAAAAAAAAACTCGTTCACAAAGAGAAGCTCACATGGCTCAGCAGTCGTAAATAGTGCCTTAAAACTCACACATCATTTGTTTTTGTTTTTTTTACAATTCATTTTTAAAAATCAATAAAAAAAATAGGAGAACCAGGCCAATAGTGAAATATTGAAAGGTTTTCATTTCAAAACAATTTCAATTACTAATTCCAATACAACACGCACCATGAAAACCAAAAAATTCTATTTTGAATTGAAAAAAAATCAACTATGTGCGTGAGACGTCAATAAAAAATAATAAAAAAAAGTAAAGAATGAACATATATTTGTAATGCGATCATTACAAGACACTATTGCGAGAATGAATAAAAAGAGAACCTCAAGGCAATTCAAATTATAAAATATTTAAAGCGTTAATAAAAAAAAAAATAAAACAATAAATGATATCCATTCTATATTGTATACATATGAATTGTTTAAACCTTTAAGCATAAAGAATCAATAGAAATTTATATTTTTATTACACAAAAACAAAAAATAAAATATGAAATAAAATGAAATAAAATTCTATTCAAAATTCTTCTTAACGATCCACAATTATGGGTCATGGTAGCGTAGCCATTGTGTTCCTTGTATGAATGATTTTAAAAATTAAATAAAAAACAGAATTTATGATAAATTATTTACAGGCTACTAATGATAATTGTTAACGAAATTAATTTTCAATTTACAATTCTTTACCTTACTTAGCTTATAAGAAATTAAATTTCAGAAAAATTTCAATTTGAATGGAAGCCTGTTTAATAAGTCTTAGGCATCACCATTAAAAACCAGTCTATGTGTCAATGTGAAAAGAGCTCGCTTTCTTTCTAAATGGGCCGTAAAAAACCGTTAATAGGATTTCGGTTTGCCTTCGTGTCTTTCCCTGTTGGTCATCAATCGATGGCAGAGTTCACCAATCGATGGCAGAGCTTTTTTCGATTTGCTCTTCTAACGCAGTCTTAGGCATCACCACTAAAAACCAGTCTGTGTGTCAATGTAGAAAGAGCTCACTTTTTAAGATTTCGGCTTGCCTCAGTACTTCTTTCGTGTCTTTTCCTGTTGGTCACATTAGTCGATTTTTTGACTTGCTCTACTAACGCAGGCAAGCCTTTACCCCATTATCTGCTGACATTTACAACAAATATCCATTCTACGGGAACATACTCTTCTACCCGAACTAGTCATCATAGCCGTTAGACAGTAATACGAACGATTACGTCTTTAAAATGTCTTCAATCCCCGGGTTCGACATAAAAACGAAAATATGGAAAATATTTCTTCGGTGACTTCCTCTCAGCAGATTTCTGTCTAAAACTCAGAAAAAAAATAAAATTTGCATGAAATGTTTCTCGAAAAACTGTCGTTCGGAATCGACTTTAAACTGTAGGTCCCGCCACTCATGTATAATATTAACACACACAACATAAGTGGTGTGAGAAGCTAAGTCGTAATCCTGACTGAAGGCTTGTAATTTGTGTCTTCGGATACGGGCAGGAAAACGCAGCAAATCTGATCAATGCTGGATAGAAAGCGTACAGAAAGTTTGCTCATACACCGAATGAGTGTGCTCAGCGCAATTGTGGCAATCTTTACTGGATTTTTTTTTTTCATCAGGAACCAACACTCAGGAGACGTCTCCTACTTATACAGTACATTGTGTTGAATCTAGGAAAATAGATTGAGGGAGGGAGCAAAGAGGGAAGAGTGTTTATGGGCGTTAGATTTATATCCACCTGTATTGTATGTGACAGGAAAGAGTAGAGCGGGTAGAGCATTTCACAGACGATTAGTACGGCTAAGGAACGAATTCTGTTTCTAATGCATTGAGCTTTCTACAGGCCAATCGACCACAAACGGAACTTCTCTGTGAGAAAGATGATTACAACATAGGCATAAATGATTTTCGGTAACAAATCCTTTTACAGTATTATGTTCACTAGCGTAAGACGTGTTTTAGATACATGGTAAATGCTTTCTTCAGAATATGTAGGGAAGATTAGGAGGAGGAAAATATTTTTCACCTATTGGATACATTCCCAGCAATATGTTAAAGAATAAAAGGCACTTTGGTACAGTAGACACCAAAAATTATACAAATAATGCATCTGTAATTAATATTAGGAGTCTAAGTTGCTTCCAAGTCACCGTAGTCTAGCAGGTAGTGTGATGGCTTAGACGTGAAACAACAGCTCAAAACCCAGACAGCTCCAACAAAACGAAATATGAAAAATATTTCTTTCGTGACAACCTTTCAGCAGATTTCTTGTAAAAACTCTGAGAGTAAATAAAATTGCCATGAAAAGTTTCTCAAAAATCAGTTGTTCCGCCATTCATGTATAAAATTAACGCACACAATATAAGCATTGTGAGAAGCTAGGTCGTAATCCTGACTGAAGGGTTGTAATGATCAGTGATGTATATATGTTTGTAGTCTAAGTTGCTTCACCAGAAGCTCCATATGATTCCAAAGACTAAGTAAATAGATAACTATAGTGTTTTAATAGGGCTGGAACTTATCTAACCCAACTTCTTGGGCTAACGGCCATATCCACTAGCCTATCTAAGGCTGGCTTTTAAAGTTATAGCAGGGTTGGCAGAACCATACTAAGATCAGCAAAGGCCCTTTATATGCCCTCCTTGAAAGTTATAAATATTAGACATCGTCTGATTAATGATACGGCAATAATCCAAAGAAATGTTAGGGAAATATTGTGTCTCTTGTACAATTTTCTAAAAATTCCTCTACCTTCCCCCGCACTCATTAAACATTTTTTTTTTTGGTTTTAATTTTGATTTTTTTCGTAATTTTTTTGTTATTTTAAGAAAACAATGATCACCACTTGATATCGATAATTTAGCTGTTATTTCTTTTATTTTTGTTGTTGTTTTTTGTGTTTTTTTTTGTGGATTTCTTTTATTCAATACATGATTAAATGATCGAAAATCAGTTTCATTTCATTATTAATTGCTTTGTAGCATATAAAGTGTGATTTCCACTTGAAATGTGTAGCATTTGGAGATGTTTTAATACAATTTTAATTGATGATAATGTCACTTGATGTAGTCGTTGACGAATTGTGTTTAAAACTTTAAAAATATCGAGTGTCTCCAGGCCATTATAATTTTTAATCATTGAAAGCATGTGTATAAAGCCCCCACACACATTTGGAGTCTTTTATTTCGATCATGCCGGCATAGACAAGCACTTGTCTACGATTTATTTTTGTTTGCCTTTATTTTTACACTGTTTCCAATGCTAGACTGGGATTTATTTTTTTTTTTTTTGTTTGAAAGCAAGAAAATTTATTGTGTAGCTGTGGTATTTAATATTGTAAAATGTGATGGAAATAAAACTTAAATTTATAAACTTTTAGTTGACAAACATTAATCAAGCAAAGTGCTCTTTGCTTGGCTTTCATGTTTTTCTATATTTTTTGAACTTTTTTTGGTCTTTAAAAATTTTATTTAAATTTTATTTTATGTTTTTTATATACGAATTTAATTTGATGTGATGTGATGCTTAGTTTTATGTCTCAACTTTTTTTTAGTTTCTTTTGCTTAAATAATTTTGTGTAAATCTTTTCAGAAAAAAAGATTTAAAATAAATTGATTTTTGTTTAACGTTAAACGTACACAAATATTTTGAAGGTAAACACATGTTTTTCGGATCACCATATAATTTGTCTTCTGAAAATTTTATTTCTTTTCGAATTTTTTTGTAGGAGTTGAACAAAAAATTTCTTTTTTCTTTCATGAAAAAAAAGCTTGAACTTATAAGAGCAGGCAGAAAACGTTACAAGTGACATGATGAAATATTATTTGCGGTTACCCAAAAGAAATAATTTTTTTTATTTTATGTCAAACGAGCCAAACATTTATAGAAATTTGTTTAGGAAAGCGTGTATGTTTGGGTAAATAAAATTTTATTTAAAGAATGAAAAATTTCAATATGAGTGTGACTGTTGGGTTTTGCATCAAATTCTGTTACATCTCCTCTAGAAAAAGAGCATCAGCAATGAGTTTTCAAAAAGATGAGTAGAATCGAATTATACTCAAAATTTCTGATACTTGCTGGATGCGAGACTGCGCGGAGTTCCGATCATTATCGGAGCCGATGCCAACTCCCACCATACGATGTGGGGCAGTACCGGTACCAACGAACGTGGTGAGTGCCTCTTTGATTTTATTATTAGTAATGGCCTAGTTATAGCTAATCGGGTAGATGAACCAACCTTCCTTACTTCGAACAGAAAGCAGGTGCTGGACATCACTCTGGTCAGCTCCAATTTCTCTGTGAACCTTACGGACTGGTTTGTATCCCGAGAATGCTCCGTTTCGGACCACAGGTACTTAACCTTCAACATTGACATAGAGGAATCTCCGGTCAATAGGAGGAACACTAACTGGGCTAATTTTAGGGAAAGACTGCACAGCAGCCTTCCCTTGACCCCCCGACTATTACGATCCGACTTGAAGTGGATAGGGCTGCGGCCACACTGTCGGCGGCACTCAGGTCAGCAGCCATATCCTCTGTCAAACCCTCTACCCACAGAGGCAGGCCGAAACCGCCCTGATGGGACCAAGAGATCGATGATCTGCATCGATCCAGTGGCAGACTCTTTAATGGGGCAAAGGCCACAGGCGAATGGTCGGCCTACAAGGCCAAAAAGAGGGAACTTAAATACGCCGTAAGGCGGGCGAAGAAGGCTTCGTGGAGGAACTACTGCCGAGCGTGGAATCCACTGCCGAGAATAGTCGCCTTCGGAAAATTCTAAGTGCCACATACAAATCCCTTAACTGCATCCAGCGACCTGATGGAGGCTGGACCGCGTCCAGTCTAGAGACGGTCGATCTTCTCCTCGATACTCACCTCCCAGGGAGTGTTGCTCTCGGTGACCGGGCCCTCTACCAGGTCAACGAACCACTGCCCGGGAACTATACCCCCTTGACCGTCACCCCTGACCAAGTTCAATGGGCTGATAGGTCCTTCAAACCATTCAAGTCCCCTATACCGGATGGTATCATCCCAGGTGGCATTTAACATGGGAAGAATATAATTCTTCCCTGGCTGCTTGCCAATGCTAGTCTCATGCTCCTTTATATCCCTTGGAGCTGGAGAATATCTAGGGTGATATTCATTCCTAAGGCCGTGAAACCATCCCACATCAAAGCCAATGACTTTAGACCAATCAGTCTATGTTCCTTTCTTCTGAAGACACTGGAAAGAGTCCTTGATGTTCATATTAGTCTTAGTCCCTTCTCTATTGCCTGATGAGGAACAATCAATCTCTTTTTATCTTCCTTTTTACCGAGAACTTCACAAAAGGTTCCTGGCTCCAACAGCAGTGCGAACGCTCACCTCTTGGCAAGTTTAAGAATAACTTTTGTGGACCGTATTTGTCATTGTTTTGTGCATTAAAATTTCCTTTATAATTCAATGAATTTTTGTATGAAAAACCAACCATAAATCCTTCAATTATTTTTGTTTGCATTTCTCACTCACTTTCTCATAAACAGAAAGAAACAAAATTTTCTTCTCCTTCAAATATACTATTCAAAAAACACATTTCATATCCTTAATCTACAAGGATTTTAATGTTTTTCCAACAATATTTAATGTTTTTTTAAGTTTATCTTCGTTTTTTTCTCTCTTGTCTGACTCGCTTGTGAATTGCTGGCTAAGCCAAGCATTAGAAAATTTGAATGTGAAGGTTTTTTTTTTGGTGGTTTTTAGTAAAGCAGCGTCTCGTATGATTGTGTTACTTTTAACACCTGCCTCTTATATTGTTTTCATTTCATCTTCAAAGTCAAGGCGTTGTTTTATAAATAAACATGATTTTTTATTTTATTTTTGAAAAATTTCACGCCTGTAGATGTTTAAATAAAAAATCTGGAGTTCTCTGGGCAGGTATTTGCAGTAGAAATCAGTTTTAATGTGATTTTACTTCGCAAGTTAATGTTTGGGATTATCCTTAAAGAAAATATGAAAAAAAACAACATCTTTAAATAACAAACAACTCTCTCTCTCTCTCTCTGCCTGGCTCTCTGTGTATTTATGCTCGCACTAACCAAATTCAATTGCTTTACAAGGATATGTTTGCGTATGCCAAAGCATTTCAACTTTAAGGATAAAACGAAAGAAAGAAAAAACACACAAGCACAGCCTTAAGAATTAAAAAAAAACAAAAATATGGGGAGTAAGAGATATGAAATAAAGAAAACAACAAACACATCAAGATGGATAAACACACACTTCACACATATCCTTCTGCATATCCTTAACAATACCTAAGTGTAGGTGTATATGAACATCAAGAACAACAACAACAACAACTAAAGAATCTTAACAAATAAAAAGAAAAGGAAGATGCTTTTAACTCAATATTGTTAAGCGTAGTTCAATGGCTGTGCCTTCAAACAACAAATCGGAAGTGTATGAAGAGCAAGGTATGCCATCCTGGCTGGGTTTTCTAAAGGAATTTTCACACTTTTTAAAATAACACAATAACACATACACCCACACATATGTATGTACTTTTATATGTATTTAAATACGCACTTTATGTGTTTTGTTCTTATAAAAATGAAACAGATTTTCTTAGTTTTTGTTAGCAACGAGTGAAGAGAGCGAGAGAGAGATAATCTATAATAATCCTTAAAGAAAATAATCATAAAACAACCTTAAAAAGGTTTTTCTTTTCTCGTTTATTTTTGGAAAAATCTTTGAAAAATAATAAAAATTTACTTAAAAAGTTAATTTTTTTCGTTTGTTTTTCGTCATTCCATTCTAAAGGTAACCGAATTAAAGGATTTTTTTATTTAAATTTTATGCTACAGCAAGTAAATCTTGATTAATAGGCTGGTTTACTTAAAAAACATAAAATTTTTATGACAGGTTTAAGACTGGCATTAAGGGAAGTAAAACAATTACTTAATTTCGCTTTGGGAAACTTTTATATCTTTAGAAGGATTCCAGGTTTTAAATAAAGTAATAGAATTCTCTACAGATTTAAAAACAAATAAGGAAGTTTATTGTCAAATATTATTTCTAAATAATCAACAAATGCAATACAAGTGCAACAATATTAGTATTGTTACGTTTTTACCTTTTAAAAACGTTTAAAATATAAGCTCGTAGTTTGCAAGTAAAATAGAAATAAATTTGTGTTTAATTTTAATGAAAATTCTTTATTATTCGCACAATTCTGTGTACCACTGTTCACATCTTGATGTAAACAACAACAATTGCTTTGTTTGTTAGTCCTCTGTTTACACCCTTTGCATAAACAATAACAATTACTAGACAATTGGCAATTCGACAGATCTTTGTAACGGAGATCTTCGAACCACGATTACTCTCTTCAAACGCATCGCGTCTTCACAAAAGACTGACTGAACTTTACTAACTCTGTTACCTGATTTGCCTTGCCTTTTATTTGACAGATTAAACAGTCTGATGAATGTCCTTGAAGACGAATGTTCATGACTTTGCCTTATCAAAATCTCTATGAACGTAAAAATCGTTGTTTACATTTATTCTTGTAGCGTTTGTTGTTGTATTTTTGTTTACTTGTTTACATACATAGCTTTTCACATGAGTGGCGGGACCTACAGTTTAACGTCGACTCCGAACGACAGATTTTTGAGAAAGTTTTCATGGCAATTTTTTATTTACTCTCAGTGTTTTTGCCAGAAATATGCTGAGAGGAAGTCTCCGAAGAAATACTTTTTGTATTTTTGTTTGATGTCTGGCCTGGGGTTTGAACCATGGCCTTGCGTCTAATAAGACAACACACTACCTACTAGACTACGGCGATTGGTTTACCATTCTTTTTATGTTGGTGTTTGTTGTTATATTAAGCAGTACGATAATTTGTAAGCAGTTTTGTTTACTGCAGTGTTTTGTTTTTGTAGCTTTTGTTTATAATTTTGATGTTAAGCGATGTAAAAGCAAAGACACCAGTATCAAGATTCTTCACTTTCGTAGCAGTATAAAGCCGTTGGTGTCCAGATCGTCCAATTCAGGCCAAAGAAAGTTCGTAATAATCAACCTTTAGTGTTAGCCGTTGACAGTGATGGCCTAGCCAATGTCGTAAAAAGAAAAATATGAGTTGAAGACACTGCCAACCAGAAATCTACGCCAAATAGTGACTTTTTCGGACTGCATTTGAATGCTCTTGGAATTTATGTGGCTTGGTACCGTCTTTAATTCAATAGTTTTATTTACTCACATACCTATTCATTCAGAAATAGCTGGAGAGGATACTTCGATGTTCTCCAAAGCACATTCAGCGAAAACACGTCACTATCTATCTGCGGTCGTTTACCTTAAATTCCTGGATCAGTTGCTTTTTGTGCTTTGGGTGCAGGCACAAGTTGCGACACAAAATTCATAAGGGAGTGATTTGTGAAATGATGAGTTCTTGTGAGCGATTCAATATCGTCTGAACACTCTCACGAATAGTGGCAATGCTTTGGGCAGATCTTGTATTACGTGGAAGTCTACGTATTATTATTATTATTATTATGGCAATCGTAAAATAGTCAAAGGCACGGTATGTTGCCCGAACAGAAGCACCGATTTCGACAAAATAATTTCAATATTTGTCCGTATTGCAAGAATTCCATGGTAATTTGACAAAACAGACTTAATAAACTACAACTAAATTGACAGAGAAGTAGCTTCAATAGATTGTCTTATAAGCCTTCAAACTTCGAAAGTCCCTGCTATAAGAAACGATATATTTGTAACATACTGTATATCTATTAGCCTTCTAAGCCAATTATTTTCTGGCGCATTGTAGGCATTTTCGTTAACACAAACTATACTGTGTCAGTATACACGATATGACAAGCTAGTCATTGACCGAATATTTTTATATCTTCACTGTTAAAGATTAAATGGCCATATCGCCGTCATTTCTTTCAAGATAAAATTGTACGTCGGATGCTCTGTTATGGTGTACAAGTTGGACATAAGTAGCCTGACTGTAATCCTTGAAAGCTGTAACCATATTACACCAGATGAACTAGTCCTCAATCTAATATACTGAGGCCTGATCTATGTCGTACGATTTATTGCATACCACAATATATTCGAAGGAGAAGCAATTACTGTAGTCTAGTAGGGAGGGTATTGGCTTATTATACGTAAGGCCTCTGTTCAAAGACCAGATCAGGCATCAAAACGAAAATATGAAAAGAATATTTCTTCGGCAACTTCCTCTCAGCAGATTTCTGGCAAAAACTCTGAGAGTAAATAAAATTGGCATGAAAAGTTTCTCAAAAATCTGTCGTTCGGAGTCGACTTTAAACTGTAGGTCCCGCCACTCAAGCATAAAATTAACACACTCAACATCAGTGGTGGGAGAAGCTAGGCCGTAATCCTGACTAAAGGGTTGTAATGACCAATTATGTATCTATGTATGTATAGTAGACACGAAGGCATATTTCTATGCATCCTAAAGTACTTTTTGTATGGGAGTCGTCCTTAGGCATTCATGAATTGCTGCATATTTATGTTATATTTCAGGCCTTATTATACCAAAAACATTTGTGAAAACAGCCTACTATTCTTGACAAGATAAGAACGCATTTGTAATCTCTAACACACTACATGCTGTATTAATCCATGGAATCTATTTTAAAAAAAATTTCTCTGCCTACAAAGAATCTCGTTTTTCCAGTCCCCCCCATTATAAGTCTTAACCTTTTGTGTTGACCCCTGCAAGTGAATCCATCATCATCTTTGTCGTCACCATAGTCGTCATTATGTTCTTAAATAAAAAGTTTTTATTGTTCAAAAAAGAGAAACATTCTTGTGCTTAAGAACTAAAAAGCTTTTTTCAAAAACGCATATTTTTTCTGGTCAGTTAATAAAACTGTCACCACAAATAAAAATTTTGTTTTAGAAACAATTTTTAATATTTTTTTTTTTGGTTTACATAAAAAGCAACAACCAAAAAAAATATTTAAAAATTTTCCATAAATCGTTGAAATTTGCGTTGAACAGCAAAATGAGAAGAACAAATAAATTTAGAAAAAAAAGAAAGAAAAACTGAAAATATTGTCATAAAAAATAATGAATAATGACTTTGTAACAGGCGAAGTTTATAAATCTTGTTCTTCTTTTTTTCTTTATTTTTTTTAAAGAAGAATTACTTTGTATGTATGTACAACAACAATATAGTAATTATTTTGTATATAAATTTTAGAAAAAAAAAACATTTTGGTTTAGCTACTGTAAGTGACCTTTGTAAACAGTTTTGTTTACAAAACAATTTCTTTTTTCGTAAAATTGTGTTTCTTTGATAATGGCCAACCACATGGTACTTTTTTAGTAAAGTGCCATAAAATCAACCGTGAAATATGTACTAGAATAACACGATTTCTTATTGTTTTTAATTTTCTTTAATGTATGAAAGTAAATAAAAATTAATATTTAAAAAGCAAAAACAAAAAAAAAAGAAAAAATCAGAAAATGTAACAAGTGTTTGGCACTGTAAACATAACAGGGATTAAAATACTTGCATGCCTTGACGCATAGCAACTTACATGAGAGAAAAGAATTTCTTTTGACATCTAAATTGATTCGTTATAGGTTTTTGAATATTGTTTTAAATGACATTTTCAAATGCTATAAGTCTATTAAAAATATGCCATAACATCGGCCATAGCATTAGCATTTAGAGAGATATTCAAAACTTCATACATCGTATAACTGGCTTTGAAGATAACTCTATCATGTGAAGCTGCCAGGACAGCCACAGACAAAATAACTAATTTTTAACAGAGTCTTTACTTTACGAAGTTACATAAGTATTTACCCGGTAATGCGATTGCTGTCAGAAAAGATTCCAGAGAGAGAATATTATTGTCGTCATTATTTTTAGAACATTCTGGCCAGTGGGTCAGTGCCTTATACCAAGCGTTTTTTGGGATTTCCATGAGCACTTGGAAGGATTTTATTCGGTGGATGCCATCTTGATATTATTTTACATTTGTACTCAATGTGACGTACACATTGGAAAAGCTAACGGTAGTTATATCTTACCTTAGCAGCTATCTACACTAAGATAACATTGACAATACACTGGAGCCATTAATATAAATGCGAAGAAGATGGACAGAATTTTGCTCGGCTTTGTAAGGTGGTTGAACTCAGAGCACCATGATTCTAATTTAATCTTTTGAGTCAAATATTTCGCACAATAATAAGCAGAATGGCGACACTTGTCGAAACAAAGATTTTGCAAAAAATAATACCAAATCAAGTTACGCTATGCAGCCTTTTGAAATTATGTACACAATACATTGCTTACAGATTCAAATCCATACTTCCACCTGCTTGATTAGATGCCACCTTCTGAGTAAAAGACGACAGATTTATTCGGCAACAGAGGAGAAGCCTAAAGTCATTTTTATCACAAAGGGCTTCAATGCAGGCCTAAGTGTAACCTCTTTCTTTAACCTTACCATCTTACTTTACCTGCAATCTCCTGAATATTCAATTTAAATATACAATCTAAAGTGTACATGCTGGGTGGCAAATTACATATTTTAAGCACATTCTGGGCCTAGGTAATATTAAACGTTGATCTTCTGCGTGCAATGACATGCATATATACATGGTTGGTCATTACAACCCTTCAGTCAAGATTACGACCTAGTTTCTCACACCACTTATGTTGTGTGTGTTAATTTTATACATGAGTGGTGGGACCTACAGTTTAAAGTCGACTCCGAACGACAGATTTTTGAGAAACTTTTCATGGCAATTTTATTTAATCTCAGAATTTTTGCTGAGAGGAAGTTTCCCAGGGAATAACTTTTTGTATTTCGTCTTGATGGCCTGGGGCTCGAACCCTGGCTTTACGTCTAATAAGCCAACACACTACCTACTAGACTACGGCGACAGCTGCGTGCAACGAGTCAACTGAATGTTATATCCGAAATATATTAAAGGAAACGACAGCACATTATGTCTGTACTTAAACGTGATGCAGAAAACTGTGCCATTTCCTATCATGAGGCGAGGCGTAGTGTTTGTTCGTTGCGCCAATTTTTGGGAAACCTTTACGTTCGTTGTGGAATGAACTAGGAAGTAAAGGCCAAATCGAGTTTTATGAAAAAACGGCTATTGTTGATGTTCTATGCTATAATAGGAGTATATGATGAATGCATACATGTTCATCAGAGATCAGCAATGAATCGTTTTTATGCTACTCATAAGCACTCATGAAATTTTGAATATAAGTGAGTCAACAATATTGAAATTTAACTATGTACTCTGATTCATTCGTACTCACTACAACGTTAATTTATAAGTACAGGTTGCAATGAGTATGCGTACAACTTTGACATCAAACTCATACCATTCGCAATATGTGTGTTTGATTCATAAGCCAGCCTATTCATTTAAATTCATAACTTTAGAAAAATACTTATAATACTTATAAATGATTCCAGGGACTCGAATCATTCATCAAAATTTAAAGTAATAGTTATTGTTGCATTTACAACAACAGAAAAAAGACACATAAGCAAAAAAGACAGACAGAACAGCAAGCAGATCAACCACGCAACCTTCTAGTGAGTATTTTAGTATTCGTACACGAATCATACTTACATATTTTGTGATTCGTGTATGTGTTGAGTTATGGAGAGTCGAACACAACAACGTTATATATGTTGTTAAGTATGAATATGATGAGTACTTTATACTTTGAGTATGAGTACAGATTACATGATAATAAAATAATGAATGAATAAGTATAAGTATCAGAAATTATGAGTATGATTCGATTCTACTCATCTTTTTGAATACTCATTGCTGATCTCTGATGTGCATAAAATATAGGGACCTATTTCAGTAATATTTTTTTTTTACTACAAATTAATGTTTCTTTTTTAATAAAGTCTTATAAATTAAATGAATATGTATGTTTATTTATGTGATTGTCATTAACATTTACATTTTATTTATTTATTTATTTTATTTTTTTCTTTTGGTTTAATTAACAGACTTGTTGTAACTTAAACTAGTATTTTTTTTGCGCGTATAAAACAATAATTAAATTTCATTAAACAAATAATCATGTTTGTTTATATCTGCTGGTCTGGTTTGCCTTTCCAATGGCAACATTTTCATTTCGTATTGGTTTAATGAAAGCCCCAAAACCAACGCTTAGATTTGATTGATCATACCGCTTTGCTTAGTTAAGAAGGCAACAACATTGCTTCAACCATTGCTTGATTCAATTTTCAGTTTTTTTGTTTCCATTTTTTTGCTTTAGCATGGGAGTCTAGTAATTTTTTTCAATTTTCATTTGAAAAATACATTTTCATGTTGTTGTTATTGTTATAAATTTCATGTACTTTTTTAAGGGGGGGGGACTAACTAACTAACTGTTGTGTGGAGTATGCTTGCAAACACAATAACAGCTGCAGAGTTTAATTTTTTTCTGCTTTTTATTTCCATAATGAACTCTAATTTATTAAGCAGAAGAAGTAGAAAAAAAATTGAAAGAAATCATCTAAAATACCACACTAACGTATCATAATATGAAGTTAACAAGATTTAAACATCTTGTTAAATTAAATACGACTTCATGCTTTAAAATAAAATGAAAAAATAAAATGAAAAAAATCTGAAACTAATGCACTCTTTATTTCCATTTTTTTATATTTTGTGGTGGCTTTTAATATAAAATGTGGGCATCATTAAGATTTTTTTTCTTTCGAACAAACTTCCAAACGAAAACGTTTTTAGTTGATGGCTGTTAAGCACCTGGCCAAGGAACACATTGCAGTGGAGGGTATGGAGACAGAAGACTGGGACAGACAGACAGATAGAGAGAGAGTGTAAGATTTAGTATAAAAATGTTACATGATGGCAACAAGTGTATAATTATTTCACAAAAAAAAGGTAAATTGCTTGATGATTTAAAGAAAATCATTTAAAACATAAATTGTTTAAAATTAGAAGATGAATGTTATTTGTACACATAAAACATGAATAAAACAAAAACAAAAAAAAGCATGTTTAAGGAGCCACAATTTAAAATTATTTTTCTGCTGTTGTTGTGACTTTAAATGGTAAAACGTGAGCTAAAATTACAACAAATAATAAAATGATTATACGTGTATATTATGGTCCCCCCCCATAACACAAATTAGACTATTTAATTGGCTTTAACAAAATGTAAGACAACTCTTGGTAATTGCTTGTAAGAAAAACTTAAGTTTTGTTACACTTAAACATCTAACAGAGAGTAGAAAAATGTTAGGTTAAGTTAGCTATAATGGAGGGAAAGGGATTGGAGAACATGGCTCTTATCGTTAGTACAGCTGAGTTCATTCACACTGGAATAATATTGTTACGAAAATGATGAATTTAGATACTCGTGTTTTTCTTTAACATTACTTAACATTAAAATGGCAAACAAGTAAACAAAAATACAACAACAAACAACAGCATAAAAAATGGTAAACAAAAATACAACAACAAACACTACAAGAATAAATGTAAACAAAATACACAAACAACAATAATCAGACAACAATGTTTACATTTATAGAGATCTCGAGAAGGCAAAGCCACGAACATTCGCCTTCAAGAACATTCATTAGACTGTTTACCCTGACATATAAAAGGCAAGGCAATGCAAACGACTCAGTTAGTAAAAGTTCAATCAGTCTTGCGTGAAGACGCAGTGCGTTTGAAGATCTCCTTTACAAAGATCTGTCATATAATTGCTAAGTGATTGTTATTGTTTATATAAAAAGTGTAAACAGAGGAATGATAATGAAAAGCAATTGGTGTTGTTTACATCAATTTTAATTAAAACTAAGAACAAATTTATTTTTATTTTATTTGCAATCTACGAGCTCTTATTTTAAACGTTTTTAAAAGGTAAAAACGTAAAAATATAAAAGCTTTTATGAGTCCGTAGTGTCAAGTCACTTCAATAGACATTAGTTTGATCAAAATATTCAGGATGACTTTTGCATTTAAATGTTTTGGTATTGTGCTGGTAAAGGAAGGTTTAATCTTTTCTTCATAAAAGCCAAAGCAATTGCTTCTATTATTTCGCCAATCGGAATAGAACTACAAGTTACTTACACAGTTATGAAGTCGCCGTAGTCTAGTAGGTATTGTCTTGGCTTATTAGAAGAAATAAATAAATAAAATAAATAAAAATACAAAAAGTATTTCTTCGGCGACTTCTTCTCAGCAGATTTCTCGCAAAAACTCTAGGAGTAAATAAAAATTGCCATGAAAAGTTTCTCAAAAAAAACTGTGGTTCGATGTAGACTTTAAACTGTAGGCTCCGTCACTCACGCATAAAATTAACACACACTCAACATAAGTGGTGTGAGAAAATAGGGCGTAATCTTGACTAAAGCTTTGTAATGTCTAATTATGTATGTATGTACTTATGCAGTTTCCTGGTAGGTAGTTACCAAAGTAGAGGTATTAACTTTATTACTCAGTTATTTGAAGCGTTTTTCATTACTCTGGTTGATGAGATTGTGCAAATCTGTGCTTTTAGCGAAATATAACTCTCTATTAGATGGAGAGACAGGCCAGGTTAGATTAGAACACTACCTATTACTACATGCTTCCTCATGCTGAAATCCATAGAACATCTTCTAAATAAGTTTCAATTAGCAATCGAAGTGATTTTGGTAAAGAAATTGAACTTTAATGAGAATAATTGACTGATAATTACCTTCCAAACTGCCATAGAAATTATAAAAGAAACAAATCAGGTGTAAAAAATATGTTATTAGGTATGAATCCCATATTGTTATACATTTTAATGAATTTGGAATTTAATTGTAATAAAAATGAGTCAATGAGTGCGATTTAGAATTTCCAACTAAAATATAAAAATTTATTTGTAGAGAATCATATTTAAATTCCTTTTAATTTCATTTGAATTCCCATTCCTAATAAAGATATCAACAGTCAAGAACAATAATCATCTTGTTAAACAGATTAACCAGGCAAAGTGAGGGAGTCGTTATCAAACGCAGATCAGTTTTTTCTTCTTGTATGGCTGAATACACTTGTGATCTGCAGCCAAAATGCAAGCATTATTACAGCAGAAGTAAAATGAATGCATTTTACTACATAAAGACCTCCAGTCATTTTTATAGTTTTTTTCTTTCTTTCCTTCACATAGAAAATAGAAACTAATAATGCAACAGGCGAGATCGTCTTATTATTAGTCTTAATGTTTTCTCTGTTTTTTTTTCCTTTCCTTCTCTTAAAAATTTTTCCTGGTTATTTTGCTATTTTGATTATTTCTTTCTGTTTTTGTTGTTGTTGTCGTTGCTTTTTTTGAAACTGCTGAAGGAAATATTGCATCGTTAGCATTTAAATGAACGCAAAGATCTTTGAAATGGATTTCCTTTCCTTTCCTTTCCTACTTTTCCATACGATTTTGGCGTTTGTACGTACACTATAGTGCCCCGTTGTAATTTAAAATTAGCAGTGATGCTTAACAAATTACTCAATATTGAAATAGTACAGGAAGTAATTTAAGATTAAATGTAAAGAAGAAGAAATAATCAAAGATTTGAACGAAAAAAGAATCGTAGCAAAAGCAACAAAATATATGCAAAAAAAGAAAACCGAAATTTTTAATGAGTTTTTCAGAAGATGACATAAAAAGTGTAAACAGGCCTAGAGATGAAGAACAGAAGCAATTCGGGAACACTATATAACATTTTTATTAGCAATAATATCGTAATTATTCCATTGTGATGTATTAATTATTGCTAGCAGTGTAGTTAAATACTTGTGCTCAGCGTAACGTAAGAGACTAAACAGTGATAGACTCAGATTACTTGAGTACAGCATGCAGTAGAAGTTATATGATGCTAGAAACCTAAGTTTTATGTAGGTTTCCGCCAGAGAGATAGAAAATAATGATGACTACCAATAGTTTTTATTATAAAAAATATTGCCAAAAATCACTAAAACGCGATCCACAAGTTATGGGTACACATTCCGGTTTTCCAACAAGTGACTTCCCATAACTTTGACTTCGACAGTTGATCCACTCGGCCATCAATTGTTGGAGTCTAGATCTATTTTCATTTATTCAGTCTGCTTTTGCAGCCAAGAATACATCAAATTGTTTTACCATAATGGCTGTTCTGTTTGGGCAACATACCGAGTGCTTTTTATAATCGTCATAATTGTCCAACGGAGAGGGCTATTCACAAGGTGGTGGATAAATTTCAGTTCAACCGTTCGTTGACTTAATGCAAGATTTGTCGAAAACATTGCCACTGTCCGTTAGAATGTGGAGGAGACTGTGAGGTTGTTGATTTCGAGTCGCTCTTATGAACTCAGCCTTTAGCAGCCATCGATTTAACGAATTTTGCATCATAATTTGGGCTCTTAAGCGTGGAAAATTTAACTCAGACAGGAACTGAAGATGATCGGTCATAGACAAGTACGTGTGTTGGCTGAACGGGTTCCTCACCATTTAACATCATAAAATCATCTTCAGCGATAAAACAATTTTAGAATTCGGGACAATCCACAAATCCACATGAGATTCAAGAGCATCCAATGGCGACTTCATCGGTCCTTTTGGAAACCACTTTGCATGATTCATCTAAAGGCTTAAAAGCCAAAAAGAAGTCAATGGCGCTTCGATTCATTGCTGGTTATGAAGAATTTTTTGTAGAGCTCGTCAAACCAGCCTAGCAAATAAACTAACATTTTATTGAGTTAGTGTGTAGGGCAACTTTTTATTGGTTTTCAGTGATTATTATTTCGTTTTCTGTTTTAGCACTTGAGGTACATACATATTGTTAAGAAAATGAAAAATCTAGATACTGGTGTTTGGCTTTTACTTCGCTTAACATTAAAATTATAACCAAAAACTACAAAAATAAAACAATTCATTAAGAAAACCTGTTTACAAATTATCGTACTGCTGAATATAACTATAAACACCAGCATAAAAATAGTAAACAAGTAAACAAAAATACACAAACAACCCTAAAAGAATAAATAAACAAAATACACAGACAATACTGCAGTAATAAATGTAAACAACGATTTATAGAGATTTCGACAAGGCAAAATCATGAACATTCGCCTTCAAGAACATTCATCAGACTGTTTGCTCCGCCATATAAAAGGCAAGGCAAAGCAGGCGACTGAGTAAGTGAAGTTCAGTCAGTCTTGTGTGAAGACACGGTGTGTTTGAAGAGCGTAATCGTGGTTTAAAGATTTATGTTACAAAGATCTGTCGATTATTGCCTAGTAATTGTTATTGTTTAAACAGAGGAATAACAAACAAAGCAATTGTTGTTGTATACATAAAGTTATGAACAGTGGCAGACAGAATCTTGCGAATAATAAAGAATTTAAATTAAAAACTAAACACAAATTTATTTTTATTTTATTTGTAATCTACGAGCTTATATTTTAAATGTTTTTAAAATGGTAAAAACGTAACAATATGTATTGTATTTCCATTTCATACATTTCTTATTGACATGTTGCCCTCTTTACAATATTTATTTATTTAAATACAAATGACATTTGTTGACACTCTTTCATTTTAACGAAAATCTAAAATAAAATCCCCCTGTTTTAATAGAAAATAATGCAATATTCTCTAAACGATACAACTTAAAATTGTGCAAATATTAATAGAATTACAAATCATTGTTTTGGTTCAAAAAAAGCAACTAAGAAAAGAACGAAAAAACATAGAATTTAGAAAGCAGCATACAAATCGGAAATAAGTTTTGCTAAATGGATCCCTCAACCCCTCTAATATTTCAACACATATCAACAATAATTCTTCAACATATGAAATCAGAGCATATGTATGTGAGTGACAAAAGTATCAAATGTCATCAAAATAAACTGCAAATGGAAATCTGAATACCGTACATATGTACGTACATATTTGTTTTAATATTGTATTGCAATATGTATTGTGCAATAATATTTGTAAACGAAAAACATTTTTTAATGAAATGAAAATCATTCTGATTTTTGTTTAAATACGGGGGGTGTTGTGTAAATGGAAAATGTATCAAAACAAATTGAGAAATTCGTAAACAATACTTTACTTTTATTCTTTATTTGTTGTATTACAATTCGTTTGTGCAATATTTAAACAAAATAGAGTTTATTTGTAATCATGTTGTTAAAACAAATCATTCTCTTTTGTTTTTAGGGGTTTTCATATGAACATATCAAATATCGCTTTTATTTCATTGGATTGCGATTTTAAATAAGAAACTTTTGTTGTCAATTTGTATTGTAAAGATTTTGTTTCACATGTCAAACGAATCAGCATAAGAAATTTTAACAAAAATTTGTTATAGGGTGAGCAACTTACAAACGTCCCTTCTTCTGTTCTGATGAAGAAATGCTGTAGAAACCTGAGTCCGAATTGGATACGTTCTATGCAACCGGTTCTTACAAACGCCGTTCCTGATATTCTGATGAAGAATGCTTCCCAAACTTGATGCGGAACCGATAGGTTCTATGCAAGCGGTTCTTATAAAAGTTGCTGCTGATGTTGTGAACAAGATTGCTACAGGAAATTGAAGCGAACACCGATAGGTTCTTTACAAGCTGCTATGCTAACTTGTGCATGCAATTTGCTAGTTGTCACGACACAACGCTTAGACGTAGGCGACAACTATAGCGGGACCAAATAATATTCAAAGTTTGAAGAATGGTGCCATGCTTGAAGATGTTGACACTGACAGACGGTGAGTGGATACATACATAATATACATAATTGGTCATTACAACCCTTTAGTCATAATTACGACCTAGTTTCTCACGCCACTCATGTTGTGTGCGTTCATTTTTATACATGGCGGGACCTACAATTTTTAAAGTCGACTCCAGACTTCCAGAAATCTGCTGAGAGGAAGTCGGCGAAGAAATATTTTTCATATTTCGTTTAGTTGGAGATGCTTGACATGGAGCTTGATCCGACTCATCGCGTCTAATAAGCCAACACACTACGTACTAGACCACGACGACTTCAACCGACAGACGGCGAGTATCAAATAATAATGCCGTAATGCCATCAACAGACATTGAGCGTAAACCATGCTTTTATACAGAGGGGACGTGATGCACATAGCTGCACAAGAGTCGAGATTAAACTGTAGAAAGGTAGGCAATGAATTACACTCAGAGCTTTTATTCAAGTTCATTGTCAATGTCTACAAAATATAACCCTCGATAACCCCCGGCTTCAAGAGATTAAACCAGACGGACAATTTGAAGGAGGAAGCTCAAGCAAGAACGACAATTTAAAAGAAGATGCTCAAACAGGAATAAAATTTGAAGGAAGTTGGTCAAACTAGAACTACAGTTTGAAGGAAGTTGTTCAAACCAGAACGACAGTTTGAAGGAAGAGGCTCAAACCAGAACGATAATTTGAACGAATTACATTCAAAGCTTTTCCACAAGTCTACTTTGATGGTCGCCAAAATTTGAAGCATTGGACCACCGGCTTGAGGTGCTCAAACAAGAACGATAATTTGAACGAATTACACTCAAAGCTTTTCCACAAATCTACTCTGATGGTGTACAAAAGTTGAATTGAATTTGAATTTGGACCATCGGCTTAAGAAGCTTAGACAATTTGAAGGAAGATGCTCAAACCAGAACGACAATTTGAAGGAATGTGATCAAACCAGAGCGACAATTTGAAGTAAAATGCTCAAACTAGAACAACAATTTTAAGGAAGATGCTCCAACCTGAACGACAATTTGTTCATAGGAATTCTGAGGTCAAGGTATGTACCGGGCACTACAACAGTAAAACAACGTCGTATTTTAACGCAATAAAGTCTAGTCTTCTAATCGTACATCAGACTTGAACCTACTACTTTACAGCTGGAACTGATTAAAAGAGTGCAATGGTTTAAGGGAATTTTGCATCATGGGATCTGTTATTAAGGATACATCTCCCATGTATTTTTCTTAATGATCTTAAGAGAGGAAAATGGCAACTACTGTGCTACCTTATTGCCAACCTTAAGTGATAAAACTATGCAATAAAGGCTGGATGTTGCTGGATGTGAAACAACACTTTGTTTTGCTTCACATCCACTTACGATTATTTGGGATGCGAATGTCCCAAATGGAAACATCACCATACTCTCCGATATCCAGGCGGTTATCAGGGCTCTGGGCTCCAATGTGATGAACTCCTGGACGGTTTACGGCTGTCTAAAATACCTAAGCAGGGTGGTGGATAGATATAAAGTACACATCATTTGGGTTCTAGAACTGCAGAGCGGATGAACTGACCAGACATGGCACGACCACTTCGACGAATACTTGAATATTGGAGTCCCTTTGTGAATCTGCAAGCTCATGATTGACAACGAGAGCACGGATTCTGTCAACCGCAGGTAGGCAGCTTCGGATAAGGGCAGAATGGCGCGCATAATCTGGCCGAGGCTGGATGGACTGCACAATGATATCCCAGGAAACAGCAGAGAAACTGAATTGGCCAGACGCGGCACGACCATCTAGCTCTCCCTTTGGCTCATGATTGACAACGTAATCACTGATTCTGTAAACCGCAGGTGGGCAGCTTCGGATAAGGGCAGAATCTGGCCGCGACTGGATAGAAGGCTGCAAGGCTGCTTAAACTCCAAAGAAGCATGCTCAATACGGTTATCGGAATCGTGACGGCATTATGGGTTTCCACGCGAGGCTTATTGGTATGGAACACCTCACGAATGATTTCTGTAGAAGCTGCAGGGATGAGGAGGAAGAAGAGACTGTTCTTCTTCTGCTGGGAACATGCCCGACACAATGTCAAAGGAGAAAGAGACATGTTGGTGCCTACTACATCCATGAACTAAGTGATCTGTCAAACATTGACATTGGCAGTTTGAGTCGCTTCATTGGAAGCTCTAAGTGGTTCCAGGACTAGGGGTTAATTGATGTGAACAGTGGTATCACAATGGGCCCCATGAGGCCTAGTGCGTCCATCCGATTCCTTAGGGAGGGGGACCTATACCTACCTTCACATCCACTGGTTTACGCATTAATCACGGAGATGGCCAAAACCAATGAATTAAAAATCGAATTGTGTTATCATGCACTTTACATACCGGAAATATCTTCTGTGGCTTATTTTCTAGTGCCAAACTTTATAAAATGGTTCGTACATCCACAGTCAATAGCTCTCAAAACAGAAGCTCTGAAGTCTACAGCGACTTTGGTTGCTAAAATTTAATTTTGGTACTTTTTCTTCAGCATGGTTGACCAATTTGGTACCTTTTTCAATTAATTTATTTATCATAAGGCCAAATATGTATGTATTTTTGTATGAAATGTTGTTTCAATTGTTATCTG
This sequence comes from Sarcophaga carnaria, assembly GCA_958299815.1. Classification (NCBI taxonomy): domain Eukaryota; kingdom Metazoa; phylum Arthropoda; class Insecta; order Diptera; family Sarcophagidae; genus Sarcophaga; species Sarcophaga carnaria. Next base: position 121,609,605 of record OY283153.1, on the reverse strand, counting down.
AGGTATTTTTCTAATTAAAATTCTTTTAAGTTGTACAACATTTTGTCTTACGTTTTGGATTTTTATCGATTATACGATCTTTTCACACCTTCAGTCGTCTGTTATTAAGGTTGTGGCTGATCAAAAAGAAAAGAAAGAAAGAAAAACCAACACATTAAAAAAGTAACACAATGTTTTCTTTTAAATTGTATTCCAAATGTTTTCAAGATTCGATTTCTTTCTTCTTTTTTTTTCTTTTTCAAAGCAATTGATTGTTTATTTTACCTGTTTTTTATAGAGATTTTGATTTCTGTGTGTATTTCTGTTGGTTTTCTTTTATGCAAAATTGTATACAAAAGTTTCCAAGAATTTTGTTTAACTTATTTGTATAACAGATCAATCGGTTGCTTACAATGGCTATAAAAGGGCCAGTGAAACTAAAAAAAAGAAAAAATTACTTGGCAAATAAATAAGAAGAAATCGAGTTACTAGGATGATACAAGAAAAACAATTTTTTTTTTAATTTCAAATAATTTTAATTTACAAGGAGGGATGGGGTTCAATAAGAGAATAATTCTGTCACATGAGAAACTATTCCAATTATTTTGACACGCTAACAAATGCTTTCTGTCAATTTTAAAGACATTAACATGCATATTTTGTCTATGAAATCGAATGGAAATGGAAAAAACAAAAAAACAACAAATAGACTTCAAAGATTTTGACATTTAAACAGCACTTGCTGTACATATAACTTGACATACCCAGTTAAACTGTATAAAAAAATACCTTAAATAACCACTTCCCCTTCCTTTCTGCCTATTAAAGCATGCCACCAACACCCTTTTTTTCTTGGTAGCTTGCAAGAGCAAGACAAAATTCCCATTTAATTCGTATTTTTTTTTATCGCTTATAATAGGTCCCCAAAGACTATTTTAGTGTTTGTTTTGCCTGAACGTATATCCGTCCATTGGGTAATAAAAGTTTGAGGCAAAAGCACAACAAAAATAAAGATGAAAATAAAATTGAAAAAACATTTTAAAAACTAAACAAACAATTACGCTATTTGTGTCTGTATTTAAAATGACAGAAGCTAATGAGTGAGGTCATCCTGTATACATATTTCCCGTTCAGGCCTATGCAACAGTAGCCTTAAGTCTTAAGTCTTAAGTATCATCATAAAACCTCCTCCTTATTTTTGTGTTTTGTATACGAAATGAATGACATGCTGTCATTCCTCCGTTTGTTTATATTCCCGTAAAATGTTTGTTTAGATTTTTAAAACAAAAAAACAAAAAAAAAATTAAAAAAATTCCGAAAAATTATCGTCCGCTCTATGGTATGTCTTTGGTTGTCATTATCCAATGTCTTTATATTTCTCTTTGATTTGTTTATTTTCCTGAAATTGTTTTTAATTTTTTTGGAATTTTTGTTTGTTTATTTGTTTAACTAAATGTCAAGTTTATGTTCGTTAGTTCCGCTTTTTATTCCACAACTGTATGCATGATTGCAGCCACATTATATTGGTGGGATTTGCAGCATATGCTGCATATGAAATGAAATCAAAAATCTGAAACAGCAAAAAGCGTAATGCTTTAGAAAGGCTCATCATTAACTTGTCACACACACAACAAATTATTGACAATTTAAAACACTTGCATACTCAGCAATAATACTACAAATTGTTGCTCTTTTTTTGGTTTAAAATTAGGGGCGTAGCAAAACACTTGTATTTCATATTTAAAGCCACTTAACTTGCAATCTCAGAGACAACATTTATTTAGCGATTAACTGGGTAACAGATTAGCAGTCATGTAAATAGCGTGGTAGACTTTTGAAAAACTAAGAGGTCTCTTAACTCTCCAAATAAACCATCTTGAAGTATTTCTTCGGCGACTTCTTCTCAGCAGATTTCTGTAAAAAAACTCTGAGAGTAAATAAAATTGCCATGAAAAGTTTCTGTAGTAGGCCCCGCCACTCATGTATAAAATTAACGCACACAACATGAATGGTGTGGGAAGCTAGGCCGTAATCCTGACTGAAGGGTTGTAATGGCCAAGTATGTATGTATGTATGTATGAAGTCCTTTGCCTAACTATTAGGTACAACTTTCGTAACAAATTTCAACAAACGTTTCGGACAAGGCGATCCCTTATCATGCGACCTCTTTAACTTCGTCATGGAGAGTGTTATGAGGAAGACGGGAGTGCATCGCAACGGCCAGTTGCTTGTGTACGCTGACAACATTGACATCATAGGGCATACCAAGCGAGATGTTACTGCTGTCTTTAGTGCTATTGAACGGGAGTCTACTAAGATGGGTCTGGCAGTAAATGAGGGCAAAACGAAGTAAACGTTTTCGATAAGTAGAGACATGCGGCGTACTAGATTTACGGCCGATAACTATACTTTATTTATCTTGCCTCCGCCGTTACCACTACAAATGATGTCAGTCTGAAGATCAAGCGCAGAATCACTCTTGCCAACAGTGGCTGCTATGGTCTCAATTGGCAATTGAGTAGCAAAGACCTCTGACGTACGATAAAACTAATACTCTACAAGACGCTCATCCTCCCCGTGCTTCTTTATGGCGCAGAATCATTCGAGAGAAAAATCCTACGTAAGATCTTCGGTCTAGTGCGAGTTGGCGATGATTTTCGCATTCGATCCAATAGTGAGCTATATAAGCTCCTCAACGACATCGGCGTTCTGCAGCGTATTAACATCCAGCGGCTGCTCTGGCTGGGCCATGTCGTTCGAATGAAGGAGGATGCTCCGGCGAGACGACGAGTATTTGATCTCGTATTCGTCGTCGAAGAGGACGACCTTGTTTTCGTTGGAAGGACCAAATCGAGGAAGCCCTGTCATCAATTGGTGTGACCAACTGGCGTAGGCGCACAAGAAGCAGAGGCGCCTGGAAGGATGTGTTACGGCAGGCCGAAATCCGCTAATTGGGTTGTTAATGGCCACTTAAGTAAAGTAAGTAAGTAACCACCCAGAGTGTAGTCGCCGTAGTCTAGTAGCTACTGTGTTGGTTTATTACACGGGAAGCCACTGTTCATACCCCATGAAAGTAAAGAGTAAAGTAAGTAAGTAACAAACTTCATAGCATAGTCAGATAGCGTTTATGAAAGAATTAGAACTCTCCAGTATACCCAATACAATAACACGAAAGACCTTTCCCCTTCCACTTAGACTTTAAATAGCGGTTCATGAACTGCAGTATTACGTGGAGTATTGTAAGAGTCAACATAATTCAAAATAAAGTGTTTGGAAGTATCTTTTGGCTTTAATTTCTACCATTTATTACAGAATCTCAATTTTACCTAAAACTAGGCAACATATTTTGGTTTTTTTCCCAAGCCTTTAAATATTCTTTAAAATTATGGCAGCATATTTTTAATAGCAATTTCATAAAAATAAAACTTAATTAAAATATTTACCAACCTTTGCTAATTAAAACTACAGAATGAAAAAACCCTGAAAGAAGGACCTTGTCTTTGTTTTTCTCTCGTTAATTTTTTTTATTGTATTTCATCAACCAAAAAACCATATGTTGTTTTCCTCTGGCCTTATCAGCTGAAAAGAAATGCAGAAAAACACAGAAAATACTTTTTAATAATGTAAGTCTATGTTCGTACATATGTACATATGTACATATGTAGTGGTAAACATATGTATGTAAATGTATATGGACGTGTATAATGCGCCTTAAGATATGTTGTATTTAAATTGTTTACATTAAAAATAACATAAAATGTCAAAGGCTGGCTTATAGCCTCAACATGTGTTAGGCAAATATGTGCAAATGTATGTGTAAGACTAACACAATGAAAAAGAAAAAAACTAGACAGAGAGAGTATTGTATTGTGTTTAATTTGAAGAAAAAATATTCCTACGAAAAGAAAAAAAATATTCCAAAACACATGACGAGAAGAAAATATGTTTCATACGGAGACATACACGCACTCACAATGTCTTACAACAACTGGAAATTCCAACTAAATAATGTAAGCACACACACACTTACCTCATTACAACATACCAAAACATTGTAAGTATATGTTTACCTACTATTACTTATACACATACATACATATGTATGTACATACACTTACCTACAACACCTGTATTTATTTTTGTATTTGTTTTAAAAGAATCAAAGAAAATTTCTTTCTTTGTAAAAGAAAATCAAAAAAAAAATATCCTTGAATTATTATTGTTGTTGTATTCTTGTTGTACTTATAAAAAGCAAAAGTTAGCAAATAAAATTATACAGTTTATAGGGGCGTAGAGCAAGAGAAAAAAAGAAAAGAAAAAACAATTTAAGATGAGCGTGAGTGAGGTTACAAGGTAACAGTAGTAAAATACAGTAGAAAAAAAGCTTCAACTCAAAGGGTTTATACACATATTGACTTATTTATACACACACATGTAGACATTTAAGCTAATAACCCAGGGTAACAGTGGGGAATAAAATTATGTTTCGTTGGTTTGCTAAACGAGTTTCTTTTTTTTTATGGACTGGTGTTTACATTAATATCAACATTAGTAGATTTTCGAATCGAAATTGTTATAGGAGGTAAGTAAGAGTAAAGTATTATTACTTTCTAGAAGTTGACAAAGAAGACTAGTAAATCCATGTGTCCTTGAATAACACACTTCGGATGACAATAGTTTCAATGAGTTACAGGCCACTGTTGCGGAATAAATAATTCGATTAGGAGTCGATCTAGCAGTTTATAACATCGAAACTGTTATAGAAGGTAAGTTCGAGAGTAAAGAATTATTACTTTCTAGAAGTTGACAAATAACTCTAGCAAGGCCATGTGTCCTTAAATTACACACTCAAGATGAGAATAAATAATAGGAATAAAAAAATAATTTGATTAGGAATCGATGTAACAGTATATTTTGATGCCCTATATTCTTAAAACCACTCTGATGTTTATAGATTTTTCTATCGCCGGCAGACATTCTATGGAGTGTGTGTTGGTCTTATTATGAACTTTTACATACAGTGGTCTGCCTCCAGTGTCAGCCAGCCATTATTAAGAGCCCTTAAGATTCTCCATTTTAATACCGAACATTTAACTTAGGCCTTCTTCTTTCAACGTTGCATGTTGCAGTTACAGGTCAGCTTCGGCCATCGATTCAGGCATAAGTATTAAACATACTCAGAGAGTAGCCAGTTATGACCACATATTCTAGAAAGTCTGATACTCTTGATTTTAATTCTCCTTGTAAACAAGAGGGTCGTCTGCTGGCCTATTGGACGAGATTTTCGAAAAGATGAAAGACATAAAAAATATTCCTTGCGATGTAAAATCACTGGGCTAAGTGGAATAAAAAGAGTCTCAAATCTGTTGTTCACAGACGCTAGGTTGCTAGATTTGTTAATGCTTTCCAGTCATAGTAAGAACTTAATGCACATCCCCTGATTTGTGTCAGAAGCTAGGTCGTCCATCGGACTCAACAGCTGTAACGACCAGCACTGTATGCGTAGGAATAGACAGGAGAGAGTGACACACATGCCTTCATACATAATTGATCATTACAACCCTTCAGTCAGCATGACAACCTAGCTTCTCAGACCACTCATGTTGTGTGTGTTAATTTCGTCCACAAGTGGCTGGACCTGCAGTTTAAAGCCGATTGATTGATTTTTTGAGATACTTTTCATAACAATTTTATTTTATTCGCAGAGTTTCTGCTGGAAGTCTGCTGAGAGGAAGTAGCCGAAGAAATAGTTTTTCATATTTTGGTATTTGATGTTTGACCTGGAGTTTGAACCAAGGCCATATGTGTAATAAGCTAACACACTACTTACAAGGCTAAGGCGACTTCAGGAGAGAGTGACAGCTTTGTTAAATCCAATCTAAATTTTGCACATATAGCGACCTGTTGAAACGATGCGCCAGGGACTAATTGGCAACCAGCAAAAGAGCTTCGCTTTTTCCTTCCTTACCACAAAGTATAAAATAGTTTTTATCCTTATTATCGAAAAATTGTACCGAAATTCTTTCTCGACATTATTTTATCGCACACTGTATATATTTTTTGTTAATATTTATGTTTATGTGTATGCGTACACTCTACGTATACATACATAAACGATATGACCTAAACTGTTGTATATCCTTAGGTGAAAAAACTTAAAGTTAAGGTTACCAGCCTTTACACAAAAACACTACAAATATATGTGAACACACATGCGATACATACATATATTTTGGCAAATATATTCACTTAATATAAAATAACCCAGTGAACAATTAACAATGCTTAAGGAAGGTTAAATAAAAACTCTTTTTATATTTTTTTTAACATATTGTTTCGTTTTTAGCTTCTAAAAACGTTTAAAATATGAGCTCGTAGATAGCAAATAAAATAAAAATAAATTTGTGTTTAGTTTTAATTAAAATTCTTTATTATTCTCACAATTCTGTGTGCTACTGTTCACAACTTGATGTAAACAACAACAATTTGCATAAACAATAACAATTACTAGACAATTCCACAGATCTTTGTAACGAGGATCTTCAAACCACGATTACTGTCTTCAAGCACACCGCGTCTTCACACAAGTCTGACTGAACTTCATTGACTCAGTCGCGTGCTTTGCCTTGCCATTTATATGGCAAATTAAAAAGTCTGTTGAATGTTCTTGAAGGCGAACGTAACGAAATTCTTATAAATGTACACATCTTTGTATACATTTATTATTGTAGTGTTGTTGTTTTTTGTTTACATGTTTACCATTTTTTTTGCGCTGGTGTTTGTTGTTTATTAAGCAGAACGATAATTTGTAAACAGGTTTGTTTACTGCATTGTTTTGTTTTTGTTGCTTTTGCTTGTAATTTTAATGTTAAGCGATGTAAAAGCAAAACACCAGTGTCTAGAAATTTTTTCTTTTTCGTAACAATATTTTGCTGGGTTATTATGGAAACATAAGTCAAGTAATTTGTCTGAATATGAGTTTATCATAGCGTCTGTATATATTTTATACAGCAAAAGATAGACATACATGTGTGGTGTATAGATATATGTATTGTTAGTATATAAATATTTTAAAGGTATTGTGTGTACGTCCATACATACAATACATACATATGTATATACAGTTTTCTTGCAGTGTGCAGGTGACTTTGAATGGTTTTTAAATGTGATTTATAACATTTTACCAGCATAAGTGCGAACAATTTACAACAATGTGTGTAAAATATAAAACAATACATTATTTTACATGGAAAATTTAACGATTTTATATTCTATGACATACAATACCCAGCCATACAATATAAAATATCTACGAAATATAATATATGTACATATGCATGCAAGTGTATGTTATTTTGAAATACTTTAAATAAGATGTTCAAATAAGCAGCGGGGGCAAGGACATTTACTAGGACATATTGTGACAGATTTACCTGCCTCAAGATTAAATTATAGTGTTTAAGGCATTCACTTGCGAAACAGTAGCGAAACAATTAATGAGAAATTGGGTAAACAGGTAAAACCACAAAAAAAAAAAAAACAGAATATGACTTAAAGTGTAAAGGCAAATAGAATGAAGGTAAAAATATGTATAAGCAAAAAAAGAAGGTATGACGGTTTACTGTTATTAAAAATATTTATAAAAAATTTAAAAAAAATAATGAAATTTAATATGGATTTGCATACAGTATGGTAGACAATGTCCTGTATGCTCAATACACCTTGTAAATGTTCCATCTTGCACCTGTTTTTTTAGATTTACTGCAGAGCTTTGACAATGAAATTTAATCTTTTATTCATTTTAAAACCTTGTACACTAGTGGATGCTCCCTATATTGCCGGGAATTTCAATTATTCAACGACCTGGTACTTCTGTGCTCCATAACTATACATGATGATAAGACTTGTGGCAGCTGCTTCGTTGCTTAGTTTTTCTCACTTAGGCGTATTTTTCCCATCAATTTTTAACTTAATTTTGGAAATTTCCCATTTTCAATGATATCCCAAACCGATGTAGGAGACTGCCAATGGAGATAATTTCTTCCTGAGATTTACGCCAGTTTCATAAGGATATAAATGCCATTTCCCTCTAGAAAATTATAAATTCTTTAATTTCTTTAACCTTTCGAATCAGATTAGATCGTTAAGTTTATGCAATCGTCAACCATTTTTCTTGCCACTAAGATTCTTCCAAGAGAAATAGTTAATGTTAGCAATTGATTCTGGCTTAAGAGACGTGAGGCCACTGTTCAGGCCTCAGATGCCATGAATAGTTCCTCAAAAATTTGTCGTTCAAGATCGACTTTAAAGTGTAGATCCCGCCACTAATGTACAAAATAAGCACACACAACATAAGTGGTCGTAATCCTGACTGAAGGATCGTAATGACAATGCTACTGGACCTTTCCTTGCTTAGAAAAGAAAAGCCCACTTTTTCCAGTATAACTTTGAGGCTTTCCCTCAGGGGTTAGATGTATCCATAGTCTAGTAGGTAGTATGTTGGCTTATTAGACGTGAGGCCGTGGGTCAAACCCCAGGACATCTCCAACGACACTAAGTATGAAACAATATTTCTTCGTCGACTTCCTCTCAGTTGACTTCTGGCGAAAGCTCTGCGAGTAAAATAAAATTTGAGATGTCTGGACTAAGCCTCACATCTAATAAGACATTACATTTCCTACTACATTATGGGGACACTTATGTTCTTATCTAAATACCTTTTACTACCTTCCATAGTTCAACTATTTTATAGAAAGTTTGGTATCAATTAAGCAGTAACTTTCTCTTCCATTTTTGTTTTTTCTTTTACTTCGTTTGTCAGCTTCAGTTTTGAGTATTACGACAACAGCTTTGGCCACTGTCGGTACAGAAGACTTCTATTTGGAAAATTTAAAAAGAGATTTGAAGTTAATATGTAGAAAGAAAGCGTTCGATGTCGTTTATTTTTTTAACCTGAAATTGTGCGGGTGTATACTTAAGTACTTTAACCACAACGCCATAGTATTTAGGGTAAAAAGGATATACTCAGGGAAATCCAAAGACGACATAACTGTCCTTTCCCTTGTTTAGAAGAAAAAACCTACTTCTTTCAGTATAAATTTGAGGCTTTTCAGCAGATGTATATGTATAAATATTCGATGAATACTCAGATTTTTAAAATCTGTACGCAATAGCCTTTAGTAGAAAAATGTGTAGAAAAATCCGCTAAAATCTAAGAGTTGTTATACAAGTTTCTTTAACAGGATTTAAAGAAATCCTATACGACAGGAGCTCTGCTTGACGTATAATTGACTCTCACAGCCAAGCAAGGCTTTTCCCACATTCTCATATTTCCGCCGCCACACTAGAAATTGTATACGTTTCTTATTTCATTCCGAATAACGCCAATTGATTCAATAAAAAAATTTAATTTCTATTGCGTATATCCTTTAAACAATAAATTTCAACCACAATTATAACGTATAACGTACATACTCGTATGCTTGGTAAAGAAACGAAAAATTTCCGTAGTCCATAGGAATTATTGCGAATGTCTATTAAATTAAGTAATTGCATAATTGCTGTATTACTATTATCGGTTTTTATTTGTTTTACTCCTGCTCCCCCACTCGGCTTCAACATGAGAAAAGTTCAGCTTTTTCCTGTACGTACCTACCATACGTGCATATGTGTACAGACGGTACTGACTGTAGAAATGAATGGCAAAGGAAACACTCTTGACTTGCATATGATATTTTATTCACAATAGTTCTACGGGTTTATAAAATAAAAGTTCCACAGGTTTTGCTTAAATTTTCTTCCTTTTTTGTCTTTCTCTCTCCCCCTTTATTTTTTATATAATTGCGGTTGGAAAAATAATTTTTTCTTTCTGTATTTCATACAGTAATTGTGGTTAAAACAATCAAGAAGTTTAAGGATACCATTTGTGGATATAAAAAGATAAAAACGGGTAAATGGGAAAGAAGATAGCACAAGTAATTTATGATGTCTGGCTAAGTAATAGTTATACAATATATGTGGGGGGGCTTTATTTTATATACATATTTAAAACCATATGATAATATCTCTCTCTGTGCATATAAATATTCATTTACTTTAGAAAAGGAAGTTCAAATTTAAATTCTTAAATTACTAAATCACTGGCATTCCAGACTGCAGAAATGAAGGGAATCAAGGTAAACATAGAAAAGGTTTTAAAACTGTATGGTCAGGAAACTTTTGCTCCCTCTGGACAGAAAGTTATGACTAAGGTTGGCTTCGACTGTGGAAGTTTGGCAGCCAACACTATAATTTATCTTCTAGTCATTCGTAAAGACCCTCATATTAAATGCATTATTAGGGTTGCTCTGCTGCAGTTCCGGAGATTTAGGGATTTTCACTTCGAAACTGTTATAGAAGGTAAGTTCGAGAGTCAAGTATTATTAGTTTCTAGAAGTTGACAAATAACTCAAGTAAGGTCATGAGCTCCACACTCCAGATGGCAATAGTTTCAATGACTTACAGGCCACTGTTGCAGAATAAATAATTTGATTAGGAGTCGATCTAGCAGTTTATAACATCGAAACTGTTATAGAAGGTATGTTCAAGAGTAAAGTATTATTATTTTCTAGAAGTTGACAAATAACTCTTGTAAGGTCATGTGTCCTTGAATTACTCACTTCAGTTGACAATATTTTTAAGGAATAAATATTATTTTATTAGGAATCGATGTAGCAGTATATGGGATCTCCTATATTCTTAAAACCATTCTGATGTTTACATATTTTTCCATTGCCGTCCGGCATTTAATATCGCCGCACGATTAGTGCTCGTATTATGGATTTTTACACGCAGCATATGTATAATTTTTGGTGTGTATTCAGCGGTATCAAAATATTATACAGAGGCCTTAGGATTATCCATTTAACTCAGGCCTTCTTCTTTCGACCGTGCACATTACTGTCGCAGATCAGTTTCTGCCAGCGATTCAGTTGCAAGTACTAAACATACTCAGAGAGCAGCCAGTTATGACCACATGTTCTTGAAAGTCTGAAACTCTTGATTTTAATTCTTCTAGTAAACAGTGCTGTTCCGAATAATACTCCATCAGCAGTCTCGATTGAAGTAGTCTAGTAGGTAGTGTGTTGACTTATTAGACGTAAGGCCTTGGTTTAAAACCCAGGTCAGACATCTCCAACAAAACGAAATATGAAAAAACATTTCTTCGGCGACTTCTTCTCAGCAGATTTCTGGCAAAATTAATTAAAATTGCAATAAAAAGTTTGTCAAAAACCTGTAGTTCGGAGTCGACTTAAAAATGTTGGTGGGACCTCATGTGTAAAATTACCGCACACAACAAAAGTGATGTGAGAAGCAAGACTGTAATCCTGACTGAAGGGTTATTATGACCAATTATGCAAGTACTTATGTATGTATTTATCGGAGATCAGCAATGAGTATTCAAAAAGATGAGTAGAATCGAATCATACTCATAATTTCTGATACTTATATGCATTTTCACTTATTTTGATATCATGGAACATCTACTCATAATCAAAGTTTGAAGTACTCATCATATTTATACTTAACAACACGTATGATGTTGTTGTGTTCGTCTCTCCATAACTCAACATATACACGAAGCACAAGATAAGTATGATTCGCATACGTATACTAAAATACTCACTAATAGGTTGTGTGTTTGCTCTGCTTCCTGCTCTGTCTGTCTTTTTTGCATTTTTGCTTTTTTTGTAAATTTTAACTTTAAATATTGATGAGTGACTCGAATCATTTATAAGTATTTTTCTAAAGTTATGAATCTACATAACTTAGTAGGCTTATGAATCAAACATATTTCGAATGGTATGAGTTTGATGTCAACGTTGTATTCATACTCTTTGCAACCTGTACTCATAAATCAACGTTGTAGTGAGTTCGAATGAATCAGAGTACATAGTTAAATTTCAATATTGTTGACTCACTTATATTCAAAATTTTATGAGTGCTTATGAGTAGCGCAAAGACGATTCATTGCTGATCTCTGGTATGTATGTACAGTCTCGATTCGTTTTTAACCTCAAAAAATGATCAAATTTTTAATCTTTTTGTTTTTTAATTAACAAAGGCCAACAGTTTGAATATATTTTTATTGTTAGTTCCACAATAAACCCCTAAAAAATTTCAAAAGTCCTCATTGACATAATTTGGCACACTTTCAAATTGTAAATAGTTTCTCTAAAAAGAAATAAATTTGGTTTAACACTTGTTTTTAAGAGAGCTTCGATGCATATTAGTTATTAGGATGATCTCTAACCGTGAAGATGTTTTACTGTTATTTTTTAGGAATTCCATTTACATTCATAGTTTGTTTTTAGATTTTTTTTACCTCTTTTTTTGTTTTTTTGAATATTTTTCAAGGCTTAAAAAATTTATTTTTAGTTTCAGACTCATTTTTCAAGACCAACATGTGCACACAAAAGTCTTTTATTTTCCTTTTTCTTTTTTTTTATTAAAAATTTCATTTCTACTCGGTTATTGTATACTTTTTTTTGTCTTTTAAGCGATTTATTTTTTTTTTCTTTTTTGTAGCATTTATTTTCATAACCATTTTACCATAAGGAAGTAATAAATTTTGCCAGACGTCAACACATGTAGGGAATTGTATGCAAAAAAGCTATGTTTTATGCGCTTTTTTCCTCTTCTTTTTCTTTTTTTTTACTGCTTTTGTTTCGTTTCTTCTACAAACGACATGGATTTTTTTACAAAAAAAGGCATTCATATTTAGGCCTTATTTTAGTGTAACAAGCAAGAAAGAGTGTAAAAATGTGTAGAAAAAAAATAAAAATTTAAAAAAATGAAGAGAAGAAACAAAAGACAGCAAAAGTTAAGCTGTTTTAAGGATTTTTTATTTTTTTGTAAAAAAAAAAGCCAAAAAAAAAATCGAAAAAATATAAGCAGTTATATATGTATGTACATATGTACCTACAAACCTAAGCAATTTAGACGGCATGATGATGGCAATAAAGCCAGAAGGTTGTCGGCATTTTAAAATATATTTTCTTTGCTTTTCTTTTTGTTTTAAAAAAAATATTTTTTTTATTATTTATTTCAACATAAATTCCCATAAAGAAGTTGTACTAAACAAAAGGTTTTTATTTTAAATAAAATATAGAGACGACAAGCTGATGGCTAAATTATTTTTGACATTGATTTGTTTTGGGTAGACAATTTAGGAACTTCGCGCAAAATATTTCAAATTCATTATTCAAAAAGAAATTTAAATAAAAATAAGAAGTTTCATTTTGTTTTTAAAAAAATGGAAGGCTTTATAGGATATTTTATAGCGTTGAAGTTGCAAAGTTTCTTTTTTATGGAACATTTTATATGGAACATTTTAATTTTGAAAATATTTTAGAGAACTTTGAACTCATTTGAAATTTATTTAAGTAACTGCAATAGAAAAAAAATGTTTTCGAAAAACTTTTAATGTGCAATTTCATGGTTACACCCAAATAGGGCCATTGGACTGATACCATATGTGAAATTCCTTAAACTATGCCTCTCTGCGGTATATTATTTTGGTGTTTTTCTAACAAGCCAACAGATATACAGCACGTACATAGTTGGCTTACCTGGCTTTCATAGAAAGCATCCAGCATTCTCCAAGTTCATACCAAATTCACCTTATGAAGTCTTGCACCGCATTCCATCAACTTTTCATCATCGAAATGTTTCAAATAATTTCAGGATACATACATATCAAGGCAACAGCTGTTCGTCCATACTCTTATTAATTTCAACAATTAATTGAGCATTCGTACATTGACACGTTGACTGCCGACTACGAGATAACTCGTAGATTACGTGGAGCCAACTACGAGTTATCTCGTACTCACTAAACCTGTCATTTTTGTGTAGCTAGGAATAAAATCGTATTATATCAGTGCTAGTATCGATAAATGGCTTCTGAGGAAAGAACAAAAAGTCAATGTTGGCTTGCGTGGCCAGTTTTCTGAAAATTGCAGCGGTAGTCAACTTGTTAAGAATATATTAAGATTGTTGGGATCCTAGACAAATCGATTTATTGGTAGTAATCATCTAATGTGCTTAAAGTCACTTTATGGTGGAATTCATTTGATTACAAGGAAGGGATTGTTGACAACTCTGCAACGATTTATAAGCAACTGTATCACAAAGTAGTCACCGTAGCCTAGTAGGTAGAGTGTTGGCTTTTTAGAGGTAAGGCCACGATTCAAGCCCCAGGTCAGAAGGCTCCAACAAAACGAAATTTTAAGATTTCTTAGGCGACTTCGTCTCAGCAGATTTCTGACAAAAACTCTCGAGAGTAAATGAAATTGCAATGAAAAGTTTCTCAAAAAAATCTGTAGTTGGGTGCCCTGGTAGTCTAGTGGGTAGTGTGCTTGACTATTAGCGTGAGGGTCGTGGATTCGATTCCCACCAGAGACTCTGGTCTGTGACACTACACCGAGCATATGGTCGAAGTTACTCAGCTCTTATATAATTAGAATATAATTTGTAATTGTATTGCAATTAATAAATAAATGAATAAAATCTGTCCTTCGGAGTCCACTTTAGACTGTACGTCCCGCCACTCATGTATATAAATTAACAGACACAAGATAGCCGGTGTGAGAAGCTAGATCGTAATCCGGACTGAAGGGTGATTAATTATGTATGTATGTATGTAAATGGAAGATTGAGACGATGGAGAGTACTTTGTGCCTGTGTCACCGGCATAGGTTTAAGTTAAGCCAGAGCTTTTTTGCTGGCCTTATTGCAATTGTAAGTGGATTCCTGGATGGAAAAACTTCATATTTTAGGTATTCCCAGCTTTTCTTCTCTTTATTCTTTCTCTCTAAGAAGGTTAGGTTAGAGGACGTGTACTTGTCAATTAAGACCCGGAGGTCGAATTGACCCATTGTACAACGTCCTAGTTTCTCACACCACTTATGTTGTGTGCGTTAATTTTTTACATGAGTGGTGGGACCTACAGTTTAAAGTCGACTCCGAACGACATATTTTTATTTATTGAGAAATTTTTCATGGCAATTTTAATTTACTCTCAGAGTTTTTGCCAGAAGTCTACTGAGAGGAAGTCGCCGAAAAAATACTTTTTGTATTTTGTCTTTGATGCCTGGCCTGGGGCTCGAACCCAGGCTTTTGCGTCTAATAAGCCAACACACTACCTACTAGACCACGGCGACTTCTTCTCTCTAAGAAAGTCATTCCATTTTTTTTTCCATATTTTTCCATTTGACTCGATTATGTCATTTGGGATCTACTTTAGGCATGAAAAAAATAGGCTGTCTGAAGAGCACAGCATGCCTGAAATGCCCATGAAGTGGAGCTACTCACAAAATGTATTGTACCAGAAGAAAAGGTGATTAAAATCATCCTTGATAGCACTGTTCGAGTACTATGTAAACTCAGTCTGCAGTAAGGCCCTTTTAAAAAATATGTTCAAGTACAGTGTGGTCCTGTATTGGGTGTCGAATCATTGTTTTTTGTGGGTAATTTGAGCCCAGAGATCAGCAATGAATCGTTTTTTCGCTGCTCATTAACTCTCATGAAATTTTGAATATAAGTGAGCCAACAATATTGAAATTTAACTATGTACTCTGATTCATTCGTACTCATTACAACGTTGATTTATAAAAACACGTTGCAATGAGTATGTGCGCACAACGTTGACATCAAACTCATACCATTCGAAATATGTTTGATTCATAAGCCTACTCATATAGATTCATAACATTAGAAAAATACTTATAAATGATTCGAGTGACCCGAATCATTAATCCAAATTACAGTCTTAGTTGTTGTTACATTTACAAAAAAGGAAAAAAAACACATAAGAAGAAAAGACGGAGCAGCAATTAGAGCAGTCAATAAACCTTCTGGTGAGTATTTTAGTGTTCGTACGCGAATCATAATTATTTTATTCTTCCTATATATGTTGAGTTATGGAGAGTCGAAATCAACATCATCATACGTGATGTTAAGTATGAGTATGATCAGTACTTCAAACTTTGAATATGAGTAGAGGTTGAGATGATGTTTAAATAAGTAATAATGCATATAAGTAACACAAATTATGAGTATGATTCGATTCTACTCATCTGTTTGAATACTCATTGCTGATCTCTGGTATGAGCTGACAATAAAATGCTCTTAATTTGGTTCCCTACGAAATTTTTCTGTATCCAAAACGATTAGAGTAGACTAAGATTGCATCTATAAAACAGTTGAAAATACGTAAAGATTTGGGAAAGGTTATGGAAGCGCAAAACTTACTTACTTAATTGGCCATTAACAACTCGATTAACAGTTTGCGGCCTGCCTTAACAATTCCTTCCAGGCGTATCTGCTTTTTGTGGGCCTACATCAGTTTTTCACACCGATTGATAAATCCAATGAAAACCACTACACAAGACACTAGAAAGATGGAGGCGCAAAAATATTCACTTAATTGTGGAAGAACCTAACCTGTAATGACTGCGCTTCTGTTTGATGCTGAGACTAAATACCTGTGCCTTATCCATGTCCGTAGTAGAAGGTTTTGTAATTTTAAATTAAGTCGGTTTAAATTTTGTTGTTTTTTTTTTTATAAACAGGATTTAAATTAAAAACAAAAAATTGCTTTTAATTATTTTACAAAAACTAGTCATTAATTATGGAAACTTAAAATGTTTTTATTTTTATTGTCCTTGACAATATTAATTTCCATAAAATACTGCCGTACTCTTAAGCTTCTTTTTGTATATACACACAGACAAGATATAGGTGTGAAGGTCACTGGGTAATATAATACTTTACACATAATCGTTTATTTATGGTATATATATATATACATACATATATATACACACATACGAACACACAGTCATTTAAATATATATACCTACATATGTACCCTTTTTAATACAAGATATTGTCAAAATAAATATATACGAGCATATGCAAACTCTCGCAAAAATATTCATGCTTAGTTTATGGAGTATAAAACACAGACTTTTATGTGACACCGTTTTAGAAAACTCATATTAATCTTGAAAATTTATGATGTGGTTGTGCATTTCGAAGCAGTAGCTTAGCAAAGAAGAAGATGGAAAAAAGGGTAAGAAAATCAATCCTTTATAAGAAGGATATATGTATGTGTGAGTGTGTATGTGTTTTGTCTTATAATATAAGGCAGATGCTAGTGAGTGAAGGATTTTTTTCTGTCTTTTTTTTTTGCTTGGAAATAAATTCTAAACATATTTTATGGATAGTTTTTGTTTCACCTGACAACTTTTTGTAGTTTTTTTTTGTCGCCAACTTGTTAAGTATTCATTAAAAATTGTTGCCAGTTTAACAATTTTTATGGGTCCTTAAAAAAAACATACATAAACACACACTCAAACAAATTATTTCAACAGATTCAAGTTGTTAAAGTTGTGCTTAGCTAAGCCAAGCTGAGTTTAGTTTGGTTTTTTTATACATTTTAAGGACAGTAGTTGTTGTTGGTATTGCTGCTCAACACTTCACCTTGCTTCACTTTGCGGCTGTTGGATGCTGCTAACTGCTGCCTGATGTTGATGTTGATGATGATGATGCTGGTGCTGTTGTAAGTGTTATTTGATAGTTTCTCCGCTTGAAAAAGACAAATTTCATAATAAAGCTTTTCACAAAGACTAGAATAAAGTAAAAAAAATATCTCAGCTCGTTAAAATAAATTTATGTTTTCAATGCCATGCAATTAAAGTTGTGTTTATAGCTGAATCAAAGCCCTGACTATTAAAAACATAAAGAAAATTGAAAAACTAAAAATCCATAAAAAGAAATAATTATACGTGTACCCTATGAAGGCATATTGGTACAAAAATGGAAAAATCTAGATATTGGTGGTTTGCTTTTACATCGCTTAACATTAAAATTATAAACAAAAGCTGCAAAAACAAAACAATGCAGTAAACAAACATGTTTACAAATTATCGCACTGCGTAATATAACAACAAACACCAGCATAGAAAATGCTAAACAAGTAAACAAAAATAAAGGGTTATCAATTTCGTGGTTTCAAAATTAAACGTAAATAAAACACATATAAAATATATTTTTCATGATATTTCTTTTTTATTGTAAAGTTTGAACGTTAACATTATGTGTGAAACACTACATCATCATTTAAATGACCTCCACGCGAAGTGTTGCAAGCATTGATTCTTTTAAGGTAATTTTCGACCACTTTGTGCACATATTGGGCGGTATCTCAGCCATAACTTGGCGAATGTTGGTTTTTAAGCGCTTAAGAGTTGAAGGTTTATCTGCATAAACACGGTCTTTCTCGTAGCCGCACAAAAAAATGTCTAATAGTGTCAAATCGCATGATCTTGGTGGCCAGTAGATATCGCCACGACGAGGAATTACGCGGCCAGGAAATGTCTCTTGCAATAAAGTCATATTCGCTCGAGTTGTGTGGCATGTGGCACCGTCTTGTTGAAACCACATATTCTCCAAGTCGTATTCTTCAATAGCAGGCAAAAAAAGTCTGTTATCATGTGACCATAACGCTCCGAATTGACGGTAACAGTCGTTCCATCGTCGTTTTCGAAGAAGTAAGGTCCAATCACACTTTCGGACCAAAGAGCGCACCAAACAGTGACTTTTTCTGGATGTAATGGCCTCTCTTCAATTACTTCAGGAACCCCAAATACGACAATTTTGTTTATTAACATACGCACCGAGTGTGAAATGTGCTTCATCGCTGAAGAATATTTTGTTCGATACGTGGCTGTGGCAGAATCACCATTTTTGTAGTAGGTTTTGATAATTTTTAAGCGTTGTGCGATAGTTAAGCGATCCATTTTCGTCAATGTCAGACTTTCAACTGAAAAGAAAAAAATTGGTTTCACAACTTAGTTTGACAGATGTCGAATTCCAGTCCCATACTTTTGAAACCACGAAATGGATAACCCTATACAACAACAAACACAATAAGAATAAATGTAAACAAAATACACAAACAACAATAATGAAACATGATGTTTACATTTATAGAGATCTTGAGAAGGCGAAGCCACGGTCATTCGAGTTCAAGAACATTCATCAGACTGTTTTCGTTGCCATATAAAAGGTAAGGGAAGCAGGCGAGTGAGTTAGTGAAGTTCAGTCAGTCTTGTGTGAAGACGCGTTGCGTGTGAAGAGAATAATCGTGGTTTGAAGATCTTCATTATAAAGAACAATTGTCTAATAATTGTTATTGTTTATGCAAAAGAGTGCAAAGAGAATTTGTTGTTCATATCAAGTTGTGAACAGTGGCACACAGAATTGTTCGAACAAAAAATAATTTTAATCAAAACTAAACACAGGTATACTTTTATTTTATTTGCAGTCTTCGAGCTTATATTTTAAACGTTTTTAAAAGGTAGGTTAGGTTAGGTCGGAAGAAGTTGGTCAGCGCAAGGGCTGCACAACAAAAGCATGACTACCCCGCACTGGAAAACCAGCCAGAAAGTTTGATGAACGAAGCTACATATATCCCTGATGTCAATAGATGATAGCTCCGTTAAGCAAACAAGGAATGGGGAGCCAAATAACCTATAGCTGCATCTCACAAGAGATGGGCATTGACAAAGCAAGTGAACAACAGTCTTCTCTTCCTCAGTGGACCTGCATCCACGGCAGAAGTCGTTGAAAGGGAGCCTCATTCTTTCCGCGTGTCTACCCATGACGCAGTGACCTGTAAGCACGGCCACTGTAGTCGAGATGACATCACGACTAAGACCAAGTAATCGGTTGGTACGCCTTCTATCCATCTAGGGCCAGGTGAGTCTAGCGGTGGAGCAGGACTCCTCATTGACCCAGGATAGGTTGGCGTCCCGAAAGAACCTCCGCGCAATGGTTAACTTGATCAAGGCAAGTGGTATACCCAATTCAACAGAAGAGGATTCACACCAGAGAGACACTGGTGAAGCGCCCCGAGAGAAGGTCGAGACAGCGGCGATATTCCCTAACGATCCTAGAGTTAATCACGAAACCCGATAGAGATCTTATCGCGGCCTGACTATCAGAAAAGATCGAGACGCGAGTGAAAGGAGCATCGTTGACGAGGATCCATTGAGCGGCCCGGTAAATTGCCATTAACTCCGCCTGAAACACACTGCAGTAGTCCGGCAGACGGAGAGAAATATTTAGGTCCAGTTTCCCAGAGTAGACACCGCTTCCAACCCCATTATCGAGTTTAGAGCCGTCGTATATATATCCGGGGGGACGACCGTATTATAATTCCAGTCATCCCTACTTGGAATCCGAGAGTGGTACCTTTTAAAAGATAAAAACTTAACAATATTTATTAATTAATAAATTCACTATAAAATCCCAATTTAAATTATTGCACTTGTTATCTATTACGTAACGAAACCATTATAATGATTACTTATGCCCTGGTGCTATGAACTGCGGGTAATTGTTTCCACAAATATTCAACATTGAAATAAATATTCGATTTACCTGTTTGGAAAATAAGGAATATTTGTTGCAATGTTTGTTTATCTTCAAATGTAATTAATGCATTCATATATTTGCCTATCATTCATACAAATACAAATAAAGGAATGGTTTATCCTCTTATAGTTATAGCGACTCTCCAATAATACTTGAAAATCCCTTGTTCCTTAGTTATGGCCCCCCAAAAACCAAGGGAAAATATTGTCTAGTTTGTCTAGCAAAGCTGATAATTTCAGTTTCGTTTCTCTCTTTTCTGTGTAGGGGTAGACTTAATAAATACTCATCTACATATGAAATTGAAAATTCTTGACATTGATTCATTACTCAATGAAATATTCGTACATTGAAAGACAGACTCTCTCTCCTACAATACTTACATATGCTTTCATATGTTCATAAATTTATATTAAGGTTTAAGCCATAGATAATGGCAAGTAAATGTGTGTGTGTGTGTCATCATCATTAGGTCCCCAGGTTTTAGCCGTATTTCCAAATTCTACGTCTATGAATTATAATGTTTTCTTTAATTTTTGTTAGAATTTGCCACACAACCAAAAGTAACCACCATTCAATACTAGTCTGTTACAGTACAATTCTGCCAACAAAAACAACGACAACAACTCTATGAATATTGCAGTTTTGTTAGACAATCGGTAATTATTCGTTGTTGTTAAGCCAGGCATTGGTAAGGGGGAATTTAAGCGGTTACCTGTATCACAGTGCGTAAGCATTGCATAATTCTGTAGGGCTGTTTTAGTTTTACTGTTTTGGCTTTAGAAGTCCTAAAGGGGCAAGTGTGTATAAGTGTTGATGTTATGAGTTAAATACAGTCTATGCTTGGTAATTAGTAAAGACAATAAGAGCCTTGAAGTCGCCGTAATCTAGTAGGTAGTGTGTTGGCTTATTAGACGTAAGGTGAGGTAAGATCAGCCATCAAAACGGAAATATGAAAAAATATCTCTTCAGTGACTTCCTGTCAGCAGATTTCTGGCAAAAACTCTGAGAGTAAATAAAATTGCCATGAAAAGTTTCACAAGAATCTGTAGTTCGAAGTCGACTTTAAACTGTAGGTCCCACACAACATAAGTGGTGTGAGAAGCTAAATCGTAATCCTGACTGAAGGGTTGTTATGACCAATTGACTGGTTAAATACATGCTAAGAAGGCTGCACAAGTCGCTGTCTGACTTGGGCAGCACAGCTGGTGTCCATCTGAAGCATCATCGGCCAGCTGTGAGAGGAAATTTGTATTTAGTTTTAATTAAAATTCTTTATTATTCGCACAATTCTGTGTTCCACTGTTCACAACTTGATGTAACCAACAACAATTGCTTTTCTTTGTTATTCCTCTGTTAACAACCTTTGCATAAACAATAATAATTACTAGGCAATTGTTCGACACATCTTTGTAACGGAGATCTTCAAACCTCGATTACTCGCTCTTCAAACACACCGCGTCTACACACAAGACTGACTGAACTTCAATAACTCACTCGCCTGCGTTGTCTTGCCTTTTGTATGGCAACGTAAACAGTCTGATGACTGTTCTGGAAGGCGAATACTCATAGCTTCGCCTTCTCGAAATCTCAAAAAATGTAAACATCGTTGTTTACATTTATTATTGTAGTGTTGTTGTTGTTTTTGTTTACTTGTTTACCATTTTTATATGCTGATGTTTGTTGTTGTATTTTTGTTTACTTGCTTACAATTTTTTAAGCTGGTGTTTGTTGTTATATTAAACAGTACGATAATTTGTAAACAGTTTTGTTTACTGCATTCTTTTGTTGTTATAGCTTTTGCTTATAATTTTAATGTTAAGCTATGTAAAAGCAAGACACCCGTATCTTGGTTTTTTCTTTTTGGAACAGTATACTCTACAGAGTTCAGTGGAATAAATAATGGGCGCCACTTATTAAAGAATTTAATGACTTGTAGTTCTCATCGTTTTTCTCTGTACTAGTATCTAATAGTTCTAGCCATTTACGATTCATTATACTAGGCTGTGTCGAATAAGGCACAGTTCCAAGTCTTTCTATTTAGTTTACCATTGCTGTACATAACATGCCATGACTACGCCAGTGCGTGCAAGAACCTTTTGTATATAAAACGTCCAGTTTGTTTATGGAATTTAAAGTCTAGTGAAACAGAGTTACATTTTGCAATTTGTTAACCCAAGAGATTTCCTTTTAAACTCAACACTACCAACTTTCATTACTAAAATGTATACAGACATATATCCTAAAACACATACGTACATATATTCACATTTAACTCACTAAAGCATTGCCAGTAATAAAACATGCACACATATATGCATGTATAGTTAACTAACGCTTAGTAAACACCTTCTATTTAAACATACTTTTGTGTCTGCAAACTCTTACATTTTCATTCTTTATAAATACATGTACTTATGTACGTATGTATGTCCGTACGTATGTCTATATGCATGTATATATGTATGTATGTATACATTATATAAACAATAGTACATAAATTTCTTCGTATTTGCTTTTCTAAGAGTTTGTAAAGTGTAAAGTCCGAAAATCCTTATATTTTGGTTGCAGCAAAATGTGGCAATTAAAAGGGATTTATTCTTTGCTTAACTCAATTTCCCAATGTGATGTTTGATTTGCTCTCCCTCTCCCCCACTCTCTCCTTCCCTTCCCTTTTTAGCTTTTACGTCAATCATCATCCCTCGTCTTTAAATAAAATGTGTTTGCAAAAGTCCTTTTCAACTCCCCTACTACACATGTAAACAATTATTCCCAGGGCTGGCACGCATATTGAGTGGGTGTATGAGGAAGTTTAAAAAGCAAATATTTGTAAGCAAAAAGTACCCTACAGAGAGAGTGTGTGGTACATCAATAAGTACAATATTAAAGTTTTTTTAGTGTTAAGTTTGGCTACCTCTGTTACGATAATGGTCTGCAGCTGAATATAAATTAGAATGGAATTGCGGGTGGCTATTCCATCACAGGAAGGACCAGAGTAAGTTTTATTTTGTTTTCCAGCACGTTTATTGTCCTATTGCTTCTCTAATATGACGAAATTTATTTTTAAAGGCTCTCTCTATAATTCTTAATTAACATGCTAAGCTAGCTTTCATCCAGCTTGAAGTCGCCGTAGTCTAGTAAGTAGTGTGTTGGACGTGAGGCCTCGGTTCAAATCCCAGGTCAGGCATCTCCAACAATATGAAATATTTGAAAATATTTCTTCGGCGCCTTCCTCTCAGCAGATTACTGGCAAAAACTCTGAGTGTAAAATATAATTGCCATGAAAAGTTTCTCAAAAATCTGTTGTTCGGAGTCGACTTTAAACTGTTGGTCCCACCACACATGTATAAAAATTAACGCACACAACGTAAGTGGTGCGAGAAGCTAGGTCGTAATCCTGACTAAAGGGTTGTAATGACCAATTATGTTATGTATGTACATACATATGTTAGGTATAAATTATAGAATGGAATTAAAGGTGACTTATTCAGCAGAAGAAAGGATCAGAGAATAAGTTTTATTTTGCTTTATGTATTCCTAGTTAGGTACGTTGGTAAATGGGTATGTCAACCCTAGAAGACGAGATACACTTACTTCTTCTAGTTCTGAAACTGTCCGGAGCATGTGACGAAGCCTTATAGACATCTTATAGTTATATTCTCAACAGAACACTAATATCGTGGGCATATTAGAAAAATAGGTGCCTTCTGGGCATGTACCCTTCCATGTAGATGACCTGTCTTGTCTCTGCAGCTTTTGCAGAAGTTATTTGCCTATGCCCAAGACCAATGAGTCTCGCACGAGTGCCTATAATTCAATGCCCAGTAATGACGCCACTCAACATGCTGAGCTTGCTTTTGAGCTTAAGCAGACTTTCCGCAGGTTATTGGCTATCAGAAAGTATGCTAGTATCCTTCCAAATAATGGGTGATCTTTTTAAGAGCTATAGGAAAATTTTCCAAAAAAAGAACACATAAAATTCAGAAAAATGCATGAAGTCTTTATTTGAATCGATAGTACGGTCCATATAATTTAATGTTTGAAGATTATTTCATGCAAATGTTGACCGTGACTGCGCCTCAAATGGTCCATCCGCTTAGTCCAATTTTGGCATACTCTTTCCAACATTTCGGCCGGTATATCACGAATAAATGCTTCAATATTGTCTTCCAATGCGTCAATTGAAGCGGGCTTGTCTGTATGGACATGAGCTTTAACATAGCCCCACAAAAAATAGACTAAAAGCGTTAAATCGCACGATCTAGGCGGCCAATTGACCGGTCCCGAACGTGAAATAAAATGTTCACCGATCTCGACTCTCAATAAGTCCATTGTTACGCGTGCTGTGTGGCATTTGGCTCCGTCTTGTTGAAACCACGTGTCATGCAAGTCAAGCTCTTGCATTGCTTCACTTGCTTCACATTCGCAAAATTTTCCACGTTGTTGAGTAACAGAGGCCCAATTGCTGCGAACGGCGACAAATCGATTATTGATGGTCATCATTAACACTGGCCGATACAGCTGCGATATTTTCTTCAGTTCGCACTCTACGTAAGCGTGTTGGTGGTTTAATGTCCAACAATGTAAATTTAGTGCGAAATTTAGTCACAATAGCCCGAATAGCCGCTTCAGTGGGTCGATTAAACTGACCATCAAATGGAAATCAATTATTATGGTTAAATTATAGACCAAACTGAAGATGTTTGACAGTGAAACAAAACACGAAACGTGCGTGAGCTGTTTAAACCAGTGTTGCCAAAAAGATAATAGCTGAAAAATCACCCGTTAATTATCACAGTCCGGGAGCTGAAATTCCCAATGTAAAGAATTCAACAGAGAGTTCGATGTTTGTAGTTTATCTGGCCTGTTCATCTGCTTTGCTGTTTTATAGAATACCACCAGGTCCTGGTACCCATATGAGATCATGTCGTACCTCTATGCCTTTTTGTTGAATAGTTCACGGCGGCTGTAAATCGTATTAAAGGTCATCAGGTTACAACCCAAGCGCTTGGCTATCAAACAGTATGCTAGTATCCTTCCAAGAGATTCTTTCAATTCTAATAATCCCTACCGCATTTCATAAGGCGGACCAACCCGCCTAGAAAATATTGCAATGGTACGAAAGCCTTATCAAACCAGATTCAGCTATTGACTCCGGAAAGATTCCTGTACTCACAGTTTCATCCAGTTTCGTACCACTTTATGTAGTACATTTTTAAGTCTACCTAAACGTCTATATTTTCTTTAAATTCTATTTTATATCACCGTCCTCTTAAACCATTTTCTCTGCATACTTTCCGAAAAGTAAAAAAAAAATATTATTTTTATTCAGCATTTCTTTATACAATTAATTGCTATCGATTTTGCTTAAAAAACATTTTTTTATTGTTCTCGAAGAAAATAACATACAACTCTTATGAAATGAAATGGGCAAACAGCTCCAAAAAACTTCCTCTGTTCTTAAACCTGAACGTACATAATGTGATGTGTTAATGAAAAAGTTTATGTTTGAGGTTAATTTAGTAATTACTTTTCCCTTTATGGTGGACTCTAACATATTAAGTTCGAAAATTGTAGAAAAAAACTCTCAAAGCAACCTAAAATCGATAAACTTGTGTTTCAAGTTCATGTCGATATCAGTTACCAATTGTGAAATGTTATTCAACCTTTTTGCTGTTTTTTTTTGCTTTTCTTCGAAAACCTGTACATGAAAATGGCAGAGTTTACAAAAACTTAACAGCTTAAAGGTAATACAATAAAGCTGTTTCAAAGACCAGAAATAAACAAAACAAAAGAAAGAAAGGGAAAAACTAAAGTTAAGAAAATTTCTGTTAACATACTTTAAGGGGGGTTTTCTTAAAGAAAACTACGACATAGTTTTGGGGGCATAAGGAAATGAAACAAAATAACAGATTTGGTAGAATTTAAGGCATAATTTAAGTGAAATTAAATTATTAAAGCTTTTTTAAACACTATTAATGGACAATATTAAAGGAAAATATTTAATAAAAATAAAATCACGGTGCAACAGTATACAATTCAGATATTAATCTGTTGTAAAGGAAAATGGCATCCTTAGTCTAATGAAATATAAAATCTTTTTAAAAACCGCAAGGAAGGTGAATGGATAGCTAAAGAGCTTATGGATTTACTCTTTCGAACTCCATTCCGGATCAAGGTGTTTAGTATGTTTTAAACATGGCTCAATGCAATAATGATCTTAATGATGATGGCCTGTTAAGCGATTTCCAATTCAAAGAAAGTCGAATGGAATAGAATGGCAAACAATGAATGATATTTACAGTAGCTCTTGGTGATGCGATATATTCTTTTCATTTTAATTATTCCAAAAAATAATCCATTCAGGAAGATCATACATGCATAATTGGTCATTACAACTCTTCAGTCAGGATTACGACCTAGTTTCTCACACCACTTATGTTGTGTGTGTTAATTTTATACATGAGTGGGGGGACCTATAGTTGAATGTCGACTCCGAACAACAGATTTTTGAGAAACTTTTCATGGCAATTTTATTTACTCTCGTGAGTTTTTGCCAGTAATTTGCTGAGAGGAAGTCGCCGAAGATATACTTTTTGTATTTTATTTTGATGTCTGGGCTGGGACTCGAACCATGGCTTTTCGTCTAATAAGCCAACACACTACCTACTAGACCACGGCGCCTTCTCAGGATTCAGGAAGATCTCTACTCCCAAAAGAAGATATCATCAATAGTTGATATCTTAAGTAGATCAAGCAGGATTTCAGAAACAGTAGGAGCTAAAAAATCCTCTGTACCACTCCTTATAAGTATGTTCACAGATTTCGTAATTCTAAACAATCTTATCGCCCTAAGGCCAGTTAAACTAGACATCAAGGGTTATTTAAGGGCCTAGCGAAACCTCTTATTCAGGCCAACTTATAACATTTCGTTACTAAAAACACTTCTCAACAGAAACATCAATGACCGTGAATACTTAATTGTCATCCGGTTTTGAAAATCTATTCCAAATGCATTATTGCTAGTAAAGCGGATTTTGGGGCCTTTATGGTTCCTCGATAAGAGTATTTTAAGGAGAGGGTTTAGGTGGTGGACTATCCGGCGAAACGAGGGAAAATCTTTCACCTAAGTGGTCTCCAGTCATGCCCTGGGCTATCCATTTCGTGGTTTCAAAAGTATGGGACTGGAATTCGACATCTGTCAAACGAAGTTGTGAAAAAAATTTTTTTCTTTTCAGTTGAAAGTCTGACATTGGCGAATATGGATCGCTTAACTATCACACAACGCATAAAAATTATCAAAACCTACTACAAAAATGGTGATTCTGACACAGCCACGTATCGTGCTTTAAGAGGAGATTATGGTTTACATAACAAAATTGTGAAGAAATTTGAAGAGACTTGAGTGGTTACAAATATTGAAAGGCCTGCGAATCATTGTTTCTCTCGTTCCGCTGAAAATATTGCTATTGTAAGTGAAAGTGTTGCCGAAGACCCGAAGGTGTCGTTTCCTCGTCGTTCTCAGGAATTAGGACTGTCTTACGGTACATTATGGCATATTTTCCATTTAGATCTACACCTACATCCATATAAAGTCCAGCTCACGCAACAACTGAAGCTAGCTGACCATTCACAACGTCGTAGATACGTGGAATGGGTGCTTGAACAACAGGCGGTGAACGGCAATTTTTCGAACAAAATTTTCTTCAGCGATGAAGCAAATTTCACACTCGGTGGGTATGTTAATAAACAAAATTGTCGTATTTGGGGTTCTGAGAATAATCAAGTAATTGAAGAGAGGCCATTATATCCAGAAAAAGTCACTGTTTGGTGCGCTGTTTTGCTCCGAAGGTGTGATTGGGTCTTACTTCTTCGAAAACGACGATGGAGCGACTGTCACCGTCAATTCGGAGCGTTATGGTCATATGATAACCGACTTTTTTTTGCCTGCTATTGAAGAATACGACTTGGAGAATATGTGGTTTCAACAAGACGCTGCCACATGCCACACAACTCGAATGAATATGGCTTTATTGCAAGAGACATTACCTGGCCGCGTAATTTCTCGTCGTGGCGATATCAACTGGCAACCAAGATCATGCGATTTGACACCATTAGCCCTTTTTTTGTGGGGCTACGCGAAAGACCGTGTTTATGCAGATAAACCTTCAACTCTTGAGCACTTAAAAACCAACATTCGTCAAGTTATGGCTCAGATACCGCCCAATATGTGTCAAAAAGTGGTCGAAAATAACCTCAAAATAATCAATGCTTGCAACACTTCGCGTGGAGGTCATTTAAATGACAAAATGTCAACGTTTAAACTTTACAAGAAATATCATGAAAAAAATATTTTATATATATTGTACGCTTACTTTACGTTTACTTTTAAAACCACGAAATGGATAAGCCGTATATGCAAGGTTATTCCAAAAGTTTTCTAGTTTCTGACAGAGGAATATGTGATAAATGGTTTCTTTCTAAGAAGAGAGAAATCTTAAGCTTGGAACAATTATCTATCGATGTCTTTACTTCGTTTATTACACCTTAAAAGCCTTAAAATGAATGGTTAATGTAATTGGTTTCCAGTGTTCCTTGATAACGAAGTTTACTAGCCTCGGTCAACGTAGAGCCCTGAAATATTTTTATCGGCATTGTTTATGAAAATAACATTATATTTTACATTTCAAGGCTCTAAAGCCTATACCTCGAGAAAAAAACGATTATATGATTATGATTGTACCATACCTCAAGGCTAAATATTTAAACAAGTTTCGTGGCCTATGCTAGGGGTTGTTTATTTTTGCTTAATTTTAAAACAAGTATTGTGGATGATTAACTATGAATTTAATTTAATTTTCTATGGAATTAAATCGCCTTCAAAAGGAAAGTAATTTGCGATTAACTTTCATGAAAGGCTTTAAACTTTAATACAGTTTTTAGCCTACTTTTAGGACGTATTAAACATACTTTTTAAGTGAACAATAAATAGTTTTGTTTTGTGCCTGTGTTTTTATCTCTTGACATAAATAAGGCTTTTATCAATAAATTTCATTTCCAATGTTTTCTTAAGTATTTAAAAACAAAAATTAATTTCCGTTTTTTGTCGGGTAAATATTCTACATAAACATGGCTAAAGTTTTCGTAATGTTTTCTTATCAACAACCTGCAATATGTTTTAATTTACCATCAAACATTAACAACTTTTAATTTCCTCCCCCACCATTATATATGAAAACAACAGCAACAACTACAGATACAAATAGAAGCATTGAAAAACAAATTTCAATGACCCAATATACCTGTAAACCAAACGCCCTCTCTTCGCTAAAGCAGTCAATAGTCTGCCTTGCATTTACTGGGGTATTGAATATCTAGGCAAACACATAGACACATAGTCCGTTATAGACTTAAGTTCTCTAAAATCGTTTATTTATTATCAAGTCCTGCTTTGCTTTTCTTTTATCAGATTTTCTGTTTTTTTTTATTTGGATTTTGGCATCAGTTGTGTAGAGGCGGTGGCAGTGACAATGGCAGCATGCAACATTAGTGAGGAGTCTGTATCACAGAGAACGACAATAACAGCAAAACCTTAATATTGCGAACACATTGATTACATGGGGCCAAAAATATTTTGAAGAGCCAAATAGCGCTGGCCAGCCAGCCAACCACAAAATTACCGATGAGTTTGAGTTTAAACAACAACGGCAACAACAACAGCAACACAACTACAACAGCGTTGATAGAACATTAAGCAAAAAGGAGAGAAAAAAAGAGGAGAGACAAGTTTAGATACTTTTTGTTTGCTTTCAGAAAGATGCCTAGAGTACGGGGAGGGAGAGGAAGTATTTATAACGGTCATAGCTTTTGTTAGTATTGATGTTACAGAAGTGACACACTCACACCTACTTACACGTATACAAGAGCACAGATCCCTTATAAAAAAAGATGAAAAAAAACTACAAAAAATCTCTTATCGCGCCAAACTGTAAAATTGTCATCCAATGGCGCCATTTTTGCTCCTAAAAATATATAATGGTCTTCGGTTACCTATAAATATCAACATACATACATGCATTCATACCATCTATACAAACTTTACATCTCTGCAAACATTTTCTAGATGGCCATGGCGTCGTCAGTGACAAAAAAAACGAATTGGAAAATATGAGGGAAAATGTATGCAGGCAGGCAGACTTTCTTTTTTCCAATTTATTGTCATAATGTTGAGCAGTTTTCTCCTCTCCTCCTCAATATTCTAAGCTTTTACAAGCTACGAGTAACAGTACCTTTTTTTTCTAAAATCGCCATTTCTTTTTTGTAAACTTTTCGATTTCCGTTTCTGTTTATTTTTTATTTTTTTGTTCTTTGAATTTTTTGTGTTTTTTCAAGGGGAATAGTAATAGAAAAAGCAGAAAAAATAAAATTATTGGCGGTAGTATTAAACACTCTTGAAATCAAATTAAGTGGGTGGTTTTTATTCCTCAAAGTGCCCTATATTTTGTCAAGAAAACAGATATACTGGATTGCAGCAATCAGAGGTAACATTATATACCAGATGAGATGGGTAAGGTTAGATTAAATTCACATTCGCCTTCTAAGTCATAGGATACTTGGGTGCTATAAGGTCCTTGCTTACCATTCTCATCCATATCAATCCTCTTTCGCTAGGCATGACCTGTCCATGAAATATAGTACTTACTTTACTTACTTAATAGGCCATTAAAAGTCCGATTTACGGATTTCAGCTTGCCGCAACACATCCCTCCAGGCGCCTCTGCTTCCTGCGAGCCTACCCCTAGTTGGTCGCAAAAACCAATGACAGGACTTTCACGATTTGGTCCTTCCAACGTAAACAAGGTCGTCCTCTTCGCTGACTTCCGCAGATGCCCGCATCAAATACCCATCTCGCCGGAACATACTCCTCCATTCCAACAACATGGCCGAGCCAGCACAGCCGCTGGATGTTCATACGCTGCACAAAGTCCATGTCGTTGAGTGGCTCATACAGCTCAGTATGGGATCGAATGCGGAACTCATCGCCAATTCGCACTGGACCGAAGATCTCGCGTAGTACTTTTCTCTTGAATACACTCAAGGCTGCTAGATCAGTGCTTAATAGTGTCCATGACTCTGTGCCATAAGAAGCACCATGAAATATAGGTGCCCAAGGGTCCTTCGCCTCAGATTCAGTGTCGGACAGTGACAAAGGAGATATTCAGTGGTCTCCTCTTCTTCCTCATCATTCATCATTGCAGATGCTGCAGAATTAGTGAAGAGGTATTTCCAGCCTCTGCATGAAGGGGCAGTGACTTGTTTCAACTGCTATGAGCTTCCTAAGATGCACTCCATTTAAGTTTTAAGTTTAATCAATAGCGGGATAGATTTTCTGGTCCCTTTACAAATGAATGAATTCACAACTCTTTTTTTTTGGAAATTTCAAGTACGAGTTCATTTAAATTTTCTACTCGGCTTACATTTTGAATTCCTTCACTATCTTCTCCTGACATATTTGACTATCCCGGACAGTCGCAACTATGGTTTACACACTCTCTACAGATCTGAAGTTCGATTTGTAGCTCATGTATTAGCTTAAAGAGAACTACAGTTATGGGTTATTATAAGTGACAATCTACAATTCAACTATTCCGAAGAGCACGAACTTCATTATGTGCCTGGATCCGTGAATACAGGTACAATATTCTCTAAGTTCTCTTAAAAATTTTTGTAATGAATCTACAATCGAAAGCATTTATAGTATCGTGTAGTCAATAGGGACATCCAAGTCAATTATACCCCAAAATTGCTGGGGGTTTACCCCTGTATTTTCATACATTTCTGGCGAGACATTATCGTTTGCTTCACTATCTCGTTTAGAGATTCGAGACAGCCAAACTGGTTCAAGAGTCAAGCCAAATTCATTGATAACTCAGTGTAGTCATGGGCATTTCTCTATCAGAATTTATGTAAAAATATCTCCCAAATAATAATCATTACCGCAGTCCGAATGATGAATCTGCCTGGAACAGTCGAACAGTGGAACAGTCGAACATTTTACGAAACATGGCAAGACATTGTTATCCTTTCCGCTACTCAGTATTTTATTAAATAACTTGGATGTAGGCGAAAAAATTACTCCAAAATAGTGATTTCGATGGTATTTTAGACTTATCTTAGATCTTCTATAGGTAGTCTGTGGGGTTAGTTGTAAGCTTGTTAAAGATCAGACTAACTATCAAGCCTACTTTTTAAGACTTGGCTTCATAGCTATTCAACTCAGAGACCTTGTGTATACACAATACACAATTGGTCATGACAACACTTCAGTCAGGATTACGACCTAGCTTCTCACACCACTTATGTTGTGTGCGTTAAATTTATACTTGAGTGGAGAGACCTACAGTTTAAAGTCGACTCTGAACGACAGATTTTTGAGAAATTTTTCATGGCAATTTTATTTACTCTCCGATTTTTTGCCAGAAACCTGTTGAAAGGAAGTGCCGAAGAAATATTTTTCATATTTTCGTTTTGATGCCTGACCTGAGGTTTGAACCGTGGCCTTACATCTAATAAGCCAATTCACTACCT
Source organism: Sarcophaga carnaria (assembly GCA_958299815.1). NCBI lineage: Eukaryota > Metazoa > Arthropoda > Insecta > Diptera > Sarcophagidae > Sarcophaga > Sarcophaga carnaria. The sequence continues at coordinate 121,576,557 of OY283153.1, read as the reverse complement.
ACTAGACTACGGCGACTTCTTGGAAGACTTTGCTTCATGATTATTTCTGTAGCAGGTCTGTAGGAAAACGATTGTCGGGACAGTTAAAGATGAGATTGACTTTCGGTACTTTCTTGTGGTACCATTTGGAAAATTTGGTTTCATGGTTATTCAACTTTGAGACGTGCTTGAGATCTTCAACTTGAGATCTTCTAAAGGAGGTCTGTAGGGAAACGAATATCGGAGTAGTTAAAAATCAGGCTGATTTCCGAGCATAGTTGTGGAACCATTTGGAAGACTTTGATTCATGGTTATTTATAACCTAACCTAACTATAGGAAAACGGATGTCAGGGCAGTTAAAGATCAAATTGACTTCCGAGCTTCCATGTGATACCATTTGGAAGACTTTGTTTCATGGTTAACAACTTTTAGGCGTACTATATATGGATGGATGCTTAACTGGCGGCCGATTGCTCAAGCTTCAAGTCCTTTTATTAACTTCACTACTGAATTAATTGCATTGGAAATTCGCTGGTTACAATGCGTGAAAGAATTTGAGTACCAATGCTGAGAAGTGTTGCGGGCTCAGGCAGCTTTCATTTGATTTACTAAATGACTTCATCTGGTGTTGAGATTGAAAGCTTGACTTTACTAGGTTGAAAAAGAGACTGGCCTGTACAAGACTCAGGCAAATTAGGTGTTTTATGAATAAATTCCGGCCGATTGCAATACCCAAAGAGTTATCGAAGTATATAACTTTACATTAATATCTAGGGCCAGTATGTTAACAAGGCAATGCAGATTGTATACCATTCTTGACTATCATTGATTGGCTTCGAGAGATTTGTTTGCCTGCTCCTGACTTTATCTGAAGCGACAATTTTTAAAACAGAATTAGAGACTATAAAAACGATATGTGAAATTGCCGTAGTGTAGTAGGTAGTGTGTTGGCTTATTAGACGTATGGCCACGGTTCAAACCCCATGTCAGACATCTCCAACTAAGCGTAATATGAAAAAATATTTCTTCGACGACTGCCTCTCAATAGATTTCTGGCAAAAACTCTGAGAGAAAAGTTCCTCAAAAATCGGTTGTTCGGAACCGACTTTAAACTGTAGGGATCCGCCACTCATGTATAAAATTAACACACACATCATAAGTGGTGTGAGAAACTAGATCGTAATCCTGTCTGAAAGGTTGTAATGCCCAATTATGTATGTATGCATGTAAAAACGATCTGTAGCATCCTATTTCCAGTCGTTGTTATCATCGATTTCCATATTGGTGGTTTCCCTTTTGATTTTTAAGAAAATCTATTTTCATTTTGTAAGCAAATGTTGCCAAGGATTTTTATAATTTTCTAAGGAAGTCCTTTTTAATTTTTTTTCTTCTTCTTTTACTTTACAATTCCTACAATTTCTTGTCACATTTATAATATTTGCTTATGTTACTTGTGTTCCTGCTGCTTTTTTGCTGACTTTTTAAGTTGAGTTTCTCTTCTTTTAATTCTAAAGTTTGTAGTCATTTTCTTTCTTTTTTTTCTTTTTTTTGTTGATTATTTGAAGTCATTTGCTAGATGTTCTACGTTTGCCAAGTACTTCTTTCGGGGTTTTTTAATTTATTTTTTTTTCTTTCTTTCTTTCTCTAATAATTGTTACTCTTTCGTAGAGAAACCCAAAAAAATTGTTATCGGTGGTGGTGGTGGTGGTATTGGTATTGGCTTTGGCAGAGAATGTCCTTTGATGCGTATCGAATTTCTTAATAGCCTTTAATTTGTGATTGGAAAGTCCTTTTATGTTGCATTGCTAAATTAAGGACTCCTCCACGAATATTATGGGGTTTTGTTTATGGCCAAAGTTTTTCGTACATTTTTTTATTACAACAGCCGGAGCACAACAAGTCTGACCACTTTCAAGGGAAACTTGTGATTTTGGAGGAGAAAAAAATACATGTTTCGTAGACAATTTAAGCCATTAATGTTTTATTGTTGCTCTTATCGTTTAGAGAAAAAAATATGTATGTATCGAGGGAAAGAAAGTTTTCCACGGCTATCTTATGTTACCAGGGTATTAACTTTTAACGGGTCTGCCTGCTCCAGCTACAGCTACTGCTATTGCTTTATGTTTAATATTCAAATAATGATTCCCGTCTTTATTTTATTTTGTTTTTCTCTCATTTTCGCAATTATAAATAATAGTGTGGAGTTTTTAAAAGCCACCACTGGTTGGGTAGGGGTCTGTGACTTTAATTAGGCCGTTTTGCGTGGTCTGGCTGCTATGGCGTCAGTGCTTGTAATTGTTTAAAAAGTAAATGTTGTTGGAATTTATTGTTTATTACTTCATAAGCTCTTGAAAGTAAAGGGAGTTTCCCATTTGCTGATGGTAGTGGTGGTAGTAAAATTCAAAAATCGATTGTTATTGAGCGGAGAGCTAAAGTCTATGCAATGCTCAACTAATTAATGGAAATTTATGGTTAAATGAAGTAAATAGCAAAAGGTTGAAATTGCTTTCTTTTACAACGAGCTTTCAAACACCTAAGCCATCAGAAATGCCCTTTTTAGAAACAAAGAAACGCTGTATGATAATATTGTTACGTTTTTACCTTTTAAAAACGTTTAAAATATGAGCTCGTAGATGGCTAATAAAATAAAAATAAATTTTGTGTTTACTTTTAATTAAAATTCTTTATTATTCACACAATTCTGTGTGCCTCTGTTCACAACTTGATGTAAACAACAACAATTGCTTTTCTTTGTTATTCATCTGTATACACACTTTGCATAAACAATAACAATTACTAGGCAATTATTCGACAGATCTTTGTAACAGAGATCTTCAAACCACGATTACTCTCTTAAAACACACAGCGTCTTCACACAAGACTGACTGAATTTCACTAACACTCGACTGCTTTGCATTGCCTTTTATATGACAACCTAAACAGTCTGATGAATGTTCTTGAAGGCGAATGTTCACGGCTTTGTCTTCTCGAGATCTCTATAAATGTAAACATCGTTGTTCGCGTTTATTATTGTAGTGTTGTTGGTATATTTTTGTTTACTTGCTTACCATTTTTTATGCTGGTGTTTGTTGTTGTAATTTTGTTTACTTGTTTAACATTTTTTATGCTGTTTTTTGTTGTTGTATTTTTGTTTACTTGTTTAACATTTTTTATGCTGGCGTTGTTATATTAAGCAGTACGATAGCATGTAAAAAAGTTTGTTCGCTGCATTGTTTTTGTTTTTGTAGCATTTGTTTATAATTTTAATGTTAAGCGATGTAAAAGCAAAACACCAGTACCTAGATTTTTCATTTTCGTAACGATATGTTTTGCTATAATTTTTAAAATTACTTAATAAATGTGGTTTAAATCTTGTGGTTAATATTGTTTAAAGGTAATTTTTTAAATAATCGTCATATAATGCCTAATCGTATGCTTCATTTATGTTAATGATTTTATATAAGAAACCGCAATTGTATTTAAATGGCTCATCATAATAACAACAACAATAATAATAATAACAACAACAATATTAAAATTGTGGCCATGACCAGATGCTTGAAAGGAATATGTATCAGAAATAGATAGGACAGGAAAGAGGGAAGAAGGAAAACCAATGGAAAAAAACAAGAGACAATATTTTAATTGATAAAGTGTCGTTAACACATGGCTCCATTTCTATTTAATATTAATCTAATTAAGTATTCACCATACTCTCTCTTTGGCTCTCTTTCTCTCCCTCTCTCTTTGTCTCTTTTATTACAAGTGTAGGTAAAAGTGTAAAAGAGAATGAAACATTGTATAAGAATGTGTACGTTGTGATGTTGTTATAATAATTTCCATTCGAATGTTGTCTTATGGTGTGGTATGGTATGGGTAGAGAGTATGCGAGAGTATTGAGCAGAAGAGAGTCATTATCATAAATTGTTATTAAAAACAATAATTGATGACATTGTTATTTTAGGTGTCATCTGTAATTAAAACTCAAAATTGATTATGAAAATTTATGGAATATTTGTAAGTGGAATTCAAGAGAGCGAGTACAGGAGAGAGAGAGAGAGTACGGGGGAGAGAGTGAAAATGTGTTATGCTAATGACGTCTGCCTTTTGAAAAGAGAGTACGGGTGCGGGGTTTATTTATAATTTATAAAATATGCAAATATCAGCGTTTATTTCTTTTAATAGCAGGAGTTAGAAAAATATAATAAGAAAACGATTTAAAATTCAATTCATTTGAAGAGAGAGGATGAAGGATGAAAATTTTAAATTTTCAACATTTAATTTCAAATATTGGTGCCACATTAATGTGCTCAAAGTATTGGCCACCACATTAGCTGCAAGATTTAAATTTTTTTTTTTAAACAACAGAACTCCAAATAAACCTTGAATGAAGGAAGTCGATTTCTGATATTATGTTCTAAGTAAGATGTAATATGTTGGGATTATCGCACACAGATTAAAGCAAATGAAATACGCAGGGTGCATAACAGAGATCAGCAATGACTCCTTTTTTCGCTACTCATAAACACTCATGAAATTTTGAATATAAATGAGTCAACAATATTGAAAATTAACTATGTACTCTGATTCATTCATACTCAATACAACGTTGATTTATAAGCACAGATTGCAATGAGTATATGCGTACAACGTTGACATCAAACTCATGCCATTCGAAATATGTTTGATTCAAAAGTCTACTCATTTATAATACTATAATACTTATAAGTAGTCGAATGACTCGATTCATTCATCAAAATTTGCAGTCTGCATTTACAAAAAAAAGACCGCAGCAAGCAGAGCAAACACACAACCTTCTGGAGAGTATTTTAGTGTTCGTGCGCGATTCATACTTATTTTGTGCTTCCTGTATATGTTGAGTTATGGAGAGTCGAAATCAATAACATCATACGTGGTGTTAAGTATGAATATGATGATGAGTACTTCAAACTTTGAATAGAGGTTCCGTGATATTAAAATAAGTATGAATGCGTATAAGTATCAGAAATAATGAGTATGATTCGATTTTATTCATATTTTTAAATACTCATTGCTGATCTCTGGTGCATACTCTAGACTATAAGACATTTATGATAAAAGATCAACTTCATTGCAAAAATGTCTTCTTTTTTAGCATTTAAGCAAAATTTTTATATATGCAATGTACATACATGCATACATAATTGATCCTTACAACCCTTTAGTCAGGACTACGACCTAGCTTTTCATACCACCCATGTTGCGTGTGTTAACTTTATACATGTTTGGCGGGTGCTCGAGTTTAAAGTCGATTCCGATCGACAGATTTTTGAGAAACTCTTCATGACAATTTTTATTTTTACTCTCGGAGATTTTGCCAGAAATCTGCTGAGAGAAAGTTGCCGAAGAAATATTATTTAAATTTCGATAGCAGATATATCAGCATTGGCCGTTTGCAGGATCACATTAGGCCATCTGAGCATTATTTAAACTGAAAATAAGTTGCATAATAGAAAAAAATGTATGGATTGAATTTGTTAGAAACCTTAGGCTTAAAATGACATCCCATTATGAAAATCAAATCAAAAAGAGCAATCGTTGCATCTACAAAAAACAAAAAACAAAACCACAAATAAAATCTAAATTACTCTAGGGCTACCAAAGGAAGGTTCAAACTACTAAACAAACATTAATTAAAAGGAAAAGAATGCTCATTTGAAATTAATCCTCTTAAAAAACCTACTTTCAGCATTAACAAAAGAAAACGCATACAGCGTTTAAGATTAGTAGCATTTAAAACGCTTAGAAAAAATGCAATGTTTATGCAACTGGGGTTTTTAAAAATGTAAAAATCCCTTTCGAAACCTAAAAACACATCCTTCCTTTTCAATTATTTTCCTCAACCTTTTTTTCTAATTTTTAAACTTTAGTTGTGTCATGCCATCACTGATATTGTAAAAATGTCTGTGTGTGTGCGTGTATTTGTAAGAAAATTGACATGGTTTTTAAACAAAAACGCTATTGTTGGATAACCAAACCAAAGAAATATTCTGTCATTCATTCTTTCATTCGTTCTTTCATCCATACAACGACAACAACAATAACAAACATTTTCAAAAACAGACAAATTCCTTTTCTTTAAAAGGATTTATTGTAGTTTTGTTTGTTTGTTTGTGTTTACTTATGTGTTTACAACACATAAAAGAATGTCCTTTTTTAATTGTATTTGTCCTGGTTATCTATTGTCAAACATTTATACTTACAATACTGTGCTGTTTATTTGTGGTTCTTGTATTATTGCAAATCAATTCGCATACAAAATGACATAAAGAGCATATATGTGTGCATGTGTAAGCATTTTATAATACAATGTATTTGTTTTTGTTTAATTTTAATTGTTATTGGAATACTCACACACAAATGGCGACTGGAATTTGCAAAAAAAGGACTTTTACGAGAAAAAATTAAAACAAGAAAACATTAAATCTGAAAGAAAATTTAATATATTGTTAGGAAAATGGAAACATCTAGATACTGGTGTTTTGCTTTTACATCGCTTAACATTAAAATTATAAATAAAAGCTACAAAAACAAAACAATGCAGCGATCAAACCTGTTTACGTATAACCGTACTGCTTAATATAACAACCAACACCAGCATAAAAAAATGATAAACAAGTAAACAAAAATACACTAACAACACTACAAGAATAAATGTAAACAAAAATACACTAACAACACTACAATAATAAATGTAAACAACGATGTTTACATTTATAGAGACTTTGAACAGGCGAAGTCATGAACATTCGCCTTCAAGAACATTCATAAGACTGTTTACTCTGCCATATAAAAGGCAAGGCAAAGCAGACATCTGAGGTAGTAAAAGTTCAGTCAGTCTTGTGCGAAGACGCGGTGTGTTTGAAGAGAATAATCTTGGTTTGAAGATTTCCTTTACAAAGATTTGTCGAACAATTGTCCAGTAATTGTTATTCTTTATGCAAAGGGTTTAAGCAGAGGAATAACAAACAAAGCAATTGTTGTTGTTACATCAAGTTGTGAACAGTGGCACACAGAATTGTGCGAATAATAAAGAGTTTTAATTAAAACTAAACACAAATTTATTTTTATTTTATTTGCAATCTACGAACTCATATTTTAAACGTCTTTAAAAGGGTAAAAACGTAACAATCGCTTCGATTGAAGTCTGCTTTCAAAAAATTTTAAGAAAAGTATCACATAAAGTCTATTATCTAGAGACTTGAAAGTCATCAGCACTTTAAATGGAGAACTCGGAATAAGATCATGCATAAGTCAGTGCCACACATAACTCAGGTAACGTTATGCTATGAGAATGTTGACGAGTTAAATTACCCGAAAAACATTACCTCAAAGGACGCATAATATGAATGAATGTGGAAATCTTTTCAAATTTTATGTTTTTTTAATGTTTTTTATTTACTGTTATGTTCAGTTACGTATTCGTAATGCTCTGCTAATTACTGTTATTCCGTTATGGTAAATTTCTTTGTCTTTTAATTGTTATTTGGCATTCTTTAACAGTCTGTAACTGTACTTTGTGGAAAATTTAAAAATAAATTTCATTATTTTTCTTTAGTTTATGCATGAAGTGGAAAAGATACTCGTATTCCTCTGTCTTGTTGTTCATTTTTTTTATTACAAATTATGAGCTCTTGCAATAAATTTATTTGCATTTTTTTTTTCAATTTTTATTTTATTTTTATTTCGTTTTGCCACAATGTCTAGTCTTTTTAATGATCGCGTTGATTGTTTGATGTACAACTTAATTATTTATAGCCTTAAGCTTTTAATGATCGCATCTTACATGTGTTGTTTTTGTATGCAAAATAATCCATTAAAATTCTTCTTTCCTCTTTTAAAGTGAGAAGAAAAATAATTTATTTTTGAAAAACATCATGTAAGTTATGACATGTGGTGTATGCCATGAAATGTTATTTAATTTTAATTAAAAATGATCCGTATTAATTTGGTGCCAAAGACATCTAATTTTACAGGCCAAGTATTAATAGGCCTTTTTGCATTTTATTTTTACAAAAAAAAACGCAAATAATTAATGGCAGCACTTAAAATAGTTGTTGAAAAATTATGCGCTCGCTTTACTTTAATACAAACAAATTAAAGCAGTTTGTCAATGACGCGCATACGGTTTAAAATTAAATTTAAAAATAAAAGAAAACAAATGTTGAAATAGGGAAAAAAGATTTTGATCTTATATGAAAATTAAATTTTATATTTAACTTTCGGACATAAAACAGTTTCAGTATATGTCATATGGTTTCCTTCTTTAATAACATAACCGACTGACAAATAAAGGGCACCTTTATTCTCACTAAATCTATTGTTACGTTTTTAGCTTTTAAACACGTTTAAAATATGAGCTCGTAGATTGCAAATAAAATAAAAATAAATTTGTTTTTAGTTTTAATTAATTTTTTTATTGTTCGCACAATTTTGTGTGCCACTGTTCACAACTTTATGTAAACAACAACAATTCAACAACTTTCCTTTGTTATTCCTCTGTTTATACCCTTTACATAAACAATAACGATTACTAGACAATTGTTTGACATATCTTTGTAATGGAGATCTTCAAACCACGATTATTCTCCACCAAGTCTTCACACAAGACTGACTGATCATCACCAACTCAGTCGCCTGATTTGCTTTGCCTTTTTATGGCAAAGTAAACAGTCTGACGAATGTTTTTAAAGGCGAATGTTCATGACTTCGCCTTCCCGAAATCTCTATAAATGCAAACTTCGTTGTTTACGTTTATTATTGTAGTGCTGTTAGTGTATTTCGTTTACATTTGTTCTTGTAGTGTTGGTGTTGTATTTTTGTTTACTTGTTTACCAATTTGTTTTATGCTGGTGTTTGTTGCTATATTAAGCAATCTATACATACATACATAAAGTGACTTCGAACGGCAGATTTTTGATGAATTTTTCATGACCATATTATTTACCCTCAGAGTTTTTGTGCTGAGAGGAAGTCGGCATTCGTTTTGATGTTTGACCTGGGGTTTGAACCATGGCCTTACGAATAACAAGGCAACACACTATCTACTAGACTACGGATATATAGGGTTTGCAAAAATGTCACTCAAACCTACGGCATGATAACACACACTCTGCTACCAGTAGATGGACGGCTGGGAACTGCTGCCAGGTATATATGCAATCATTACCAAACGTTGACAGTAGACACCCTCGATGCCTGGCAAAAAAGAAAATGGGCGATGAGGACATACTTGCAACTGTAATTACCGAATATTGTCTCACATTGATAGATGTAGGTACCTACGATCACACTCGCAACTGCGGACAGCAGAATACTGAAAAGAGCATAAACAGCCTCCTATATCACCGTTCTGTTCTCCTTTGTAGACGTTTTTCGTGAATTGGACACACTTCTTCAGATATGCAATCTGAGGAGTGAAGTATGAGATTTAAAACAGGAGAATATTTACGAATGTTGCCGTATATGCCGTTCGAACAAGAGTCTGGTATGCATGGCTGCAGTATATCAAGTTAATTTTATACATGAGTGGTGGGACCTACAGTTTAAAGTCGACTCCGAACGACAGATTTTTGAAAAACTTTTCATGGCAATTTGATTTAGTTTTTGCCAGAAATCTGCTGAGAGGAAGTCGCCGAAGAAATACTTATTGTATTTTGTTTTGACGTCTGGCCTGGGGCTGGAACCCTGACTTTACGTCTAATAAGCCAACACACTACCTACAAGGCTACGACAACTTTCAAGCAGTCTCTATAAACGTAAACAGCTTTGTTTACTTTTGATATTGCAGTGTTGTTGTTGTATTTTTGTTTACTTGTTTACCTTTCTTTATGCTGGTGTTTGTTGTTGTACTAAGCAGTACGATAATTTGTAAACAGGTTTGCTTACCGCATTGTTTTGTTTTTATGGCTTTTGTTTATAATTTTAATGTTAATCGATGTAAATGGAAAGCACCAGTATCTCGATTTTTCATTTTCGTAACAATATGAATAAAAAAGCTACCAATAGATCCAATCTTAGTAATAAAAACGTTTCCTTAGAAGTATATTTATTTTTATAAAGTTTAATTTAATTTTCTAAATGAAAATCTAAACCTATCACAAATTTTTAAAATAAGATATTTTTCTGTTTTCCCATAACCTGGTTTCTGATATGAAAAAAATTGTATTCCTTTATTCAACTATGAAGTCTTTTAATGAACAAAACTATACATTGTAACAAAATTTTAATTTTTCCTTCGTTTCACTTAATTCCATAATCCAATGCTTCATTCGAAAAAAATAAGGCAAGGTAAGCCATCAAGGATTATTTTACGCTGAAAATTGCCAGGCAATCGCTAATATTACCATGAAACAAATTTCTTTAAGTCTTTTAAAATTAAAAAAAAAACTTTATTTTTTTTGTAATTAGCCTTACCAAGACAGTAAAAAGATTTAATTTTTGAAAAACATTAAATACTTTTTTTTTTGTTTTTTTCTTGTGGAAAATAATTTTGAAATTTGTTCTACCTTGGCCATCGCCAATTGATGGCCAAAAAATATACATTTGTGACATTAAATTGTTTATTGTTTAACTCTTTTGTATCTGTTATGATCGTTTTTCTTGTTTTTGACCATAAAATTTATGCCAAAAATTATTAAAATTTTCTTGATCTCTCAAGCCAATAAAAAAAATTCACAAAAAAATTCGATTTAACAGCCCTTGAAAGAAAAAAAAAAAGGAAACCGAAAAGGACTGACTGACTAACTCTCTTTGAAATTAAGTTTTATTTATATTTTTCGGTCATCGTTTTTATTAGATTCCATAAAATTGTTTTTGGTAAAATATTATTGTCTACCCATGCTCCCCTGGTGGTTGAAAATTTTAAAGTTTTTTTTTTTGATAAAAAAAGCAATCCCATATTGCTTTAGAAAACAACAATTGCAGACATAATCATCAATAAGAAGAATTCTTCATCACAAAAATGTCTTATTATGACAAAACGATCGCAATTCAAAAAAAGACAAAAAACGAAAGACTTAAGAAACAAACTTTAAAGAAAATATATCAAAAAAAAACGAAAGAAACAAGGCATTAAAGTATGAAGACAAGTCGATAATATTTTTATGGTGGCAGTAAATGTGGCTTGGCCTGCTACCACTGGATAATATTGAATGTTGTTGTCATCACATAAATACCAGACTCATTGTATGAGACGGCCAGGATAATGATCATTATCATAAGACTGCTGCTTAAAAAAAATTCTTCTTTAGCTTGACTTGTGAATTAAATGCCCATCCTTTTAATATTTGTCGTGTTTATGCTGTTGACGCTTCTTTTTCTTCTTTAACTACTTCGTCTCCCTCTTTTTTTTTCGTCTTTTTTTGAAGACAAAAAGTTGGCAAAAATAAATTTTTCATTTACAATATTCAGACATGATTTGTTTGCAAACATTTAAGCAGACTTTTAATTTTTTTTTTGTTTTTTTTGTTTTTGTTTCATTCAGTACTGCTTTTGATTTGCCAAAATAAGATTCTAAAGTTTTGTGTCGAGGCATTTTCTGTTGAAAAGAGATCGTGATAAACATTTATATTTTGTGTTTGTTAAGGATCAATACTTTAACATGATTTTATTTCAATACGTTTTTATTGTTAAAAATGTCTCTCCCGTTTAGTTCGGTTTGGTTTAGTTTAGGCTCCTGCTTAAAAAAAAGATAGCAGGGGCTTTCGTTGTCTGGGTTTTGTTTACGTCCATTTGTTCTCTTCTTCGTTTTAAAATTTCAATTCATTTTTTTTTTATTTTTTTTTTTTTGATTCTACCAATCACGATGACAAAACTAAGTTTAGAATCAAATCAATTTATGCGAGGGCTGTTATAATTTAGAAATTCAATTATTACAAAGGGACTACAAGAAAGAGGGGACAGAAACCATTATAAACATATCCTCCATAAGCATATGGCTGTCGTCGTAGTCTAGTAGGTTGTATGTTGGCCTTTTAGACTAGAGTCCTTGGATCAATTCCTGACTCAGACATCTCGAATATAACGAATTATAAAAAACATATTTTTTCGGCGACTTCCTCTCAACCGACTTCTTGTAAAAACTCTGAGAATAAATAAAATTGCCATGAAAAGTTTCTCAAAAATTTGTCGTGCGGAGTCGACTTTAAACTGCAGGTCCAGTCCTGATATATAAAATTAACACACACAACATAAGTAGTGTGAGAAGCTAGGTCGAAATCCTCAGTAAAGGATTATAATGCCAATTACGTGTGTAAGTAAACATATTGTTACGTTTTTATCTTTTAAAAACGTTTAAAATATGAGCTCGTAGATTGCAAATAAAATAAAAATAAATTTTGTGTTTAATTTTAATTAAAATTCTTTAGTATTCGTAAAATTCAGTATGCCACTGTTCACAACTTGATGTATACAATAACAATTGCTTTTCTTTTTTATTCCTTTGTTTACACCCTTTGCATAAACAATAACAATTACTAGACAATTGTTCGACTGATCTTTGTAACGGAGATCTTCAAACAACGATTCATCTCTTCAAACGCATCACGTCTTCACACAACACTGACTGAACTTTTACTAACTCACTCGCCTGCTTTGCCTTGCCTTGTCTCTATAAACGTAAACATCCTTGTTTCATTATGGTTGTTTGTGTATTTTGTTTACATTTATTCTCTTAGTGTTTGTTGTTGTATTTTAGTTTACTTGTTTACCTTTCTTTATGTTGGTGTTTGTTGTTGTGTTTTTTGTATACTAGTTACCATTTTTTTATGCTGGTGTTTGTTGTTCTATTACAGAGTGCGATAATTTGTAAACAGTTTTGTTTACTGCATTGTTTTGTTTTTGTAACATTTATTTATAATTTTAATGTTAAGCGATGTAAAAGCAAAACACCCGTTATCCTGATTTTTCCATTTTCCTAACAATATTTTTTTGACGATTTCCTTGCAAAAACTCTGAGAGTGAAAAAAAATTCCCAAGAAAAGTTTCTCAAAAATCTGTTTTTCGGAGTCAACTTTAAACGGTAGGTACCGCCACTCATCTATAAAATTAACACACACACAACATCCTGAGTAAAGGGTTGGAACGACCAATTACGTATGTATGTAAACATATTCTGAGACTCTTGGTCATGGTGGTTCCTTCCATATAAAGCACATGTATTACAAATCCTCAGCAAGACTTCCGCATACATGGATCTAAAGAGTAGGTTGAGATGCCAGCTTAAAACTATGTTTGCAACTTTTTCAGCTTTAAAATCATTTAATTTGTATAACGACCCTCGCAAAAGAAGCTCATAGAATGTCATGAATCATGATTTATTTAAGCGCATAAAACAAAAACTCCCGTCTTGTGTAAACGTTTAGTTTTAAAGGTTGTTTTAAGGGCCTGCTTCATAGACCAATATGTCTGTCCTTCTAGACGAGTGTTATAAGCAAAACCTCTATTTATTACAACAACAATAACAACAACTAACGAATAACGAGATATACACTCGTATTAAATTTAACGTTTCAAGCTTCTGCAGATTGTTCCTCATTTTTTGTGGATTGTTTTTTTTTTTTGTTTTTCCTGTAGAGAACCTGATTCAATAGTCGTCTCTTTAACTTTAAATATCGTCGTTATTTAAGGCATCTTCCCTACTTTGTCTGTGTTTTTTTTTATCGATTCTAGTCAGCAGCTTAACTAGTTTTTTGCTATTGAATGGCGTTCTATAATCAGTAACTGTGTTTCTAGATACGGAAATCTCTCTCTCTCTCACTCTGTCTCTATAAATAAATATAACGACACACTATAGGAGTCATAATAGGCGTAAAGGTGTATACGTGTATATAGTGGTGTACTCGTATAGGGTTCTGCCAACAACATTTAGTGTCGTTTAGTGCGACAAAAATGGTTTAAGTACCTTTAACGCCAAACATGATGACGTTCTGTTCTTCTTCTTCTGTTCAGTTTTTACTTTTTTTTCCTTTGTTTTAAACAAACAGAACCTCTGGGAAAGTGTTTTATGTAAAGTTGGTCTAAACGAAAAGGAAGTCTTTATAATGTTGATCGAAAAGAAATAGAAAAACGAAAATAAACGCTTCGTGATTTCAGCATTTTATTGTAAATTCTTAAGAATTTCAATGTTGTTCTACTCTTTTGTGTTTTTTTTTTTGAATATTTGTTTAGAATTCGAAAATAGATTCTGTTTATTACAGTTCCAAGCATTTGTTTCAAGTTCTTGCCTCCTTGCAAAAAAAAAACCAAAAAAGGTTTTCATGGAATATTTCCAGATGACAGGGAGAAAAAAGTTTTTGAAAACCAAAATTTGAAATTATCGAAGAAAAGTTTGATTTCTAACTTTAGCAACAAATATCTTATACAACTTATTTTCAGATAAAAATACAACAAAAACAATATCAATTATTATTAGCACAACATAAACTACCAGCAGTTCGAGAAATTAAACTCCAAGTGGGTCTCTATTAATTTGACTGTAAATCAAATTTTAGGCGTATATTTCGTATGTTGTCTTGGCTAGTTGCTGAAACTAAATTCATTAGTATTCCTATTTCAAAGAAACGCATCAAAATTTTCTAATCTTAAGCCATCTGGGGCTGTAGAGAGTACTCCACCGTCTTCTATAAACGCGAGGTTTCATTCTATCAAGTTTTTTTTGTTTATCGTTAAAATTTTTTTTAAAATAGTGTCATCGATCCCATATTTTTCCTTTACACAATATAGTTGGAGATTTATTTGAATGTTTGACATGCATATCCTCTGCTTCCTCATTCTCCCTTTGCTACTTCCTCTCCTTTTTCCCACATCCACTATTGTCCTCTCTCCTTTTGGACGTTGTACAACTGCACCTGCGGGCACTGTACTTGTCTCAATTGCCAAGTATACGTCCTTTAACCTAAAACCTTGACATGCATATGTATGTGTGTATGTTCCAATCGATCCCTATAAAACCTTAAAAATCAAACATACTTCTGTCACATATCAACTCTTTCTCCTTCCCACTGCTTTTATCCATTGCGTCTAGTCATTGAGGGGACATACTTCTTCGACTAACTTTTTTGAGTAGCAGTCTATGAGGTTGTTTCATAACCTTCTGAACATACAGCAAATGCGCCACCATTTACGTCTTTATTGTTAAAAGGTTGTTGGTTGTTTATTTTTATTTTATTTATTGAAGTCGAGAGGCCGCGGTTTAAACCCCATGTCAGACATCTCAGCGACTTCCTTTCAGCTGATTTCTGGTAAAAACTCAAATAGAAAATAAAATTGCCATGAAACTTTCCTCAAAATTTGCCGTAGAGTCGACTTTAAACTGTAGGTCCCACCACTCATGTATAAAAATTAATGCACACAACATAAGTGGTGTGAGAAACTAGGTCATAATCCTGACTGAAGGTTTGTAATGACCAAAAATTTTTATATGTACTAATATCATGTACCAACTTTCTACGTTTCCTACTGCTTTTATCCATTTCTGGCTTCTCTATTTTTGAGATGGCATGCTTCTTCGGTTAGCTACGAGTGGGAGTCTACAGTACTTTGTTACTGTTCCATGCAACACCATTTACGTCTTGCTTATTATTATTTATGGGTTGTTTGTTGGATTATTCTCAGTATCTGTTGTTTGACATCATCCAAGTCTAGCATACTCGCCAGACCCAGCAAAGACATTAGTTCATAAACACTTAAAACTTCTCATAATCCTGTAGGACATTTGGTAACGGAGACTAGACTTGAGATTTGTGTTAACAGTCAAATTCTTTAGAATTTTTGACGTCAGCTGTTGTTTATTGCTTTGGATTGATTCAGATTAATGTCTCCGATGTTCTTTAATGCTCGAAGGTATGGTGAGCTCTGTATAGTTCCTGTAGAATTGATTGCTTTTGCCAATTAAATTTTCATGCTTATGTGGAGTGTAATACTAATAATACTGCCTTCATTCTATATTGACTGGATTTTCCACAGAGGGGCAAGGTTTCTTGAATCTGTCTGTAAATTGACAAATTCCAATGAGATAAACTTAAAAGAAAGTTTGATAGCTTTGGTTTGTATTCTTATTTCAACTTATGCTTAAAAAGAAATTTCGAGTTGAACATTAGGCACGGATTTCAAAACCTGTCGCAACGATGTAAAATCATTTATGAAAAGAAACATTTTTTAGGTCCTGATTTCAGAATGTAGTTCGTAACTTAACTAATAGAAAATAAGTAGTAATCCCATGCCGATCCTCTATCAGTTAAACTAACACACGCTTAACAAATAAAAATGAAATAAAAACTTGTGATACCAATTAAGCCGTCATTATTAGTTTAGTTGGTAATAATTTCAATCTCTTTTTCTGAAATACACCACACGATAATAGATGTCATAAACATATAACATGTCAGATACGTAAATGATTTCGAAAATTATTAATAAATCCTTATGAATAAACAAAAATAAAAAAAATTAAAAAAAGAAAAAAAATATGGAATAAGTAGCATCCTATGGCAGCGATAACACGTAAGTAAAGCCTGAACAAAAGACACAGCCATACATCCGTTAATATATACAATACTTTGTAAGCAATAGTAATATTTGTCTGTACGTTTTTCTTTTTTCTTTTAAAAGAAAACCAATATTATTACAGCAGCCTACACAATGTTATACACCTCAAAAAAGGTGTTAGTAACAGTCAGAGATCAGCAATCAATCGTTTTTCGCTGCTCATAAGTGCTGATGAAATTTTTAATATAAGTGAGTCAACAATATTGAAAATTAATTATGTACTCTGATTCATTCGTACTCACTACAACGTTGATTTATAAGTACAGGTAGCAATAAGTATGCCTGCAACGTTGACATCAAACTCATACCATTCAAAATATGTTTGATTCATAAGACTACTCATTCAGATTCATAACTTTAGAAAAATACTTATAATACTCATAAGTGATTCGAATGACATACATACATAATTAGTCATTACAACAAATCAGTCAGGATTACGACCTAGTTTCTCACAACACTTATGTTGTGTGTGTGTTAATTTTATACATGAGTGGTGGGACCTACAGTTTAAAGTCGACTCCGAACGACAGATTTTTGAGAAAGTTTTCATGGCAATTTTATTTATTCTCAGAGATTTTGCCAGAAATCTGCTGAGAGACAGTCGCCGAAGAAATATTTTTTTTCACATTTTCGTTTTGATGTCTGGCCTGGGGCTCGAACGTCTAATAAGCCAACACACACAATACCTACTAGACTACGGCGACTTCATGATTCGAATGACACATAAGCAAAAAAGACAGTGCAACAAGCAGAGAAAACACACAACCTTCTAGTGAGTATTTTAGTGTTCGTACGCGCTTCATACTTATTTTGTGATTCGTATATATGTTGAGTTATGGAGAGTCGCAATGAACAACATCATACATGTTGCTAAGTATGAATATGATGAGTACTTCAAACTTTGAATATGAGTAGAGCTTCCATGATATTAAAATAAATATGAATGCGTATAAGTATCATAAATTATGAGTATGATTCGTTTCTACTCATCTTTTTGAATACTCATTGCTGATCTCTGGTAACAGTATACAGTCTGTGAAAAAAAAATGTTAAATTTTTTTCCATTTTTTTTCTGTGAGTGTTTGGTGGCAGAAAGCGTCTTCCTTTTCATATGTCTTACATTGTATTTGTTTTTATTACTTTTCAATAATTTATTCCCCCATGTACTGAACAGCCTGTATTTCTGTACTTTGTGCCAAACACCAACTCATATTTGCCTTGTGATATATATAACAGCTACTTTATTACAAACACAAAAAAGGAAAAATAAAAAAATTCAATTCAATTACAACAACATACAACAGCAACAACAAAAATCTTGAATTAGAAAGCAACAACCACGATAGTATAAAACAATTTTAACAAGCATTTGTAATGATGACGAGATGCTACATAAAGCGTAAAGGCAAAGGCGTTGAAATTAATTTTGCTTTTAAACTGGCAATACGTACGTTATTATAAGGAATTAATTTTCATGTGGTTTAACTAATCGTAGGCTAAATATGCTTACATATACATACATAAACTATTACGTATATATAGTACAACGTTAAAGAATTCTAAATTGTAGGCTTAAATTCATACAAATATGACTGAAATATTGGAGACAATTAAAGGTTTAAGGCAGTATTTTAAGGTATTTTATTAGAAATTAGGCTTTGGGGCGGAATTATAAATTAAAAACAGTTTAAAATTCATATGTTTTATATGCGTTATATATGTGACATGATTCTATTTATAATGTTTTCGACAGATCAAAACGATTTTAACAGTTTATAAAAAAAACTTATTTTTTTTTTGTTTAAATTGGTGCTCAATCAACACTTGTTTCATTTTTACTATTTTTTTAAGAAAAACAAAAAACTGTTTTTGTTTTTATATTTCACTTAATATTAAGTGATGACATAAACCCGGTTTCTTTTATTTAAAAAAAAAACTTAAAATTTCATCAACATCATCATTGTCAAGCTCATCTTCAACGACTGCATAATTTAAAGGCGGCTTATTTAGTATTTTTTGCTGTAATCATATGCTGAAAAGCATATGCGTTGCACAGTGGTTCAAAAAGTACACAATAAACATTAAAGTACACATGGTTTTGAAAAGCTTTTCAGAAACATTTTTTCCAATTTTTAGCCCCTGAGCTCTGACAGAATCCTCATCCATAGAAAAGTGACTGAAGCATTCGCAGGACTGTAAAGTTAGAATCGTTTCTCTGTGAAAAATTTGTTTATTTCTTAAAATGTTGTTACGAAAATGAAAAATCTAGATACCGGTGTTTTGCTTTTACAAAAACAAAGCAATACACTTGTTTGCAAATTATCGCACTACGTAATATAACAACAAACACCAGCATAAAAAACTGTAATTAAGTATACAAAAATACAACAACAAACGCTACAAGAATAAATGTAAACAAAATACACAAACAACAATAATGAAATAACGATGCATTTATAGAGATTACATTTATAGAGATCTGGAAAAGGCAAAGCCACGAACATTCGCCTTCAAGAACATTCATCAGACTGTTTACTCTGCCATATAAAAAGCAATGCAAAGCAGCCAAAGCAGTTCAGTCAGTCTTGTGTGAACACGCGGTACGTTTGACGAGAGCAATCGTAGTTTGAAGTTCTCCGTTACAAAGATCAGTCGAACAATTATCTAGTAATTGTTATTGTTTATGCAAGGGTGTAAACAGAGGAATTACAAGTAAAGCAATTGTTGTTGCTTACATCAAGTTCTGAACAGTGGCACACAGAAATAAAATAATAAAGAATTTTAATTAAAACTAAACACAAATTTATTTTTATTTTATATGCAATCTACGAGCTCATATTTTAAACGTTTTTAAAAGATAAAAACGTAACTCTATGTTCTTGAATATGAATGAATATTCTTAGAATCCTGTACTTGGAATCCTGTTCTTGGAATCCTGTTCTTGGAATCCTGTTCTTGGAATCCTGTTCTTGGAATCCTGTTCTTGGAATCCTGATCTTGGAATCCTGCTCTTCGAATTCTGTTCTTGGGATCCTCTTCTCGGGTTCCTGTTTTTGGAATCCTGTCCTTAGCATTTTGTTTCTTGAATCCTATTCTTGGAATCCTCTTCTTGAAATTCTGTTCTTGGAATTCTGTTCTTGGAATGCTGTCCTTCTCAACATGTTCTTGGAATCTTGTTCTTGAAATTCTGCTCTTGCGATCCTGTCCTAAGAAACCTGTTCTTGGAATTCTGTTCTTGGTATCCTGTCCTTAGCATCCTGTTTTTGTAATCCTGTACTTCGAATCCTGCTCTTGGAATCCTGTTCTTGGAATTCCGTTCTTGGTACCCTCTCTTGGAATACTGTTCTTGGAATCCTGTTCTTGGGATAATGTTTTTGAATTTCTGTTCTTGGAATCCTGTGGTTGTTCTTGGAATTTGAACGAAATCCTAAGCTTTTTATCTTATTCTCCCAAATGAAACAACTTATGTCAAGCAGAACTCCTTTATTTTGAAATCAAAACTCTCTGAAAGTGACATGCCAGGCCCACTGTTAGTTTTTATTTCTTTTGCGGTTGTATTTTTTCTTTCTTCAGCAACATCAATAGGAATTCTTTTTTGCGTTGCCTTACCATGCTCATCACCAATTTATGCCAGTTTTGGTATGTAAAATTGCTTGTGTTTTTTCTTCTCCTCTTCTTGTTGTTATTATTGCTGCTGTTGTTTCATCATTCATTCATTCATTCATTCACTACACTTATACTCAACCAGTCAGTCATTCTGTCATTTGTTTATTTTTGTCGCATCTCTCAATACAATTTGAGGGCAAAAAAAAGAGGAGAAAAAATAATTTTTTTTCTGTCACAATTTCTTGCCTCCTTTTTTTAGGCTGAACTCATTATGATTTCTTGCTGTTGCTGTTGACAATGTGTTGTTGTTGTTGTTTTTATTTTCTTATTAAATTTTTCCTCACTTTTTTCTCTTCCTTTCTTTTATTTGTTTTTTTTTTTGATTTTTTTCTAAGGAGGCCTATAATAAGTTTTGGGGTAGAATGGTAGTGTGCATAAATAATATGTGGCTGGTGGTGGTATGAAATACCGGCATATGTAAATGTATATGGAGAGTATGTATGTGTGTGTGTGTGTGTGAGTGTTGTATGAGTAGCAATTTGTTGTTACATTTGCCATTTATGACAGTTGAAATGTCAGGCGTATATGTTGGTTTGTTTTGTTATGATTGGCAGCAAAATGTTGATGATGATGCTGCTGCTGCTGTTGTTGCTACTGCTGCTGATGATGATGATTTGCTGTTTGCTTGTAAAGTGTTAAGAATGAATGAATTTCTGTTATTATTGTGGTTAAGGTTTATTGTTGTTGTTGTTGTTTAGGTATTATTAGCATGTGTTTGTTGTTATTGTTTATGTGTATATATGTGTGTGTGTTGTTTTAAGTGAATAAATTAGTAGACAAGTGGGCTTATTAATTTTCTTTTATAGTCATGGTTATGACTTGTTTTTCATCAGGAATTCATATATCAAAATAATGAAACATATGGGCATAGTTAATGTTGATATGCATACAAGTCTACATACATACATATTTGAATTTATTATGGCAAAGCATGTTAGAGACTTAACAAACGTAACAAATAAAACAAATCGTAGAGCAGTAATTGGAGTTAAATTGTGGAAGAAATAGGTTTTTTTTATAGGAACTGTTACCTAACTTATATACTGTTACGTTTTTACCTTTTAAAAACGTTTAAAATGATGATTAATGAGCTCATAGATTGCAAATAAAATAAAAATAAATCTGTGTTTAGTTTTAATTAAAATTCTTTATTATTCGCACAATTCCGTCTGCCACCGTTCACAACTTTATGTAAACAACAACAATTGCTTTGTTTGTTATTCCTCTGTTTACACCCTTTGCATAAACAATAGCAATTACTAGGCAATTGATCGACAGATCTTTGCAATGGAGATCTTTAAACCACGATTACTCTCTTCAATCGCACTGCGTCTTCACACAAGACTGACTGAACTTTTACTAACTCACTCGCCTGCTCTGCCTTGCCTTTTATACGGCAGAGTAAACAGTCTGATGAATGTTCTTGAAGGCGAATGTTCATGGCTTCACCTTCTAGGAATCTCTATAAATGTAAACATCGTTGTTTCATTATTATTGATTGTGTATTTTGTTTAAATTTATTCTTTTAGTGTTTGTTGTTGTATTTTTGTTTAATTGTTTAAAATTTTTTGTTTATGCTGGTGTTTGTTGTTGTATTTTTGTTTATGAATTTAATATTAAGCGATGTAAAAGCAAAACATCAGTATCTAGATTCTTCATTTTTGTAACGATAAGTTGTTTTGAATTGAATTTCATTTAGTTTAGGTTAAAGTTTTAAAATAGAGGGCCCTTGTTTGTCATTCTCTTGAAATTTCCATTCAAAACCGTCATTTCACTATCGCCGTCGTCACTAACTGTTATTGGAGTTGTAAAGTTTTAGAGATATTGTCACTTTGTGCTCATGTTTATTTCCTTTTCACAAAACGAAGCAAAAAAGAAAAAAAAAACACAGACTTTAGACCTCCCCAAAGACCCTTTAGATGTAATGGCAGCAACTGCTATTAACAGCAGCATCGATATTACCAGTGGCAGTGCATTTAGAAACACAACTACAGACCAAAAACTTTAGTTAAGACAACAGAAACGCTTAAACATCTGTTTGGCTAAATTGGGATTGAGATTGGATTGGGCAAAAGGAAAGTGCTAGCAAATGTCATGGGTTTGTGTTCTTATTTTACTTGATTTTTTTCTTCCTATTTTTTTCTTTCTTGTCACAGCAATGCGAAATAAGTGTTGCCACTTTCGTTGTAATATTCTCTCCATCTCGCTCTCTTTATTACTATTTTCTATATGCATTTATTTCAACTTTTTTTGTCGATGTTTTCCTTTCCGTTGCATCGTCTATAACAGTGTGTGTCTGATTGCGTTTGCCAAAGTTTAATGTTTGTGGAAGTCGCAGCAGGAACGCAGACATCATCATCAGCCAGCCAGCCAGCAGTTACATTCACTAATTTAGCCACTTTAACGTAACGTACCATTAGCGTTTTATCTCTGTTTGACAAAATTTGTTGCAACAGCCAGAGCAACAGTAACAACATCGACAGCAACAGCAACACCAACACCAACTACTTACATCTAATTTTCGTAAATTTTCAACTTGAAAACATTTTGTTCGTAAATTATTTATAATTTTTATTAGGCGAGTGGCAATGTCAAGATAATGTTAAAATTTATTGAAATTTTTCGTAAGGAAATGCTCAAGAAAATAATGAAGAAACTCAAGTAAAAAAAAAAACGAAATTAAATTCAAATTTATTGGGGGTTTCTTTTAAAACAGCTGAACATTTTGAATCTCATTACATTTCTTTGTAACTTTTTTAGGGAATTAAATATAAAGCGATCAGCGTTAAAAATCAAGGCAAGAGAATTACTTCCTTGAAAGGGCATTTAAACCTACAGTCGCCACTGATAGGTATACGAAGAACTGAAATTTTCTTGGAATTCGTAAACTTTGTAGCATCCTTCACATTACTGAAGGCATCTATTATTTTCTTTTTACGAACTCGAATACATCGCAGTATCCTTCACATTACTGGAGACTTCTGTCATTTGCGAGGGTGTGTAAATAAGTAAATAAGTTATGGAAGTTATTCAAGGATTTGAATTTTTTCTAATAGCCAAGATGCTCTCAGCGTTCTGATGGCTACGATATGAAGTTAAACTCCTCAGAAGATCTCTATCGGGCATTATGATTAACTCCATGAGTGTCTCCACTGTCTCGACCTTCTTTCTGAATGCTTCAGTGTCTCACTTGTCTGGGTCCCTGATCACGATCGCAATCCTGGAAATTGCCGGAGCTGGGGTACTCCTTCCGGAATCCTCGTCAATCTTTCGGGACGAGGAGTTCTGCTCCACTGCTCGATGGATAGAAAGCGCACCAACCAGTTACTCGGACTTGATTTCGATCACAGTGGCCATGCTTACAGTTTACTGTGTTAGAGAAAGATAAGCGGAAATAATGCAGCTTCCATCTAACAACTTCTGCCGTAGATGTAGATCAGCTGAGGAGACTGTTATCTACTTTCTTTATCAATGCCCATCTCTTGAGACGATCAGATACAGGTTATTTGGTTATCCAATCCTTGTCAGCTTGACGAGGCTATCATCCATTGATGTCAAGGATATAGCTTCGTTTATCAAACTTTCTGGCTGGCTTTCCAGTACAGGGTACTCGTTCTTTTACTATGCAGCTCTTGTGCTGACCGGATTCTTTCCTACTTTAGTATAACTCGGTCAGTACAGGGACTGCGTTTAACACCGGGCCGCGATGCGTGCTTAAGGGAGCTTCTGGTATCGAAGCTACCACTCCAACCTATCTACTTACCTACCTTAGAAGTGTGTGCTCCATTGCATACACTGAAAAAAATTAAATCACTAACGAAGTTTCTAGACGGATCCTAAAGGATGGTTCTCCTATTCGTCAAAGGGGAGGATGCCGAACCCTCAGAAGTGTGTTCTCCATTACATACACTGAGAAAAATTGAATCACTAACGAACTTCCTATACTGATCCTAAAGGATGGTTCTCCTGTTCGTCAAAGGGGAGGACGCCGAACTTGTGGATGTCGATCTTCTGGACTCGTTATGACAAGAGCAGGATCTTGAAACTTCTAAAGATCATTTGATACTATATATTCAAACTCATAATGGTGTATAGCCATTATTGGACTATCGGTACTCAAACGATAAATTTTCACAGCAAAATCACTTTCGAAAAATTACTCATTTTCTCTTGGAACATCAAGGTCAAGCGGCCGGCTGAATATGGTTTCTTGGAATGCTTTTAGTCAATAGGTTGGCGCTGAGCACAAGCCTGAATTCATTCGATTCTTTCCTCTTTATACCAATAACTCTTAAAGATGGCTGTTTTCCATTTCCTTTCCTCTTTACTGAGGGGGATCCTTTAGATGTGGTCTCAAGTTCATTTTAAAAAGGCCTTCTAATGCTAATTATACCTTTTAAAATAAAGGTTCTTATGGTTCAAGAACCCTATTGTTCTCTAGTTCGAATCTAAGCTGATTTTCTATTTCTCTTTGAAGTTGTTCTCGGCTTATGTTTTCGAATTAAACCTGTGTACGTATGAATTTAAATTCGATGCAAGAAGATGCAATATTGTGTATTTCACTGACCATGAGGCCAATAACGAAAATAGTTTAAGATTACCAGGAGAACCCTCGCGGAACCAGAGCGGACATGTGTTGGTAATAAGGGAAAATTAATCGTTTGAAAAACTTTTTTAATTTTAAAAACATTTTAAATTTGACCGAAGCATTGTCTTCCTGGTTACATTTAAAATTGGCCTCAAAGAGATGAGGTTATAAGCATATCTGAGTTTACAAGGAAAATATTGGACATTTCTGCACTTCAAGTTTCTCGTAAAGGCAG
Source organism: Sarcophaga carnaria (assembly GCA_958299815.1). Classification (NCBI taxonomy): domain Eukaryota; kingdom Metazoa; phylum Arthropoda; class Insecta; order Diptera; family Sarcophagidae; genus Sarcophaga; species Sarcophaga carnaria. Next base: position 121,551,498 of record OY283153.1, on the reverse strand, counting down.
TATAATGAAGCCCAGGCTACATGATTGTACTGCTCTGATACTGAGAGAATGTCGAATGAATGAATGAACTTTGTAGAGAAAATTTTTTTAATTGAAATCGGTTTTAGGTACCCAAATTCTAAGGACTCTCCCAGTATTTTAAACTTGCATTTTATCTTGTTTCCTAGATTCTGTCCTTAAAAACTTCTCAATTACAAACATATGGTATAACTTTAGTAGTTTGTTTAATTAAAAATAAAACAAATCCTACAGATTTTCCTTTTTTCCATTTTTTTTTGATTTTAATAACATTGAGAGAAGAAAAATCATTTTCCCTTGTATTTTTTTTAAATATTTAATTAAAAAAGAAAATCATAAATACATACATACGTACAAAAGCATAATTTGCTGTCAACATCAAAGAGTTTATCGTGCTCATAGAAAAGGCATAGTGTTGGTGGCATTAATAATCCTTTTTCTGTGGCTCTTTTTTGTACGATTTTAATTTTAATTCATGTTCATGATGATGGGCACGATGATGATGATGATGATGATGTTGTGGAAATAAACGTACAATAATAGTGAATAGAATTTTACGTTTTTCACTGCCAGTTTTTTTTTTATTTTTTTTATTCAAAAGTTCAATTAAATTATTGACGAATCAATAAGCATAGCCTGGTTAGTGTACAACTTCAATGCTGTGTATAGTTTTTTTATTCTTCTTCTTGTTGTTTAACATTTTTAACATGTGAGTTTGTGTTTCACTGTGAACGCAACAACATTTTTTAAATGAACATTTTTGTGTTGAAAACAAAGAAACAAAAAACGAATACACACACAAACAAACGAAGTGGCAGAAACCAAACCTTGAATTTCAATAAAATGTCAATTACAGGAATGAAAATTCAACACACATTGAATTATAAAAACAAAACAAAAAAAGAAATGATTTTAACACTGCCGCCATCACCATCATCGCCGCTGCCTGCCATACAAATTATCTCTGAACGCAGGATAATTGTGGCAAAAACAATGCCAACAACAAGACAGAGCAAGGCGGCCGCGGCAATAACCAAACAAATTAAAAACACCAAAAACCAGTTAAAAGTGTTGATGGTCATACACTCCCCGCTATAAATAATTTTCAGAAACGTTTAAGAAATTATTGTGCAATGAAGCCGTGAAAAACAAACTGAAGTAAAGAGAAGGAAAAAAAATTTAAATCCAAATTAAGAACAGGTATTTAGGGGACACTTTTAAATATAAACAACGAGACAGAGCTTTGTTCAAATTTAAAAATTAATAGTATTTGCTTTTTTTGATAAGGTTATCGAACGACAAATTTCTTATTATTACATATCAGAGATCAGCAATGAGTATTCAAAAAGATGAATAGAATCGAATCATACTCATAATTTCTGATACTTATACACATTCATACTTATTTTAATATCATACTCATACTACTCATATTCGAAGTTTTAAGTACTTATCGTACTCATATTTAACAAGTCGTATGATGTTATTGATTTCGACTCTCCATAACTCATCATATACACGAGTGACTCCAAGTAAGTATTTTTCTAAAGTTATGAATATGAATGAGTGGGCTTATGAATAAAACGTACTTAGAATGATATGAGTTTGATGTCAACGTTGTACGCATGTTCATTGCAACCTGTACTTATGAATCAGAGTACATAATTAAATTTCAATATTATTGACTCGCTTATATTCAAAATTTCCTTAGTGCTTATGAGTACCCAAAAAGGATTAATTGCTAATCTCTCCTCCACAAGTCCGCACATTTACCGAGTAAGAAAACCATCCTTTAGGATCCGTCAAGGAAGTCCATTAGTATTTACATTTTAACCAATTTTTACAACCCTTCAGTCGCGATTACGACCTAGTTCCACAGACGACTTATGTTGTGGGTGTTAATTTTATACATGAGTGGCTTGACCTACAGTTTAAAGTCGACTTCGAACGACAGATATTTGAGAATTTCTTTCATGGCACTTTTATTTCTTTTCAGAGTTTTTACCAGAAATCTGCTGAGAGCAAATCGCCGGAGAAATATTTTTTCCTATCTCATTTTGATGTATGACCAAGGGTTTGCAGCGAGGCCTTACATCCAATAAGCCAACACACTACCTATTAGACAGCGGCGATATCCAACTCTATTGATCCATTGCAGCATCGTCGCAATGTGTTTTCAATTTTTCACATCTATTGACACTTCTAGGCTTCTCGTTTTTTTTTGTGATCGAATGTAAATGATCAAAATAAGCACAAAGTCTGTATGTGGAATTTTATTACTCCAGAAGTACAGTGAGCGTTAATTAAAACAATCACTTAACTCAACTTCTATCTTTTGAGGAGAGTGCCCGAGAAAATTGATCAATATTTCGGAAATTTTTGTATTTTTTTTTTTCAATGAAAGAATTTTAAAACAAAAATAACGGTAATTTATTAATGTATATTTTCGTTCAATCTACAGTTTCTCTTGATGCCTGACTGTATTTCCTATCACTTACAGTAAAAGAATATTGAAACCTAACACCTATAAGAGTGCTCTCCCTTTTTTCCTCTTCTTCAGTCAATTTTTCTTGCACTAACACAATGCACAATTGCATGTTTAGGGGTCTTAAAATTCTTGACGTAGTGTATTATTATTCTTTATTGCCTTGCCTTATTAATAACACAACAACCGAGTATATTTGGCATCTTCAGTGATTGATACTGATTTGATTATTGTTGATCTGATGAATGTCAAGGCACCACCAACACAACCACCACTGGCCTTATTAAACAATGCCATGTCATCATGCTCAATAGTAATCAATTTTTATAATTTTCCATATTCAATTAGAATGTTAAATGACATGTCCTCTCTATTTGCTACTGTCTGTCTGCCATCATTCATCAAAGAGGAGCCTTCATTCTATATGGCTTGGCTTTACCCCTCCCAAAAAACAAAACTGGAAAAAAAACGAAGAAACAAATTTCATTTCTTTTGAAATCCAAGTGCTATGGCAATATGACTCTTTAGCTCATCATTTTTATGCACATGTCTGTCATTTTTATTGCCTTTAAACAACTCTTTTGCAAGAAAAAAAAGAGGAGAGAAACAGAAAATGTGGAAGAATAAAAAGAGATACAAGAGATGCAGTAAATGCAGTCAGCAAGAAATGTGTGACACTTAATGCTGTTTTGTTTTCATCAAAATTACACATTATGGACAATATTATTATGCCATGTGTCAAAAAAGATGAAAGTCGTTGCTCGTTGTATGTTGTTCGTTTGGTTTTAATGGAAAACAATCTGTTGCCAGCAACAAGCAATGGGCTGGCTGATGCTTAAAAAGAAGAAAAATCAAAAAAAAAGAAGAAAAAAGGCAAAAAAGATTTCAAAGAGAAGCCGCCTCAATTGGAACGGCAATGACAGGAACAAGTAAAGAAAATAAGATCGTAAATATAGAAGGGATTTACAAATGACAAGCTAGTTTGTACAAATATGACATAAAGTGCAAATAAATGTAAATGGAATTGATTTACAGGGCAAATGAAAATAAAATCCACAAAAGATATCAGAAAGAGTATTCAAAAAGATAAGTAGAATCGAATCATACTCATAATTTCCTGATACTTATAGGTATTCATACTTATTTTAATATCATGGATCATTTTAATATCATGGAACTCATATTCAAAGTTTGCAGTACTCATCCTATTCATACTTAACAAGACGTATGATATTGTTGATTTCGACTCTTCATACATAACTCAACATTTACATGAAGCAGAAAATAAGTATGAATGGCGTACGAATACTAAAATACTTTCTAGAAGTATTTTTCTAAAGTTATGAAACTAAATGAGTACGCATATGAATCAAACATATTTCGAATGGTATGAGTTTGATGTCAACGTTGTACTCATACTCATTGCAACCTGTTCTTTTAACTCAACGTTGTAGTGCGTATGAATGAATCAGAGTACAAAGTTAAATTTCAATATTGTTGACTCACTTATATTCCAAATTTCCTGAGTGCTTATGAGTAGCAAAAAAACGATTAATCTCTGATCTCTGATCCACACCAACTGGTTTATGAATCAAACATATTTCGAATGGTATGAGTTTGATGTCAACGTCGTACACATACCCATTGCAACTTGTACTCATAAATTAACGTAGTGAATATGAATTAATCGGAGTACATAGTTAAATTTCAATATTGTTGACTCACTTATATTCAAAACTTATGAGTGCTTATGAGTGGCGAAAAAACGATCCATTGATGATCTCTGATGTTTCCAAATTGTAGGAAATATTTCATGTTACCCCGTGGTATGTAGCATTTATGAAATGTATTTCATCTCAAGAGCTAAGTATCTTCTTTTATTTTGTTTTTAGATGGCAATAAAATTTATTTAAATTTTTATGTGATGACTTTTTAAAGGCGCCAATGATAAATTTGTGACAGGCCTTAGCTAGCCGGGTACTTAATTGCAAAAATAATTGCTAGAGCCTAACATGTGATTCTAATTTCCTGCATATTTTTTTCTTTAAATTTTATTACCGGTAGTTATGGTGGTAGCCTTTTTTAACTTTTACCAGAAATTAAATATTTTTGTTAAAGAAATAACAAAAACATTCCAACTAGCAAAACAATTTCTTTTTATTGTTAAATATTTACGTGATTTTGTTTGCATAACAACAAAATCATGACCTTTAAGGTATGTTTCTTTCGATTTTTCTAAATTAAAAATGTTCATAATTTTCTTCCGAAATATTAAAAGAAAAAAAAATAGGTAACCGAAAACCTTATGATTACTTTAATGTCAGTTAAAATTCCTTTAACTAAAGCACGTTTCAAATTTTAACACAAACATTTTTTTTTGGCAACTCTTTCACAAAAGAGCATTGCAACCGCAACAATTTTGGTTTTTTTTTGCCTTCCTGTTACCCTTTTAACTACTTTTTCTTCATCTTTTTTTCGTTTGCTGTTATTAATATCATGTTTATAACAATTGCTAAAAAAAACCATTTAATCCTTTATTGTTAACAGAAAAATATAGTTGAACTCAAGAGGAGGCTTTAAAAAAAATAACAACAAAAAAACTTTCCAGTCAATGAACAACAATTACAATACCAGTGATGTCTATAACAATTATGGCAACAATAATAATAAAAAATATGTTGCAGTAAAACTAACAACAACAACAAAAGAAACAAAACAAAACTTCACTTTACGTGCAATTGAAAAATGTTGCTTAAGGTACGCTATAAGACGGCTTATGAATCTCAGAAGCCTGTCCCTCTTATCTGGTTTTCTCTTGTTATTTTCGATTTTAGAATTCTATTCGACCAGCATTCTTCATTATGCTAGTATAACCGACCCGTATCTAGATCTAAGCTTCATTCTCTTCAGGATAAGTTCCCCGTTGCTTATGTCCAAGAGATCAGAGTCATTGATGGTGCCGATCAGAGATGAGCAATGAATAATTTTTTCGCTACTCATAAGCACTCATGAAATTTTGAATATAAGTGAGTCAACAATATTGAAATCCAACTATGTACTCTGATTCATTCGTACTCACTAAAACGTAGATTTATAAGTACAAGTTGCAATAAGTATATGCATACAACTTTGACATCAAACTCATACCATTCGAAATATGTTTGATTCACAAGCCAGTTAGTGCGGATCAGAGATCAGCAATGAATCCTTTTTTCGCTACTCATAAATTTTGAATATAAGTGAGTCAACAATATTGAAATATAACTATGTACTCTGATTCATTCGTACAACGTTGATTTATAAGTACAGGTTGCTATGAGAATGCGTACAACGTTGACATCAAAGTCATACCATTCGAAATATGTTCGATTCATAAGCCTACTGATTTAGATTCATAACTTTAGAAAAATACTTTTTAATACTTATAAACGATTCGAGTTACAACAAAAAAAAAAGATACATAAGCAAAAGGGAAAGAGCAGCAAGCAGAGCAAACATACAACCTTTTAGTGAGTATTTTAGTATTCGTACGCGATTCATACTTATTTTGTGATTCCTGCATATGTTAAGTTATGGAGAGTCGAAATCAACAACATCATACGTGTTGTTAAGTATGAATATGATGAGTATTTCAAACTTTGAATCTGAGTAGAGGTTCGATGATATTAAAATAAGTTTGAATGCGTATAAGTATCAGAAATTATGATTATCTGAATATGAATTATTATCTTCAAGATAAGTTCCCCATTGATTATATCCCGGATACAAGAGTTATTGAAGGTGACGATACCAGTCTGTATGCTTGTTAAACCGTCCAATTGATATTAGCACTGAAGTTCTGTAAGGATTCAACATTGCCCTGATTGTATAAAATTGATTACTATTGAGCATGATGACATGGCATTATTTAATAAGACTTAGTGGTTGTGTTGGTGGTGCCTTGACATTCATCAGATCAACAATAAACAAATCAGTATCAATCACTGAATATGCCAAATATACTCGTTTGTTGTATTATTAATAAGGCAAGGATTTTTGTTAAATGTCAGGTTACATTTAAGACTCCTAAACATGCAGTTATGTATTGTGTTAGTAAAAGGAAAATTGGCTGAAGAAGAGGAAAAAATGGAGTATACTTTTATAGGTATTAGGTTTCAATCTTCTTTTACTGTAAGTGTTAGGAAATACAGTGAGCGTCAAGAGAACCTTTACACTAAAAAAATATACTGTAATAAATTACCGTTATTTTTATTTTAAAATTCTTTCATTGCCAGTTTTTAAAATTGAAGAATAAAAATTACAAAAAATTTCGAAATATTGTCAAATTTTTTCGGGCACTGTCCTTAAAAGATAAAACTTGAGTTCGGTGATTGTTTTGATTGACCCTCACTGTACTTCTGGAGGAATAAAATTCCTCATATAGATTTTGCGCTTATTTTGAGCATTTACATTCGATCGCAAAAAAAAAACGAGAAGCTTAGAAGTGTCAATAGATTTGAGAAATTTAAAACATATTGCGACAATACTGCAATGAATCAATAGAGTTGGATACGGTATCTATACAGTACAACTGGAGTGAAGTAATTCTTGCATCATATTAAGAAATCCAATCGCTTGAATGCTTATGCTGACTCATGCAAAATATGATGGGTTCCTCTACACATGTCACTGAGTTTGAGAACAGAAAACTTTCTGTCTCCCAGACATTTTGCAGATGGAAGTCGACGCTGTCCAGTAGGTAGTGTGTTGACTTATTAAATTTAAGTCCACGGTTCAAACCCCAGGTCAGACATCAAAAAAAAAAATAAGAAAAAAGATTTCTTCGGCGACTGCCTCTCCGCAGATTTCTGGCAAAAACTTTGAGAGTAAAATAAAATTACCGTGAAAGAGATTCTCAAAAATCTGTTGTTTAGAGTCGACTTTAAACTGTAGGTCCCGCCACTCATGTATAAAATTAACACACTCAACATAAGTGATGTGAGAAGCTAGGCCATAATCCTGAATGAAGGCTTGTAATGACCAAATATGTAGGTATGTATGTATAATCAATAGGATGTAGCCAGTCATAACTGTTGGCTCAAGTAAATTACTTACTTAACTGGCCATTAACAAACCGATTAACGGATTTCAGCCTGCCTTAACACATCTTTCCAGGCAGCTCTGTTTCTTATGCTTGGCTCAAGTAAGGTGGAATCATTTCTTCATTTTGCGAGAGGCATCAAAATTATTTTAATCTCAGCTTAAAAGTCTTTTTTTATTCCACAGACATGATATCAAATCCGTCCTATGCGTGAGGTATTTTGGCAAAATTTAAAAAATATTCGAATTCCGCAACTAATTTCAAATACCGAGCCTGACAAAGGGCCGCAATGAAATTACAAAGAGTATGGGTCATGTCCTGAGAAGATTTCTTCAGGATGCAAAGCAAGTTGCTTAAAAAATTGTTTTTTCCAGAATTTTGAAAATATGCCCATTGTAGGGTGGTTCTCCTTATTTACTGCAATATATCGCTCAGAAAAAAAAAAAGTTTTCTTTTTGTTTTTCAGAAAGTTTAAGTGTCTTTTTTCTTGTTGTTGTGTTTTTGCTTTAAACAAAACAAGAAGAAGAAAATAAATAAATAAATAAACTGCACACCTATATTTTGTTTGTTTGTTTGTTTTTTATTGTTATTTTTATTGTTACTCTGTTCAAATCGTTATTGCCACAAACAATATCACGTGTTGGTGTAGTACATTGACAATGTCTATTTTAAAGCATTTTTTGTTGTTGTTTGTTCTTCTTCTTAATATTTTATTGTTAAGACAACAACAACAATAAGAACAACAACCTCAACAAAAAAACTAACTGTTAACAATAGTTATGGTTTGTTTTTCTGTTGCAAGTTTTCTAACGACAACAACACAACACAACACAGGAATAAAAAATGTGAAAAAGTGGTTCCAGCATACTTTCTACGATTGCCGCAAAAATTATGACATGTTTATGGTGCATGTGCGTTCTGAAGTTGCACACAAGTCAGCACAGCAAAGTACTTTATAACTGAGAAATGTTACAACAACAATAACAACAGCCAACAACAATGACAACAGAATAACAATAAAAAAATAGACAATAACAACATTTTGAGCAACAAAAAAAAACCTCATCATCTATCTAACAACAACAACAATAGTAGCAATAACAACAACAACAACAACAATACTAAATAATAATAATAATAAAAGGATGATTTAAAAGTTTAATGACAGTTCAAGTAATAAGAATGAGTTCTTTAAATGACAAACAACAACTACCGTGTGTTGTTTATGCAACACGTCAGCCTAGAGATGACTGTGTGTTGCTGCCGGTTGCTTGATTGTTTGTTGTTTGCAACACGTTTTTCAGTAACAATAAGGCAATGAGGGAATTTTAAAGAATGCATTCGTATTCGTAATTGTTTGGACGAGTGGTATTAGAGCGAGGGAGAAAGAAATTCTCTGGAATTTGAAAGGACAGGTTCTAGGGAACCAATGCATTGCCTAGGAGACCTTTTTTCAATTGGTAGAATAATATAATACCGGGTTTTCAAACACAAACTATTCTCTTACGGAGAAGGAAGAATATTGTTACGTTTTTACCTTTTAAAAACGTTTAAAATATGAGCTCGTAGGTAGATAGAAGTGGCTGTCGCCTCGATGGAGTCATGAGCGGACACACTTAGGCCGCACACAGGGACCATTGTGATATACTAGTAAGCTCGTAGATTACAAATAAATTAAAATCCTTTATTGTTCGCACAATTCTGTGTGCCACTGTTCACAACTTGATGTAAACAACAACAATTGATTTATTTGTTATTCCTCTGTTTACACCCTTTACATAAACAATAACAATTACTAGGCAATTATTCTACAGATCTTGGTAACGGAGATCTTCAAACCACGATTATTCTCTTCAAACACACCGATCCTTCACATAAGACTGACTGAACTCCAATAATTCAAACGTCTGCTTTGCCTTGCCTTTTTATGCCAAAGTAGACAGTCTGTTCGAAATCTCTGTAAATATAAACATCGATGTTTACATTTGTAGTCGCCGTGAGCTAGTAGGTAGTGTGCTGGCTTATTAGACGAAAAGCCAGGGTTTGAGCCCCAGGCCAGACATCAAAACAAAATACAAAAAGTATTTCTTCGGCGATTTCCTCTCAGCAGATTTCTTGCAAAAACTCTGAGATTAAATCAAATTGCAATGAAAAGTTTCTCAAAAATCTATCGTGCAGATTCGACTTTAAACTGTAGATCCCGCCACTCATGTATAAAATTAACACACACATCATAAGTGGTGTGAGAAACTAGGTCGTAATCCTGACTGAAGGGTTGTAATGACCAATTCTGTATATATGTATGTTTACATTTATTCTTGTAGTGTTGTTTGTGTATTTTTGTTTACTTGTGTACCATTTTTTTATGCTGGTGTTTATTGTTATATTAAACTGTACGATAATTTGTAAACAGGTTTGTTTACTGCTTTGTTTTGTTTTTGTAGATTTTGTTTGTAATTTTAATGTTAAGCGATGTAAAAGCAATGACACCAGTCCCTAGATTTTTAATTTTTGTAACAATGTGAAGTCTACTCTATAGCTTTTCAGGCTCTCTGTAGCTGTCGCAGAAGATGCCCTACAGTAGTTACGTGGCTCAATATTTGCATGATATCGTTAACTTCTGTTACATTCTCGAAAATCCATTGTTATTCTTAAAATCAAGAATTGACGGAGAAAACAATAGAATAAGATAGCTCCGGCTCGAGGTTTGGACTCGGATTCGTCCATCCAGTAACTGCATATTCTAAATACAAGAATATCTCTGTAATGTCATCGCGGTGGTTTACTCATATCAACTCTAATATTCCAAACGCTGCTTGATCAAATTCTCTACTACGGTAGTTAAGTTCAGTATAGTATGATTTAAATTGTATTCAATTGGTGATGCAGATAAAGCAAACGTTACAATGCTTCTCCTCATAGTATCTCTCGCTGTAGGATTTCGTACCAGTCAGAGGAAAACATAGAGTGAATCTTTAATTTGCTTGGCCCCTTTAGAGCTAGCATTTTCTCTATTAATTCCTAACGATATGTGGCGTATTAATACTAGTAGTAGTCATACTTACTTACTTAATTGGCCATTAACAACCCGATTAACGGATTTCGGCCTGCCTTCACTCATTCTTCCAGGCGCCTCTGCTTTTTTCGCGCCTACGCCAGTTCATTACACAACTTCTACTTTATTCCTCCAACGCAAGGTCGTCCTCTTCGCTGGCTTCCGCATCAAATACCCATCTCTCCTTTCGAACGACATGGCCAAGCTAGCGTTGAGGAGCTCATACAGCTCATTGTTGGATCGGATGCGAAGATCTAACTTTTCTCTGGAATGCTCTCAAGGCTGCTGAATCAGTGCTTAATAGTGTCAATGCCTCTGCGCCATAAACGACCACAGGGAGGGTGAGCGTCTAGCACTCGTACTCGTAATAGAATTCTATTCGACCAGTATTCTTCAATGTGATAATATGAACGATTGATTATGTTGCAGAGATCAGAGTTATTGATAGCAATACCAGCCTGTATGCTTGTTGAACCATGCAATTGGTATTAGCACTGGAGTTGTGTAGAGATGCAGTTATTGAACAAAGTGCACTGTGCTCGGTTTTCTAGCAATCAAGGCTAAGTAGTCGATTATCCCATAGTGCATGTATGGTTAACTGGAGGATAATGACTAATCGGATGTCATTTGTCTGCTCATATCGAGTTTAATAATATATTTGGGTGGCCATAGTCTAGTAGATAGTGTGTTAGCTTATTACACAAGAGGTCAAGGCTCAAATCTCTGGTCTGACATCTCCAACAAAACGAAATATAAACAAATATTTCTTCAGCGACTTCCTCCCAGCAGATTTCTGGCAAAAACTGTGAAAGTAAATAAAATTGCCATGAAAAGTTTCTCAAAAATCTGTCCTTTGGAGTCGACTTTAAACTGTAGGTCCTGGCAGTCATGTATAAAATTAAGACACACAACATAAGTGATGTGAGAAGCTAGGTCGTAGTTTTGACTGAAGGATTGTAATGTATGTAGGTCTGTACTTCTGTCATGTACCGACTTTGTACCTCTCCCACTGCTTTTATGCACTCCTGGCTTCTCTAGCTGTGAGAGGACATACATCTTCGGCTTTCTACGAGTAGGAATCTACCGAACTTTGTTGTTGTTCCATGAGCTTCTTATAGAACGGCAAATTCACCACTATTTACGTCTTTCTTATCAAAAGTTAGTTGGTTGTTTCTTGAATTGTTCCCAGTACCTGTTGTTTAGACAAGAATATCCGCAAGATCCAGTAAAGACATTGGTTCACAAACACTTGAATCTTCTTAGAATTCGAAGGAGTATGTTCTAACGAAGAGTGAACTTGTTGTTTGTGTCAACTGTCAAACTCGTCACAATGCTTGGTGTCGGCTGATTTCAGTTATTCAAAATTATTTCTAGTGATGCTTGCCTTCCTTTAAATCTCTGCATTTTGGAGAGTATCCCATCGCATAACTGCAGTACTTATTTTTGAAATATTACCTTAAACTATAAAGATGGCATAATAAAAATATTTTCAGCCACCATCCTCTTCATTATGATCATCATCGTCATCATCATTGTAACATTTTGAGTTTTTCATCTCGTAGTGGTAGTGGTGCCTACAACATGTCATATTTTCCTGCTCTCTTTGAAATCTGATTTTTTTATTTTTTCTTTTAACAGAAATGTTTGTATTCTTTACTTCTCACTTGTACATGCTGCACCTCGTACATTAAGAATATTAAACAAGAATTTTTAGTACCTCTAGACGTGTGTGGCTTGTGTGAAATGTTGCAAAAAAACAGTAGAAGAGGCAGAGAACAAAAAGGCACAACTATTTTTAAAAAGGTATGTAAAATACGTACTCAAGAAAGCAAAAAAGTATGAAATAAATATAAAAGAATATTAAACGTAAATAAAAAAGGAAAATGTATGTCTTTTGCATTCATAAAATGTGATGCATTTGTCTCCAAAAAAACAAGAAAAAAAAACAAAAAAATTAATGTGACAATAAAGACTGAAGAAGTCTTTATACGGTAGAGTGTTGAAATTTATGATGAAAAATAATGACATTTAAAGAAGAAGTATGTATGTTTTCTTTTTGGTTTTGGTTTGGTTTCACAAAAAGCTTCCTTCATATCTTTTTCAATTAAATAGAAAACAAAGGAATATTTTAATACGAAAAGTATTAATAGAAAATGATTAGGAATGAAAAGCTATAAATAAATTAAAGAAACATTAAAAAATAATTAAATAAAACGATCGAAACCATTATAAATTTCAATGGTAATTAATTTTAAAATTTTAATTAAAATTTGTGAAAAATAAATTATTCCCATAAATTAAAAAAAAGGAATTTGAAAGCAAACGTAAGGAAGCTAAACATTCTTTATGAAAGCTGAACTTACTCCATTGAAAAAACCAAGTACATGCATAACATACATACATAATTGGTCATTATAACCCTTCAGTCAGGATTACGACCTAGTTTCTCACACCACTTATATTGTGTGTGTTAATGTAAAACATGAGTGGCGGCACCTATAGTTTAAAGTCGACTCCGAACGACAGATTTCTGAAATACTTTTCATGGCAATTTTATTTAATCTCAGAGTTTTTGCCGGAAATCTGCTGAGAGGAAGTCACCCCAGAAATACTTTTTTTGTATTTTGTTTTGATATCTGGCCTGGGGCTCGAATCCTGGCTTTAGGTCTAATAAGCCAACACACTCCCTACTGGACTACGGCTACTTCATTTCTTTGGATCCAATAGATCTCTCGAATAACGCTAATAATGTAATGCAGTGTCTTTCGCTATGCATTGATACGGCACAAAGGTACAAGAAGAACCCCGTCTGTCCTGAAGTGAACACATAACAATTAGTGAAGAAGTTATGCCAATCTCCCATAGCTAATATGGCTTTTAAAGGCAGACGAAAATTAATGAATAAATTGCAAGAAGAATACTGAGGATGACGACATGACAAGTGTGACAGTGGAGTTAAAATCAATTTCCTATTGCTGGCTGCATTGGTGGCATTAACTGCCAAGCCTGTTGAAACAAATTGTTACCATAAAATCATACGGTGGCATAGGGACTTATATGGCCATGCTCAAACTCAAAACTTTTTTTCCTTTTTCTTAAAAAATTTTCTTTGTTGCCCAATATTTATCGCACATTAAAATTTTTATTTGTCCATCATTTGGTGCCACTTGTTGCCTCTTTATGATGCCATATGAATTATGAATTTTAATACAAAAAAAAACTTTTTTTACAGTCACATAAAAAGTATTTTGTAAAGATTTTAAATAAAAAAAACTGAAGAAAAATAAAAATTATTAAATTAAACGAAACCCCACAAGAGATGCTTAAGACAGTTCCCAAGGAAACATTGAAAATTGTTTGTCTTTTATTTTAATTTTTCTAGCAAAGAGAGAGAAGATAAAGTTAAAGGTCAGTTAAATATTTTTTTATTGCTTAACAGAAATTTAAACATAAAAATAAAGACGACAGAAAGAAAGAAAGACAGAATTTCAGAAGCTAGAAGAAGTTTCTAGCAGCTGTTATTGTTTACAATTCCCATCTCCATAGGAGAAAGACTATAAAAATGGAGAGAATGCCTGCCCATACATGCATTCAATGTACGCGATCATTGTTTCCAATTGCCGGAGATGAGATGAACAGAATATTGTGGTAATAAAAATTAAATTGTAAATATGTATACATGGCGAATGTGGCATAGAAAAAGAAAAGATTCTTTTGTTTTAACGAGGGCCGTTGGCTGTTAAATATTTTTGGGTGTGTTCGTTTCTTTTCCTTTCATTTTATTACAAACTCTCTACGCTTCATACTTCATAATATGATGTGAAAAATGCAATTTTATTACTTGTAAAACATGCATATGAAATGTTAAATTTGTTACTTGTTGGCTGCCAAGCTGGCTGGCTGCTTTTATGTCTGCTTTCTGTTGTTTATTTGCTGCTGATACGACTGACTACTTGTGTTGTATTAAAATAAACATGCCGATAAGATGAGATTTCCTTAAATTTACAAATTTTATCAGTATTATATGGTAGACATATCACAACTCTGACCTGTGATATTCTTCAAACTGTATGCTGTTTGCTGTTGTTGACAAACATTGTTACAATAATTTTATTTCATCAGATGCTGGCTTTAAAATCAAGGCATTAAATAAAATTTTCGGTTTATAGTTGCTCTTGTTGTTGTTTTATCACACAAACGTGTTAATATTTCAAAATTTTTGTACAATTTTATTATCATCATCAACGCTGCCTCTAACGAATGTTATTGTTTGAACTCGTATGTGAAGTATTTGTCGTAAAATTTTTTTTTTATAAAAATTACAAAATTTTTATAGAGGACCAATGAGGTCGTCTTATGAAAACCGTTAGTGAGGGGGATAGATGGCATAGGATTACAGTAAAGTTTAAAGAAAAATTATGTATAAATATGTGCCTTTCGCTTCCCTAAATGAATAAAGAAAATGTGTTGATTATGGTATCTAACAGAGATCAGCAATGAGCATTCAAAAACATGAGTAGAATCGAATTATACTCATAATTTCTGATACTCATACGCATCCTGAAGAGAATGAAGCGTAGGAGCTAGATACGGATCAGAGATCAGCAATGATTATTCAAAAAGATTTTTAGAATTGAATCATACTCATAATTTCTGTTACTTATACGCATTCATACTTATTTTAATATCATGGAACCCCTCTACTCATATTCAAAGTTTGAAGTACTCATCATATTTATACTTAGCAACACGCATGATTTTATTGATTTCGACTCACCATAATTCAACATATACATATAAGAAGCACAGAATAAGTATTATTCACGTACGAACACTAAAATACTCACTAAATGGTTCTATGTTTTCTCTGCTTGCTGTTCTGTCTTTTTTGCTTATGTGTCCTTTTTATAAATATAAATAAGTACGCTTATAAATCAAACATACTTCAAATGGTATGAGTTTGATGTCAACATGTTGTACGTATACTCATTACAACTTGCACTTATAAATCAACGTAGTAATGAGTACGAATGAATCAGAGTACATAGTTAAATTTCAATATTGTTGACTCACTTATATTCAAAATTTCATAAATGCTGATGAGTAGCGAAATAAACGATTCATTGCTAATCTCTAGTATCTATGCGAGACGGAAGCAAGCCTTAATAGTGAGCAATAGAGCTTAAACAGCTTGTACCAAACTTAAACTCTCAGTAATCATAGAGACTAGCCATAAACATAGCAGGATATCTAACTGAATTGATTCATTAGGGCATACTTTTAATGAGCCTTGTGTTTCACTGGTTTATTGCTACTTCAATGGACTCAGCTCGAAGGAAATAAAAGTATTCGTGCGTATAAATCCCTCATGTAATGTAGTTGACGTTTGTCACCTAATGTACATCCTTTCGTTGTCCCTTGGTTAGCGTCATATGCACAATACGTTACAGAGACGGATTGTTCTTGAGCCGTGCTACCCATATATGGAAGAAGTGGAATTAGTACAACACCTTTTATGTGAGTACCCTGTAATACAAAACAGACGTCATCGATTTTTGTGTGGCAGAACGTTTAAAGATCTCGGCATGATGGCGAAAGTGCCGCTAACTGCTCAGTTTCATCAGGAGCTCGGGGTGTATCGAATGCATCACTAACAAATAATGACAAGCACAATGGGCCCTAGGGGCCACAGAGTGAGCTTGCTTGTGAACAGCAAGCTACCCGGTAATTTAACCTAACCACTATATGAACCTAACCTAACTCTTATATGAAACTGCAAAAGATGTTCGTTTATAAAAAGCTGATTTAAATCTAACGCCCATAAACACTATTTCGTCCTTCCTCCCTTTAATAACGAAATTTCCTACGACATGGAGCGTTAGTGATGCTCAAAGAAGAGAAATAATTGTTCAGAGCTAGACATAGGTAGTTCAATGGTTACGGAAACCCTAATTAGTTCGCTTCTAGGCATACTCAATCCGTGTTTACATACATGAAGCCTCCACAAAAGCCTTTCAGGCCAAGCCTCCATTACCTCGCATGAGTTCCGTAATCAGAAATTTACAATAAGAGCGCCTTACTCACACTCACTTATTCATATATACATACCTACATACATAATTGGTCATTACAACCCTTGAGTCAGGATTACGGCCTAGCTTCTCCCACCACTTATATTGTGTGTGTGTTAATTTTATACATGAGTGGTGGGACCTGCAGTTTAAAGTCGACTCCGCACGACAGATTTTTGAGAAACTTTTCATGACGATTTCATTTATTCTCAGAGTTTTCGCCAGAAATCTGCTGAGTGAAGGTCGCCGAAGAATTATTTTTCTAGGAGTGACTCGATCTTATCGCTTCCATTTTCAAATTTCGCGAAGAAATATTTTTTCGTATTTCGTTTTGATGTTGATCTGTGGCTTGAACCGTAGCCTCACGTCAAATAAGCCAACATACTACCTACTAGGCTACAGCGGCCCTGAAAACCGCTGGGAGGAAGTCAACGATGAAATTTTTTTTCGTATTTCATTTTGTTGGAAATATCTGACCTAGTTTTTGAATCGTGGCCTCAAGTCTACTATTCTACGGCGACGTCTAGGCATATTTCATCTTATTCTACATTATTGAAATCTCCGCAAAAATATCCCGGGGAAAGACTAGATTACCTCGCACTAGTCCCTTTTGGAAATTATCAGAAAATTCCCCAATTAAAATGTACACCCGTTTATAAGATTGTTAAGTACACCCTTTGACCGAATATCTAGAAATAGCAACAGAATCTGTACATGCGCAACTGATGTGCAAGATATGTCATCCAATTTATTTGGAACGTTGTCTAAGGCAATATTCCTTAGAAAAGGTGCAAGTTTTCCGCCCCAATTGCTTTCCCAAAATCAGTATATCGAATATAATTAAACGCAATTATTCCAGTGATTAAATTTTATCATTTCAAATTCTTTTACTCCTTGATTTCCATGACGAATCAAATTGAACAGAACAGAAATTCCACATACTTATTTCCTAAAATTATTTTAAGCCTTTCTGAGAAATTAATATCCAAAAAAGTATTCCTTTTCCTCTCTTCAAACAAAAATCTTTAATTGCTGCAACCTTGTAATGCCAGTGACTTTATACAGTCACTTGTCATCATCATCAGCAGCACCATCATTGCCATGCAATTAAATGTAACGTAAAGTAATGACACACGTGCCGTAGATATTAAAAACGGATCCAATTCAACGGCTCAAATTCAACAACAAAAATTTCAAGACAAAGACAAAGTCTCTGCAGATAAATTTGAGAACGAAAAAGTGTACGAGTAAATGATTAGCTTGGAAGCAATGATGCTATCTTCAGATGGATGCTTAGTTTTTGAGTATTTTAGGAAAAGTTTTCTGATAAATTTATTGTCATTGAGTTGGAAATCATCGCTTGCAGGGCTGGGGTAGCTTAAAGGATATTATTACAGAGTATTTGTTACTTGCCATGTATGTACGGAGGTAAGAAGAAAATTGGCCTTACGTTTGAAGCTTATAATTAAGACATACATAAGCAAATTAACGTTATTAATATTTTATTGTCGTTTAGTTAAAGGGTATGTGGAGATAAATTTGTAGCACAGTTCATAGATGCAGAGTTGATCTTAAAGGGACACAATAGGGTGGCTCGTATTTAGAGATTCTAGAGTTTCATAAACTTGGTATTATTTTTGTCCAAATAACTTAACACTAGCCATTTTATCTAAATCAGTTATAATATTGCGTCCATAAACGATTAAAAGGAATTACCAGCCTCTATAAACAGCTATTCTGTCACAATACTGAAGTGTTGCCCAATCACTGCAATGTACAAAAATGGAACAGTGTGCGATGGTGGTGTGAGTTAATATGCAGATGAGACCTTTTTCTTTAGTTAGAGTTTAATATATGTCCTCCATGAGTGTGATAGAGCGTCTAAATTTTTGATATCTTTCCCCGGGTCTTCCATTTCATGATAATTCCAGTAGTTATGCCAATTCAACGTTATTTGTGTCTCTTATTTTAGGCCATAAAGGCTGCTAATCTGTTCTTCACTAGAACACATAGTTGATCAGAAATCTAGGCCATAAGATTCATAAGATCTTGGGAAGGAACTCGCAAGCAATTCTATCGTCTTTAATATGAAAAAAGCTGCACAAAATGGCTCTCATCTATGTAATGGTAAGAGTTTTATATTGAATACGAATAGAAAACGAATTCTAAATGAGTCCTAGATGATCAAACTGTTGAGTGGTTTTCTCTAAGCAATCATTGTTCGTTCCTCCGTTTGTAGACACAATGCTTCCTAGTTATTTGGGCACGTGCCAATTTCAGGGAGTTCCTAATATTGTTACGTTCTTAACTTTTAGTGGTTTGAGAAACTAGGACGTTGTACAATGGGTCAATTCGACCTCCGGGTACTGTACTTGTCTTAATTGACAAGTACACGTCCTCTAACCTAACCTAACCTAACTTTTAAAAAGGTTTAAAATATGGGCTCGTAGAATAAAAATATAATAAAAATAAATTTTTTGTTTAGTTTTAATTAAAATTCTTTATTATTCGCGCAATTCTGTATACCACTATTCACAACTTGATGTAAACAACAACAAATGCTTTGTTTGTTATTCCTTTTTACACTCTTTTGCGTAAACAATAACAATTACTATACAATTATTCGACAGAACTTTGTAACGGAGATCTTCAAACCACAAATACTCTCTTCAAACGCACCACGTCTTCACACATGACTGAATGAACTCCACTAACTCAATCGCCTGCTTTGCCTTGCATTTTATATGACAGAGTAAACAATCTGATGAATGTTATTGAAGGCGAATGTTCATGACTTCGCCACATCAAAATCTCTATAAATATAGACATCGTTGTTTAAATTTTATTATTGTAATGTTGTTAGTATATTTTTGTTATATTAAGCAGTACGATAATTTGTAAACAGGTTTGCTTACTGCAGTGTTTTGTTTTTGTACCCTTTGTTTATAATTTTAATGTTAAGCGATGTAAAAGTAAAACAACAGTATCTGGATTTTTCATTTTCGTAACAATATGGAGTTTTTTTAATTATTATTGTGTTACAATTTATAAGTTCCATGTTAAGTCGGAATATTCGGATATTTGCAAAAGACAAATATCGATGGATGCCTCAACTCCAAGAGAGTGCTTTGCATGTATATTTGTCATGTGAATTTTCATCTTAACGTTACCACCTCTTACTTTTACACGATATTTTATCTTTACATCAAATAAGCCCATTGACTGACTGTTTGTCTTCAAAAAAATCCGTATTCCAGTGTTTGTCTATCAGTCTGGCAAACTTTTTTCAAATTTTTTTTTGTTAAGAAGCAAACACGAACATAATGTAGGTTGTCTTCAACAACATCATGTACATGATGATACGCTGTGTGTGTATCCATGAGAGAGTGCGATTGAAGGGGATTGGGATTTTCAATTAATTTTCAAGCTCAATTACGTTTTACCCTTTAATTTTTGTAATTACCAGTATGAATAATAGAACAAAATAAATGAGAAGAAAACTTTCCGAGTTGTGTGTACATAAATGCATGGAGGAATACCAGTAGCTTAAGACAAATTAACTGATATTATCAGCAAATAGGCCCGATTAAATTAAAACACAATAAATTGTTCCATTTCACTTCTCCATCAAATGTTTAAATGTTTTATGGATGTCATTAGAGAAGTTAATAATTCCATTTTATTTCATTTTAATATAAATTTTTTTTTCATTTCATTTTTCTAATGAAGTAATCTTTAATGAACTTGATTGTAATTGTTTATCTTGTTGCAACAATGAATGACACTTTTTCCAACTGTTCTTTGATGTTTTACTTAAAATATTTAAACAAAGTTTTCTTAATTGTCAAAAAGATAACACCCTGTATTTAGAAAGCAAAGAATAGTTTTTAGTTTCCTTTTTTCTGTATATGCCAAAGGAGTTAAATTACAACGAGAGAAAGTTTAAGCGAAAGTGTAGGAGTTTTTAGTAGCGTAGTAGTAGTAGTAAGATATGACAGTAATTACGTTTACATATACAATATTTACAATAAAGAAAATAAGGGCATGACAAAAGCACCATAACACTGTTTCCAAATGTATGTTTATTTGTTTGTGGGTTTGTTTGTTTGTTTGAAGTCTATAGATGGCTAAACAGCTGGACCGATTTTCTGGAAGGAACTGTAGACTACTTTTTATTTTAAAATTTCAAGTAGGCGAGGTGCCACGCCCACATACCCAATAAGAATTTAATGTAGCATATCTCATAAACTGCAACAGCTAGAGTCCTTAAATTATGTAGGGACGACTTTGACGTATATATGAACAAAATGGGCGGATTGGCTATAGTGGGCGTGTCACCTATCATAGTCCATATATAAAAATGAATGTTTGTTTGTATGTACCTTATAGAATCGTAAAGTACATTTGATTATGTTATGATCTTCAGAAATGTTGTTGCGCATGAGCCGGGGAAGGTTTCTAAGTTGGTATGACTAATTTCCGGCAGGTGGCGCCACTGAAAATTACTCAAAATTAATTAAATCGTAAACTGTGCATTCTTTAACAACGTTGTTGCACAGGAGTCGACGGAGGTTGGTGCAATTAATTTCCGATGGATGGCGTCACTGAAAATTATTCAAATTGAATGACAAGCAATTGGTCGACCTACACCTCAAGCACGGAAGAAAATAGCATTACGAGCCTCAGAATCAGATGAGCATTGAGACTGGAAAAGCTTCGAGTATATGCCGCTGAGACCCATTCGCTTGAACAACGAGAAGTGAGATTAGAAACTGATCGAATGCGTACCACTCAGGCCCGTTCATCTGAATCATCAGGAGAACGGGAACCAAAATCAATAAAATGATTCAAAATTAATTGGGCATTTGTGTATTTATTTTAGTTGGTGGCACAGCAACATGCGCAGGGTACAGCTAGTATTATATAGAGAAAAATCTACATACTGGTATTTTGTTTTACATCACAAAAGCTACAAAAACAAAGCAATGAACTTGTTTACAAATTATCGCACTGCTTAATATAACAACAAACACAAGCGTAAAAAATGGTAAACAAGTAAACAAAAATATACCAACAAACACCAGCATAAAAAGTTGTAAACAAGTAAACAAAAATACAATAACAAACACTACAAGAATAAATGTAAACAAAATACACAAACAACAATAATGAAACAACAATGTTTACATTTATAAACATCACGAGAAGGCGAAGCCACGAACTTTCGCCTTCAAGAACATTCATCAGACTGTTTACTCTGCCATATAAAAGGCAAAGCAAAGCAGGCGAGTGCGTTAGTAAAAGTTCAGTCAGCCTTGTGTGAAGACGCGGTGTGTTTGAAGAGAGTAATTGTGGTTTTAATGTCTCCGAACAATTGTTTAGTAATTGTTATTGTTTATGCAAAGGGCATAAACAGAGGAATAACAAAATAAAGCAATTGTTGTTGTTTACATCAAGTTGTAAACAGTGACACACAGAATTGTGCGAATAATAAAGAATTTTAATTAAAACTAAACACAAATTTATTTTTATTGTATTTGCAATCTAGGAGCTCATATTTTAAACGTTTTTAAAAGGTAGAAGCGTAACAATATTCTCAGTGAGTAGGGATTTAATCGTCCTGAGTATAACTATGACTCGAAGACAGTGCAATTGTCAAACAGTTTGTATGGGTTCCTGTTTTTCAAATTCTCGATAAACGTTTTTAGATTCCAGTTATTATTGTCGGTTAGTATTGTAGGTTCTTAACCTGTTACAATGGAAATGGTGTCCTCTTTTAACTGTCATATATGTATGTATGTACACTCATAAAACTTTTATTAAAACGTAAATCTTTAAGGACACGTTTACTTCTACTTTGCTAACTGAAATCTTTATCTCTATTGCCGTTGGCTATCAGTTTTAAAATGTTTTAGACAAAACGGAAAAACGTACAATCATTGTATTCGTCTGTCTGTCTATAAGAAACTCTTCTCTTTTTTTTTGAAAATTTAATTTTTAGCTTGTTTTTTACTTTATCTAAACGAGAGAGAGAGAGAAAAAGCAACACCAACAACCTAAACAACTTTATCTGGTCTGTACATTTAAGTTTCAAATTTTTTTTTTTGTAATTTTCCTAGACTTAATTACTTAATTTTTAAAAAAGAGAAGAGGAAACCGAAAATGTTTAAAAACATTTCGTATTTAAAAAAATTTACATTTAAAATAACTTCCACAGTAATTTGCTGAAATTAAATAAGAATTTAAAATTCTTATACGAATAATTTGCCTGGCATTCTGTAATTAAATTATTACAACACATTGAAATTCAGAAATATTTCTTAAATGCATTCTACATCTACAGAAACGAAATGAAATTCCCACACAATCAACTTTTAATTCATTTTCATAATGTTGCTCTCCATTCATAACAAAAAATAGACGAAGAAAAAAACCAAGAAAAGAACGCAGTATGTATGTATGTATGTATGTATGATTTCTCTTTATAATTATTTTGTTTGTACTCCGTCTATACAAAAGTTCTCAAAATTCAACCGCAAATTATGGACAGTAAAAAAGCAGAGTAAAAAAGAATGACAATCTCAATTAAGGCCACATGCAGATTCAAAATTATTTAATGACATACGAACACAGAAAAAAAATTAAAAAATTTTTAAATAAAACTGAGACTTTCAATTTCATTTCATAATTATGCTGAAGCAGAAAAACTTTTTTGTTCTTTTTTCTAATTTAATAATTATGTGTGTGTGTTATTTTAATTTTAAATGTATTTAACATACTCTAACTTAATAAACTAAAACATACGAGTATGTTATAATAAATATTCTAATAATTTTAATTGTCAATGACCTACTTTGGAAATTAGAATATTTAGAATCGTTCAGATAAAATAAAAGACCCAATTGGAAAATTTCAAAGACTCTAAACACATTACATATGTGCAAAAAGAATCAAAGAAAATCCTTTTTATATAGTCCAACAAGGAAAACTTTTAAATGTAAATGTAGCTAATGGTTTCGAACAGAAAAACTGTAATAACGTTATCTTCCCCACTGAGAATCTAAAGACTATTTTATAAACCACTAGCTGTACCCTGCGCGTGTTGCTGCGTCACCCACTAAAATAAATTTGAAGGGAAGACATTACACATATGTCCAATTAATTTTGAATAATTTTATGGATTTTATATCCCGTTGTCCTGATGATTCAGATGAACGGGCCTGAGTAGTACGCATTCAATCAGTTTCTAATTTCACTTCTCGTTGTTCAAGTGGTTAAAGCGAACGGGTCTCAGCGGCGTATACTCGAAGATTTTCCAGTCTCAACGCTCGTCTGATTCAGATGCTCGTAATGCTCTTTTCTTCCGTGCTTGACGTGTAGGTCGACCAATTGCTTGTCATTCATTTTGAATAATTTTCAGTGACGCCATCCATCGGAAATTAATCGCACCAATCTCCGTCGGCTCATGCGCAACAACTTTGTTAAAGAATGAACAGTTTACGATTTAATTCATTTGAAGTAATTTTCAGTGGCACCAGCTGTCGGAAATTGGTCATACCAACTTATAAACCTTCGTCGGCGATTTAATTCATTTTAAGTAATTTTCAGTGGCGCCACCTATCGAATATTGGTCATACCAACTTAGAGACCTTCGCCGGCTCATGCACAACAACTTTGCTAAAGATCATAACATGATCAAATGCACAGTTTAAGATTTAATTGATTTTAAGTAATTTTCAGTGGCGCCACCTGCCGGAAATTAGCCATACCAACTTAGAAACCTTCGTCGACTCATGCGCAACAACTTTGCCAAAGATCATAACATGATCAAATGCATAGCTTACAATTCTTTAAGGTACATACAAACAGACATTCATTTTTATATGTATGGACTATGGGAGGTGACACGCCCACTATAACCAATCCGTCCATTTTGTTCATATATACGTCAAAGTCGTCCATACAAAATTTGAGGACTCTAGCTGAGATATGAGATATGCGACATTAAAGACTTATTGGGTATGTGGGCGTGGAACCTCGCCTACTTAAAATTTTAAAATAAAAAGTAGCCTATAGTTCCTTCCAGACATACAGGAAGTTACTAAAATTGCAAGAAAATCGGTCCAGCCATTTAGCCGACCATAGACTTCAAACAACCAAACACAAATTCATTTGTATATATAAGATTCTGTAAGCATTCTTATCTTTTTGCCTAAGTCTTCCCTTAACACATAAATTTCCTATGGGGTCTAGCAACTCATTTAAAAATCTTGCTTTAAATTAAAAGGCCGTATAAAACATTGTCTCCAGAGATAGATTTTCATGCAATCGAGTAATTTGATAAAATTACGAGAGCATACAAGAGACTCACTGACTGATTAATGAGTGCATAAATGTTAAAAACAAATGCCGCATTAATAAAATCAAATTATATGTACATGTGTGTTGATAATTTAATAAAGAAATGCTTAATGAATGCTGTAAATTAAAATAGAAATTATTTAAAGCATCGATGAAAATAGAAAGCAAAAGTGAAAGAAAAAAAATTAAATTTATCTTATCTAAGTTATGAAATATATGTGTTTAGAACGTATCATTTTACTTGAGATTATATTTTTGATTTATTACCTGAAAATTTTTTCATTTTTGTGTATCTTTAAAAAATTTTCTTATTTTCTTATGATTTTAGTTTGCTTGTTGCCTCTTCCTTATGATATCGGAGATAATTAAATAAAAATATTTTCTTAAAAAATAATTTTTTTTCTCTGCTCTTTTCCTATAAAATCTATGCAGCTTCGGGTAGGGCAAAAAAGAAATCTTATCAAATCCCAAGACTCCTTAAAAATTGTTTTCCCCCCTTTTTATATTTTTTCTGACAGTAGTTGTTCGTCTAGGAGGTAAACAATAGCGCATTACTCATACTAATGTGATACAAGACTAAAAAAAGAAGAAACTGAACGATAACCATACACAGATATAACCCAGTAAGCATTTTAGTTGTGTTTTAAGGTGTCAGTCAAATCGATGCTAAGGGCCAGGGAAGAGGGTAGATAGGGCATGACGGTTCAACTTGGTATGGTAGATCATGGGATTCCCTTCGATTATATTTCTTCGACCATTCACTGTCTTTATAGCACTGATGACTCGACGAAAACTATAAGCGTTGTTGGTATTTAATGGAAATTTTTATTGTTACGAAAATGGAAAAATCTTGATACTGGTGTTTGCTTTTACATCGTTTAACAAAAAATACAACAACAAACTAAGACAATTAACTTGTTTACAAATTATGGCACGGCGTAATATAACAACAAAAGTCATCAGCATAAAAAAAATGTTAAATAAGTAAACAAAAAAATACCAACAAACATCAGCATAACAAATGGTAAACAAGTAAACAAAAATGCAACAACAAACACGACAAGAATAAATGTAAACAAAATACATAAACAACAATAATGAACATAAACAACGATGTTTACATTTATAGAGATCTCGAGAAGGCGAAGCTACGAACATTTGCATCAAGAATATTCATCAGACTGTTTTCGTTGCCATATAAAACGCAAGGCAAAGCAGGCGAGTGAGTTGGTGAAGTTCAGTCAGTTTTGTGTGAAGACGCGATGAAGAAGATCTCCGTTACAAGTTCAGTCAAACAATTGTATAGTAATTGTTATTGTTTATGCAAAGAGTGTAAACAGAGGAATAACAAAAGAAAGCAATTGTTGTTGTTTACATCAAGTTGCGAACAGTGACACACAGAATTGTGCGAATAATAAAGAATTTTAATTAAAACTAAACACAGATTTATTTTTATTTTATTTGCAATCTACGAGCTCATATTTTAAACGTTTTTAAAAGCTAAAAACGTAACAATATGTTCGACTAGGTATCATAGATCTTGGGATGCCTTTATGTTATATTTCTCTGATCATTCACTACAAGCAAAAAAAAATTTAGTTGAGGTATAGTGAAGGTTTATACCCTGTTTCTATTCTTTAAGCTTTCGGTTTATTGGGTTATCATTTGTTGTCTTGTCTTGTGCAAGCTGGTACATTAAAAAAGTATGAAGAAAAACGTACGTACGTTGAATTTCTTTGTTTGTTTCCGTGTCTTGTTCATTAAAAATTAATATTTCAATCAAAGTTGAAAAAGAAGACAAGAAAAACAAGCAACAAAATACAATAATGAATAAAATAAAATGTAATAAAAATAAAAGTAAACGAAAAAAAAAAGAAATAAAAAATAAAACATAACACAGAGTACAGCGAACAGAGTACAGCGTACGGAGTAAAAAGAAAAGCTCAGCTGTTCTTAGAAGAATTTTAACACACTCCCTAATGCTGTAGCAGAAAAAAAAACGGAGAAAACTGAAGCAATTTTTATACTTAAAAAGAGTCCTACAAAGAGAAATAAAAAACAGGAAAAAAAACAAAATAATGCTCAAGTATTTTCCTTTGGCCTGATTTATAAAAAAAAGAACGAAAGAAAGAAAGAAGAACCTGATGCTGTTTGTTAAGCTGGCCTGTAATAAGCTTCGCTATGATTTCTTCAAGTATTTGGCAACAAAAGCAAATACAAAAAACGGCATTGAAAGTCTTTTTTGATTTTTTCCTTTTTCATTTTCCGTTAAAATAAATACGGAAATAAAAGGAAAAAAATTTTTACTTTCTGCCTTGATTTGTCCTTTGGGTGTTCCAAAAGCCAGTTGAGAGAACAAATATTTCATTAATTACAAGCCGCCTTTACTTTTTCTTATCTTTTCCTTTGAGTTACATTTTTTGTTTCTTCTTTTTTTAATTTCAGTTCCTTAGAGACTTTCATTTTCCAAGGAATTTCTCATATTTTTTTTTATTTTTTTCTTCTTTTTTTAAATACTTTGTTTTCCTTTTTATTTTTCAATTTTCACGTATCGATTTTAATTTGTGTTGTTGTTGTTTTTTTTCTTATATTAAGTGTTGGAAATTACAATTTATTGACAGTGTTGTTGTTGTAAATTTGTTGATTTATCCTTTTTTAATGTGCTAATAATCCTGCTTTACTTATCACTTGTTTTAACCCATGTTTTACATTCGATTTTAACTTGTTTTACTCTCTACAGCTCTAAACCTAAAGCCAGAGCCAATATGCCTGTGCTGGTGTATGTATATGATTGTTTGTTTTTTATAAAGAGTCTCTCTCTCTCTGTCAGACGCTACAATTCCAAGGTAATATAAGTTTAACAATGGGTTTGGTAAACTAATAATTTCAGGTTTCATATATCCCGTCTATCTCAGGCTGATATGTCACAGAGGTCAGCAATGAATCGTTTTTTCGCTACTCATAAGCACTCGTGAAATTTTGAATAGAAGTGAGTCAACAGTATTGAAATTTAACTATGTACTCTGCTGCATTCGTACTCACTACAACGTTGATTTATAAGTACAGCTTGCAATGAGTATGCGTACAACATTGACATCAAACTCATACCGTTTGAAATATGTTTGATTTATAAGCCTACTCATTTAGATTCATAACTTTAGAAAAATACTTACAATACTTATAAATGATTCCAGGGACTCGAATCATTCATCAAAATTTACAGGCTTAGTTGTGTTGAAATTACAACAAAAGAAAAAAGACACATAAGCAAAACAGCAAAAAAGACAGAGCACCAAGCAGAGCGGAGCACAACACACAACCATTTAGTGAGTATTTTAGTGTTGGTACGCGATTCGTACTTATTTTGTGATTCTTGTAAATGTTGAGTTATGAAGAGTCGCAATCAAGAATATCATACGTGTTGTTAAGTATGAATATGATGAGTACTTCAAACTTTGATATTTCATGATATTAAAATAAGTATGAATGCGTATGAAGTATCGGAAATTATGACTATGATTCGATTCCACTCATCTATTTGAATACTCATTGCTGATCTCTGGTATGTATGTATGGTAGATAGGTTTGGTTTTAGCCGCTTTATAATCAAAACTTCCCCTCTTTCGTCAAGACTATCCGATTATCGGTGCAAAACCCTCTTATTGGAATATGGTTTGCGTCAGATCACAGTATACTATGCTTATTAAAATAAGTATGAACATGTATGTATGATTCGATTCTACCCATCTTATTGAATACTCATTGCCGATTTCTGATATGTAATCAGAATACAGCATCTGGTATTAGAAGAACATATAGCAAACTTTCAACGAAGTTTTGCAGATTTTTAAGCGAATCACTGCCACTACGTATAGCTTAGAGTTGCCTTAAGCTGTTCAAAGCTTACGTTTTTGGTGATTAAACCCTTCAAACAATCTGTTGACAGACAGTATGGCTGCCTTCCAAAATGTATCAATACAAGGTATGCAATATATGTATGCAGTCCTACTACTGTGTCTAAATAAACTATGTAGATATGCATAGTAACCAAACAATGCATCAACTACAAAACCGATGTCTGATTACGTTTTGACTGCGTTAAAAATACACATTGACGACGTTTTGAAATAGTATACAGTGTAAACATTTTGTACAGCGGCTTTATGAAACACGATACTTTGTTCAAAGACAAAGCAACTAACATTTTGGAAGGCAGCTTATGTCTGTATAGCAATGTTGCCGAATAATTTTTCATCGCTGTACTGCCTTTAAAGGAAGGATTTGTTGCTACTTACATACATATGTTTGATTATTTTTTTCTTCGGAATTCAAAAATGGAAGCGATAAGATCAAGTCACCCTTACAGCAGTATCCCAAAGCTAATTCACAGGCTAACCTAAACTAAATTTACCTTTGTTTAGCTTAGTAGTGGGTAGTTTGCTGGTTTATTAGACGTGAGACATCCATTCAAACCCCTAGTCAGACATCAAAACGAAATACAAAAAAATATTTCTTCGGCGACTTTCTCCAGAGATTTCTGGCAAAAAAATACTCCGGGAGTAAATAAAATTGCCATGAAAAGTTTTTCAAAAATCTAGCGTTCGAAGTCGACTTTAAACTCTAGGTCCCGCCACTCATGTATAAAATTAACACACACAACATAAGTGGTGTGAGAAGCTTGGTTGTAATCCTGACTGAAGGGTTGTAACGACCAATTATGTATTTATGTATGTATGTAGGTATGTACTTAGCTTAGTCTTAAGCTCACTGTTTCGAAGTCGCTAGGGTCTAGAGACTGAAAACCGGAAGTGTATGCCTACTTCAAAGCACGACTGTGATGAATGATGAGATTTTATAAGGTCTTTGGGATGACTTGGACTCTGTATTTAAGAGTACAACAAATCATTGTAATGACTCTTGTTATGATTCTTTTTAGTCCCGTGCTCCGCAAAGGACTGCCACAAAGTCATCAATTTTTGTTGGGTTTCATTTCTGTTCTCTTGCCTTGTTGTAGTTTTATTAACAATAGGGAATCTGGAATGATATGGTTGCCATCGAACTCGAACAAGAATCAAAAGTGTGTGAGACATTTTGATCGTCTAGTTATCTTAACCTTTTAAAGATTCCTTAATTGACGTTCGCTTTGTAGGGCATCTCATAACCTGAAACAACCTTTTGTTTTTAAAAATCTGTTTAACATACTTCTTACTGTAATACTGTCACGTTTTATTTTATTCACAATATTACGACGTTTTCCTTTATTGTTGCTGTTTTTCTGTTTCTTTGGGCTCCATCTGTAGCACGAAAATAAAACAGTTTTTCAAGCTTTACGCGCGGCGCATCCTGTGTAAATATTTGTCAATTTGTTGGCACACGTTCTTTGAGAGCAGACGGTGAAAAAAATAACAGGAACTTATACACACAAACACACAGACATTATGCTGTGCTCATGTAAATTATCATCATAGACGTTATAAAATGATATTACAGGGAATACCGGAAAAGAAAATCACTACACACAGAGAGCATCCATGCTAACCACAGGTTAGTTTGGCTGTAGCAAACTAAACAATCATGCAGCTCCTCTCCAACTCTAATAAGATTTTAAAGTGTTTTCAATATGTTTAAATTGTTTGCTTATTTTATGGCAAAGTTTTTGATTTTATTTTAATTCGCTAACGATATTCGTTTGCATATACTCTACCATCCAATAACCATTATAGCCAGCTAGTGATAGCAAAAGGTGATGGCGGTTGTCTGGGCTTTAGTTTATTTTAAAATTTTTTAATTATTAGCACGTGACTGTGGGCATACATCTGTGTGTGTTTGTTTGTTTGTTGATTGAGTGATTATGTTGTTCAAATTAAAAATAAATATTTATTATAAATCTTATACGTTTTTAATTAAAATCATGTTAAGTCGTTGATAATGAATTGTTTGATTATAAAAACAAGAACAAAAAAAAAACAAATTCCATGAATTAATTTCCAATTCCCGGACATATTAGCAAAGAACGGAATAGAAATTAAGAGGCACAAGGATAACAAATAAACAATATTAATTTACATATACGCACACATACATAATTGGTTATTACAACCCTTTAGTCAGGATTACAACCAGATATCAGCAATGAGTATTCAAAAAGATGAGTAGAATCGAATCATACTCATAATTTCTGATACTTATACTTATTCATACTTATTTTAATATCATTTAAAACTCATATTCAAAGTTTGAAGTACACATCATATTCATAATTAACAACGCGTATGATATTGTTGATTTCGACTCTCCATAACTCAACATATACACGAACCACAAAATATATGAAATACTCACTAGAAGGTTGTCTGATTACTCTGCTTGCTTCTCTGCCGTTTCCGCTTATGTGTCTTTTTACTTATTTTGTAAATGCAACAACAACTAAGACCTTAAATTTTGATGAATGATCACTCTAATCATTTATAAGTATTATAAGTAACATAACTTTAGAATCTGAATGAGTAGGCTTATAAATTAAACATATTTCGAATGCTATGAGTTTGAATGGATCAGTTTGATTTCCGGGATCGTCAGTGAATGTCGCCGCTGCATCAATCTTCTTTCTGGGCGCTTCAGTGTTACACTTATCTGGGTCCCCGGACACTGTGACATTCCGGAAAACTGCAGAGCCGACGAGCTAGCCAGAGCTGGCGCACTACTCCCGGAATCCTCTTAAATCTACTTAGGAATGCCACTTACCTCGTTCAAACTGGCCATTGCGCGGAAATTCTTCCGAGACACCAACCTATCCTGGATCAATGAGGAGTCCTGCTCCACCGCTAGGCTCACTTGGCCCTCAATGGATAGAAGGCGCACCAACCAGTTACTTGGACTTGATCGTAACATCATCTCCATCACAGTGGCAATGCTTACAGGTCACTATGTTATGGGTAGACACGCGGAAAGAAAGCGGCTCCCATTTAACGACTTCTGCCTTAGGTGCAGATCCGCTGAGGAAGAGTAGACTGTTATCCACTTTCGTTGTCAATTCCCATCTCTTGCGAGGTTCAGATATAGGTTATTTGGCTCTCTAACCCTTGTCAACTTGACGGAGCTATCGTCCATTGATGTCAAGGATATAGCATCGTTTATCGAGCTTTCTGCCTGGTTCTGCAGCGTGGGGCAGTCGTGCTTTGAAATGTGCAGCCCTTGCGCTGACCATGTTCTTTTTCTTCCCTGGTTTATAGGTCAGTACAGAGACTGCTGTCACCTGTGGCGTCACAACGGGCTGCTACTTGCTCAAGTGAGCTTGTGGTATGAAAGCTACCGACTAACATAAGCTAACCAAACCTAACCTATGAGTTTCATGTCAACGTTGTAGTCATACTCATTGCAACCTGTACTTATAAATCAACGTTGTAGTGAGTTCGAATGAATCAGAGTACATAGTTAAATTTCAATATTGTTGACTCACTTGTATTCAAAATTTCATGAGTGCTTATGAGTAGCGAAAAAACAATTCATTGCTGATCTTTGATACGTACACAATTGGTTATTATAACGCTTCAGTCAGGATTACGACCTAATTTCTCACACAACTTATGTTGTGTGCATTAATTTTTATAAATGAGTGGCGGGACCTACAGTTTAAAGTCGACTCTGAATGACAGATTTTTGAGGAACTTTTCATGGCAATTTTATTTTTTACCCTCAGAGTTTTTGCCAGAAATCTGTTGAGAGGAAGTTGCCGAAGAAATATTGTCTCATATTTCGTTTAGTTGGAGTTTGAACCGTGGTCTCACTTCTATTAAGTCAACGCACTACCTACTAGACTACGGCGACTGCTTTGTTAATTTCATGGCGGAAATATTGAATTGAGTGAACAATTGGGCGGTTAATCAAAAATGTGCATACATTTTAAAACTAAACTTCACTTTAAGGGCAACAATTCTTTGCAGAAATTAAACTCTAATCATGACAGGCCGTCGTTGGCCTTTGGTTGGCATTTAAACTTCAGATTTCTTCCACACAAATAGTTCGAAAACTGTCTTACTGAAACAAAGTCTATCTTTTCTATCCTTTTTTCAATTTACAGCACGACTTTTTTATTTCGTTCCTATTTTTTTCTTGTCAGTTACCCACTGACATTGTTTTATTTTTTAATTTCCTTTCAATAAATCCCTTAAGTTTCAATAAAAGCAAATTCAATTCCTTTCAACTAAAGTTTAAAAAAATATTTAAAACATTTCGTTGCATAACAAATTTAAATCCTTAGTTTTCAATACAAACTAAAGAAGCAAACCAAAAAAACCAAGAAATTACACTCAATGCTCCAGTTTATTATTGTGGGAAACCAAAGCCATGCCAACCTAAATAACTCCACAACAAGACACGGGAAAAATAAAAAAGAATTCAATAAATTATGAAATTTTAATAATTTGTCTTCAAAGCATTAAATTTTTAATAATTTTCCCTTTTCTTTTTAAATTTGAAAGTTTTTCAAAAAAGTTTTTTCTTTAAATAAAAAAATTTCTCCCAGTGTATGCATTTGTGTATATTATTGCTGCTAAGTAGGTAAAAGTAATCTCATTATAATAATGGGAACAATTGATTTCTATTTATTTGCTTGCAAATAAGTCCTTTAGTCCTTGTAAACTGTCGTCATTTCCATGCATACCCATAGCCTGTACAGCCAGCCCATCTAATAGAGCTCAGTGGCATTGCTTTTAGCACAATCCGCAAATACTATTCGGTTAGAAAATGCTATAATTTTCTTCCACTTTTTTCTTCTCCCTTGACTTTTATGTTGTTTTCTATGCTGATTCTCTTTCTTTTTCTGTGTGCTATTTTTATTTTTTTCTTTATCCTGCTGCCGTTTTGTTGTCGATGATGATTACGTTGACAATAATGATGAAATTATAATCAGGGGAGTTAGTCTAGTAATTTTATACACCAGGTAACATTTTCCTTAAGCCAAAGCGGTTGTTTCTTTTCAGTTTTTTTTCCTTTTTAGTTTTCCTTGTTTCCTTTTTATTGAATTGTTGTCTTTATTTGTTCGTTTACGATTTAATAATGCCAGCCAGCAGAGGAATATTCAATTGGTTTCGAGTTTTCCCTGCCTCTGTTGCTTTTTATTTCTTGCTCCTATTCGTGCCCGTGTCTTGCTGAAATGTAGGTCCTTGTCGTTGTTACAGAATTAAATCGCAGAAAATTTTAATACTTTTTTGTAAGGCAAATAATCTTTTATGTAAATGGCATGATAATCTGTAGTTAGTGGATGGATGGGCCTTAGCTTAGTAGTATTGAGTGTAACAACGTTTATTGAAAAGAAAGTGTTTCTTAGTCTCTGTTTTAATATTGATAATATGCATTGCCCCTGAAGGATATTGGCAAAGACTTTACAGGAATTCTTAAAGATTTTGAGGGATTTAAATGTAGCTTAAAAGTGAACTTTAAATTTTGCCCAGGATTGGTTGTCGAATAATATCAAATCGATTAATAGGTTGAGGAATTTGAAACCAAAAAGAACAGGCATCATTGACCCGAAAACATATAAAAACAAAGCATCCTATAGTGCAGGAATAATCACATTTAACACGTTCGCGTACCACTGGTGGCCCGCACTAGACTGCCTCATCAGGCGGTGCGTACTACCCGTGGCCCGCACTAGATTGTCTCTATTGGTCGGCGTGTACCCACGGTGGTACGCAATTGATCATGCTATTAGACGTTACGTAATACCAAATATTTAGATCTTTAACACTTCAACTGCCGGAAAAAATACCTCAGATTCACGTTCTCTTAAAAGTATTTATTTTTAATAAAAATTACAATTAATAACGCCTTATAAATATAACAGCCGCCAATAAGCGAAAAGCATAAATTAAAGCGCCGGCGTGAAAGTGAATTTCAAATCATCTTATTCGTCTCTATCCGAACAAAATGAGGGAAACATAACGAGGGAAACGAAAATCGTATCAGCTGCATAAACTGAACAGTTATTACAATTATAAAGACGACTAAAAAGTTGATAACTAGGAAAAAAACTCGAGGGCCACAGAACACACTACTGATGTGTTAACCACACTACGACTATGGTTCATAATTTAGGCAAAACCATTAAGTCCACTTACATTCGAATTACAAAATGAACAAGTTGTCTACAGAATACTCGGCTGTTGCACTAGTCATGCAAAAAGTTTTCGTACGACTGTGGAGAAAACAGTTGAATTCCCCATTATAGTCCCCATTATAATGGAAACTATAGTTTGGTTTTGCAAAGTCACTCGAACTTCCATTTGAAGTAATATCATTGTATTAAAACTAAATAGGCCATGTATTACCTTAATTTTTGTTAAATCAAACCCTTTGACTATAAGAGGGCTATATTATATGACATCTGCTGTCAATGGAAAGGACTGGGTTATTTAAAAAGGCGATCACATGAAGAACGAAAGATGGTGTGGTAGATCTTGACTTTTAATACAGGTTTAATACCTAGAAGACACTTCTTACAAAGAACAGAAAAAATTCCAACTTCCAACGAAATTAACAACAGAAAATAAAGCTTTATTAGCAATGCTTCCAGTAGACATCAGAACAGCATATCCAAAGTGGTATTTGGTTGGAACTGATGAAGTAAAAGCAGTAGAATCCCTGTATATATACGTTGTATCTTTTACTGAACTATCTTCATAACATAACTGGTGATTACAACCCTTCTGTCAGGATTATGGACCCAGTTTCTCGCACCACTTATGTTGTGTGCGTTAATTTTATACATTACTGGCGGGACCTACAGTTTAAAGTCGACTCCAAACAACAGATTTTTTGGGAAAATTTTCATGGCAGAGTTTTTGCCAGAAATCTGTTGAGAGGAAGTCCCCGAAGAAATATTTTTTTTCATATTTTCTTTTTAATATCTGACCTAAGCTTTGCACATCGGCTTTAATCTAATAAGCCAACACACTACCTACTAGGTGACCTACAAAATTAGATATCGTTTTGCTTACACTTCATTCATTCATTTTCGGTCTGACAACTTCTAGAATCTTATTATTGATTTGTTATTGCAATTTGATGTTCCTTTATCACTGTTTTCGTTGTGCTCGGTTTTTCATGGATTTTATTCATGTTTGCAGAGTTAGCGTTGAGTGTTTATCTTAATTAAAAGGCTGTAATGTCTAATAATGCGTATGTAATGTGTAGAGCATCAAAGGTACACGAATATATTGTAAAGTATATTGTTACGTTTTTACCTTTTAAAAATGTTTCATATATGAGCTCGTAGATTGCAAATAAAATAAAAATAAATTTGTGTTTAGTTTTAATTAAAATTCTTTATTATTTGCACAATTCTGTGTGCCACTGTTCACAGCTTGATGTAAACAACAACAATTGCTTTGTTTGTTATTCCTCTTTGCACTCTTTTGCGTAAACAATAACAATTGTTCGACAGATCTTTGTAATGGAGACCTTCAAACCACGATTACTGTCTTCAAACACAATGCGCGTTCACACAAGACTGACTGAACTTTTACTAACTCAGTTGCCTGCTTTGCCTTGCCTTTTATATGGCAGCGTAATTAGTCTGATTAATGTTCTTTAAGGCGAATGTTTATGACTTCGCCTTCTCGAAATCTCTATAAATGTAAACACCGTTGTTTCATTATTGTTGTTTGTGTATTTTGTTTACATTTATTCTTGTAGTGTTTGTTGTTGCATTTTTGTTTATTTGTTAATGATGTAAACAAGTTTATTGTTTTTGTTTATAATTTTAATGTTAAACGACATAAAAGCCAAACACTAGTATCTAGATTTTTCCATTTTCGTAAGAATATGATAAATTACCGTTTAAGGATATGAAAGGCACTGTATTTTTGTATCTAATATGTAATATAATAGGTTTTGTTAGTTAAAAATTGTTTCCAGAAATTTTTTTAAGAACT
This sequence comes from Sarcophaga carnaria, assembly GCA_958299815.1. NCBI lineage: Eukaryota > Metazoa > Arthropoda > Insecta > Diptera > Sarcophagidae > Sarcophaga > Sarcophaga carnaria. Next base: position 121,514,495 of record OY283153.1, on the reverse strand, counting down.
ACAGAAAAGAAGAAGGAATTTTTTTTTGCTGCATGTTAATTAAAGAATGGACTTTACGCTGTCAAATTACAAACTAAAATTCAAAATGCTTACCAATAATTTCATATAAAAGCTAATAATAGTTATCAAATAATTTCATTTACCAAAAATAGACCTTGAAATGACAAAAAACGAGATTTTCCATTTCTTCGACCATTCATGCCATTAATTAGAACATTTTCAATTTTATACATCCCATGTAATTATGGCTGTGCCACCAGCATTACCATCGCATATCAACGCCAATAAAATATTCTCAATGACAACTATTTTTTAACACAATCAGTGATTTCTTGCTTTTCACTTTTGCTTTTTGATTTTTTCTTCTTCTCCTCTTTCTATCTTTCTGCTGCAAATAAGGTAGTGGTAGTGTTAGTGATAGTGTAGTATATATAGCAACCAGCGCTTTTAACTTAATTTCTAACATTTTACTTTTGGCCATATTAACAATTCATGTCCTTTCCAACTGGCTGTCTCTCTCTGTCTGTCTGTCTGTCTATCTGACTGCTTGCCAGCTGTAACAATTTCTATAGTTTTGAAACATTTTTTTTTGGGGAAGAAAAAATATAAACTGTCACTGCTACTTTATAATGTGCTTTACATATACATTTTTCATTAAGTTTTTGGTTTTATTTCATGATTTTTTCCTGCATTTTTTTCTTCTTTTTTTCCATTAGTTTCTCTAGAAAAAATTTTGCATAGAGAAGATGAAAAGAAAAAAAGAAAATACATGATAGATAATGGGCAAAATGTATAATAATTTATATATAGATTCCCTTTTTCCACTAACAACGCTATTATATACGTTATATACTTGCATATACATATATATATGGTATATAGCAAATACCAGTCTCCTATATACAATACAGGCATACATAACACGAGTATATATAGTGTAATACCATGGCTATAAAGTAACTATAAATGGTTAAAGGAACAAGGACATCGTTATGCAAATATGCCTGACAACAATAACTGTAATATGGCATAAAATTCAACGATAGTTGTTGGTTGATTGTACTCGTGTAAGGCCCATATAGCACAATGCAATAGAAGTTTTTGCTTACACTTACATATACTGTTGCAGTTAGTTTGCCTATACAGTTATACCTACCACAAGTACTGCAAATACATTTACATTTGCCTAGTTACATACATACATACCATTTTACCACTACATTTACAATCTCACAATGACCCAGAATTTCAGTATCCTAGCAAATCGTTCTACAAAAATAAAAAAAATATTAAAAAATATATCGTGTACATATCTGTATATATCTGTGCATATCGTTCATTCGTTATAAATAAATAAAAAGCCAAGAGAAATATACAAATGCATGCAGAAAAATCCGAGAAAAAAAAGAACAAGAAATTTCTGCATAAAAATCAGCATGAAAAGGGAAACAATTTTTACATAAAATCAATAATTTTAAATGCTTGGATGCCATTGCAATGCAATGAAGAGCAGAAATTAAATGCCAAACAATTTATGTTGCAATCTGTTAAAGTTGTGTGCAAAATATTTAAAAAAAAATTCCAGTTTTAATATGTATTAAAATATCCGTTTGGTTATATTTAAAAAGATTATCACCATAAATATTCAAGATTTAATGGTAATGCCGATAGGATGTGAGCCATCACATCAAAATGATATAAAATACATAACGTATCACATAGGTTTTATGGCTGGCATATCAATTACCAGGAAATGATTATAACCTGGTACTTACCACGTTTCCCTCAAAACGTTACAAGTAGGCCAAACAATTAAAAAATAAGAATTGCATTCAAATATTTCAATTCAAAACAATTCTATTACCAAAAAAGGCCCCTAATAACATTTGAAGTCGCCGTAGTCTAGTAGGCAGTGTGTCGTAAAGTCAGGGTTCGAGCCCCAGGCCAGACATCAAAACAAAATACAAAAATATTTCTTTGGCGACTTCCTCTCAGCAGGTTTCTGGCAAAAACTCGAAGAGTAAATAAAAATTGTCATGAAAAGTTTCTCAAAAATCTGTCGTTCAAAGTCGACCACTCGTGTATAAAATTAACGTACACAACAGAAGTGGCGTGAGAAACTAGGTCGTAATCCTGACTGAAGCGTTGTAATGACCAATTATATATGTACGTATGTGAAGTGGAACCACATATCGCATTCATGTTTAGCTTACGACAGAAAAGCTTGGCATTTTTATGTTGAAATAGTCTTCCCAAACTCTATATCAAAACACATGCCGGATTTATGTACGTTTGTTCTTTTGAAACTTTTCATATCCAAAATGCCGATCAATAGACGATGTACAACAGATTTTGAAGACCCTATAATATCAGTTAATCTATGTACCTTCCGTCGGGTATCATCCAACTACCATTAAACAGGTTTTCTACTTTCTTAGTGGACATCAGAGGTCAGCAATAAGTACTCAAAAAAATGAGTAGAATCGAGTCAAACTCATAATTTCTGTTACTTATATGCATTCATATTTATTTTAATATCATGGAACCTCTACTACATATTCAAAGTTTGAGGTACTCATCAGACATCATACATAACAACACGTATGATGTTGTTGATTTCGACTCTCCATAACTCAACATATACACGAATCACAAAATGAGTATGATTCGCGTACGAACACTAAAATACTTACTAGCTTGGCTGTTTGCTCTGTCTTTTTTGCTTATGAGCATTTTTTAATCTTTTTGCAAATGCAACAACAACTAAGACTGTAAATTTTGTTGATTGATTCGAGTCACTCGAATCATTTATACACAGGCCCACAAAATTATACATACGATTAACAAATTTCACAAATTTCTGAACCAATGAAAAGACCGTCTTAAAATCGACGAAATTTGTCAGACAAATATAAAGATTTTCAACGAAAACGGATTGGTTAAAAAATTTCTGAAATTTGTTAACCGTATGTATACTTTTGTGGTTGAGTGTAAGTATTATAAGTATTTTTCTAAAGTTATAAATCTAAATGACTGGGCTTATGAATCAAACATATTTCGAATGGTATGAGGTTGATGTTAACGTTGTACGCATATACTCATTGCAACCTGTACTTATAAATCAACGTTGTAGTGAGTATGAATAAATCCGAGTACACAGCTAAATTTCAATATTGTTGACTCACTTATATTCAAAATTTCATGAGTACTTATGAGTAGCAATAAAACGATTCATTGCTGATCTCTGGTTGTCACTAAGCATTTACAGATTTTTATTCGTTATTTTTTAGTTTAAATTTCTCCCTGTTGGACAGATGATTGGTTTGTTGTAGTAAATACTAGTATGACTGAATTTCTATGAGTCATTACTTAAGAAAACAACACTTTGCAAAAATATTTTATATGATCTACTACAGCAGGTCCTTGGATGATTGTTGAAATGCAATAGAATACAATAGTTCATACGCGATTCATACTTATTTTGCGATTGGTGTAAATGTTGAGTCATGGAGAGTCGAAATCAACAACATCATACGTATTTTTAAGTATGAATATAATGAGTACTTATGTAAAAAAATCTTCTTGTATTTACAACTTTGGTAAATGATGGATTTATTGTAGCCAAACAAAATGATGTCATTTACATTGATTTCAGTAAGGCATTTGATAAATTAAATCATAACTTACTTGTTCATAAGCTAAATCAACTTGGTTTTAGTTCATCATTATTGAATTGGATTAAATCGTATTTGGTAAACAGAAAACAGTGCATTAAATTCAGGAATACGCAATCTAACTTTATTGATGTACTGTCAGGCATACCATAGGGTAGTCATCTTGGGCCGCTCCTATTTACTCTTTTTATAAGTGATCTACCTTCTGTTATCAAAAATTCAAACACATCAATGTATGCAGACGATGTTAAAATATTTTTATCATTTAATAACATTGAAGACCAAGTACTTTTACAAGAGGATGTTAGCTACGTAACCTCTTGGTGTAGTATTAATTTAATGGAGCTGAATGTTAAAAAGTGTAAATATATGTGCTTCACTAGATCTAACTAATGGATATTATACAATGAATGGTGCCGCTCTTGAACTAGTCAATACCTTTAACGATTTAGGGATAGTTTTCGATTGTAACTTGGACTTCAGAAATCATATTACATCCCATTTTCGAAATGGATGGGATCCTTATGAAAAACGCCTAGCACTCGTTAAATTACCAACTTTAAAAAGCCGTCGTAAAATGCTAAATGCTGTCTTTCTCCTGAAGCTGATTAATGGTGTTATCAACCCCATAAAAGTACCTGTTCGTCCAACAAGATACCATAATTTTTTAAATATAAAATATTACACAGTTAACTACGCGAACTTCGATCCATTTCGTAGAATCTGTAATGATTTTAATAATGTACCTTCATATAAATTTTAATAAAAGTTTGGAATCCATTAAAAAGGATATAATTTTACAATTAAACACATTTAATTAATAATTTCAATGCTGTCTCTTTTTAACTTATTTTTTGTATTGAAATCATAATAATAATAATAATTCTGTATTGAAATATAAAATGTAATAGTCTGTAAGGATTTTCCATAGACTTGAAATAAATAAATAAAACTTTGAATATGAGTAGAGGTTCCATGATATTAATATATGTATGAATGGGTATAAATGACAGTAATTATGAGTATGATTCAATTCTTCTCATCTTTTTGTATACTCATTACTGATCTCTGATGACAGGAACTTAAAGGAATGATAAGATAAGTAATAAGTGATAGGCCCTTAACTTAACTTAAATACTTCTGTATCATTCAGGAGCTTAATTTTGAAAAACTTTATTTCCATTCTTTTTATTTGTTTTTGTATTTGTTTTTAATACTTCATGGCCTATTAGTAAATGATTTACATTTACACTTCATTTCTAGTCATTTTACTGGAATTTAAATGTCATATTTCTCTCTTTCTCGGGTTTTTTTTCTTAATTTTGTTTGTTTTGTTTTTAAGTGGCTTATAAATGATTTCATTTTGGTTGCGTGTTAATGGATTTTTAAATATTTTTCTTTTATGGCTTTATTAAATTCATATTTCCCACAGTCGTAATACTATATTTCAACAAATCAAATTGAAAAAAAAGAAAGAATTTTTCTTTCAGTGAAAACAAAAAAAATTAAATTTATTGTTATAATTTTAAGAGGAACACTTAAGAGTCGTAAATAAAAAAATGTTTATGGTATTTGATGATAACGAAGAAAAGCTTTCTTTTTAGCATATTGAAGTAGAATTTTCACTTTTACAGGCCTACCATATATTAAAAAAAAATCGAAAACAAAACCCGCATTTTGAATTAGAAACACCTTCTTCTTCGTTATTACAACAGCATCATGCCTATCTAAACATATGATGTGTTTATTAAAAAAAAAAATTTTATAAAATTTAATTTATCTACACAATGGACATTTCATATATCAAAAAAAGCAATTCTTTTTAAACAAAAGACACGATTTTTTTCGATTTTATTAATTTTGGTTTTTTTGATTTAAGAAGAAACAAAAATTGAAAGTCTAGATTATGCCAAATCATGGTTTTCTTTTGTATTCTTTTGTTGTTCAATCAATTTCAATTTCTTATCTCCCTAGCTGGGGTTGTAACTAATTAAGTAAAGTGTGTTTAAAATATTTCTTAAAAAAATTCATTTCAAACTTTCTATTTTTCTGTGTTTTATTCTTTTCTTTTGAAATTTCTTAAGGGTCTTTAAAGGTTGACACTTGTCCAGTTTCTTCTTCTTTTTTTTTTTCTCCAATTTCTTGAACAAAAAAATTTTTTTTCATCTTTCAAGAAAAGTGTCAAGTACAACACGCATTTGAATTTGTTTTCTTTCTTTTTTTTCGCTTCGTTCATTTTAAGATGCTCTAGAGTTCAAATACCGTTTAAACTCGTCGTTCTGTTTATTTTCTTGTAAATTTAAAGCAGTTTTCTTGTGTTGCTGCAATACTTCTTCTCTTCTTCTTCTTATTTTTCTTTTTTTTTGTGTTAAAAGATCACTTTGTAAATAGTGTTGTTGTTGTTTTTGTTTGTTGTTAATTTCTAAAAAAATACCATTTAATTAAAATTTGTATCAGCTACAACTATTTTAACTAATTTTAACCCATTTTGTTAATGTTTTTCTCTCTTTATTTTTGGCTATAACAGGGCAAAGAAAAAAACAACAAAGTTTGTACAGAAAATGCACGTCAAACACATGCATGCATACACATACAGCTTTAAGGTGACACATACTAAATGTTTAAGCTACAGTGGACCAAAAGCAATATAAAGACTGTCAGAATTGCTAAAGAATTGTTTATTTCAAGTGAATTTAAAAGCAAAAGTTAAAATTTAAAAAAAGTCACAGGAAATTTAAACAAAATTCCTTGGAAGTGGCCATAGTCTAGTATGTGTTAGCTTATTAGACGTGGTTCACGGTTCAAAAATCGCTGATCAGAAATCTGCAACAAAACAAAATATAAAACGAAATATTTCTTCGCTGTCTTCCTCTCAGCAGATTTCTGGCAAAAACTCTGCATACGAGTATAACATAAAATTTCCATGAAAAGTTTTTCAGAAATTTGTCGTTCAGAGTCGACTTTAAACTATAGGTCCCGGCACTCAAGTATAAAATTAACACACACAACATAAGTGGTCGTAATCTTGAATAAAGGGTTGTTATGACCGATTATGTATGTACATATGTATGTTATGTCGCCGTAGTCTAGTGGGCAGTGTGTTGTCTTATTAGACGTAAGGGCACACACCCGCCGAGTCAGACATTAAAACGAAATATTAAAAAATATTTCTTCGGCGACTTCCTCTCAGCAGATTTCTGGCAAAAACACTGAGAGTAAAATAAAATTACCATGAAAAAGTTGCTCTAAAATCTGTCTTTTAGAATCGTCGTTAAACTATAGATCCCGCCACTCATGTATAAAATTAAAACACACAACATAAAAATCACTGCCGATTATAATACTCTTCCATTGACGACTTCCATTAACATTAAACCTAAAATGACTCACGCCAGCAGCTATTACTACGTCTCAGAAGGAAACTGAGTAGTAGAGAGCTCTCATGTTCGTATTTCAAAGGCTCTACCCGGTGCCGCTAATGCTGTTGTACTTACTTACTTAATTGGCCATTAACAACCCACTTAACGGATTTCGGCCAGCCTGGACACATCTTTCTAGGCGCCTCTGCTTCTTACGTGCTTATGCCAGTTGGTTACACCAATCGATAAGAAGGCTTCCTCAATTTGGTCCTTCCAACGCAAACAAGGTCGACCTCTTCGCCGACTCCGGCATATCGCCACATTAAATACCCGTCCCGCCGGAGCTTCCTCCTCCATTCGAACGACATGGCCGAGCCAGCGCAGCCTCAGGATGTTAATACGCTGTACAACGACTATATCGTTGAGGAGCTCATACAGCTGTCGGATTAGATGCGGAAATCATTGCCAACTCGCACTGGACTGAAGATCTTACGTAAGACTTTTCTCTCCAAAATTCTTAAGGCTGCTGCATCAGTGCTTAATATGCATCTGCGCTATAAATTAGCACGGGGAGGATGAGCGTCTTGTAGAATATTAGTTTTGTCGTACGAGAGAGATCTCGCTACTCGATTGCCTATTGAGACCATAGTAGTATCTGTTGGCAAGAGTGATCTTGCGCTTGATCTCCAGGCTGACGTCATTTTTGGTGGTAACGGCGGAGCCAAGATAAATAAATTCCTTGACTATATAGAAAGTATAGTTATCGGCCGTAATCTGAGATCCAATACGCCGCACGTCTCTTTGATAATAAGGCTATTCGCAATATATATGATCCTGGCAACCTTGCCAAACAGAAACTGTATGAGGTCCTCAGTGTGTGGACGCTACTCAGCATATTAACATGCAGCGGCCAAGTTGATTGAAAGCTCGAGAGAATCTACTGTTTAATATGGAAGTCAGTGAACTTCTGCCGTCTGCTTTTGTGAACAATTGGTGAGAGAACGCGTTAGTATAAGGCATCTAGGCAAAATTGTAAAGGTAGGTCGGAATCCGGCAATCGACGTTGACTATGCGATTGTTCGCTTTAAAATGTTATAACATTTGGGAATTACCCGCATACAAATGATATTTAAAGTAGTAAAAATAGTTGTCCAATTGTTGTCGAGAATCGAAAATTTACTCCTTCTGGAAACTTAGTTGAATTGACGAAAATTTTTGCTCCATGCCATAATACACACCAAATAGCTTATTTTGCGGAGGTAATGGCTTTTCCGCAATCACTTTAAGTTTCTCCAGGCCAAATGTTAATAGAAAAATTTATATATTGTGTCCACCATTTTGCTCCATTGACGCCACTGTGTTTCATTAACTTCAACAGGAAAATAAAAAATGGAGAACCCTTATCTTAAAGTATCTTTTTCGGAAAACTTAAATTTGTGCCGTTTTGTTGTCGAAAAACACTATTTTTCTGTAACGTTTTAGTTTCTTTTTTTTACCAAAAAAAAAAGTTTTTGTGGCGTTATTTCAGCTGTTTTGAAAATACTTTATAATGTGCGCTTAAAGTTAGGTTTATGGGTCTCTGAACTTATTTCTTCCTTTGGTTTTGCAGTTTTTTTCGAGTTGGTGTTTCTTAAAATAGATGCATGTATTACGCTGACTGTCTCGTAAGTTCAATTGCAAATTTTCTTTTTTTCTTCTTCTTATTTTTACACAGTAATTAGCAAAGACATGCAATATAGAGTAACAAATAACAATAGCACCACCACTGCCATCACCACCAACTGTATTACCATTAAACCATTGATCCTGCTAATGTATTATAAAGAATGTATGCATGTAAGTATCTGAAGCTAGTTAAGTTAGTTAGTTAGTTACTAACAGTCTACTTCGTTGGCTGTTTATTCAATTTAAAAAAGTCAAAGGTATTTAAGTGCCTGTCTATTGTCTTTTTCCGTTCCTTTTTTCTTTATTTTTTTTGTTTTATTTTTAGGCCAAATATACAACCAAAATTTTAAGCTTAATTGACATTTAACTACAGTTTAAAATTTTTTCTTAAATAGTCTCCAATTTATTTCGTTTTATTTTTCTTGCACCGAACCGAAACTATTTGTTACACATACATTTTAATGGCTTTGCAAGACAATACATACATACACGGTATTCATTCGGTATGGCCTGCCTGCCATATTTTTTAAACTCCATAGAAAAATGAAGTTACAGCCATGAGAATATTGCTTTAATTAATGAAATTATTGCAAAATGTTTAACGAATTCTATTGTGGGATTTAATTAAAATTGAAATTCATACAGACATATATACATACATGATTGGTCATTACAACCATCATTCTACTTATGTTGTGTGCATTAATTTTATACATGAGTGCTGGGACCTGCAGTTTAAAGTCGATTCCGAACGACAGATTTTTTAAGAAACATTTCATGCCAATTTTATTTCCTTCACAGGGTTTTTGCCAGAAATCTGCTGAGAGAAAGTTGCGGAGGAAATATTTTCATATTTTCATTTTGATGTCTGATCTGGGGTTTGAACCGTGGCCTTACATCTAATAAGCCAACACTCTACCTACTAGACTACGGCGACAGTTGAAATTCGTTTTGTAAAATTCATTAAAAATTGTTTTACTATGCAAAGTATCGAAATGGGGACACAACCTTCAGAAATACTGCAATATCTTAATCAAACGGTTTTCAAAAGAATTCGGATTTTTGAGGAGAGCCAGAATTTGGAGTCAGAATTTTTCAAGTATTCTAGTTTCTTCGATCCGTGCAAGCTTGACGGAGATATAACCTATTGATGACGATGCTATAGCTTCGTTTAGTAAACTTTCGAGGGTAAGCGTGCTTTTAATGCGCAGCCCTTGCGCTGACCAACTTCTTCCCCAGTTTGGCGAAGTTCGGTCAGTACAGGGATCCAACATACAGTTTCTTTTATCGATTTGCCACGCAATTGACATATTCTCTCTTTAACCTTGCATACATAACATGATTGGTCATTACAACCCTTTAGTTAGGATTACGACCTCGTTTCCTACACCATTTATTTTTGAGAAGCTTTTCATTGCAATTTTATTTTCTCTCAGACTTTTTGCCAGAAATCTGCTGAGAGGAATTCGCCGAAGGAATATTTTGTCACATTTCGTTTAATTGGAAATGCCTGATCTGTATTTTGAACCGAGGCCTCACGTCTAATAAGCCAACACACTACCTTTAGACCACCGCGACTTCCTAAGCTTACTAAGGTAAAATAGCATTCAGTGGATATTGGAAACTCGCTAGCTCACAAACCTCTGATTAGTACGACTTTAACATTTTTATGATATATTTTTGCACAAAAAACAGTTCTAAAAACCGGTTACAGTCTATAGCTTTAAATATCGTATACACATACATGCATACATATCTGGCAATTACAATTCTTTAGGGTTTCTTTTACGACTTCTCACCCCAAGCTAGGTGAGATCCTAACTACAAATTTCACAACATTTCTGTGTGCCTATTAGTTTACCCTCAAAGCAATTGCCTGAAGACTGAATTACAATTTTTATCCACAGCGCTTCTAATGACAAATCTCACAAAATTTCTGTGTGGCTATTAGGATACCCTCAGAGCTAATGCCTGAAGATGGAATTACAATTCTTCCATCAGCTTTTTACCCTATGCTGGCTTAATTTATTTTGTCCACGGCGATTGTAATGCCAGATTTGTATGAAAAGTGCTGAGAGACGATGGCCAAAAGGTATTTCGTTTTCGCAAGAAGCCAGAGCACAGAGGTTTGAACACTCGAGACTTTATGTAGTAAGTGAAGTCACTAGACTATGGTGAGTACATATTCTTTAGTCGCTGTTCTATAATCTATAAGCTGTGGTCTTAGATCTTAGCTGCACTCCGTGAAGTTCTCCCTTCAAGCCTTAATAGTTTAAGTCAATAAATTTTTGTCCTAAAAGTCCAGACAGCACTACGTACCCCAATGAAGCCTTTTTTTGTAAAATTTTTATTATTAAGTAATCACAATGGGCCCTGTGTGCGGCCTAAGTACGTCCGCTCATGACTCCATCGAGGGGACAGCTACTTCTACTTATTAAGTCACTAAATGTAGATGAGAATTTGCCCGTCCTGTAAATATACGATAAATTTCGTGGCTTCTTTTTTCTAATCGTCAACATGATCTTCACAACTGGCTAGCCGTATGACTTTTTGATCCTTTGTTGCTCATCCTTTCGCGTATGAACTGTTTTACCATTTTTGACATGCGAATTTCTGCTGCTGCTAAAATGTCCTATTAACAGTCTTAGGTTCGTTAATATTCCTCTACTCTAAATTGATCCTTCTGCACAATAAACACTCAATATGATTAAATGCTTCATATAGGTTGTTTTAGAAGGAATTGATCTAAAGAGTACCTATCAGACATGTATTCTTCTGTAATCGTTCTAACGCGCTTAAATTCTATTACGATATCAAATTTATAATTCAACTTCAACCAAAAACAGACTGATTTTTGCCTGAAGTTCTGTATATTTTGATCAGTCATCGACTAAGAAAGTTACACTATATTGTTTGGTGTTTTCAATTGAAGACTCTTCCACTGCCGCCTTTTTCTTCGATTCATTGCAGGCGTTCACCCCTATGCCTCTTGGTGGGGCAAATAAAAAATATAGAACAAATTTGTCTTAACTTCTTCATTTTTATTATTAAACAATGAACATTATCTTTAACGATGACATTTTAGTGTCAAACTAAATGGTACTTTTGTTTTGTCATTTCAACCAAATGAGTATATTATTTTTTACAACAACAACAACTATAACAACATGTATAACTTTACTGTATGCTGAAGCTAAAGACTATTTAGGATAATCATCTTAAACAGAAATGAAAAAGAAACAGCATTGATAAGGTAATTAGAAGCAAAATAGATATTCTTTAATCTTATAAGAAATCATTGCGGTTTTCTTTCAATATGTAGAGTTTGTAGTATTTTGGGTATTTTATTTAGTAACCACAGACGGGAAGAGAGAGAACGTTTTCAAAGGAATCGGATTAAGATTGAGACGTCTTAATTTCTCTGAAATAGTTTTTAATACTTAAAGATTAATAATTCCAAAAGTGTTTCCAACTGCCAATTTCCCCCAGAGATAATTTTCAATTAGGTTAGAGGACGTGTACTTGTCATTGGGAGAAGTACAATACCCAGAGGTCAAAATGGCCCATTGTAAATACGTCTTAGAAAAGAGAGAGAGAGCGAGAGAGAGAGAAAGAGAGAATGACTTGGAAAAGGAGAAGAGGTAGGAAAGCGAAGATAAAAGAGACGAAGAGTTAATACGTCTTAGAAATTAAATTTATTTTGTATTTATGATTTTAAAACCACTCGCCACCCATGTTGTTCGTCTCAATTTCATCCCTGGGTGGCGGGAGCTACTATATTACATAGACTTCGAACCACTGATTTGGAAACTTTTCTTGGCAATTTTATTTACTGTCACAATTTTTGCCACAAATTGCCAATGGGAAGCCAACGAAAGAAATATTTTTTCATTTTTCGTTTTGTTAAAGATGTCTGAGCTGATGTCGGCGGATACAGATACTTTATTTTGTCTTAATATTGTCTAGAGAAGATTCAATTCTAGTATAGTGTCTAAAGCCAGATAGTACATCCACTCAAGGTATATATTGTTACGTTTTTACCATTTAAAAACGTATAAAAGATGAGCTCGTAGGTTGCAAATAAAATAAAAATTAATTTTGTGTTTAATTTTAAATAAAATTCTTTATTATTCGCACAATTCCGCATGCTACTGTTCACAACTTTATGTATACAACAACAATTGCTCATCTTGGTTATTTCTCTGTTTACACACTTTGCACAAACAATAACAATTACTATTCAATTGTTCCACAGATCTTTATAACGGAAATCTTCAAACTACAATTACTCTCTTCAAACCCACTGCGTTTTTCACACAAACTGCCTGAGCTTTTACTAACCGAGTTGCCTGGTTTGCCTTGCTTTTTATATGGCAACGTAAACAGTCTAATGAATGTTCTTGAAGGCAAATGTACGTGGCTTCGCCTTCTCGAGATCTCTATAAATGTAAACATCCTTGTTTCATTGCTGTTGTTTGTGCATTTTGTTTATATTCATTCTTGTAGTGTTTGCTGTGGTATTTTTGATTACTTTTTTATAATTTTTTATGCTGGTGTTTCTTGTTATATTACGCAATGCGATAATTTGTAAACAAGTTCAATGTTTTTGTTGCTTTTGTTTATAATTTTAATATTAAACGATGTAAAAGCAAAACACCAGTATCTAGATTTTTCAATTTTAATAACAATATATTGTTCTGTTAGAGATGTCTGAGCTGGGGTTTGATCCACAGGTTCTCGTCTAATAAGCCAACTCACTACCTATAGCGGATACTGTACTTTGCCTCAGTTTTCTCTAGAGCTGACTTAGTTCCAGTATAGCGTCTAAAGGCGGATGGTATATCCGTTCAACAAATATTTTTTAAGAAGCTGATTTGAGGCTGAAGGATAGTCAATTAAATTTTAAATTTTCTTAAACAAAAAAAAACTTTTATTTCTATTTAAACTACCACTGCTGTTTGTGAAGATGTTCATATATATGTATAGTGTAGTAGCACATATGAAAGTGTTAGTCTGTCATATAAATGCATGTCATTGTGTATGTACATATATAAAAATGCTAGTGGGTTAAATCCAATTGTTATAGCCCAGCCAGTTACTTCGCTTTACTTTACTTCCACCATGTATGGTATGGAAGAAGTTGTTAGTTTTAGAACTCCATAGAAAATTCAAACTGATGTGTTATTAAGATACAAATGGCACAACGCTAAGAGAGATACACAGCGAAACATATTAAATGCATAAAAAATTAACACAAAACTACAAGAACATACATATGTAAGCATCAGTGTACAAATAAGTAAGTGTGGCGATTGGTATATTAAGCTGTAATATAAGCATTTTTATGATAATGATTATGACTTAGAAAAAAAACTAGGCAACTAAATTAAAACAAGATAATTGAGCTGAAAACTATCTGTATCCGTATCTGTGTCCATAACTAAATTCCTGAATAGCCACTAAAGAGAATAGCCAGCCAACCAGCTTTATAATACCCATGAATCATTTCGAAATTATTTCGGTGTGTGTGTGTGTAGTTTTTTATGATTTTTTCGGCATTTTAGTCGAACATATGATTATAATCATAAATTACTCACCACATAAGAAAACAACACACGAAATATTTTTTTATTTTTCTTTTTATTTTGAAATGTAAGAAAAACCTTTAATTTTTAATTTTTCTTCTCTTTTTATTTTTGTTGTTATTTTATTACAGCTCACACGTTCATGTTAAAATTGTACGGGTGTAAAGCAGAGAAACAAGGAACACTAACTCAGTCATACTATGTGTGGCATATAGATTGTAAGTGTTCAACTAATAAATGATTGAAAATGTACCGCATAAAGCATTACATCGGCTATAAAGACAATAAGATCATCATCATCATTATCATCTGCTTTAGTGAGAGCCCCAGCAACACTTTTACAACAAGACAACTGATTGGGAGAGAGAAAAAAAATAATCGTGAAGTAAATGAAAAAAGAAGAATCTTTACAAATACCGCCAACAACGACTGTGTTTTAGTATGATTTTAACAATATTTTTATGATGTCTTTAAGACCAGGCAATTTCCACAGGCTGGAATATAATTTATAAATATGTACAGTAAGGAACAGAAAAAAACGGACAACTGCACATACATACATGCATAAATAATTGGTTATTATAACACTTCAGTCAAGATTACGACCAAGCTTCTCACACCACTTTAAAGTCGATTCCGAACGACAGATTTTTGAGAAACTTTTTCATGACAATTTTATTTACTCCCGAAGTTTTTGGAAGAAATCAGCTGAGAGGCAGTTGCTGAAGATAATAAGCGAACACACTACCTACTAGAATACGGTGAATACAATCCAGCACAGGCATTCATTTAATCGTTTTCCTACACAATAATAACTTCTCTAAGGTCTTTTAAGGTAGAAATATTTCTTCGAATATTTGTTAGTGAAGACATATTTTGGGATCAAAAGGCTGCCAATTCTTTAATGTAACCCTGATTTACTATACAAAGTGTTATCCAGGATTTGAAAGGCGTCTCACCGATTAGATTGTCTTGACCATCATCTGGCCATATATTTGCTTGGCATATCTTCATCATCACTCAGCAGATTTTCAAAAATCTGTCGTTCAGAATGAACTTTAAACTGTAGGTCCCGCCACTCATGTATAAGATTAACACACGCTGCCTAAGTGGTGTGAGAATCTAGGTCGTAATTCTAACTAAAGGGATGTAATGACCGATTATGTATGTGTGTCTTCATCAGAACGGATATTATAATCAGGTTTCTTATAAAGTCTTTAAAACAGTTTCCAACGCAAAGAAGGTCTTCCTCTTCGTCCACTTCCGCAGATCCCTGCATCAAATATCCATCTCACCGGAGCATTCTCCTTCATTCAAACGACTTGGCCGAGCCAGCGCAGACGCTGAATATTAATACACTGCACAATGTCTATTTCGTTGAGAAGCTCCTACAGCTCACTGTTGGATCGGATGCAGGAATCATCGCAGACTCGCACTGGACCGAAAATCTTACGTAGTACTTTTCTTTTGAATACTCTCAAGGTTGCTGCATCAGTACGTAATAGTGTCTATGCCTCTGCGCCATAAAGAAACACGGAGAGAATGAGCGTCTTGTAGATTATTAGTTTTATCAAACGAGAGAGTTCTCTGCTACTCAATTGCCTATTGAGACCATACTAGCACAAGAGCACGTTGACAAGAGTGATCCTGCGCTTGATCACTAGACTGACATCATTTTTGGTGGTAACGTTGGAGACTAGATAAATATATACCTTGGCTATATCGAAAGTATAGTTATCGGCTGTTAGAAGTCGCCGTAGTCTAGTAGGTAGTGTGTTGGCTCATTAGACGAAAAGCCAGGATTCGAGCCCAGGCTAGACATACAAATACAAGACAAAATACAAAAAGTATTTCTTCGGCGATTTCCTCTCAGCAGATTTCTGGCAAAAACTCTGAGAATAAATACAAAATTGCCATGAAAAGTTTCTGAAAAATCCGGCGTTCGGAATCGACTTTAAACTGTAGGTCCCACCACTCATGTATAAAATTAACACACACAATATAAGTGGTGTGAGAAACTAGGTGAAGGGTTGTAAAGGCCAATTATGTATGTATGTATGTAGTTATCGGCCGTTATCTGAGATCCATTCTATTCTGTTTATCTAATTAAAAAAGTTCCAAATTTCATCCATCAAAACTTTTTTCGAATGCGTTTCATTATAGGTTGTAGCCAGCAGAAATCTATACAAAGTATACCTCAAAATTTTTTTTTGCTGAATACTTTTATCACTCATTGTCTTTGCTTCATTATGTTTGTGTTAATACCTAAGCATGTGAAATCTTTCATACGTTTATAGTAAAAGCGAAATAGCACCACAGTTAAAACGTCATTCATTATTGAAGCGTCCATCTATATATAGTTATGGTTATTGTTTGTTATTGTTGTTGTTGGCAATAACTATTTGGTACCTTTTTTTGTCTTAAGCCTAAGCCTCCCAACCAAACAAACATTTTCGAAATCATTCCCAATGCTTAGTCTTAACCACATACGATGTGATGATGTAGCCGGGCGAACAATGCAACTGCACGTGTCTATTGTTGTACGAAAAATAAAAATATTTTTTAAAATCGAAAAAAAAAATTAAATGGGAAACGGAATAATAAAAAGAGAAACTCCTAAATTTACTTTTCACAGTCATATTTTTTTTTGTAAATATTTTTTTGTTATTGACTGTTTATTATACTTTACCGCCCGCCTTTATTAATGCCTTGGCTTAGCTACAGTTTAGTTGTGATTTTGTTTTTTTTTTCTCTCAAAGCATTAAATATGGGGTGTTGTAATTTAGGGCTCTTTTGTTTTTACATTTTTTTTCTTAATGATTAGTTAAAGACCGTAAAGAAAACTAAATCATCTCTGGGTGTTAATGCATGCAGCATACAGCATATGTTGCATTCATTGTATTGGCCCAACGACCTTCAATTATGAACAAAATTTGTTGAATAATAATTATGATGGAGAAACTATTTTTGCTTTAATGATTACCTATTACATTAAAGGGCTTTAACGAGATTTTGGATTTCAATTGTTTGAGATTTTTTCCAATGCTTTTAATAGGCACTTGGCCTAAAAAATTCCAAACAAATTCATAAAATTTTGAACAAATTTGTCAACTTTTAGGAACGTACACTTCAATAAGACCTTCAAGCATAAAATCTACAAACGCACTTCAAATAGGAAATTCAAATTCAAATAAAAACTATTAAAGAACCATAAAAGAAACGTTGCAAGCTAAGCTAATCCAATAGGACAAACCAAACAGCAACCAAAACCAATTTACACACCACACACAGTATCCAAAACGTAAAGGAAAAAGGACACAGAAAAAATTAAATTTAAATAATGCAAGAAACAAAAAAACCATACTTGTGAAAGCGGAAATTTGAATTTCCGAAAAGGTACTTGAAGCCTCTTTTAAAACGAATAACCAAAAATAGTTTATAGTTATAGCAGAGAGCCACACACACACAACCACATAAACTTTCGTATATTTTAAGTAAACCATCACCATACCTAAATAGGTAATAGATTGGCAGCCACAGAGCCAAGCAAAAAGCAAAAACAAACAAAACAAAAAAAATATGTATCTATACCAACATGTTATATATGTATCTATACCAACATATTTTTAAGAACCTTAAAGCAATGAGTAAGCAATTTTCATATTTTTTTTCTATTGCCAAAAAACAGAGAGAAAAAACGATATCAACTATAATGCAGAGGAAAATTTTGCAGAGGGGAAAAGTCAGTGAAAAATTAAAATCATGCTCGACTATAAAAATATGCTCAAAAAGGGAAAATTGAAAGCTAAAGACTAAAGAAATATATGAGTTCTTCAGTAACTAACAACCCCCTATAATTGAGAATCGTTTTTTCGCTACTCATAAGCACTCTTGAAATTTTGAAAAAAATGTGTCAAAAATATTGAAATTTAACTATGTACTCTGATTCATTCATACTCCCTACAACGTTGATTTATCAGTACAGGTTGCAATGAGTATGCGTATAACCTTGACATCAAACTCATACCATTCGAAATATGTTTGATTCATAAGCCTACTTATTCAGATTCATAACTTTAGAAAAATACTTATAAATGGCTGGAATCATTCATCAAAATTAACAGTCTTAGCTGTTAGGTATTTACATTAAAAGAAGAAAGGCACATAAGAAAGAAATGCAGAGCAGCAAACAGAGCAAACACACAACCTTCTAATGAGTATTTTAGTGTTCGTCCGCGATTCATACTTATTTTGTGGTTCGTGTATATGTTGAGTCATGGAGAGTCGAAATCAACAACATCATACGTGTTGTTATGTATGATGTATGATGAGTACTTCAAACTTTGGATATGAGTAGAGGTTCCATGATATTAAAATAAGTATGAATGCGTATAAGTGTCAGAAATTATGAGTATGATTCGATTCTACTCATCTTTTTGAAAACTCATTGCTGATCTCTGATTTCCAATAAAAAAAGTAGAAAACCCATTTAATCGTATTTGGTTGATACCTGACGGAAGGTACAAAGATTAACTAGCATTATAGGGTTTTCATAATCTGCTGTACATCGCCTGTTGATCGACATTTTGGATATGAAAAGCTTTAAAAGAACAAACGTATATATATCCTGCATGTATTTTGATAGAGAGATTGGGAAGACTATTTCAACATAAAAAGGCAAGCTTGTCTGTCGTAAACTAAACATGAATGAGATATATAGGGTACCATTTCACATTTCACATACATACATAATTTGTCATTACAATCCTAGGTTCTCACTACACATATGTTGTGTACGTTTATTTTATACACGAGTGGTCGACTCTGAACGACAGATTTTTGAGAAGCTTTTCATGGCAATATTATTTATTTGCTTTCAGAGTTTTTGCCAGAAATCTCCTGAGAGGATGTTGTCGAAGAAATTTTTTTTCATTTTGATATCTAACCTGATGTTGAACCATGGGCTTACGACGAATATGTATGTACATATAATGTATAATGAGGGCAAGATAGTCGCAAAAAAAGAAGTCAGAGGAGCAATCAAATTCTATATGATAATAGAGGCAAAGGTGAGAAAGACATCGGTAGATAGACAGTGATCAGTATTATTATTTCATAAATTGGTTTTGGGTGCTTTCGCCAATAGTTTTACCGACTTAAGCCGATAAACTATCCGAATGAAATCGCAATAGAACAAAACGAAACTTGCATATACAACAGATTAAACGAAGACCATCAGGTATTAAATGAAGTGCTGACCAACTGAATTTTAATTATCGGAATACAAATGTCATCGAGTGACAAATGAAATGAAATCAGTCTGCCAGATAAGTTTTATGTAAACTCGGTGTTATTGAAATAAACAACGAGCACAGCGGCAACTCGAGCTACGAAGCAATTGACAGCTAGTCAGCTGTACAGAGAAAACTACACAAATACCCCGAACTATTTATGTTTCATAAACATGGTGTAGCGTATCAAAATATGTGTGTGGTTAGGAAAACTTTAGAACAAGCAATGTGCAATAAACTTAAAGTTAAACACATACAAATGTATATGATTATACGTATATTTTAGCATAAAAGGGAAGTATAACTAAGGCCAGGTTTTGGTGACAAAATATTCAATATTAAAGACTTTGTTCTTGGATATCATGCCGAATATGCTGCACCGGCTCTAATTTGTAACAAATAAAACTAAAAACACGTTGAATTGGTCTCTATTAAGGGTTGTTGCTGTTGCTCAAAAATCGCCCGTGATATAGCTTGTCATCAGTAAAAGAAAAAAGGTCCTGATCATAAGAAATTTATATAAAAATTATTCTGAATTACTATTGTTACGTTTTTACCTTTGAAAAGCGTTTAACATATAAGCTCGTAGATTGCAAATAAAATAAAAATAAATACGTGTTTAGTTTTAATTAAACTTCTTTATTTTTCCCACAACTCTGTGTGGCACTGTTCACAACTTTATGTATACAACAACAATTGCTTTGTTTGTTATTCCTCTGTTTACACCCTTTACGTAAACAATAACAGTTACTAGATAATTATTCGACAGATCTCAGTAATGGAAATCTTTAAACCACGATTACTTCTGCTTTCCTCTCCTTTTATATGACGGTGTAAACAGTCTGATGAACGTTCTTGCAGACGAATGTTCGTGGCTTCGCCTTCTCGCAAACTCTATAAATGTTGCTTTATTGTCTTTGTTTGTGTATTTGTTTAGATTTATTCTTGTAGTTTTTGTTGTTGTATTTTTGTTGACTTGTTTACAAATTTTTTTATGCTGGTGTTTGTTGTTGCATTTTTCTTGACTTGTTTACCATTTTTTAAGCTGGTGTTTGTTGTTGTATTTTTGTTGACTTGTCGCCGTAGTCTAGTAGGTAGTGTGTTGACTTATAAGACGTAAAGCCCATGTCAGACTTCAAAACGAAATAAAAAAAAAAAAAAAATTTCTTCGGCGACTTCCTCTCAGCAAATTTTTGGGAAAAACTCTGAGAGTAAATAAACCTGCCATTAAAAAGTTTCTCAAAAATCTGTCGTTCGGAGACGACATTAAACTGTAGGCCCCCGCCACTAACGTATAAAATTAACGCACACAACATGAGTGGTGTGAGAAGCTAGGCCGTAATCCTTTGGTGCAGCCCTTGCGCTGACCAACTTCTTCTTCCCTGGTTTTGGTGGAACTTGGTCAGTACAGGGATTGCGTTCATCCGTTGCATCACAACGGGCCGCTATCCGTGCTCAAGTGAGCTTTGTGAAATCAGAGCTACCACTCAGACCTAACCTAACCTAGGCCGTAATCCTGACTGAAGGGTTGTAATGGCCAATTATGTATGTATGTATGTTTACCATTTTTAAGCTGGTGTTTGTTGTTGTATTTTTTGTTTATAATTTTAATGTTAAGCGATGTAAAAGCAAAACGCCAGTATCTAGATTCTCCATTTTCGTAATACCATGTTTAATAATTTCAGAGCACTCCTCCTTATGAGTGGGTATCATTCCTTAATTTGCAACATCTTTTGCATACTTATAATAGTACAAAGACTTCCAAATGCTTCTATGCCCGCCACCATAACCGCCACTATTAGCTGTGCTGCGCTTGTTGCCAAAGCGAACTTCAGTTTGTGAAAAGTAGTCGAATTCTGTAGCTTTTCGAAGTTCTTTGACTTACTTTGTCTCCTTGTTTTTTCGACTGTTTTAGGTTGGTTGGTTATGCTGAATAATGCACAAAATTGAAATAATTTTCATTTTCAATTCGTTTTTTTCTGCTTCTTTTTCTTCTTCTTCGTTTTTGTATTTAATTTGGTTACAACCTGTTTTTATTTTTTGGTAAAAATTTTTATTTTGCCAACGAGTTGCTGTTGCTGCTGTAGCTGGAATGGATTTTATTTTTGCAAACAATTGTTTCACTTGCAAGGAATAACAAACTGCAGTGGATTTTCAGTATGCAAAGCAGTTGAATTGTTTTTTAAGGGTTTCTCTTGGTTTTTTTTGCTGTTTTTTGGTTTGCAAAAACGTCAACACAATAATGGCAAATGATGGCTGGTCTTGTCTTGTCGTTTTGAGTAGCTATTGGATTATTTTTTTAGAATGCCTAAGAATGTCTTCTTATTTTAACAATCATATTTACATTTTGACTATGTTTTTCTTCTTTTGGCCAAAAAGAACTAGAAGTCGTCTCTGTATTTTAATTTAATTTTAAACTGCGTGGTTTTTTTCTCTCGTTTTCTTTGGTAAATAAAATTATTATTTAGTTTGCATAACAAATTGCTAGAAATTTATATTAGAATTGTTTTTCGCCTTCGCTTCATGGGTCTACAAAAATATGTTTTAATTAAAATTTTCATATTTTTTCTGTCTTTTTTTTTGAAAAGGAATTCTAAGTAAATATTTGTTTCAATTGCAAAAGACTATTATTTTTTGCCAGCAAGAATGTCTAATAGAATTACAGAAATTATTGTTTAACAGAAAAAGTCTCAAATCTAAAGTACTCGTAATAGTACGGTAAAGATATTCGTAAAAAACAAAAAATTTTTTTTATTGTCAAAAGCACCCATAACCGGACTGATTCTGTTTGAGGTAATAACCCTGATCGTTGTCTATCAAGCGATATGCTGGCTTTCCCACCTTTACTGCCATTCTCAAATAGATTTTCTGTGTTCCTCTGATTTCTGTTCTGGCGATGTTGTTGCCCTTATTAAGCCACCTCCTTCATCTCTTTCCAAACTTTTGTCGACATTTTCCCGTATAAAATAACAGCATCTTCGGGTACTGGAATATTTGAACAAGAGCCTTTTAACGTAGAAAATCTATGAACCTTTATTATCAGCCTTACACAATGGATTTCTTTATATCTACACTTTGGTGCCACGTAGAGTATGACAAAATTCACAGCTTTTGGCAGAAGTACCTTTATTATCCCGAAGACCATCAGCATCCGATATTAAACTGGACAGCAACCCATTCTCTTCGAAGTTCTGCTTAAAGTTCTGTTTCCTAATTCTGTTCAAAGCTCATTCGAACTTTAATTCATCGATTTTGGACTTCGCCACTGTGTTTTTTTTTTTGAAAAAAATACACTTTCTTTGAAGCCAAATATGACCTGAAAAGGAAGCCAGCAAAGGTTGCTTAAATATCGACTTGAAATTTATTGTCATGCCCATGCTTGTAGATGAGAGAGTTCTGCCCTCTTTGGATACTGAACCAGTGTACTGCTCCCACATACATAATTGGTGATTGCAACCCTTCCGTGAGGATTACGATCTATATTCTCACACCCCATTTAAGATGTGTGTGTTATTCTTATACATTAATGGCGGAATCTACGGTTGAAAGTCGACTCCAAACGATAGTTTTTTGAGAAACTTTTCATGAAAATTTTTACTGACTATCAGAATTTTTGCCAGAAATTTTCTGAATGGAAGTCGCCAAAGAAATATTTTGTCCTGTTTCATTTAGTTGGAGATGTCTGACCTGGGGTTTGAACCAAAGCCTCATGCCTGATAAGCCAACACACCATCTACTAGACTACGGCGACTATAATATACGAATATTTACGGACAGTAAAGCGACCATTAGATCCGAAGAGAATGTGTACACCACATCTTAAATTGTCCAAGAATATAGAATGTCTCTGGAGGAGATTGTTGAACATTCGATGGTTAACCTTATCTGGCATCCTGAACAGGGGGACGTAGAAGGTAACAACAAGGCTGACTTAGTTGCTAAAGCTAGCAGCACTGAAAATTCAAAAAATAAAAAAACAGAAAAAAAACACCAGAAAAATTTGGACTGACGTGGGTATATGAAGAACAGAATTTCTATTAAACCTAAGAAGATTCCATACAAGGAACCTCATAGCAGTCATAATAGGACACTGGCCTCTAGGTGTTCACTCTGGAAAACATGGATATGTGCAGAACAGAATTTCTATTAAACCTAAGAAGATTCCATCTAAGGAACCTAATAGGAGTTACAACAGGACACTGAGCCCTAGGTGTTCACTCTGGAAGACTGGCTTCATAATGGCTTCTGCAGGAGCTCCAATATTGCCCGGCGCTTGAGAGCCAAAGAAGTAGAATTCTTGGACACCTAGAATTAAGTGACAAAACATCTAGACAAAGCCGATTTGAGAAAAATCCTTACCTTCAGAAGATTCTCGGGATGGTTGAGATATAAAGACTAGGATCTATAATTCTATGGCTGGCGGAATAGGTATTAAAGCGGGACCTTACAGGACCCGTATAAGCTGTAACCAGTGAGGCGGTTGCCAGTTTAACCTAACCTCACCTCATTTATGTTCCAAATATCACATGTTTTTATAAATTATGCTAAATTCCAACAATTCCAGGCAGACATTAAAAAAAATATATCTAAAGTATGTCCTTATTGACAAAAATTACCGCTAAAATGTTGATTAATTTAAAACAATGCCCAATGTCCTTTCATTAGCAGGTATGCTTTGTATGACTAAATACAAGCCACCCGAAACTAAACTAAAACTATACCTTCGTTTTACATTTCGTCCTTCTGCACAAATTAAAGGTGTTTCTAATTCAATTACGCCCCCTTTTTTTTGCAACATTGTTTCTTCCTTTTTTGCAATTATTGTTGCAATTTTCAATGCCTTTTGAAGCAATTAATAACGACCGTTTAAAGTCAAAAAGCATCGTAAATTGATCAGGTTTCATAAACTATTTTTTTCTTTTTTTTTGTGGTTGAAATCACTAACAAAAATCGAGTGTCTGTATACATAACTATAATGTATGTACCAGAGATATGCAAACATTGTCTATCATGGCTGTATATATAGTATAAATGTATGTGTGCTTATACATGTGCTTAGGGATGTCCTTTATTTGTAATAAATGTTTGACATTTTTCCAATTATATTCACGGTTATATAAACACAAATACTCCTCTATTATGGGCTGACTGACGGACTGACTGTCGAGTCTAGTTGGCATAGAAAATTATGTTTGTTTTTGGGATATTTTTTGTTTTCTTCCAGTCATTAATTTTTTATCATTGTTTCGAATTGAGTAATTGTCATGTAAAACATGATATTGAATCGATATTATAGGCAATTTTTTATTTTTGAAAAAGAAGCGAATTAATGTAAAAACATTGCCACATTTATTTGAGTTTGAACAGCAAATAAAATTGTTAATATTTTAGGAGAGCTAATCAGCAGTATGCACTGATGAAGAAATAAAATTTGAATGGATTTGTGTTCGAATATGGAAACTATACACCACTCAGCACTCGATGTTTGGTAGATTTTTTGTAGCCCAAGCTAAGGAATCACTTTTCGATGGCATTAGATTTGGTATACGTACATATGTATCAGAGATCAGAATCGTTTTTTCACTACTCATAAGCACTCATGAAATTTTGAATATAAGTGAGTCAACAATATTGAAATTTAACTATGTACTCTGATTCATTTGTTCTCATTACAACGTTGATTTATAAGTAAGGGTTTCAATGAATAAGCGTTGACATCAAACTCATACCATTCGAAATATGTTTGATTCATAAGCGTACTCATTTAGATTCATAACTTTAGAAAAATACTTATAGTACTTATAAATGATACGAGTGACTCGAATCATTCATCAAAATTTACAGTCTTTGTTTGTTGTTGAAGTCGCCGTAGACTAATAGGAAGTGTGTTGGCTTATTGTACTTAAAGCCCAGGTTCGTATCCCAGGTCAGGCATAAAAACGAAATATGAAAAACATATTTCTTCGGCGAAAAAATTCTGAGAGTAAATAAAGCTGCCATGAAAAAGTTTCTCAAAAATCTGTCGTTCGAAGTCGACGTTAAACTGTATAAAATTAACGCACACAAAATGAGTGGTGTGAGAAGCTAGGCCGTAATCCTGACCGAAGGGTTGTGATGTATGTATGTTGTTGTTGTTACAATTACAAAAAAAGGAAATGGACACATAAGCAAAAAAGACAGAACAGCAAACAGAGCAAACACACAACCTTCCAGTGAGTATTTTAATGTTCGCACACGATTCATACTTATTTTGTGATTCGTTTAGTCATTGTAGTTAATTATGAATATGATGAGTAATTCAAACTTTGAATATGAGTAGAGTTACCATGATATTAAAATCAGTATGAATGCTCATACTTACTTACTTACTTAATTGGCCATAATCTTGAGTATGATAAGATTCTACTCATCTTTTTGAATACTCATTGCTGATCTCTGGTACATACAAATGTATGTAATATGCAGTGAACGCTAAAAGATACTGTACCTCATAAAAGCCATCTAAGAACCTGTCAAGTGAAAGAGAGTCATATAGTGGTGAAATAAGTACAGAAGACCAATCTACAGAGGATAGTAGTGTATTTAAACGACTAAAATCCGTACAGTGGAAATTAAAAAGCCCCTCATCACTAAATGAGCGATTAATTATAGGAGGTAAACAAAGATCAACTTCAATAGAAAGTAACAACGTAGGATGATAACTATCCTCAGGAATAGATGTAGGATCACCATATATACCATATATAAAATTCTAACAATCACCAAACTCAACTTTGGCACTTATTTTTTATTTCTTCCACAATTTGACAATTGGTCAATTCACATAAGCCGTTGTATCGTTGTATTCATTGTATTGTGGGACGAGTATACAACAGTGTATGCTTGTTGTTGATAATTTGCATCAACTAAAACGTATGCCTGACTATTTGAAATTATGCAAGTATATACCTGATGTGGCATTAAAATTAAAAGTTAAATATTTAATTGTTATCTAACACACACATACAGAGACAGAAAAGACAATTTAAAACTGCAGAAAACGAATAATTATTGTTTCAACCGGAAATAGGGGAAAAAACAGAGAGAACTGGCTTACACAACTACACTGCAATAGAAGTGGCAAAAAAAAGCAGCAGCATTTGACCAACGTAATTTAGGTGAAAATGTAACATACTAAACACTACCACTGGTTCCATATAATTTTGTGCGGCTTTTTTTTCTAACTGAATGCAGCATAAAACAGGACTCATGCATACATTCACAATCATTTGCTATAACGCACACATGCATACAACGAACAAAAAGAAGCGAAAGACTAGCGCGTACATGTAAATATTTTCTAATGAAATTTCAAATTCCAAAAGCCGCTTTTTCTAGTTGCTGTGACGGTAGTAGAAGTGTAAGTGTATGTAAGTGTAAGCGTGTGTATGTGTAAGTGTTAATGCCAGCTAGAATAATAGGTGAACTATACAACAATAACAATAAAGCCTAACGTGTACGGAGAAGAGAATCCCAACTAAAAGTGACACAAATTTACATGACTATTAAAAAATATCGTGTAACATGTATGCATTAAAGCCAGTGTGTTTGTAGGCTTATAACTACAAAAAGGATTTTTAGCATGAAGGAAGCATAGTAGTATGTATATAGTTTAACAAATAAATAGCTCAAATGACCCAAATTCCCTTTTGGAATAACAATTTCACCAGTTTTTTTGTGTTTTTTTTTTTGGTAACAAAAGCTAAATTTTCTATCTATTCCACGCCGCTAGTAACACTCACCTGAATGTCTGTTAAGCATGTGATATAGAAAATCCTAAATGGTGGTTTAAACATTTTTTTTGGTTTCCTTTAACAAAAACTAAATCCATGGTGGGGTTTTTCTTCTTTCCCAGAGATATCAAAGGGAATAGGCTATGCCTGGCAAATGGTTTTTTTTTATTGTGTATAAAATTTAGGTCATAAAGTGTGGTTAAAATGTGAAAAACCTTTATTCAAGGTTTTAAATTTGTTTGGAATTTTTGTAATTGCAAAAATATTTGTGGAAAATAATTCTGTTTGGTTTTGGAACAAATAAGTTGTGGCACCGAGTAAGAGGAAAACAATCTTAAATTTCATGATTTAAATTTGTTGTATCCTACTCCACTATAATGAAGACCTCAAGAGTTTTGAAGCGGCTGTCTTTAATGTGAACAGTAGGCTAGATAGCTGTCTGTATTATAAAAAGATGGCTCTAAGTTAAGTGATCCATGTGATAACGAAAACACCAAACGCTTCAAGCAGCCGCATTTTAGCCATACACTATATTTTCTACAACCACTGCTAGCGATAATTTAGATTGTTGTAGTCACCATCGAGTGTGGGGTGAACTTCATGCCAAGAGAAAATTTTGATTCAAAAATTGCTATTGAAAACCTGTTGCATAAGGATATCTACCATCCATATCTACATACCATATCTACATACCATATCTCATACATATATAACATAATTGGTCATTACAAGCCTTCAAACAGGATTTCGACTTAGTTTTTCACTTCACTTATGTTGTGTGCGTTAATTTTTATACATGAGCGGCGGAAACTACAGTTTAAAGTCGACTTCGAACGACAGATTTTTGAGAAACTTTTCATTATAATTTTATTTATTCTCACAGTTTTTGCCAGAAATCTGCTGAGAGGAAGAAATCTGCGATGTCGCCAAAGAAATATTCTCATATTTTTGTTTTTATGTCTGACCTGGGGTTTGAACCGAGGCGTCACGTGTAATAAGCCAACACACTACCTGCTAGACTACGGCGACGTCTCTGTATCTCACCTAATGAAAATACTAAACACGCTTCAAACAGCCGCCTTTTCCGTATATACTATCTTTACCTTAAACACTTCTAAGTTCCTCGAGCGATAATTTAAAATGTTGAATTCGTCACAGAGTGAGTAATAAGCTTCATGGCTGAAGAAAATTTTATTCGAAAAATCGGCTGTGAAAACCTGTTGCTTTAGCATCCAGTCAGTATATCTACTGCGTTGGGAATGGTTTAACGGCTTTAACCTTACAGTGACTTGAACTTCATTTCCATGGATATACAAATTTAATTACAAAATACACGTTATTAAGTAGTAGGATAGTCTCAGCAACTAAAAATGCTGTAGAATTGAAAATTTCCAATTTCCATCAGCCTTTCACTAACTTGATTGATTTTTTCAACAATGCGTGTAGTTTGCTAATGCTCAGACTTGACCACATCAGTAATGCTTACAGTTTCTTCATATTGTTACGAATATGAAGAATCTAGATACTGGTGTTTTGATTTTACATAGCTTAACATTAAAATTATAAACAACAAAATACAACAACAAACATCAGCATAAAAAATGGTAAACAAGTAAACAAAAATACAACGACAAACACCAACATAAAAAAATGGTAAACAAGTAAACAAAAATACAACGACAAACACTACAATAATACATATAAACAGAATACACAAACAACACTACAAAAAATGTAAGCATTTGTAGAGATTTCAAGAAGGAGAAGCCACGAAAATTCGCCTTCAAGAACATTCATCAGACTGTTTACTCTGCCATATAAAAGGCAAGGGAAAGCAGGCGAGTAAGTTAGTGAAGTTCAGTCAGTCTTGCTTGAAGACGCGGTGTGTTTGAAGAGAGTAATCATGGTTTGAAGATCTCCGTTACAAAAATCTGTCGAACAATTGTCCAGGAATTGTTATTGTTTATGCAAAGGGTGTAAACAGAGGAATAACAAACAAAACAATTGTTGTTGTTTACATCAAGTTGTGAACAGTGGCACACAGAATTGTGTGAAGAATAAAGAATTTTAATGAAAACTAAATACAAAATTTATTTTTATTTTATTTGCAATCTACGAGCTTATATTTTAAACGTTTTTAAAAATAAAAACGTAACAATATTTTTTTTAATTCTTTACATAGTATATCGATTATGACACCCATAATAACACCGTAATACAGAACACTTTCGACTTTACGACTTTTGTAGAAAGTTTTAACTGGTTTCACGTGTTGATCTGTTGCTACATAATTCATATTTATAAATGGCAAGCGTTCTCCTGAATCAATAACACTTCAGAAGAAAGTTAACTAACATCTGACTGGCTTAACAGACCAACGTATAATTAATGAACTACCGAATGCCATATAAAGTAGGCGGTATTTATGGAATACAAATTAAACAGTACTTGCACACATTTATTCTCAATAAATTTATAAAATAATAATTCCGAAATAAACAAACATTTCACAGCCAAAAACCCAAACGTATTGTGTAGTGGATAATGTAAAATAACAGCTCATACTACATGCATACACAATCACTTTAAATGTTAATAAAAAAAAATTTAATTCCTTTTAACCTCTCTATAAATAATATCGACTACATAGTCCTTGTATGCATCAATAATAATAAAATAAACACAATAAGGACTGACAATAATATTCTTCGTATTATGGAAGCGTAAAACAAACCCTACGTACATACATACACTCTAATGCATACTCAGCAACTGTATCATATGCACACAAACAGTTGTTTAGAAAATAACGCATTTATTATTAAACAGTTATAAGTAAATACACCTCTACGTATTGACGTATCAACTATTCAAATATCACACATACATACAATAGCACACACACACACACATACAATAGATGACTTTAATAACATTTTGTTCTTGGAAATCTCATTCAGGCATTTAGCCAACTCAGCTTTAAAATCGATAAACTATCAAGTGACAACATCAATAATACGATTAACATCGATGCACAACAATATTGGCAACAAACAACAGCTACGCCAGCAATTTAAATAGCAATAATAATACAACAACAACAACAACAACACGATTATATATATGTATACATAGTATATCGTGGCATTATATAGTATACATATGTATATAGTAGTAGGCTTGTAACCGTAAAGCCTATTATAACACAAACAATTATGTTCGCCTATGAATTTATGTACCCGTGTAGTTTCATGTGTTTGCATGAGTTAATGTGTGTGTATGACTCTAATATATAGAATTGTGGAGGGTATTGACGTGGGAGGGAGGCGGAGAAAGAGTATTAAGTGTAGAAAATATGGTATATACATGCATTCATATTTAAATTTAACTCCGGAATCAGTTATTACTACGTCTATGCAGAAGTGTAAAACAATGTAATCATCTAGCACAAGCAAGTACTATGCTCAGAATAGTTTAGTAGGAAAAATGGTCCAAGATGAAAGTTTTGCAAGGCAGTAAATCCATTTCTAGAAATAATTTTTACTGATTTGTCCGTAGATTTATTGTACAGACTCGATGCTCAAATTTACTTTTCAGGATATCATGCTGCTGCCGATATTGTCGCCGTAGTCTAGTGTCACGGTTCAAACTCCAGGTCAGACATATCCAACAAAACGAAATATGAAAAAATATTTCTTTAGAGACTTCCTTTCAGCAGTAGCCTGGCAAAAACTCTGAGTGTGAAATAAAATTGCCACGAAAAGTTACTCAAAAATCTGTAGTACGAAGTCGACTTTAGACTCCGTCTATGCAGAAGTGTAAAACAATGTAATCGTCGAGCGCAAGCAAATACTATGACAAGAATAGTTAATACGGAAAGTGGTATAACATGAAGGTTTTGAAAGGTAGTAAGTGCATTTCTAGAAAAAAAATTTGTACTAATTTGTCCGTAGATTTATTGTTCAGACTCGATAGTAAAATTTTCTTACTAGATATTGTTGCCGATATTGTCGTTGTAGTCTAGTAAGTAGTATATATTCTTATTAGACATGAGGCCACGGTTCAAACTCTAGGTCAGACATCTCCAACAAACCAAAAATATTTAAAAAGTTATTCCTGCGGCGGCTTCCTCTCAGCAGATTTATGGAAAAAACTCTTTGAAGTAAATAAAATTGCCATGAAAAGCTTCTCAAAAATCTACCGTTCGGAGTCGACTCAGTGTTGTAACGTCCAACTACATACAATCACCCAGAGTAGACGGCTGCTTTGATTAATTGGCCAATGCATGGGATAACAGGCAAATCTGCTGTGTTTGAGCACGTGGATGGATGGTACATAAATGTTGTGGCCAATATATCTGTAAGACTCAGAATATCCGGCTTAATAATATTAAACATACAATGGCAATCTTGTGGCTTCGAGGAGAATGGAACCTGCATGTCAAAGCTTTATGAATGCTTTGTATCAAAAATTATACGTTTAAATTTTTGACACGATATAACTTTAATTCAGAAAAAGTTAGATGCCTGATATTTTTATAATTCGTTAGTATTGTTATCGCCATTATTTTAAACCAAATAAAAAAGAAAATTTCAAACAGGCGTTACAAAATTCAAAAACTTCATAATTCTGGCTTATGTATCATTTTTGATACATACGACTTTTCTAGAGATTTTTTGATGTCCTGTATGTAATTTTTGTTAAGATTTCAAAGATTTTGTAAGTTTTATCGTAAATAATACAATATATCTGATTTTTTAAAAAGAAAGAATTGAAAGTTAAGCGTGTGACGAAAGTGAAAAGAAAAGTAGTCGTAATTTAGTATGTAGCGTGTTACCTTATTAGACGCCATTCCAAGGTTCAAACCTCAGGTCAGACATTTCTAATTTATAACGAAAGATTGTAATGACCGGTTATATATTAATTATATATGCAATATCCCTGCTGCTAAAGACTTTGAAGAAGAAGAAAATAGAAGCTCGTGTTATAAACTGAAGAAAGTATTGGCAGCAACAAACATGATGACAGGATGTTTATCGCCAAATATGCTACTACTTAGAACAGAACAAACTGCCTTTATTAGTTTGGGATGAAAAAATATTACCAATTTTCACGCAGATCGCTAGCAGCGGTGTTCTGAAATGTTGTAGAGTCTTTCTTACTGCTCTTCTCATATTTATCTCACGTCAGAGACAAACATTAGAAAAATGTGTTTCGTCCCATGTTTTATTACATATAATAATATTTCGTTCAACTACGTACGTATGAGATAACAGAATCATTCGACTTGATAGTGATATATTTACACCTATTACGCCTTTTCGAAAAATGAGCTGAAAGTCTTGCAACCTTTAATAATCATGCTTAAAGCCTTTTTTTGAAATTCGAATGAAAACGATTTTTTTTCAAAAAAAAAAAAAATATATGTATTTATCTTAATTTTTTGTTAGAAAATTTTAACCATTTTCATAAAACTTTTATCATACAACTTGTAGTTTTATGTAAGAAATAATATTGTATAAATAGTTTGGAATTAGCTATCATTCTTTCAGAGCAGCGCGTATATCCTTTTTTAAGATTTTTAAAAATTGAATTTCTTTTTTGCCTAAAATGTAAGAAAATTGAAGAAAATATATTTAAATAATGATTCTTATGTTTTTATGTTCTTTACAGCATTATTTGGGGAAACCCGTATCCGGAAAACCAGAATCAAAGAGAGAAAATTGTTATTGACATAATCGATGTTCTATTGTAACAGGAAACTTTTTTACCTCACATGACGTTGACAACAAATATTTCTAACGAATCACAAGAATGGTTTGTACCATGAGGTTTCAGCCAGCCCTCAACTGAGAGTGTTACTAATGCGAGTGATAATAAGCTGTCCCATCTAAGCAATTGGAAACTTATAAATCGCCACAAAGCAGGATGCTAGACATCAAATTATTACCATTTGGAAAGAAATAAAACCAAGCTGACAGTGTCAGTGCTTGATTTTTATGTAAAAAAACCATGCCAAAGTACATTATGTCAAAAATTTCGGCGAAAATTTCATAAAAGTGATAATAAAATGTAATAATAGTAAATAAATAGTTTTATTAAAATTGAATTCAAATATTAATATTTTTTAACAAAATCTATCAATAATCGTGACAATTCCATGTACTACAAGTATATATCAAAAGTGATACATAAGCTAGAATTCTGAAATCTTTTAAGGCTCGATCTACGGTTAAATAGGTTAGACAATCTCTATACATAGGCATGAACAACTCAAGGCAAGCCAATCTAATTGATTTCCGAAACTCAAGAAATGGCGGGTATATGATCCGAAAGTGGGGCTAAGTGTGTATACTTTGTATTTTTGCCATCAACAGGAATCTCCTAACAGAAGAGAATAGAAAATGGTCATGAAGAAATACTAGAGTGACGCCATTGTTCTCTGTAATAGCAAAATATTATTCATCTTCGATGCTCTACTAGCGGACGTTGCCGTAGGAATTGAAGAGTAAAGCTAGAGAATATTTTTGGGAAGCACTTACAGATCGGTAGGTCTAGAATAAGCTCTTGTACAGGATGAGAATATCCGAAACTAGTATCTGCAACTACTGCTGTGCCAAACATCACTTACTGTGGAGCACTGAAATAGGCCACTAAAGGTCTAGATCGTAATCCTGATTGAAAGGTTGTAATGACCAATAATTTATGTACTTATGTATGCTAAGCCAAATACTTAAAAAAAAAAACTACCGAATATTTTCTCAAATTTCTTTTATTTATTTGAAAGTACAATCCTTCCGGTTAATAATGGAAAATAATTTCATTCAAATGGCTGTCTCGGCTGGCCATGCAGTAGCCTACATGATCGGTTAAATTTTTAAGCACATTATCGATTGTGTGCAGTTGTATTTCACCAATGGCTTCACGAATATTGTCCTTTAAAGCGTCAATTGTCTCTGGCTTGTCGGCGTAACACTTATCTTTGACGGCACCCCACAAATAATAGTCCAACGGTGTCAAATCACAGCTCCGAGGTGGCCAAACGACATCGGCTCTGCGGCTGATAATGCGATATTCAAAAACAGGGCGCAACATATCGAGTGTACCTTCGGATGTGTGGTACGTAGCGCCGTCCTGTTGAAACCAAATGTTGCCAATATCCTCCTCTTCAATTTTTGTGAACAAAAATTCGTTCAACATGGCCCAATAACGATCGCCATTGACTGTAACGGCCACTCCTTGCTCATTTTCGAAGAAAAATGGCCCAATTATGCCTCTGGACCAAAATCCGCACCAAACAGTGACTCGTTTTGGGTTCGTCATCTTTTTAATGTATGCGTGCGTGTTTTCTGTGCCCCAAATGCGACAATTTTGCTTGTTTACATACCCGCCAAGATCAAAATAAGTTTCATCTGAAAATATGATTTTCTTTGCCAAAATCGGCATCTTGTGTAAGTCGATCGCAGGCCCATTTAGCGAACCGAAAACGCATTCAAGGGTCAATTGGCTTCAACTCCTGAACCAATTGGACTTTGCATGGTGTTATACCAAGGTCTTTATGCAAAATTCGTCTCAGTGATGTCTCCGAAATGTTTAATTGCTGAGAACGACGGTGAATTGATGTTGATGGCGCTTCAAACACACTTTCTGCCACAGCAGCAATATTCTCGGGTGTACGCACTGTTTTTGGCTTTTTATGCTTTGGTTTATCGATGAGGATGCCAGTTTCTTTCACTTTATCACAAGATAAAGAACATACGGAGCTGACGGTGCTTCTCTTCTTCCAAAATCCTTACGCAATTTTCGCACACATTCTGCAACATTACCATGATTTTCAAAGTAATGTCGCAATATTTCCCAGCGTTGTTCAAGCGTATACACAACCATATTCGTTCAGCTGAAGGATAAAACTAATTATCTGTCAAATCAGACATGAGCTAAGTGTACTTACTTAATGTATTTGGCCAGAATTATAAGATAACAGGCAGTAAACAGCAGTTGGTAAAGATTTAAAGTAAAATCACTCTGTGCACCAGAGTATGCATTCGATTCCTGTTATTAAGAACTTTTGATATCACAGCTTAGTCATCAATCGTGAGCTTAAGAGCAACAAATATCTTCATACTGACTCAAGAAAGGCTATCATTTGAAGCATTTTCGCCACAACTTCTTATGTCCTTTAGAAGGAATATTTGAAAACAATGAAATTCATGTTTAACTTCAAATTCAGCTCATCAACGCTTTTAAGCAAAAAGCTTTGTATGCCAATAGAGTACTTTACTCGGCCTAGAGCACCTTAGAAAGCCTGCACTGAATTATAAGAATCCATTCCTTTAAATAATTAGTTTACAACAGCCTACGTTGGCCCAATAACACCATGTAACTGCAGTAACAATTGCAACAATAATTTTAAAATATTTAATGCATTATGGGACTGTATAAAACAGTATGACATGTAATAATTCATACAATTTTAAAATATATAATTGGAAGAAATGGGTCCGAAAATTCAATAGGAATTCTTAAAAAAAATACATTTTCTTCTTACTTCGTTTTCATTGTAGTGTCAGCAAGTTCCCTCAAAAAACTGATGAATAAGCGCAAGCAGTAAGGATCACAAGGATAACATTTTCATGTATTTTTTTATACGATATTCGTTTATTTTGCATTCAGATTTATTTATATTTAAAAAATATTACAATAACAATAAAAACTGGGTCATATTATGACTTAACAATAACTACAGCAACAACAACAACACCAATGACAATAACAATAACAACTATCTTGTAAAAAGAAAAAAGTTTGTCGCAAAATATTTTATAAAATATTTTCATTCCCATATTTTTTCTCAAACAATTTATGATTTTTTTTTTTTATAAATTTTATGATTATTTTTACGATTATCACAGACTGAGTAACAGGTGGTTGCAGCATGAGGTGTAGAATGGTTTTACTTGTATAGATGAGAGATGCCATAAATCAGTGTTTGGCAGTATAATTTTCTTCGTTAATAGGCTTCTAGGCGCATAGTCTAGTAGTTAGTGTGTTGGCTTACCATATAAGAGGTCGTGGGTTCAATCCTCAGTTGTGACTTTTAAAATAAAACGGAATATAAAAAATATCAAATTCTTTTCACATCTGCGTTTCAACAGTCTACTGGCGAAGAATGACTAAAATTAAAAAGTTTTTCAAGTCTGTGTTACAGGGTCGACATTAGGTATCCTCCATTCATAGATGGATTTAACACACACAACATGGGTGGTGTAGAAGCTGGATTGTAATCCCGACTAAAGGGTAGTAATTAAGTAAACTAAGTAAGTCAAGTAGGTAGTGTATTGGTTTATTAGACGTGAGGCCACAGTTCTAACCTGACATCGAAAATCTCAAGCAGAACAGAATATAAAGAAAAATATATTTCTGTGGCGACTTTCTCTCAGTAGTTTCCGGAAAAATCTCTGAGAGTATTTTCATGAAAAGTTTAAACTGCGGGTCCCGCCACTCATGTATAAAATTAACACACACGACATAATTGGTGTAAGAAGCTGGGTTGTAATCCTGACCAAAGGGTTGTAAATGCTAATTAAGTAAAGTAAGTAATTGGTTTCCAATTGAAAGAAATTCATTTAAAATAAAAGATGATCTCATCTGAAATCTGCCTCTATTGACATTTGTTGCATCGCTCAAACACTTCGGATACTCTTCGCTTCAACAACTACCAGGAAGAATCACACGCTTTAATACGACTCTGCTCATGCATACACAACATAATTGGATAGCTTCTCACACCACTTATGTTGTGTGTGTTAATTTTATACATGAGTGGCGGGACCTACAATTTTAAGTCGACTACGAACGACAGATTTTTGAGAAATTTTTCATAGTAATTTTATTTACTCACAGAGATTTTGCCAGAAATCTGCTGAGAGTAAGTCGCCGAAGACCCCGGGGTTTGAACCGAGGCCTTACGTCTAATAAGCCTACACACTACCCACTAGACGATGGCGACTTCAATCGCTACTCTGATCACTAATTTCAAACGCTTACATGAAGCCATTGATAGCATTCAGTCTTTGAAGCTTTTTGCAGGAAATCAGCTAAATCTAGCATGGATATCACGACTCTTAGATTCCGATGCTCATGCAATTAAATCAGTTCTCAATCAAAATGTCAAAATTGCGAACATAAGGTTCAAATCCATTTAGTAAGCCTTCCATTTTTTTGGTGATCGAATGTATGTTAGAGGACCTGCCTTGACGAGAAATAAGTACAAAATTTAGAGCAGCCCTTAGTGTAAAGTGGGAATCACTTTTTCCACATGTCGGGAGTATTTGAAATATCTGATCTCTGCAGTTAATTTAGAAGTACTGGTCGCATCCTTATTAGTTAAGTATTACTGCATGCAACAGATCTCTACAAGCATATGTCGGTCTTCCTCTTCTACTGCTCGATGTCATTTTGTGATTTCCTAAAAATTTTGGCAATTAACTTCCATTTGACATATAGGATTCTAGAATATTGTTAAGTTTTTACCTTTTAACAACGTTTCATATATTTATAAACTCGTAGACTGCAAATAAAATAAAATCAAATTTGCGTTTAGTTTGAACTAAAATTCTTTATTATTCGCACAATTCTGCGTACCACTGTTCACAACTTTATGTAAACAACAACAATTGCTTTGTTTGTTATTCCTCTGTTTACATTGTAACGGTGATCTTCAAACCACGATTACTGTATTCAAACACACCGCGTCTTCACACAAGACTGACTGAACTTTTACTGACTCGTTGCCTGCTTTGCCTTGCCTTTTATATGTCAGCGTAAACAGTGTGATGAATGTTCTTGAAGGCGAATGTTGCTGTCTTCGCCTTCTCGAATTCTCTATAAATGTAAATATCGTTGTTTACATTCATTATAATTGCTTGGGTATTTTGTTTACATTTATTCTTGTAGTGCTGTTTGTGGATTTTTGTTTACTTGTTTACCATTCTTTTTAGGCTGGTGTTCTTTTGTTATATTAAGCAGTACGATAACTTGTAAACAGGTTTATTTACTGCATTGTTTTGTTTTTGTAGCTTTTGTTTATAATTTTTATGTTAAGCGATGTAAAAGCAAAACACCAGTATCTTGATTTTTCATTTTCGTAACAATCTGTCTTGAGGTTGTCATTGGTTTTTATTGAAGAGTATTTCACGTCAAAATACGCTTATAATTCTGTTCAAATAATGATTTTTAAAGGTGAACAAATTATTATTTTCACAGATGCTATAAAACGGTAAACAGATCTTCAATTCCTCATTTAAAGATTACAATTATTACACCTTTTTAAGCAGCCGCCTGTATTCCTACAGGTATGTTGTCATTTATAACACAGAGTAGTATAACGCCATAACGCTCATAGTTATAAAGCACAGATTGCGTATTGTCTGCATATGTTGCATCCGTTGGTATTTTGCCTCAAAATGCAGCAAAAAAAAAGCAAAAACATAAAAAAACATGAAAAGCAGTAAAATCGAAGCAAATCAAAGTTTGATTGTATGAAGCAAAATATTTTTTTAACACAATTTTTTTAATTTTTTTTTTGATGGTTTATACGGCTATATAGGTATGTATGTATGTATGTAGGTATGCATTGGAAAGACATGTTCTGAATTTAACAACATGTTAACAATTTTGTTCGCAAACGTTAAAAAAAAACGAAATAAAAATATCAACACGAGCAGCAAAAAAATACAGAACAGAACGCATTCAATTCCGCTTTCACAGCGACAAATAATACAAAAAAAAAGAGTGAAACAAGGGGAGAGAGAGAAGGGGACAAAATAAACCTATAAAAATTGTAATTTAATTTCTTTTAATATTATCCTCTTAATACATATGTATGTGCGCGTGTGTATATGTATGTGAACAGGGCTTATATGCATGTTAGTTAGTAATGCCATCGCCATCGCCATCGCCATTGTCATGTGCTTGACCATTTGTTTGTAATTGCGTTTGCGTGTATTAAAGTGAACTGTATGCGTTGCGTATATTTGCAATACAGATTTCCGTTGTTATTAAAGCTTGTTTCCTATATTATTTTGTATACAAAAGCAACAAAAAAAATATTTTATTTTTTGCATCTTCTGCTGTTATGCAGATGTGAACGATTTTTTTTTTATTTTCATTTTACGATTTTTTAGCTTCATCTGTGCAATTGCTTTAACTTACAATATATTCTCGATTTTATATTGTGGGTTTACAAATTAAATTGGCTTTTAGAGTTGACACCTTTTTTTTTTTTTTTTGGTTTTTGTACCGTCGCTGCTCTCTTTTTTTTTGATTTTTTTTTCGTTTCAGTCTTTTAATGAAACCGCCACAGAGAGTTACAAATTCATTGCAGCATTTACCATAAACTTTATTAAAGGGATTGTTGTTAAACAGTTTTTAGGCCTTTTCAATGCAAACAAAAAAAAATTATTTTATATTGTAAAAATGTAAGACAACTATAGGTTGGCAATGTTTTACAAGGACTCACTATCCTCATTATGTTCAAAATATTTTCCGCTGAAGTCGCCTTAGTCTAGTAGGTAGTGTGTTTGCTTATTAGACGTAAAGCCCGGGTTCGTATCCCAGGTCAGACATCAAAACGAAATATGAAAAAAAATATTTCTTCGAACATTTCTGACAAAAACTCTGAGAGTAAAGAAAATTGTCATGAAAAACTTTCTCAAAAATCTGTCATTCGGAGTCGACGTTAAACTGTAGGTCCCGCCACTCACGTATAAAATTAACGTACCTAACATGAGTGGTGTGAGAAGCTAGGCCGTAATCCTGACTGAAGAGTTGTAATGGCCAATTATGTATGTATGTATGTATTCTCCCCTGCTGTTCTCCAATAGTCCCCCTATAATAAGGTTTTGAACGGAACTAAATTGTTCCCGATTATCCAATTATCAAGTTCTTCTGCAATAGCCATGAATTTCAGAAACAATGCAATGCGGGATTGATTTACTCGTACACCTAAACTGTGATTAAATCTCTAACCAATGTAGTTCAACGTTTGTTCTTGCCCTTGAATGCCGAGAACTTATAAGGAATTTTCGGATCATTCGATGATTTATATGGGTTCCGGAACAGGAATATCGTTGCAATTGCATTCCTGATCAGCTGGCCAATAGGGGTAAGGAGGCCAAATTCTCCGATATATGAAAGGTTTATCGGTATGCCGATTACTTACTTATTTCATTCGTCATTAGTAGCCTTTTAGTCAGGATTACACCCTAGTTTCTCACACCACCTAGTATGTTGTGGGTGTTAATTGTATTTACTGAAGGGTTGTAATGACCAATTATGAATGTATTTTGCAGAAAAAAAATGTTTTTCCATTTTTCGTTATGTTCGAAATGCCAGGTCTTGAAGCCCCTAGTAAACTATGGCCACTTCTTGGTATTCCGATTGCCCCAGTTGATGTGCTTATTATTCACTCATTTTACAAGGAGCCTCAATATCATTGACAGCAGAAGGGTACGTGGAATTTTACTAGACTCTGTGTGGGTCACAAATGGATAAGAAGAGGACTAAGTCCCTTCTACTCTCAAAACGATTCGATTAAAACGATTCTCAGGGGCCACTGTTTCTTTTCTACGTACATAATTGGTCATTACAACCCTTCAGTCAGGATTACGACCTAGTTTCTCACACCACTTATGTTGTGTGTGTTAATTTTATACATGAGTGGTGGGACCTATAGTTTAAAGTCGACTCCGAACAACAGATTCTTGAGAAACTTTTTCATGGCATTTTTATTTACTCTCAGAGCTTTTGCCAGAAATCTGCTGAGAGGAAGTCGCCGAAGAAATACATTTTGTATTTTGTTTTGATGTCTGGCCTGGTGCTCGAACCCTGGCTTTACGTCTAATAAGCCAACACACTACCTACTAGACCACGGCGATTTCTATTCGTCATTACTACCCTTTTAATCAGGATTACGACCTAGCTTCTCGCGCCACCTATGCTGTGTGTGTCAATTGTATTTATAAATGGCGGGACCTACAATTTGAGATCGTCTCCTAATGACATGTCGCCGAAAGAAATGTTTTTTTCCAACCAGGGCTTAAAGCCATTACATCCCCTTTTAAACTACGGCAACTTCTTAATATTTCGATTGCTTCATTTGACTCGATTTTTGTTCACTCATTTTGCAGGGAGCCTCAATATCATACGTGCTATTACTAGGCTCTGTGGT
The DNA here is from genome assembly GCA_958299815.1 of Sarcophaga carnaria. Classification (NCBI taxonomy): domain Eukaryota; kingdom Metazoa; phylum Arthropoda; class Insecta; order Diptera; family Sarcophagidae; genus Sarcophaga; species Sarcophaga carnaria. The sequence goes on along the minus strand of OY283153.1, from coordinate 121,472,919 downwards.
TCACATATGGGTAGGAAGAGGACTAAGTCACTACTAATTTCAAATCGATTCGATTAAAACGATTCTCATGGGCCACTGTTATTTTGCTAGGCAAGTCGAAATATTTTGAATTCCGGCAAATAACTTTTGCAAAGGCTGTATGTGTTAAGAAGGCTAAATGGACTGTGTTTCACTTTATATGTCATTGTAGTGCTCTTGTCAAGAAAAGACGCAGTTTTTTGACCTCGCAATTTCTTTAAAATAAAATGATTGCTTAGATTTGGGTTGGTTTCCTCGAGCGAATGTTTGATCCCCGGGTTAAATATTGACTGTGGTGCCATAATGAGCCTAAATGCTAGGACCTCTTCCCTCAGGGGGAGTCTGGCCACATTGCTAAACCCCACTTATATATATTTTATAAACAATAAACAAATCTTCAGCAGTGTGGGTTGTATGCAACCGATTTGTCAAACATTTGGTCAATTCACTCAAGCTGTTAAAAAGTTGTATTGGTTTCGTGCTATCAAATTGTTTGAATGCCAAAAATTATGAAGAAGAATACGGCATACACAATACAGTATAGCATTGAGCGTTCACAAACAACCAAGTGTATTCAATACAACATACACGATACAAAGTCGTGTGAATTGGCCAATTATGAATCTCGGGTGTTGTTCCATTGCAATTGAGCCTTGTCCGTATGCATATAAGCGTTTTGAGTTTTTAACACAAATTCGTAATTAAATCGTTTGTACCGGTCTTAAAGCTGTAGTGTACTAAAAAAAATAGCGAACAGCTGCGTTTATATGGTACATGGCATTTAACAATAACAACAAAAAACAAAAAATTTTTGCAAAAAGGACTCGTCGGCAATACAATTATTATTACATTTTTCACACATTGACACTTTAAACGGAAGTTTAATTAACAAAACTTTTATGTGTTGAACAACATTTACAAGAATTTCCATAAAATTGCAAATTTACAGAGGATTAAGGATATGAAAGGAAAAAAACAAGGCAACAAAAATATAGAACAAGAAGAAGAAAACAACTTTAATAATATGAAAATAAAATTACAAAATTAAAGCCCAAGCCTTTACTGGCAGCAGAAATAATGAATAAAATGCCACAACATGCTTACAACAATAAAGCACTAATTTTGTACCTGGAAAAACTTTCATTCCATTGGAGGGCACAATACAGCAACAATAGAGCAACTAATTAAAAAATTAATCTTATTTAAGGAGAAAAAAGAAGAAAATAAAATAAAACTGAAGAAAATAGAATAGAGAAAGGAGAAAACCCATAAATACACCAAAGAAAACTGCTACTGCTGCTATTACTGCCTTAGAATCCAAACTCCAACTAAAATTAGAACGAATCAGAACGAATGCAAGAGAAAGTTTTGCAGTAAATTTTTCCAAGAAAATTTGTAGCGAAATTATGCCAGTGAAACGTAATTGTGCAAGAGAAACAAAAGAAAGGAAAATAACTTTAAAATATGTCCTGCATTAGGATACACTTAGCTTGGCAATCGCTTAATGAAATTTATAGACAGACAAACAATATTTTTTATTTAATGGCTAGAAATCTTTTCTTGTTGTTCTTGTTTTAATAAAATTCATGGAAAATGCTAAACAATAGAATAGAATGGAAGGAAACGTGACAGCATATTTTATAGTTTATTGTCAAAGGACTAGAAAAGTTAAGAACATAATGGAATTAGTTAATGGCGGGCATAGGAAGTGTGTACGTGCAATAATTATGTCATTAGATTAAAAAACGATTTTTTTAAAGGGGTAAGGACTTAAATATTGTTACGAAAAAGAAAAATCTAGGTACTGTTGTTTTGCTTTTACATCGCTTAACATTAAAATTAGAAACCAAAATACAACAACAAACACCAGCATAAAAATATAGTAAACAAGTAAACAAAAATACAACAACAAACACCAGCATAAAAATATAGTAAACAAGTAAACAAAAATACAATAACAAACACCAGCTTAAAAAATGGTAAACAAGTAAACAAAAATACAACAACAAACACTGCAAGAATAAATGTAAACAAAATACACAAAAAACAATAATGAAACAACGATGTTTACATATGGACGCCTCCATTCTATAACGTTCTAAGTGTACTTAGAACGTTTTTAATGTTCTTGTATCTTTAAATTCTACGTTCTCTAACTTAAATACTGTCAAAATTTGGTTAAGATGCACCGATCCGTTCCGAAGTTATAGGTAAAAATCTACTTAGAATACACATACAGTCGTATGTCGCGTGAATACTTTGAGAGTTCATAACTCAAAAGACACTTTTTCGACTTAGAATGTTATAGAACGGAGGCGTCGATATGAACTTGTCCTTTTGCAGCTCACGACTTGAAGAATTTTGCATCATGACTTGGGGCTTCAATCGTGGAAGATTTAACTGAAGTAGGAACTGAAGGTAATCGACCATAGGCAAGTACGTCGGTTGGCTGAACGGGCTCCTCACCATTTAAAATCGTAAAATCATAACCATAAAAAAATTGTCGGATTCGGGACGATCCAATCCGCATGAAATTCGTGAACTGCCAATGATGTTTACATTTATAGAAATTTCGAGAAGGCTATGTCATGAACATTTGCCTTCAAGAACATTCTTCAGACTGTTTATTCTGCCATATAAAAGGCAATGCAAAGAAGGCGATTGAGTTAGTGAAATGTCTTGTGTGAAGATGCGGTATGTTTGAAGAAAGTAATCGTCGTTTGAAGATCTCCGTTACAGAGATCTGTCTAATAAGTGCCTAGTAATTGTTATTGTTTATGCAAAGGGTATCAACAGAGGAATAACAAACAAAGCAATTGTTGTTGTATACATAAAGTTGTGAACATTTGCAAACAGAATTGTGCGAACAATAAAGAATTTTAATTAAAACTAAACACCGATTTATTTTTATTTTATTTGCAATCTACGAGCTCATATTTTAAACGTTTTTAAAAGCTAAAAATGAAACAATATTGATTTTTAGTTTTCCTCAGCAGGTTCAAAATATTACAATTTAATTTATTTTCTTAGAAAATTATTTAAAAATTCTTCCATCTCTGCTTTTTATACATACTAAAACAAAAGTATTTAATTCACAGGTACATTTTCATTAAAAAAAAACCAAACTTTTTTGTTTTATTTTGAATTTAAAAAAATTAAAAACAAATTTATTCTATTGAATACAATAATAATTTCACAAATAATCATTTATCACAACATGCAAATGAGACAAATTTGCGTTTGTCTCAAGATCTGTTAAACAATTTAAGGAACACAATTGAACACAGCGAAACAAATAAATTCTTTGGTACTTGAGTACGTACGTACGTACACTGGCACTGGAAAAAGGGACAAAAAAAATTTGATATAAAAATTGTATAAAAAATCAATTAATTTTCTTATTGTCTGGAGTTTCCTTAACGGGGGAACACGAAATGAATTTTTATTTCAATTTATTTTAACATAATGGCCCTGTCATTAGTAATGGTTTTAAGCAACAACAACGATTGGCATTAAAGAAAAAAAAACCTTTTTCTGGGTTTATAAACACGAAATGATATTTACAGATATAATATTGGTATGCAGGCTCTATAACAGCCCTATTGAGTAGGCCCTTGTTGTTAAAGAGCCATTGAAATGTCCGCTAAAATTAGCAACAACTGCATTTTTAAAATTTTATTCGTGGATATAATTTTTTTCTCTCATTTTTCTGCTGTATTTCATTGCCATCTCTTAATTCTGTATCATTTTGTGAAAAGCAGGCTTGTTAAACTCGTTAACAATTTAAGTTTCATTTTATTGTTGCCAGTCTTGGCTTGACTTGACTTGGTTTGACTTGAATTGGTGTATATACGACGCACATGTTCATTGATCAATTTCAAAGAAATAATGCCATTTAAAGTTAATTTCTGTCGCTGGTAGAGCCCACAAATGTTGGGAATGTGTTGTTCATAAGTTTTTCACAGGCACCTGAATTAATGTGCGAATTTTGGTTTGTAGTTCTGTAGCTTTTCTGTTCTGTTTCAATTTTTTCTTTTGTCTTTTTATTTCTTATTAAAGCACAGGTTGTTATGGCATTAAGGAAAGGGTAAATTGCCTTGCCGGTGTTATATACATTCTACCTGTATATGGATATTATCCAAAATGGATTGTTAAGTGATTAATCAGCGCCAACAGTAATTTAGATCTTCATATGTTATAGTTTTGTTTTGTTTTTTTTTTGTTATTGTTCTCCATTCTTTTTTCTTGTTCTTGTATTCAAGGTTAACAAACTTGAAATTTCGGAAATGACATTCAGGCTTAAAAAGGCCGATTACTTTTTTTTTTTTTGTTTCTGCAACTTGAATTTGTTAATCATACCTGACAGCATTTAATGAAAATAAAAAATTGTTTTATGTTGGCGAGATAATATCGATAAATATACACACCAGCATACATCACAAAATGTTTGTTAATTTATTAGAATAATAAGGTGTTGTTAGGTGTTATAACGATTAGAGACTGTTAATTGAATAGCTTGTTGAATACATTTTTAATTGAAACAAACAAAATAATTTTTTATTTCTAGAAAAAAAGGATAACAAATAATAGTTCGTAGTTTTTTTTTTCGAACATCCCCGGCCTCACACTAACCCAACCTCACCCGACCGCGGAGGGCTCGCCCCCATTACGTAGGGACACGTACACACTACAGTCCGGACTGTAGTTAAGAATACAAAGCAACACTATGATCAAATTTCTCTCCTATTTGGCTACTAATCATAGTCGATATTACTACTATCTCTGCTATCTTTAGTAGTGGCTCTGTGTCGAGCCATCATCTTCTGCTCCTTAACAGAGAGGAAATTCACATCACAGCTTGCAAATCTTCTCAAGACAGTGCAAGCCATGCGATGCGAATTCCTCTCCTTATGCAAAGCGAAACGTTTTCGTCCACGTTTAACCACTTTGTCAGATAAGATGCTTTTGTCCACGCAGTCCGAATCACTAGCTGATAGCACTATTGGGTTTGAAGCATCTAACAAGTGAATTTCTAAATGGGGAGGTCACCACCTCATTGCTCTCAGTAGTAATCTGGATACGAGTAAGAGAGAGCCTTTCGATGATTGTACTATCGCCGTCTTCATCCGATAGTGAGGGCACAGAATCTGACTCCACGCACACATCTTCCTCGCTAAAGGACTCCTCCACAGTCGTCAGCTTCATACCACTTGAGGCGAAATTCATGACGATCTCGTTGTTGTTTTTAAAGAATCTGACTCCATGCACACATCTTCCGTCGAAGTAGGGATCCCCAAAGCAGTCGCCTCACTAAAGGACTCCTCCACAGTCGTCAGCTTTATACCACTTGGGGCGAAATTCATGACGATCTTATTGTTATTTTCAATAATGCTCGCCTGAATTTGCGCAATGAGTTGGAACGGATTTTGTCCAGTTTCGAAAGCCAGGTCGTCATCACAGTTCATCAAGTTCAAGTTCTTGTTTATTCGTTCGTCTTCCATGTAAGTCTCACGAGTAAGGGGGTAATGACGTAGACCCAGCTAGAATGACAAGGCGCCCAGGTATCAGTGAGGCTCCGTTATAAAACAATCGGCCGTTTAACACTCTAGATTAGAGGTATGAAAAATTATATGTGATCGGGCGGCTCGAAAATGTCACTCAAGAGTATTCGAAAACAGTCCTTTCACGGTATTAGGGTAAGTTTTAGTCGAAAATAAATAAATATGTCCTGAATTCTGCCAATACATACAGACAAGCTTAATTATTGCCCATTTGTCGGGAATCCGAACTAGTTTCTGACACCACTTATGTTGTGTGCGTAAATTTTTATACATGAGTGGCATGACCTACAGTTTAAAGTCGACTCCTAACAACAGATTCTTGAGAAACTTTTCCATGGCAATTATATTTACTCTCAGAGTTTTTGCCAGAAATCTGCTGAGAGGAAGTCACCGAAGAAATATTTTTTGTATTTTGTCTTTGATATCTGGCCAGGTGTTTGAACCGTGGCCTTGCGTCTAATAATTCAACATACTGCCTACTAGACTAGGGCGACTTCTGCAATTCTTAACATTTGAATAATAATACGCAGTTTTTATTACAAATTCTGCCCAACATTTTCCTTTCCTTTTCCTAGAAAATCTCATCCTGAATTGCCAGGACAAAGCCTCTATTATTATTAAATATAACGTACTTGATTTCAATTGCTTTTTAATGGTGATTTAACAAACTTCATATATTTTTCCATTTATTTTACACAAACAACAAGAACAATAACAACAACAACGTGTATTAATTGTCATTTTTAATTATAGTATATTGACATTTATATGGCATTTCATTAACTTGCAAACGAGTATTACTCCACACATGTGAGCGTTATAAAATCCATGGTATTATTTCGTTTTGCTTTCAACAGAAAGTAAAAATAAAAAATGAAAATAATTTCTAGGAATAAAGGCATGCATAATGGAATTAATGTGGAGCAATCACAACGCTCTTGAGGTAATATGATATTTCTATTGGAATACAATACAATAGAAATCTATTAGAAAAGCGAAACACAGAGAGGGAATTTAAAATAGAATCAAAGATGTAAGGACTTAGAAAGGGACACACCTTTAAAAAAACTGTCCTCTATTTGATGACAATTTTTTATTTTTTTTTCATTTTGGTTTAAATAATTGCTTCGAAAATAAAGGAATTAAACTACGCCTATTTGTTGTTATTTTAAGGACATTTTTAAAGGTCTTTTGAAAGGACATTTTTCTTTTCTATTTGGATTTGTCATTTGTCATGAAATTTCTAAGGATTTATAATTCTTTGGAATTTTAATTTGCAATTGAATTTTTGTGTTTTTTTATAATTTCCAAGAAAACTGTTTTTGATTTAAAGAAATTAAACTACAAACGTATTTATTATTATTATTATTATTATTATGCACAAAAATATTTAATTTTAGTAAAGACTAGGAATCAGAGACATGACAGCAATACTTTCCCAATGGAATCAGAATATAAGACGCCTTTGATTTGATTTTTCACACAAAAGTAATATTCTGTGGCTTAAGTGTTAAGCTTAATCTCCTCCGAATCTGTTTGTATGCCTTAGAGTCAATTGTAGATCAACTGGTCTATTTATGATGATACATACATACACACATAATTGATCATTACAACCCTTTAGTCAGGATTACAATCTAGTTCCTTGCACCACTTATATTGTGTGCGTTAATTTCTTTATACATGAGTGGGGGACCTACAGTTTAAAGTCGACTTCGAAAGACAGATTCAGGGAGTTTTTCATATTTCGTTTCAGTTGCAGATGTCTGATCTGGAGTATGAACAGAGGCCTCACTTCTAATAAGCCAACACACTGCCTACCAGCCCATGGCGAGTTATATATATACATGGTGATTCTACTCTGAAATCTCTCCCCACAAACAGGGAAAACAATGGACAGGAGCATATAAGATTAATAAAGGGTCCGCCAAATAACGTTTTTTTTGAAAATGCTTTAAAAAGAAAAACTACTGAATATTTTCTCAAATTTCTTTTTTTATTTGAAAGTACAATCCTTCCGGTTAATAATGGAAAATAATTTCATTCAAATGGCTGCCTCGGCTGGCCATGCAGTAGCCTACACGATCGGTCCAATATTTAAGCACATTTTCGACTGTGTGCAGCTGTATTTCACCAATGGCTTCACGAATATTGTCCTTTAAAGCGTCAACTGTCTCTGGTGTTAAATCGCAGGTCCGAGGTGGCCAAACGACATCAGGGCGCAAAACATCGAGTGTAGCTTCGGCTGTGTGGCACGTAGCGCCGTCCTGTTGAAAACAAATGTTGCCAATATCCTCCTCTTCAATTTTTGTGAACAAAAATTCGTTCAACATGTCCCGATAACGATCGCCATTGACTGTAACGGCCACTCCTTGCTCATTTTCGAAGAAAGATGGCCCAATTATGCCTCTGGACCAAAATCCGCACAAAACAGTGACTCGTTTTGGGTGCGTCGGCTTTTCAAAGTAAGCGTGCGGGTTTTCTGTGCCCCAAATGCGACAATTTTGCTTGTTTACATACCCGCCAAGATCAAACTGAGCTTCATCTGAAAATATGTTTTTTTTTTTTGCGAAAACTGTCATCTTCCGGTGTAGGCTACGGCATGGCCAGCCGAGGCAGCCATTGAATGAAATTATTTTCCATTATTAACCGGAAGGATTGTACTTTCAAATAAAAAAAGAAATTTGAGAAAATATTCAGTAGTTTTTCTTTTTAAAGCATTTTCAAAAAAAAAAACGTTATTTGGCGAACCATTTTTATTCCCAACAATAGGGCCTATGTTAGTGAGGCAAAAGTACTTTGAATTCTTCCAAAAAAAGGACAACAAACTCTATTCATAAATCAATTCAATATAAACTCCAATGTACGCATAGGCTGTAGTTATTTCAATATATCTTATAAAGAACTCTGTAAATAGGCCTCCATTTTTCCCTATACAAAATAAATGTTTCAAAAATTTGGCTTTATAAAGCTTATACATTAATATCCAAGGAAATTTAAAACAATGTTCTCCAGGCCAAAAATTTCTAAAGCAAACTGGCTTTAAAACAGTTGGTAAAAGATTTGTTTTATTCTTTCCAAGTATTCTAGCAGCTAGTCAGATTCACATGAGATAGATATGCAAAATAGCTTCCATTATATTACAAGTTAAACTCATGTTTAGTAAAGCTGACTAGCCTCACGATTGCCTAAATCTGGTAGAAATTTGGCACTTTAAAATGTATTGCAGAATTTAAAGACTTTTGATAATCAGGGGTAATTGACTCAGAATTGTTGTATGCTTCCCCAATATGGGAAGGAATTCTGAAATATACAACCAGGAGAAAAAGCGGCTAGTGTCGCAGTAGAAATTTTTTACATAAGATTGGCATTAAGCAAAGGTACCGTCAAAGATAAGTGTTACGCCGACAAGCCAGAGACAATTGACAAGTGAAATACAGCTGCACACAATCGATAATGTGCTTAAAAATTGGGCCGATCGTGTAGGCTACTGCATGGCCAGCCGAGGCAGCCATTTGAATGAAATTATTTTCAATTATTAACCGGAAAGATTGTACTTTCAAATAAAAAAAGAAATTTGAGAAAATATTCAGTAGTTTTTTTTAAAGCATTTTCAAAAAAAGGTTATTTGGCGGACCCTATATTTTCATGAATATTTTTGGTAAAGGATTAATTAGTCTTACTATACTTGCTAGTTGGAGGTGTTTAATTTAAAATGCAAGACAAATTCTTGTTCTGTATATCTATTCAAGCCCACAACCCCTTTGCTTAACTCGAATGGCTATAATTTCGTTTTAATTTTGTTTTCCAAAATTTGATTTATCTGCATGATACTCATGTACTCTGTAACCATATGCTTAAACATTCATTTTACATCTTTAGTTGCTGGTATATTTATGCTGCACACACATACATACATATACATATACACGCTTTGAAAATTTTAACCTGTCGATGGCAAATTATACGTTTCCCCCGAAAAAAACTTAAAGTACAACTTAAAACACTTCCTTTGTCAATTTCTCAACACTTAAAAAGAAGACACACTCGCGCGACGAAAAACGAAAAAGAAAAGAAGAACAGAAAATGGAAGAAATTATTCTCATTATTGTTGTTATTCAGTGAAAAATGTCTTAAAGAACAGCCACAGAAATACAGGAGGAACCAGGAATTAAAAAAAAGGAAAAAAAATATGAAGAACAGAAATTGGATGGAAGAAATGTATACGGCATTATATTTTGGTGCAAATTTTTCGCATACAACACACACTTACATACTTGCAGTGGTAGATAGGTAGGTTGGCAGAGAGACAGACAGACAGACAGTCATCATGTTAAGAGAACGAACCAAATGATATGTCATCATGTTGTCAGTTGCCAATAACAGAGTTAAAAATATACCTTTAATATCAGTGTTGAATATATTTCTCCTTTTTTTGTCTCCATTCAGTTTTTGTTCTTTGCTTGTCTTTGAGCCACACAGTACACCAGATAGCCAAGTAAGAATAAAAAAAGAAAAGAATTTTTTTTTTAAAACTCTTGTGCCGTCTTAAAATGAAGACGAAGTAAGAAATAATAAAGAAATGTACGTTTTTGTTATTATATTGGTTTGTGTAGTGATATGTACGTGTATAAAGTAATGCTTGCAACACCCCAAATTGCAATTAAAGTTAATTTCAACAAATTGCATGCCACAAAGTGTTAAAGGGAATCTGGAAACAACATACAAGCGAAATAAGGTGAAAAATTTTGTTTAACCCTTTGAAGAACACAATCAAAATATTCTATGACGACATATTATCAACTTAACGGTTATAAAAGTTTGATTAAATATCAAGGAAATAGAGAGCAGCTTTCATATGACATACATTGGTCATTACAATCTTTCCGTCAGGATTTCTCTTATAAATATTTTTCCATACATGCAAATAACTTATAGCCACTACTATAGATTGAGGTATCAGTATTCTGCATTCCTATCGAAGAACAATATCTCGACAATCTCCTCATAAACCAGCTGCTACGAACTACGGCAACTACAACAGAAACGTTCTACTGTCTTCACCAAACCTTTACAAAAATAAAATTCTGCTTTTGCATGGCGTAGGTTATCATTTACGGGCCATATCTGTCTTCAGCTTCCGCAGAGATCGACTGTACTGGGAACGGAAGGATGGATTTTTTTTAATAAAGCATACTGAGGACAATTTGTTTAGCAGTCGAGGTGCAGCTATGGCTGGCCGTTGTACATGGAGTATCACCTGACATACAGTGGACAGCAAAAAGTCTTAGTACGGCAATATATTTTGACAAAAAATTTCCCCACAGGTATAATAATTTTTCCCAAAGTCCCGATATGACTACAAGAGAGTATTTAGGACATCATTTGAAAGAACGGTTACGTAATCGCTAAATCTCAAGCAAAAGTCAATCGAAAAACTTGCTCACGGTGCCACCAGAAAACACTAAATAAAACCTGGAGATTCAATTCCAAATGGGTTAAATGGAGTGCTTGACCTTAAGGGATATTCTACTAAATACAAGGGATAACATTTTCATATATTTGGCCTTGGAATTATAAATTTACTCAGGGTCCTCCTTGGGGGTACCTATGGAGTCATCTGAAACTTTTCCTTATTTTTCTCTTGTTTTATGAAAAACATTAAAAAATTGTTTGTTTTATAATAAAACAGAAATAAATTAATAAAATAAATATATAGACTATAAATTTGTATAAAACCTATTGGCTAAAATTCATGAAAATGCTAAAATATATTGCCGTACTAAGACTTTTGCTGTCCACTGTACATAACATAAGAAATTGGTCATTACAACGCTTCAGTCCTTTTTATGGACCTAGTTTCTCGCCCCACTTATGTTGTGAGTGTTAATTTTATACATCTGTGGCGGGACCTACAGTTTAAAGTCGATTCCGAACGACATATTCTTTGGTAAACTTTACATGGCAATTTTATTTACTCTCGAGAGTTTTTGCCAGAAATCTGCTGAGAGGAAGTCGCCGAATAAATATTTTTTAGTTTTGATGTCTGACCTGGCGTTTGAACCGTGACCTTACGTCTAATAACTCAACGCACAACCTACTAGACTACAGCGGCTTCATATAACATCTTTCTGAATTGGTGGGAGAGTAACGCTCTTGACGATTTGAATTTTACCCGCACTCTTTTTAACAGGAGCATTTTCTTTGGTTGTGCGTACATAATGTACGAAGCAAACCTTACCTTAAACGCTTTTTAGAACAATATCTCGTTTTTCTCTCACCACTGATGCTGTGTGCGTTTAATTTCATACATCAGTTCCTACAGTTTAAGGTCGATTCCGAACGACCGATTTTTTTTTTATAAACTTTTCATTGCAATTTTATTATATTATATTATATATATATATATATATATATTATAAATATTGTTCTGAAATGAAGTTGAAAATGTTTGACCTGAGGTTTGAATAGTGGCCTTGCGATTAATAAGCCAACACACAACTTACTTGACTACGGCGACTTCATATAACATCTGTCTGAATTGGTGAGAGAGTAACGCCCATGAGTGATTTGTATTTTATGCGCACTCTCTTTAACAGAAGCGATATATTCGGTTGTGCGTACATAATGTACGAGGCTGACCTCACCTCGAACGCTTTTTAGAATAATAACTCGTTTATGACGACCATCGTCACCACGCACATAGCATAATTGGTCATTACAACAGTTCAGTCAGGATTACGACCTAGTTTCTCACCTATCCACCTATGTTGTGTGCTTTAATTTTATAGATGAGTGGCGGGATCTACAGTTTAAAGTCGATTCCGAACGACAGATTTTTTTTTGGTAAACTTTTCATGGCAATTTTATTTATTCTCGTGAGTTTTTGCCAGAAATGTGCTGAGAGGAAGTCGCCTAAGAAATATTTCTTTTTTATTTTCGTTTTGATGTCTGACCTGGGGTTTGAACCGTGGTCTTACTTATAATAAGGCAACGCACACCCTACTAGACTACGGCGATTTCATATAACATCTGTCTGGATTGGTAAGAAAGTAATGCTCACGAGTGATTTGGATTTCGGTTATGCGTACATAAAGTACGGGGCTCACATCTCCTTAACACTGTCATACTGGCGCTTGAGTTCATGCCTCTCAGGAATTATTTTTTTCGGCAAACGAAGTGTATTGAAGTCGCCATGGTCTAGTAGGTAGTGTGTTGGCTTATTAGACGTAAAGCCACGGTTCGAGCCCCAGGCCATCCATCAAACAAACAAAATACAAAAAAAGTATTTCTTCGGCGACTTTCTCTCAGCAGATTTCTGGCAAAAACTCTGAGAGTAAGTAAAATTGCCATGAATAAGTTTCTCAAAAATCTGTCATTCGAAGTCGACTTTAAACTGTAGTTCCCACCACTCATATATGAAATTAACACACACAACATAAGTGGTGTGAGAAACTAGGACGTTGTACAATGAGTCAATTTGACCTCCGGGTACTGTACTTGTCTTAATTGAAAAGTACACGTCCTCTAACCTAACCTAACCTAAGTGTTAAGGGTCTAAATAATTTGTATTACATATCATCTAATAGCATAATCAATTACTGCACTAAATCGCCTTATCGGGCGGCGTAAACCACCGCACCGGCGATGTCCAGTGGTGGCCAGGGGTGGGAACTTGTTAAAGGCTTTTTAGAACAATAACTCGTTTATGATGACCATAAACACGTAATGCTTGAAAAGTAGTCACATTTGAATCACCACTTTCGCCTTCTTCTACCGTATGGTTGAAAGGTTTTCTACAGCCGACAGCCTTGCCAGGCTGGCAGTATTAAAGCCATTACGAAGATAGTACGATAGTTGGAGTCCTATTTTGCATTATAAATTAAAAAAATCAACAAACCCTTCCTCTCAATGGTTCTTACAAGATTATAAAAAGTGTTGTTTATATAGGAGAGAGAGGTAGAGAAGTAAAGAGATACAGAGAGAAAGACAGCTTATCGGCATTGGTACAATTGTTGCCCAAAAATCTTAAAATTTTCTTGAACATTCGTTTGAAGGGTTAATTTTTGTGTTGCTCTAGACAGAAAAAAAACCTTCAATTCAATGGGTAGAAATACAACAACAATAACAATATAAAAAAAATACAGAAATAACACCCGAAGTGTTTAGATGTGATATGAACAAAACAAAATTATACAGACACACAGGCACACTCAACAATACATAAAACACTAAATAAGGAACCCGGGCTAAAATTTTCTTGTTTTTTTTTTCAACCAAAAAGACTAAATGGAATGAAAAAATAAAGAAAGAAATGAAAAATTAAATTACACCTCAGAAATTGCCTCTTTTCTGTCTTTTTGTTGCATTGTTACGTTAGAATTGCTGCTGCTGTTGCTGTTACTGTTGCAACAGTTGATGTCTACTTAAAGCAAATGAAGAACGAAAACGAAACAGCACCAACAATAAGAGCAAAATGGCAACAGCAAATGAAATGTTTTAAAAAATTATGATAAAGTTTAAAACGGACTGACTGACTGACTGGCTCACTGGCTGACTCAATGACTGAGTAAATGGTTTGGTGGTGGTGTTTGAAAACAACAGTCGAACGAACGAAACATTCATATATTGGGAGTTTAAAACATGTTCCATCAAGAAGGAATCATTAAATATTGTTGATGTTTGTAGCCATTTGTAGGAAAATTGTTTGGTATGAGTAACAGCTCATGATTATCATTCCATAAAAGCAATGAGGCACACACACACAGTTCGTTCGTCAGTCAGTCAGCTATGCAGCCATGCCAGCCATTCATTTGCTGTAACTCTAGCAATTGCTGTGAGTTCCTTTAAAGACAATGATGACGACGTTTTAAGTGCCCCCATCGGTGCTGGTGGTGGCTGTTACATTGAATAGATGGATGGATGGACGGATGGATGGCTGCTTGGTTGGTTGCCTTCATTGCCTGGTGCTGCTACAACTCCGCCCTAAATGTTACTTTTGGTAACTTTTTTTTATTTCGTACTTCTTGTAGTTGCACCAAGAAATATTCTTTTTAGTTATTTGCTCTTTTATATCAAACAGTTTTTTTCTCTCCCCCCCTTCTTTTTTTCTTTGTATCTTCAACTTCATTTTTTTCGATTTTTTTCGTATTTTTTTCCAACATTGATCGCACGAATCAAGCGCGAGATTACTCACGCGAACCCAATTTGGCAATTGCTTATTAGCGCTGCCGCTATAGCACCATAAGCACAGGTTGGCTTGTAAAAGAACGAGAAAAAGAAGAAGAAAAAAATGTTCCTTTTGGTTTTTGGTTGGCAACATCAGCCCATTCGTCTACATTTGTTTCGGAAACAACACGGCAGCAAGAAAACATTAAGCATTACGTACCACTTATATCACCTTCTTGTTAGATTGTTACTTAAAAATCGAAATAAAAAATAATACAACAACAACAACAACAATAAAGGAGGAAAAAAAATTCAGCCAACAATTGTATACGAAAAATTGTTGCATGCCTAAAAAGCAGAGGCGGAGCTGAAGCAGATGCATTAGGGAAAGAGAGCTTAAAGAATTTTTAATTAACACGAAGTCAATTAAAATGAAATTATTTAAAAAATTGTTATAAGACAAGGCCTATTTAGTGGAATTAAAGTATTTAAACCAATAACTATTAATAGGCCCTCAAATGATATCAGTCTAATGATTCACTGGCCTATTGAGCATGGAAAGTCCCCTTCGTGCGGTCAAACTGATATTCTGTAAGTTGTTTATCCTCTCCGTGCTTCTTTATAGCGCGGATGACCAATTGAGCAATGAAAAGCTGCCTCGTGTGATGTATTTTTTTTTGTAGAAGTCGGCTATGCTTTCCGCTTTCCTCCATAGGACGGTAGCCAGGACTTTCTTACTCACGGATGCCTCTGACTTGGCTGCATTCGAGAAAAAGGTTACTCTGCCAAATCTGCGGTCCATTGCGATTTGTCAATGATTTCCTTATCCGCAACAACAATAATCTGCATGAACTTCTCGCTGATATGGACAATGTTCAGCGCTTTAATACCCAGACGATATGCTGATCATGTTGTTCAAATGGTCCTACGGGCATGCGATGGGAAAGAAGCCTATGTCGACATATACAACCTGTCCTGTATTATATTGATCAAATTAATGATGCCCTATAAGCGATTGATGGAAACAAATGGCGAGGGAGAGTGCGAAACAGAGACTCTTGGAAGGAAATGTTAATTCAAGACAGACACGGAGAAACCGGTTGCCAATATAGCCAGCCAATAAGCCTTTTATCAATTAAAAGAGTTTGTACTTTCATAAAATCCCTCGAGTTCGATTTGGTGCTGAGGATAAAAGGAGGAGAGTAACTCCAATTGCCGCCTGTGTGTTGAAGTAATACGGCCACTCTTACAATGCCTTTAGACAATCAACTAAGGCAGACTGGAGTTCATGAATCTGCTTAAGATAGTCTTTGAATATCAAAAAGTTACTAATTTACTTACTTAATTGGCCATTAACAATACGAATAACAGATTTTGGCCAGCCTAAACACATTCTTACAGGCGCCTCAACTTCTTGCGCGCCTACACCACTTGGTCACACCAATCGATGACAGGGCTTCCTCGATTTGATCGAGGATCTTCTTTTTATGAATCTTTATAAATACACCAAGATTGCTTAGATTTGCAATTCTTAATGTAGAGAATATTTTACTATATCGGCCTTTGGCCCTATTTTCTTAACTATGAAAATTTTACAGAAATTCATTTCATGTGACCTTCTAGTCAATAGAAAATGTTAACGCAATTGGAATAATTTTTCGATTAAATAATATCCGAACAATTAAAATCATACGTTGCTGTTGAGCCAAGAAGATCAAGTTCTTTGCTTAAGTATTTCGTTTTCACTTTCAAGTCTCCGTGGAGAGGCATTATTACTCATTGCTACGGATATTTGTAGGGAAAATTAAACGAAATAAAAACAGAAAATTATGAAAAAATAAATAATTAAAATTTTTGCCCCACAGATCTAATATCCGAACAATTAAAATCATTTACTGTTAAGGCAAGAAGATCAAGTTCGTTGCTTAAGTCTTTCGTTTTCACTTTCAAGACTCTTTTTAAATGCATTATTACTCATCGCTACGACTATTTGCAAGGAAAATTAAAGGAAATAAAAACAGAAAATTATGATCTTTAAACAGATGAACAGAAGTCAATTGAAGTATTCGATTAAAAGGCAAGTTTTTCATTAAAAACCTCGTTTTAAATACTTTATTGCTACAGAAACCGGCTAGCAATTGAAAACATAGGAAAGCTTTACATTTGAAAATGACTGGCACATAAACTTGACTCATTTCTTAAGTCAATAAACCCTTTGTCAAAAAAGTCACCGAATGATGTTAAAATGCTTTCCAGATACAAAATGATGTACTGACATCCTTTTATTTTGCCTATAAAAATTCTAAGATCTAACTTAGGCCAGCCTTATTTCTATGCAATCATAACTGCTATCCATAAGGCAGATATCATGGGCTTTGTAAAGGCATATAATAGTTTACAAATGAAGTTATTGCCCGGGCGGTGTACTCGATATGTTTGCTGTTGAAGAAAGAACATATCCTTGTATGATAAAAGCCTCAACGATGGGCGAACGGCTTCCATTCTCCCCTATCCTCCTTCAGATAAGAGGATCAGAAATAACACAAATGCAGGAGGAAATCCCGTGAGCTTCTTCTTTGAATCGAATCGGATCTGTAGAAAGCGTAGAGGAATTTCCTAACACATCAGTTATTAAGAGTTTAGTGGGTATTTTTATAACCCGAATGTAAATGATTTGCCATCTGTTAGAGGATATCAGGCATTCAAATATTAATAACATGTTGGAAATTAGTGTTATTGACAATATTGATTAAAGGCCTATGCATTCAATATGAGATTTCCTTTTCAATCCCCTATTTTACGCTACGCTTTCCAATTAAAAATTCACAAATTTCTTTAGAAGTCAGCTGACTGTTATGAGCTGTATGTGTGGCTGGTATTTTATATGATTTGTTATTATTGTTGTTGCTCGTTTTTTGGGGGTAACATAGCATAGAATTGATCGATCGATCAGTTAGTTGGTTGTTAGTAGAGAAGTAGAGAAGACAATCAAAGAAAAAAAAAAACAGAAAAAGACTACGGAAACAATAGTTTCTGTAATAATAACGATGACTTTGCCAGCAATAATGATGACGACGATGGTACTGTTGCTTAATGCTATTGCCAATGAAAAAGATGTTGCTGTTGCTATTGCTGTTGGTGTTATATTAATGCCTGTTAAAGGTATTTTGCCATACTTTTATTAAAACACCATCCAACATTATATTTCGATTTCTGTTTCTGTTTTTTTTATTTTTTCTTCATTTGATTTCTTTAGTGCTTGTTTCCTGTTTTTAGGCCCTTAAGTAATGATGACACTGACTGATGTTGTTAATATTATTACTTTTACCTTTACAAAAAAAAACAACAACAATAACAACAAAAAGAAATGCAAGCGACCAGTCTTTAACATCAGGCTTCAAAACATTGAAAACAAAACAAAAAAAAATGAGTAAAGAAATCTTCGTAACGTCTGTTGCTTTACAATTTGTGGCATTGTGGCAGAACGGGGGGAGAGAGACTTCAACCAGACCTACGCCATAATATTTATTAGTTTGTTAGCAATTTGCCATTATTATTGCTGGCTATTGCTTTTACTTTATAATGCCGTTGTTGTTGTTGTTGTTGTACATAGTATTTCTTATTTAAAAGTTCAATCAACACTAGTTTTCTGCCTGTTTCTGTTCTGTTGTGTGCTGTTGTTATTCGTTGGCGTGATGTCTTAAAAGTCAAATATCTTTGGCGTATAATTTAATATTATGAAGTAATACTAATCAATTGCCATCTTTTGTAATGTGCCATGGATTTCTTCTTTTCTTTTTTTCTCAACAAATTATTGCCTTAATAATGAAAGGGCCTTCTTAGTTTTTCGTGGAGGTTGTGTATGCCACTAAAAAGCCATAAAAAACCATTTTTCCCTTTTTTTCGTTTGTCAGTTTGATTTTTTTTTCTGTGATTTCGATTATTTCACACTTTAGGGCATTTAGTATGTAGCAGAAGATTGACATGGGTCGTGCTGAGATATTCATATTATTGTAGGGGGAGTTATTGTACCTCTTCTACCAGCGTAAAAGCAGAAGGTTTATTAGGATTTTCACTAATGCAAATCGTAATGTAATCTAGTGGATCATATAGTTTTGTCTCGGAAGTTTTGGGGTCACGTTAATAAATATTGTTACGTTTTTACCCTTTAAAAACGTTTACAAATAAAACAAAAATAAATTTTAATTTAACTAAAATTCTTTATTATTCACACAATTCTGTGTGCCACTGTTCACAACTCGATGTAAACAACAACAATTGCTTTGTTTGTTATTCCTATGTTTACACCCTTTGCATAAACAATAACAACTACTAGTCAGTTGATCTTCAGATCTTTGTAACGGAGATCTTCAAACCGTGATTACTCTCTTCAAACACACCGCATCTTCACACAAGACTGGCTGAACTTCACTCACTCAGTCGCCTGCTTTGCCTTGCCTTTTATACGATAGAATAAACAGTCTGAGGAATGTTCTGGAAGGCGAATTTTCATGACTTCACCTTCTCGAAATCTCTTTAAATGTAAACATCGCTGTTCACATTTATTCTTGAAGTGTTGTTTGTGTAGTTTTGTTTACTTGTTTTGTGTTCTATGCTGGTGTTTGTTGTTATATTACGCAGGGTAATAATTTGTAAACAGGTTTGTTTACTGCATTGTTTTGTTTTTGTAGCTTTTGTTTATAATTTTTATGTTAAGCGATGTAAAAGCAAAGCACCAGTATCTTGATTTTTCATTTTCGAAACAATATTACAACAATCTCACCTTAATTATTTCTACTCTTTTTAACAGAAATTTAGTACAATAACTCTCAGATTATTCAGAAATTTTAAGGCTTCAACATCTATTGTGTTGAAATTTATAACTTTGTTTAAACTTGGTTCCAACCAACGTCCCTGTAGCCGTAACATGTCCCTGTATTTTACGGGGTTTTATAGTAATGAAAACCATGAGTTTACCAGAAGATTGAAACCTCCAAGACGCTTAAGAAATTAATCATTTCTTGCATAAGAAAGCCATAAAAAATGCTTACGAAAGTCATAATAACCTGTCTATTAAGAAGGTTCTGAATAACAGTAACCATCAACGTGTTATTAATATTTGGACGACTGATATCCTCTCACAGATGGCAAATTATTTATATTCGGGTTGTAAAAATACCCACATAACTCATTAAAAACTCATGTGTTAGGAAATTCCTCTGCAATTACAATGTAAAGTTTTCTACAGATCTGATTCGGTTCAAAGAAGAAGCTTACAGGATTTCCTCTTGTATTTGAGTTATTGCTGATCCTCTTATCTAATTGAGGATAAGAGAGAATGGAAGCCGTCTGCTGATCGTTGAGGCTTCTATCATACAAGGATATGTTCTTTCTCCAACAGCAAACAAGCCGAATACACGGCCAGGGCAATAACTTCGATTGTAAACTCTTCTATGCCTGCACAAAGTTCGTGATATCTGTTATGATTGCATTGTAAGGCTGGCCTAAGGCTGATCTTAGATTTTTTATAGCCCACACAAAGGGATGTCATCACATTATTTTGTATCTGGAAAACATTTTAACATCATTCGGTGATAAAGGAACATAATTAAACTCTTATGTTTGTGACAACGGCTGTATTGACTTAAGAAATGAATCAAATTTATCTGGCAGTCATTTTCAAATGTAAAGCTCTTCTATGTTTTCAATTCCTAGCCGGTTTGTGTGGTAATAAAGTAAATTATAAACGAGGTTTTTAATGAAAAACTTGACTTTTAATCGAATTCTGAAATTATTTTCTGTTCATCTGTTTTAAGATCATAATTTTTGGTTTTTATTTCATTTAATTTTCCTTGCAAATAGTCGTAGTGATGAGTAATAATGCCTCTAAGCAAAGTCTTGTAAGTGAAAACAAAAGACTTAAGCAACGAACTTGATCTTGTTACATCAAGAGTAACGCATGGTTTTTTGCAGTATTGTAAGAAGCTTGTTATGCACTATATTCTTGTATACAAAAGTGATCAAAATAATATCACTAAAATAATTTTGTTTCATAATTTTCTGGTTTTATTTCGTTTGAATTTCCCTGCAAATATCCGTAGCGATGAGTAATAATGCATGTCTACGGAGACTTGTAAGCAACGAACTTGATCTTCTTGTCTCAACAGCAACGCATAATTTTAATTGTTCGAATATTAAAATTGTGGGGCAAAAACTATTGCAAACATTATAAAAAGTTTGGTATGTACTACATTACTTTCTACAGAGCTGGTGAAAATAATAGCACAAAAACAATCTTCTTTAATTAGAAGTTCGAACTGCGAGATGAAATTTCTTTAAACAAATGCTGGCATGAAAGGAATATTTAAAGGGTTTTATTACTGCAAGACATAGATTGTCTTCCCAATCTGTTCTGAGACTTAATTGCTAAGAAATATTGGCAATTTTATATTGATTTGCTGTTTTAAGTAGAATAATAAATGAGATTATTTAAAATAGATTGAAGTAAAGTACAGACAGAAAAAGCGCAATAAAACCTGTTTCCATTCTAAATCATGATCATGACAAAATGCTGGGCGCTGATGACGATGACGATGATGATGGCTTATGCTGTATTGCTAATGCCTTAAATTGTTGGCAACATGTAATTGACTTTTAGAGATACTTTTTAGTCTTGTTGTGTTTCTTATTAAACTCGTCGATCTTATAAATTGGAGCGTGATTTGTAAGGTCATCACTCAGAAGGCATCTTCCTTTTGTTTTATTCGTATTTTTTTTTCATTTCTGGGTTTGCATACAACATTTATTGTATGTGACAGAAGAACTCTAGCTAAAGATCATTTCATTGAATAAAGCAAGAAGGGAGAGGGTAAGAAAGAAAACAGCAGAAGTCAAGGTAAAACCAAAAAGCTATTGCAATATGCAAAATCAATTGTATTTAAAATCAAAATGGACAGACATGTTTAGTTCTTCTGCTAAAACTCAGTTGGACGGACAGACAGACAGACGTTTAACAATAAAAATCCTGCATACGATCTTGATATTTCGGTTTGGTTTGGTGTTTTTTATTTTAATGATTGAGATTATTGAATCAAAATAAACAGCCAGTTAGGCTTTCAATAAAAAAGGTTCTGTTCTGATCTGCTCCGTACTGTTTTGTGCTCTGAAGGTAAAGTGCTTTTTGTATTTTATGGAATACCTGGTGTTTCTCTTCTCTTCTGTTTTTTCTTTTTTTGGTATTCTTTTATAAGATTGTTTATGGTCTGGCTGACATATCAGCTGAAAGAAATCTTTAAAGTTTGTAACTTTTTCTTTATTTTTATAAATAAACTACAGCAACAGCAAAACTTCAAAAAAAAGTTTGACTTAAATTTTATTTTTTTTATAATACATACGAATGTAAGTATATTTAAAAATATAAAATAAATCCCTTACACTCCCTCCTGCATTTGTATGGATGGTAAACAGAAAAAAATAAAACAGAAGTTTATTTCAGTTCAGCTTTGATTTTTGACAATTTAGACACCAACAACGAAACCCACAAACCAACCAACGAATTTTTTCTTTTTTTTGCTGGAGAGTTTAAATTTTGACATGATCTTTTGAAGATCAAGATTCGTAAGAGTTTTTTCTTTTAGATTCTTCTCCGGGTTCTGTCTTGAAAAGAATTCGTAGAATTTCATCGTTGATATGCAAAATACTTTTGAGTCACAGAGGTTCATTGAACTTTAATAGGACAGTAAATATTAGGATTTTAGTATTACAGGAAAAGAAATTGAATGTTTTGTTAAACGTATGGAACTTATGACGTCACACAAAAATAATTTCTTTTATTTAATTTGTGAATTGCAAGGGATACACTACAATCACGATACGATATAAATCCATACACATCCCTTACAATACAAAATTATTAAGAAGCCAGTTTTAAGTCATGGGAGGATGTATGCACTTGCATATTTACAAATACAATGTATGCCAACGATTGCAATTTAAATCTTGAAGAAGGTAATTCCCACGATATGCGCAAACTACAGAGTTATAAGGTTCTAGCGAATGAGTGCAAACGATTGAAGCTACTCTTCAAAACACTGATTAGACTTTATCAATACGGCCTTAGACCTGGTAAGTTCACCACCGAACAGATCTTCACATAAAGTGAAATCCAGAAGAAGACCCAAGTCGGCACACACCATGTTTTTGGCGACTACAAGGCAGTCTGCGATAGCCCCTAAATAATCGCAGTTTTACTGCAATGTATGCTCGCAGTATTCCTACGAAGCTGATAAATTTATACAGAATGAATTAAGGTAGGAATAGATCCTCTCCGAACCTTTTGATACCCTGTTTGTTTCGGACAAAGCGGTCTCTTTACATGCAACTTCTACAACTTCGTCATGGAAAGTGTTCTGCAGAAGACAAGAGTGCATGGCAAAGGCACTATCTTCCACAAAAGTGTTCAGTTGGTTGCGTACGCTAACGACATTTACATAATATGGTGTACAGCGATATGTTACGACTGTGTTTAGCGCTATGGACTCAATAGGCAATTGAGTAGCAGAGACCTCTCTCGTACGACAAAACTGATACTCTACAAGACTCTTATCCTCCTCGTGCTTGTTTATGGCGGGGAAGCATAGTCGTTAAGCACGGATGTGTCAACGTTGAGAGTAAATCCTACGTAGAATCTTTGGTCGCCGTGCCCTAAAAGGTAGTGTGTTGGCTTAGTAGAAGTGAGGCCTAAGTTCAAACTCCAGGGTCATGCATCTCCAACTAAACGAAACATGAAAAAATATTTCTTCGGCTACATCCCTTAGCAGATTTCTGGCGAAAAACCTGAGAGTTTTGCCATGAAAAATTTCTCAAAAATGTTTCATTCGGAGTCGACTTTAAACTGTAGGTCGCACCACTCATGTATAAAATTCACCCGCACAACATAAGTGGTGTGATAAATTAGGTCCATAATCCTGACTGAAGGATTGTAATGACCAATTATGTATGTATGTATGAATGGCTGGTAGGGGCATGCACCAACTTATTTACAAAACATGGATAGAGAAACGTTTGCCCTTCGATTGGAATCTCAGTGTCCTCTGTTCTGTTCTGAAAAAGGGAAACCCTTGATGTGCAGCAACTATTGAGTTATAAGCCTTCTCCCTATCGCACATAAGATTTTTATGAGCGTATTGTGTGAACGACTGAAGCTACTCTTCAAAACACTGAATGGACTTCTTCAGTGTGGCTTCAGACCTGGCAAGTCCACCTTCGATCAGATCTTCACCTTACTCCAAATCCTAGAAAAGAGCCATGAAAAACTTGTCGACTGCAAGGCAGCCTTCGATAGCTGTTTAAGCAATCGTGGTTTTACTGCAATGTCCGAGCACAGTATTCCTCTGAAGCTGATAAAGCTATGCATACCGACACTGAAAAACTCCTGTAGCGCCACTAAGGTAGGAATGGGTCCTCTCCGAACCTTTTAATACCATTGGAGGTTTTAGACAAGGCGATCCCTTATCATGCTACCTCTTCAACATCATCATGGAGCGTGTCCTGCAGAAAGTGAGAGTGCATCGCAATGTCACTACCTTCCACAAAAGTGTTCTGTTGCTTGCATACGCTAACGACATATACATCATAGGGCGTACCAAGCGAGATGTTACTACTGCCTTTAGTGCTATTGAACGGGAGTCTACTAAGATGGGTCTGCCAGTAAGTGAGGGCAAAACAAAGTATATGTTATCGGCAAGTAGAGACGTGCGGCGTATTGGATCTCAGATTAGGGACGATAACTGTACTTTCGGTATAGGCATAGAATTTATTTATCTTGGCGCCATCGTTACCATCAAAAATGATGTCAGTCTGGAGATCAAGCGCAAGAGCACTCTTGCCATGAGGTGCTACTATGGTTTCAATAGGCAATTGAGTAGCAGAGACCTCTCTAACGTACGACAAAATTAATACTCAACAAGACGCTTATCCTCCCCGTGCTTCTTTATGGCGCAAATGCATGAACACTATTAAGCAATGATTTGGCAGCCGTGAGAGAATACGAGAGAAAAATCCCATGTAAGAACTTTGGTCCAGTACGAGTTGGCTATGATTTCAGCTAGCTGTAAAGACCGTAGAGGGTTAGCGAATACACTACAAGATGCTCGTTCTCCCCGTGCTTCTATATGGCACAGACACTATTAAGCGCTGATGCAGCAGCCTTGAGAGTATTCGGGAGAAAATTACTACGTAAGATCTACAGTCCAGTGCGAGTTGGCGATAATTTTCTCGTCCGATCCAACAGTGACCTGTTTGAGCTCCTCAACGACATAGGCGTTGTGCAGCATATTAACATGCAGCGGCTGTGCTGGCTTGGCCATGACGTTCGAATGGAGGAGTATGCTATGGCGAGACGGGTATTTGATGCGGGGATCTGCGGATGTCGGCGAAGAGGACGACTTAGTCTACGTTGGGAGAACTAAATCGAGGAATCCCTGCCTTCGATTGTTGTGACCAACTAGCAAGGCCAGCGCTGTACCTACTAGACTACGACGACTTCAGTTAGAAGGCAGAAGTTAACAAAGTTAAAAGGAGATAATGTTGGAAAATAAAGAATATTTCTTCCAAATTGTTTAGTTTTTTCAGCTAATTTTTCGGGACCACCATCGTATCGTATCTGACCTCTAAAATAATCAAAATTTAATTGCCTTTTTTTTCTATTTCAAAATGGAAATGTTAACCACGGTTTTTAATTATTTTGAAATAAATTTTCTGTTTTATGGCTCTTTCATCACCTTTTTAGTGTTTTTGAAATTAATTTTCATATGCAATGACGTCCAACACGGAACAGAGTTCTTAAAAAAAGAATTTTTTTTGTTTTTATTTGTTTTTATTCAGATTTGTTTTTGTTTTTGTTGTTTTGTTTTTACATAAAATTTTATGCTAATTTTCAATTAACAAAAATTGTGTTGTTTGTTGTTATAGTTGTTGTTTTAATAAAATCATCCAAGCATTCAAAATGTTGCATAAATTTAATAATGCATCGACTGTAATGCTAAGAAGGTTGTACATATAAAAACAAAAAAAGAAGGAACACACTATCTCTGTGAATCGATCTACATGATGATGTTTGGGGGGGCTTTTCTGTACTTCTGTTCTTTTGATTCTGATGGTATGCAGATGAAGTGTATGCAGATGATGCCTTACTTGTCGGGCATAAAGAAAAGGGAATTTTATGTTCGTTTTTTTCGGTATTTTTTTGCTCTCAAAAAAACATGTTGTTCTGTTGTTTTGTTGCTTAATTTTCAGAGTCATAAATAATTTGTTTAAGTTTTTAATAATTAAGACATTAATACGTAATGAGAAGCATACCATGACAATACCTTCGGAATTCTCTTCTTTTCTTTGTCTAAAAGATAAGACTTGAAATATTTTTTTTTTAATTTTTTATTCAATGTTCTGTTGTTCTGACTTCCTGCTTAACTTGGTTGTTTTCTTTTTTTTTCTAGCATGCTTGACAATTATTTATTTTGTGTTACCAAAACCTTTCATTATTTTCATTTAAATTTTATTCTAAGTGATGTTGTTGTTGTTTGTTAGTTATTGCTTTCCTAATCATATAATATTTAACACTATTTCTTGTAACTTATCATTATTTATTGCATTTAGGAATAACTATTGCAACCAGTTTTCTATTTTCATTCTTGGCGATAATTTTCTTTATCAACGTAATTCATTGGAATTTTGAGATGCGGATGCGTCGTTACCCATGATAATCGCTGCCTATGCCAAAAGATTGAAAAAAACATTTTTTCATTTCGTTTCGTTTCTTTATGATCTATTCTAGTAAATTCGAATTGACTGGTGGAACGCACAACAACTGTAGGTTGCCGTTACAAAATATTTTAAAAGCCATTTATTATCGAAGAAATAAAAAACAAATACTTGCACTCGCATTCGCATTCACATTCAAAATAACCAATAACACCACATAGTTGTTTGTATGTTTTTAGTGTTACTATTGTAAAATAGTTTTCAATTATACTCGAGAAATAAGTATGTGTAAAAAATTAAAAAGAATTTTTTTTATATCAACTTGCAAACTTAATGTATTCTTATTCAAACTTTCCAACTATAAGTTGCTGGTACACAAAGGTAAACTTTTCAATTACGGCCCATACAGACGATGTCTTTAACAGTCTTCTAATAGCACCGCCAATCTCGGATGTTACAATCGCTTCGTATACGTGATTTTATATCTCTGCTGGTATTAAAAAAGCTTGTTATGCTACTCACTTCTTTCTTTATTTCCTAGTAAAGGTCGATCGTATTTGTTATCTTCGCATTGTCCTTTTTTACTTATTTGAGCCTGAACTTTTAGGAGTACATACCCGTACGTCTTAACAACTATAACAGCAATTGCGTTTGTTGTCTTGGAGTCTTTAAATTCTTGTAATCCTACTTTCCTGTTATTGTGCTTTTCTTGGGTTTTCATTATTAAAAGTCGTTATTTGACGGAACTTTCGTCATGGTTTGTTGGCAATTTACTTTTGGCGATTTATCTGTGATTGTCTGGATGTATGGTGCAGAGAGTTTATCCTAGTAGCGAAGACCTCTTTTTCAAAACTGCATTACACACTACAGCATTAGATTGAAGTCGCCGTAGTCTAGTAGTTAGTGTGTTGGCTTATTAGACGCAAGGTTACGGTTCAACCCCAGGTCAGACATCAGAAACGAAATACCAAAAAATATTTCTTCCGTGACTTCCTCTCAGCAGATTTCTAGCAGAAACTCTGCGAGTAAATAAAATTTCCATGAAAAGTTTCTCAGAAAGTTTCTAGTTCGGAATCGACTTTAAACTGTAGGTCCCGGCAATCATTTATAAAATTAACACACAGGTGTGGGCAGCTAGGTCGTAATTTTGACGGAAGGGTTGTATGACCAATTATGTTTGTTATGTGTACGGCATTAGATATTGTACAGCCATAGGCCTCACCCTACATATCCAATCAAGAAAACATTCTAAGCTCTAAATAGAAAATGTATAAAAAGATTTCATATGAAAGGGATTATACCAAATCTGCCAAGATGGCAAAGTTAATGTGGAACATTAACCCTCCCTGTGCAAATATAGGAAAAACAAAGAGAGACTTACGACATATCACAGGTGACGAGCACATCAATGGTTAGTCAAATAATGGAAAGCAAAAACAAATGTTCGAGTCACATTTATGCATTAAATAATGAAAGAAAAGGCAGAATGTCTGAAAAGTTATATAAGAACCTCTAATATAATCGCAATACGTAGGTAAATAGTAGATCATTAGGAGTACCAAAGCTGATGATACTGCAGTTTTAAGTGCTATAGACACTGTTACTCACCTGTGTAGCTATCAAGGTCTTCTATCCAGTGCGAGTTGGCGATAACTTCCGTATCCAATTCTCAATTATGGATTAACACACAGTGTCTACGCGAAGTCACCTAAACTACGGTCACCTAAACTAGTAGTATGTTGGTTTATTGGACGTAAGGCCTCGGTTCAAATCCCAGATCAGACATTTAAACGAAAATATGAAAAAATATTTCGCCGGTGACTCCGTCTCAGCAGAGTAAATAAAATGTCCATGAAAAGTTTCTCAAAAATCTTTCGTTCGGAATCGACTTTAAAATGTAGGTTCCATCACTCATGTATAAAATTCAAACACATAATATGGTTGCGAGGTTAGTTCGTAACTCTGACAAAAGGGTTGTAATGACCAATTATATATGTGTCTACGCTGACTTCACTATTCCGTTCATAGTGATGGGAATGTATCCACTAGATGGTTATTTGATGCCGAGATCAGTGGAGATCTTCCATTATTTGAGTTGGATCGTCTAAATTAAGAAACATTGCCTTCGATTGCTGTAACCAACTGGTGTAAGGCAGACGCGCCTGGAAGCGCAGATCAAAATCCAATAAAAGTTATGTTAAGGCCAATTTAATAAATAAGTGGGTGAGGTTATAAATTAAATGATGGGATCCGCATGATCCAGGATATAAGCTTTACTCTGAAGTAATGCATGAGCGATCCCGAAGTAATTGTTTCTTGTGCAGGACTACTATTGATACTCTGCTATTGTTGCGGACATAAAAAGGCTACATATCTTCCTATCAATCTAGCTATCTACCTATGTATATATCTAGCTATGTATATATGTGTCTAGCTAACTACCTTCTACCTATCACACATATAATTTCCCATTAAAATATTCCACTAAAATTTCATTTCAAACACGACTTCTTCTAGCTTCATTAGTTTAAATGAACATGTTTATTATTTACTAACAATATTCTTGCTTTTGCCTTGCCTGTACTAACCGTTTTTCCTTGAGTGTATATTTTATTTTAACTACTTTAACTATTTAGAGTCTTATGCTGTGAAGAGTCTTGCATCTGTAAAGATAAAAAAGAGTAGGAAGTTGGTTTATAGTTAAATATATACCAGAGAGGTTTTTTTATTCTATATTTTATGTTGTTCTTGTTGTTGTTGTTGTTGCTGTTTTTTATTGTTGTTGTTGCTATTTTTTTATTGTTGTTGTTATATACTAGTTATATAACAAATATTATTAAAAGTTCTAGTTGGCAGTAACACATCTCACTTGTTATAAATGAAAAGAAGCCGCCAACGTCTTAAAAATAAACGAATGAAGTTGGTTGCGATTAAAGCTGAAATACAGAAAACTACTGGGAACTGGTAACTGGTTGCTAGCTATAAACCATGATATTTAAAGTTAAAATAGTTGAAAAAGAAATAAAGAAATATAAGAAGAGTGGTTAAAATAAAATTAAATTTAATAAGTGTGTACTAAAGAGCATATTTTTGTTAAGAAATTGGATGCTAAGGTTCGTTAAAATAGAACTGAAATTAAAATAAAAAAAAACATTTACAAGGACTCGACACTATAAAAATTCTATAAATAAAGATATTTATTGTCTATTTAAGTTCTGATTTCATTTTAGTTGTTGTAGTTCTAAGGATAACAACTGGTATACAAGTATTCAAAGTATTCAAATGAGACAACAAAGCCTATATAAAATCCTTTAAAAATTAAAACTAAAATCTTTTAATAGAATCCCTACTTTAAAGAACGTAGTCAGTAGCAGCATCTGTAATGGTAGCAGTATTAAGACCGCCTTTCGTTTGTTTAATGTCATCTAATATGCTTGTTATTCTTTTTTTTGACAATTTCCTTGAAACGCTTTTTTTTTCTTTAAAACCATTTTTTCCTTCGTTTATCAAAATAGATGTTTGAAGAACGTGTATGTGTGTGTGTAAGTATTTGATGTCAGTCCCCGTAGTGTTATAATGCGCCATAATATGTATATTTCTTCCAAATTATAATTTTTTTTCTTTTAATTTTATTTTTATTTGAGGTTTTTTTAGGCGTTTATACCTGTGTTTATAATTTTTGCGTATTTTTTTTTTTTTGTAAACCGTTCCCTTTCTTCAAGAGGCGTTACTTATGGTTTGTAGTTGTTTATTAAGGGCGTATTATGTGACATTTTTTTCCCCCATTTTACAAACAAATTAAAGGGTTTAAGGATTAAGAACCGCCAAAGGAAAGTTATACTTATGCATGCCTACGTAAATGTGTGGATTTTTTGAAGAACATCAAAGGAAACGCAATAAGTTTATACAAAAAATAGGTTCTACCTTTAAGGGTGTGGCTTTTTAAATCATAGAATACTCTTTGATAGATATTATTAACAGATAAGCATGGAAATATAGTCAACCAAAAGCAATTCTTTGATAGCCTTCATTAAATTAAATCTTAAGCGGCGCTTAAGCAAAAGCTTTTTATTTAAATACTTTGAAAACATAACTGAGAATTAGTAAAATCAAGATCAAGCATTTTTTTTATCAAGAAAAACAATGAAAATCTTGCCTACTTTTGTGTTAATAGAGTCCACTTATTGCATCTACGTACTCTATGGACGTATGTGGTCTATATGCATGGATTTGAACGTGACTAGAATCAAAGAACAGCCAACCCATTCCGTCGCCAGGGAAATTTTACTTCTTTGGTAAGAAACTGATGTCGTCTCCCCAAATTGTTTTTTAGGTGTTTAGGGGATGGCCCCTACTCATGCAGTGCATTGTGCAGGTTTAGGAAAATAGGTTATAGGAAGGTGGAAAGAGGGAGTAGTGTTTGTGGACATTTGATTTAAACTCAAGATGCGAGCGGAAAGGAAACGAGTTGCTGCTAGGTGACTATATAATGGCCAGTGCTATACTTTCACCATTAGACAGTCTACAGCAATCGTCCCCAAGAAGCCCGCATCTTGATGTTATTTTCAATTGTGTCTCGATAAGAAGTTCACTGAGGAGAGATAAAAGCTTCTTCTATGTGGTGGAGATCAGAGTGATAAAGATTATGGTTAGGATAGTAGGAGACAGGTCTAACTTGGATTCATCAGAGGACAACGTGACCGATAGATCGAGGGACTGACAGTTCTCTGCTTAACGATATACTGTGCATAACCAGAAAACTTTACAATTTTGAGAAACACTTTGTAACGAAAGAAGTGAAAGAAGCACTTTTGAAAGCGGCACCATTCCTCTGATATATGGATGACAGAAAAACAGATAGTGGAACACTATCAATTACAGGAGTTTTTGCCATCGAAACATATGTTTAATTCTGTTTATGCAGGAAGAATTGAGGACAAGATATACCACAACAAATATTGACAATCAGGCTACCATCGAACCGACCATAATCAGGACACCACCGAGCACTTATCAGACTGACTTGATGTCTGTATAGTAGGATCTGCGATATACGACTAAGTTAGGCTGGCTTCATATGAGAATTCATGACTCCGAGTAGGCAGATGAGCTTGCTTCCAGACCGCTAATGAGGCGAAAAGCGGAATTTCGGGAGTTAAAATGGGAGATAGGGTATAAAGATAAGGAGTATCGTCTCTTAAGAAACTGCGAACTTTTACTGGGTGACAATAATGGGAAGAGATTTGATACTGGCATCAGACTATCCAGAAATAGATGGAGAATAGAAACTGGCTTTCCAATCGATCATTGTCGACTCCGAACCGAAACCCTTTAGGAATAATACGAAACTCAAAAGGAGTCAGTTTTGGTGAAGAAGATTGTTAGATTGTTGAAGAATCTAGATACTGGTATTTTGCTCTTACATTAAAATTTAAAAAAAAAGCTACAAAAACAACTAAACTGTAGGGCCGACGAGCTCGCCAGAGCTGGTGCGCTCCTTCCGGAATCCACTTTAATTGAACTGGGTATGCCACTTGCCTCGGTTAAGTTGGACATTGCGCGGAAATTCTCTCGGGTCGCCAACCTATACTGGGTCAATGAGAAGTCCTGCTGCACAGCTAGACTCACCTGGCCCTTGATGGACAGAAGGCGTACCAACCAATTACTTGGTCTTGGTCGTGACGTCATCTCAACCACAGTGGCCGTGCTTACAGGTCATTGCGTTATGGGTAGACACGCGGAGAGAATGAGGCTCCCATTTAACGACCTATGCCGTGGATGCAGATCCGCTGAGGAGGAGGAGACTGTTATCCACTTTCTTCTTCCATTTCTTGTAAGCCTGACGGAGCTATCATCTATTAACATCAAGGATATAGCTTCGTTCATCAAACTTTCTGGCTGGTTTTCCAGTATAGGGTAGTCGTGCTTTTGTTGTGCAGCCCTTGCTCTGTCCAACTTCTTCCTCCTCCCTGATTTTGGTGGAACTTGGCCAGTACAGGGACTGCGTTCACCTGTGGCATCACAACGGGCCGCTATGCGTGCTCAAGTGAGCTTTGTGAAATCAGAGCTACCACTCCGACCTAAACTAACCTACAAAAATAAAACAATACGGTAAACAAACCTGTTACAAATTATCCTACTACTTAATATAACCACAAACACCAGCAAAAAAATAATGGCAAACAAGTAAACAAAAATGCACAAACAACACTACAAGAATAAATGTAAACAACGATGTTAACAGTGATGTTTAGTGAAGTTCAGTCAGTCTTGTGTGAAGACGCGGTGTGTTTGAAGAGAGTAATCGTGGTTTACATCTCTGTTACAAAGATCTGTCTAGTAGTTGTTATTGTATGCAAAGGGTGTAAACAGAGGAATAACAAAGAAGAGCAATTGTTGTTGTTTACATAAAGTTGTGAACAGTGGCACACAGTATTGCGCGAACAATAAAGAATTTTAATCAAAACTAAGCACAAAATTTATTTTTCTTTTATTTGCAATCTATGAGCTCATATTTTAAACGTTTTTAAAAGATAAAAACGTAGCAATATTTTTGTGGGTTTGGCAAGCTCAGGAGTTGCCTTCGTATATTATATTTTTTTCACCTTAAAAACTGATACTGCGACACGTTTAAATTTCCTTGAAAATCGATTTTTCTTCTCAATTCAATAATTTAAACAAGGCAACTAGTTTTCATACGGAAATACACGTTATAAGCGAATTTGAGCTGTAGCAATATTATTGAATGATTAAAAAACATAAAAAGATTAGCATTACAAAGCAATCCCTAAAGACAGGAAGAATATTGTCAGAATTTTCAATTGACATTTTCTTTTTCGCTGAATGGATCATTTGGCGGTTTTTTTCATTTCCTTATTCTATTTAGCTGTTGTCATATGATTTCGTATTTCATTTCTATTCTGTTTTATATTCTTTTGATTCGTATGCATGATTTAATGATGTTTTCTTGCTTTTGTCTTTATGGAAAGGAATAAAGAGGAGGATTTTCCCTATGTGTTCTAATGGCGTTTCGTTTTAATAGAGAGCCATACATACCATATGTTATAAATGTCCTTAAAGGCGCTTTACCTTTTGCTCTTATGCCATAATGCTTAATCCTCAAAGCGTGTGGAAATTTGTTAACGGAGGGATGTTGCATAGAGGATGCCAATGAATGCCAGGAGATTCCTTTAAAAATTTTCTTTCTAGTACTTAATATTCCTTATCACTCTGTATGTTTTTGAATAATTTTATGCGACATTTTTTTTCTTTCATTCGGAATTCTTATGATATACCACACGTATGTGCATATGCAATTTTTTTCTTAATTTAACTGCCTATTATTCGTGGATTTTTACACTTCATTTCATTTGTTATTGTTTAGATTGTATTATTCTGGTTTTAAACAAAATTTCTGTTAAAAAAAGAAGTTTTTTTGTTAAAGCATGTTTCTGTGTTTTTTCTACGTTTTATACACATTCAAATAACCCACGGCACTTATTTGAATATTTTTACCCCAAAGCGGAAATTAACGTTAAAAAAATATACATATGTGCGTTGCAAAAAAACAAAACAATAACAATTTACACTTGAATAATTAATAAATATTTGCAGAAATAATTTAAATGTTAAGAAAACAAAAAATCAACTGCGAAATATTTGGGTCATATATTCAAGGACTTAAGCAGGATATTTAAAAAAAGAAGTTCGCACAATGCCACAACTTTTTGAATAAAAAATCAATTTATTTTTCCATAAAGTCCCGACTGAACTTACTAAACTTTGAACAAAATAAATTAAACTCCTTCAGCTGAACCATTTCTTTAGGACAAGGATCCCAGTGACTTAGATGGATTATATGAAAGGCAATGAGTTCGGACATGTCACTCAGATGGCATAGGATGTTTCAGCGAGATGAGTATTTTATGCGCAGATCAATGGTTATCTTTGTAGAAGACGTCATTGTCTGCATTGGAAGGTATGAAGAAAGCTCTGTCATCAATTTGTGTGATCAACACAGGTCACTGAAAACAAGTACTAATGCAGATCGAAATGGGACAAACGGGTTCTTAAGACGAATTAAGTAAATTAAGCAAGTATTTTAGAAACATAAGCTTCTCTGAAAGGATTTGTAAAAGGTGTTTACTCAGAAGTCGCCCTAGTCTAGTAGGTAGAGTGTTGGCTTATTAGACGTAAAACCAGGGTTCGAGCCCCAGGCCAGACATCAAAACAAAACAAAAAATAAAAAGTAGAAAAGTTTCTCAAAAATCTGTCATACGGAGTCGACTTTAAACTGTAGGTCCCACCACTCATGTATAAAATTAACACACACAGCATAAGTGGTGTGAGTAACTATGTAGTAATCCTGACTGAGGGGTTGTAATGACCATTTATGTTTACTCATATAGCTTGCATTAGGAAATCATCTATCAAGGTCTAAAAATATCCTCATAGAAGACGACCGGGGTTAATGCACTTCAGTCAGTCTTGTGTAAAGACGCGGTGCGTTTGAAGAGAGTAATCGTGGTTTGAAGATCTCCGTTACAAAGATCTGTCGAACAATTGTCAAGTAATTGTTATTGTTTATGCAAAGGGTGTAATAACAAATAAAATTGTCGTTGTTTACATCAAGTTATGAACAGTGGCACACAAAATTGTAAGAATAATAAAGAATTTTAATTAAAACTGAACACAAAATTTATTTTTATTTTATTTGGAATCTACGAGTTCGTATTTCAAACGTTAAACGTTATTAAAAGGTAAAAACATAACAATATACTTCATTTTACTGTAACATTCTGGCTAAAAATTAATATGAATAAGTTTTCATTGACTATCACGCATTTATCACTGCTTTATGAATTTGTTCATTAAATTAAAAATTCCTGTGTTTATCTTAAAATATAAAAAATTTGTTATTTTTCTTACAAATTAAAACAAAATTTCTTTCTTTGATTTTCAAAGCTTCACTACACCATCATGCTTTAAATTTACAGATGTGCGCAGCGCCATCTATTGCAAAACACCATGCCTTACTCAAACTTCTGTAAGACTTTCTTTAAATTCTTCACGAATTTACATGCATGTTTACATGCTCAGCACAACATCGTTCAAACCATAACAAAAACTTGTTTTCATTAATAAAAGAGAAACACACACACTCATCAAAGCATACCAAACCAAACCCAACACACATAAACGTATAAACAAACAACATTACAGAACAACAAACACAATGCATAGCCTAAAGAGCTCACTCTCATGTACTAACGCACACAACAGCAAGTCACTTTCACTTTCATAAACAATGGTGAAATGCAATAACAATACTTAGGTGAGTTGGGTTTTTCCATGCAGCAGTGGTGAATAAACCGAAAGAGAGTGTGAAAGAAGAAATTGTAGAAATTTTACATATTTTTCTAAGGCCTTAAAATATGTGAAGAAAATTTAAGAAACAAAACTTTCTTCGTTATTAAGAAGAAAAGAAGAAAATGTTTGTGAAAATTGTGTGAACAAAGCAAATCAAAGAAAGAAGAAAAGCAAACGAAATGAAAATATTTCTAAAGTCTACTTTTGAGGTCAGGGTAAATATGCCTGTGTGCCTGTGTGTGCTTTATAATAAAAGTAATTGCAGGGAATTTCTTTTTTTATTGTTTTCTAACCACAAAACAATTAAAATTTTATAAAATTTTTAACGATTATTTACCACACACAAAGAGAAATGCTTCAAGAAAGTAAAAGAGACAGACGGACTGACAGACAGACGTATTTTTTTTAATTATTAAACAATTTATCAAAGGCAGTTTATAAAATACAAGCAAGGTAAGGCAAACGCCCTCTTTAGACATGCAAAAATTTTTGAAAACATTCATAGTCTTTGCCATGCATGTGCTAATGTCATGGCAGACAGCCAAAAAGTTTGAGAATGAAAAGAAAACAACCTCAAGAGAATTTTTGCCAGCCAAATGAAAAAGCAAAGCATTCAGGAATAAAGACATTCATATTCATATACATTTCGTTTAGCCTATACCCACTGACTGGCCATATAATGTCTTTATTTAAGTGGCCAACCTTTAATAATTTTTCCTGTATTGACCCAATTTTTGACAAAAGAGAGTGTTAAATTTTAAACAGATTTAAATGCATATGTCAATACATGCATACATGCATTAGCATATAAATGCTCGTATGTACATGTAAGCAAATAACCAAAAATCGATCATTTTACGTTTGTATATTTATGTGTGTTGCCTTAATGCATTTGTGTTTGTTTGCATTAGTTTTTGGGTCGTTATACACGTTTTTATACATATGTATGGTTGTCTCTTTATGTATATATATACAAATGTATGTGTATGCATGTGTTTGAGTGTTTCTGTGTGTGTGTACGTCCATTTTGGTGTTACACATTTAGTGGTTTTGTTTAATCTAAGGTTAATTTAACCTCAGGTCAATTTCGCCATAAAACCTCTGTTATAAAAGCATATTATAATGCACAGTTATGTAAAGGAATGAATTCTTAAAATAAAAAATTTTCTTTTATTTAAAAAGTAAACACTTTTTGTATTAATAGGCAATAATTGTTGGGATTTTCAATTGTTTCCTTTAACAGTTTTACAGATTTCGATCTTTTATGTACCTAAACATAAATAACTGGTCATTACAACACTTCAGTCAGGATTACGACCTAGTTTCTCACACCATTTATGTTGTGTGTGTTAATTTTATACATGAGTGGAGGGACCTACAGTTTAAAGTCGATTCCGAATGACAGATTTTTAAGAAAATGTTTATTAACTCTCGAGTGTTTTTGCTAGAAATTTGCTGGAGGGGGATTTTGTTTCGTTTTGTTGGAGATGTCTGACCTGGATAAACCAACACACTGCCTACTAGACTACAATATTACTTTATATTAATACTTTAATAAAGGATTTGACTTGACCTAGGTGAATAATTTTTTAGAAGTCGCCTGGGTTCGAGCCCCAGGCCAGACATCAAGACAAAATACAAAGAGTATTTCTTCGGCGACTTCCTCTCAGCATATTTCTGGCAAAAACTCTGAGAGTAAATAGAATTGCCATGAAAAAGTTTCTCAAAAAATCTGTCGTTCGGAGTCGACTTTAAATGGGACCTACGGTTTAAATCGTATATGTATAAAATTAACACACACAACATAAGTAGTGTGAGCAACTACGACGTTGTACAATGGATCAATTCTACCTCCGGGTACTGTACTTGTCTTAATTTTCCTCTAACCTAACCTAGGTAAATAATTATTTATTTTTGCATTCACTATGTTTATCTGAATCATGATGATATTGTATACCTTCGGTTTATAATGCCTTACTTCTGGCCAAACACAACAAACTAAACCAGTAGGTCATCCTGAGAAGCATTCTTTTGGGATTCTTTCATTGGGATCCATCAAGTAGATATTTAAAGCTAAACAACCTTTAAGGCATCCACCACCAACTTTCGTCCCTGATTCATCAGTTAATATCGTTTAACAAACGTGGGTCATACTATTTTCATATTAATGCATACCTTAAATTGTTGCCCTGCACTTCTTTTAGAAATTTACAAATTCAATGGTCCCATAATTTTACATTTTCGTCAGGATTCTCTAGTAATCTGTACTACTTCCAGATTCAACCCAAAGCTCTTACTTGAAACAGAGACTAAATTTATCCGTTTTTTATTGTTTTTTGAAAAGTTCCTTTTTCGTCCTTAAAGTGTCATATTTTTCGGTTTCTTCTCTCTAGGTTGGGTTAGTTTTGAGGACGTCTACTTGTCATTGGGATAAGTATAATACCCAAAATCACCCATTATAAATGCGTCCTAGAAATTCTTTGCTCTAAGAATTGTTTGAAAATGGTTTCATATTTTGAATGAAAAATTTTACTGAAAGATTTTTAATTTTCATTTAAAAAAAGTTTGTCTAATAATTCACAAAAAATCCCATCACTATCTTAATGAACTCATCACTTAACATTTCTGCAATCAACACTATTTTAATGCCTCGTTTACAGGCCTATAATGTTTAATGCCGATGTGTCAGTGTTATTCTAATTTTACGTGCTTGCATGTGTTGGTTTTACCGTTTGCTTTAATGTTTTTTGTTATTGCCTATTTATTTACATTTCTTTTGTGACACAAAAACTTTTGTAAAACACCACAAACATACGTAAATGCACACAAACACATACACACAGAGTGTAACTTTATCACCACGATTTGAAATTGATTGATATGGGATTTTGGTCATTTGCCAGCAAATCCACTATTTACATACCATTCTTTACCTCTATCAGTCTCTCTCTCTCTCTCTATATCTCTTTGTATTAGGCTCTCATTTACTTTAATTCACTAACAGCTGTAATATTTCACTATATTTACTCACTAATACTACTACTACTACTGGTATTTCAATACTTTGCTGAGTATCAACTACTTTGCAATTCTCTATTTTAACAGTTACTTATTTTAATGCGTGCTGCTGTTGTTGTTAATACAAGCTTTTTTGTTTTGTTTTGTTTTGCTTTGTTTTGTTTGGTTTATTTGAGTGTGGGTTAGTTTGAAAGTAAATTGTTTGCTGCTGGTATTGTTTTAATGGTGGTGGCATTAAAGTTTTTCACCATCATTCCCTCAGTAGCTTTCTCTCTCTCTCTCTCCAACACTTTCTTTGTGTATATTTGAAATGCGTGTATTTGAGTACTTGTATTAGCGTATGTATTTGCTGCTGTTGCTGCTACTGCTTCTGCTAAGGTAAACTAAGTTAAGCTGAGTGTGGTATTGTATTGTGTAGCGTTTAATAGCCCATTTAAATATTTATTGTTTTAAATTGCAATACTTAATTGAATTCATTTATAAATTGTTTCGCCAAAATATGTAGTTGTTCTCTTTATGCATACAAATACAATACAAACAAGAAATACACCTGTATGTATGTGTGTGTTTGTGTCCGTATAAATGTCTAAAGTTTTTGCTTATTGTATTGTATCGTTCTATTGTTTTAAATAAATAATTAAGTTTTTAATTCCCTTTTTTGTTGCTTTTGTTTTTTCCTGTAGTCAGTCGTTGGCTGAAAACGTAAAGTTATTGGAGTGTTTATTTCCCAGGAGTTGCAATTATTATTGTTATTATGATTATTAATACAATATAATTAACAAATTAAGTCATTTAGCTGGAATGGAGTTTATAATTGTGTATTTAAGTCGAACGTATCTCAAGGGAAATTGTTGCAGAAACAAAAATTTCTTTGAATTTCTTTTGTAATTTATAATTAAAAATTTTAAATACCTTGACTTAATGTTTCTAAAGAAGAGATTTTCTGAAGGGTTTAATAAGAAAATCTTGATAGAGGCTTTGTATGTATGTTAATTAAAAAGGTAATGAAGTCAGTAGGAGTGTTATGCTGTTATTATTACCTTGATTTTTGTAAGATTTCCTCTATCTTTTATTCAGCTTTATTTACACAACAGCCTTCTTAAAATACTAACCTGAGAACATTAAAAATTTAATCCTGAGAAGCATACGTGAGATGTTATAAGCTCTTAAATATTTCAGAAATTTTTTAACTAATCTGTTTTCGTTGAAAATCCTTGATGTTAAGACGGTCTTTTGCATTGGTTAAAAAATTTTTACAATTTTTACGATTTACAAATTTCACAATTTTCTGAGCCAATGCAAAAGACCGTCTTAAAATGGAAGAAAGAAGTCAGACAATTATAAAGATTTTCAACGAAAACGGATTGGTTAAAAAATTTCTGAAATTTGTTATCCGTACGTATACTTTTGTGGCTAAGTGTAATTTCCAATTTAACATTCTACATCACATTTCCAGCGATTGAAAAACTGATGAGAGTAAAGGTTAGGTTAGGTTAGAGAACGTCAATTAAGACAAGCACAGTAAACGGAGGTCGAATTGACCCGTTGTACAACGTCCTAATTTCTCACAACACTTATGTTGTGTGTGTTACTTTTATACATGAGTGGCAAGACCTACAGTTTAAAGTCGACTCCGAACGACAGATTTTTGAGTAATTTTTTTCATTGCAATTTTTATTTAATCTCGTGAGTTTTTGTCAGAAATCTGCTGAGAGGAAGTCGCCGAAGAAATATTTTTGTATTTTGTCTTTGATGCCTGGCCTGGTGCTCGAACACTGGCTTTACGTCTAACAAGGCAACACGCTACCTACTAGCTTACGGCGACTTCCGGCGGTCTTGACATCTACTGGAGATAACTAATTACGAATGGTCAAAGAACAGACGCTCAAGCTCTTTGACGCACCTTGTAGAACGTAGATGAAAGTAAAACTTGAAAGAAAATTATAACTGATAACATCGTCTGCATTCCAATTCTTTGTCCAGAAGATATAAGAAATTTTTATCAATGCCATAATGGGTGAAAGGTATGCCAGGAGAATATCGAAATTCCTGAAACCCAATCATAGCCAAATAAGCATTCAGATAGATTCCCATTCAAACAGGGCTAGACACAGAGATGGGCAGGTAATGCTGGAGAATATACTGAGTAATGAACTATTAACTGAGGACTGGTCTTTTGGAAACAAAGGTTAGGATAATCTGAAGCAATAAGATAACGAGAGGCAAGTATAACACAGTACTCAACAGTGCTCACCTTGATTTGATAAATAGGGTGACTGCCAGTTCCCTACATAACTTCTCTCCTTAAATGTCCCTTGAACAAAAGTGGTAGATTTTTGTTAATTTGGAAAATACATCGCAACGACACTTAGTAAAAGAGACGGGTGCATCAATTGAGAAGTTACATACTCTTTTAGGAATGGAAAATAGTATCAAACTGTCTGGGAAAGCTCTATTAGCAAGGCAGTGCAGAGAAGTAGGCTCTCTCTATCCGGAAAACTAGTGTATATGAGAATTTATAACAATGAGCAGGAAGAATAGTTTGCCGGTATTGGAATTTGCTCAACGCTGATGGGACCAGAAGTTTTCTATGCAGTAGGAACTGTCCTTGCGATAATAATACTCAGTGAAAGCAAAGATAAAAACTCTTTTAAAGGCTAATGTCTTTCCTTCGATAATATTCAGCACGTGAATCAGGATATCCAGGAGCATTACAAGGTTAGATTTTTGGTTTATATTCGGCACAGGGGAAAGAAAGTGATTTTGTTCTGAAAAGTGATCTCTTCAAAGCCAATATGTATATAAATTATGTGACAAACACGTGAGTCGTAAATAGTATGACGGGAACGAAAAACTTGTTGTTCACCTTGACGATGTTTTACAAACTTTCTGATGGTTATTGTTATTTGAAATTGCCTTAGGCGAGTAGGTAGTTTGTTGACTTATTAGATGTGAGACCACGGTTCAAAACAGACATCTCGAACAAAACAAAATATGAAAAAAAAGTCTTCGGTAACATATTCTAGATGTTGCTAGAGTGGAACCCCAGGGCTTAAGAAACGATGGCATACCAAGAAATATCTGGAGATGCACGGTCCTACAAGAACTAAGACTTAATGACCTGACATGGGAAGGCGCAAAAAATTCAGGGAAGAAACGTGTCAGATGGAGATGCTTGTGGAAGCCATATGCTCCCCAGAGGGGTAATGGCAAAAGAAAAACATCTTCTCAGCAGTCCACTGGCCTAAGTTCTAGGACTAAATAAAATTACCATGAAAACTTTCTCAAAAATCTGTCGATCAGAATCGACTTTAAACTTTAGGTGCCACCACTCATGGTGAGAGTACTGTTACTTGTAAAGCGATTTTCTGTAAATTCGGAGCGGCACTAAAAGAATACATAGGCTCTGTAAAAAATTTCTTGTTATTCCTTCAACTGAGAATTGATTTGGTTTCAGGAATTTTCGATTCTAATTTTGATCAAGGGGCGGTATATTACGTAAGTTTCGTATCAAAATTATTACAATTATTAACAATTATTTCAAAAATTTGTTATTTTAACCATCTTAACGTAATAATCGATCGTGATATTTATAATCTTTGGAAAAAATCTTTCATATAAGAAAAGTCTCTTTTTTTCTTTTTGTTTCCTTCTGGCATAAATTTTGTTTTTGAATCTTGTTAAACAAAAATCATATTTATTCATGCAGCAAATATTACACAACATGATTATTTAGTAATGTTCGACATTTTGATTAACATATCACGTTGTTAGGTTTTTTTTACAAAACAAAAACACAAAAAAAATCTGATTCAAAAACTTATGACAAGAGTCACACCAAAAATACCACCAGAAAACATGGTGTAAAACTCACAACAATTTTTTTCTTCTCTTCTTTTTTTTTTTGTTTTTGGTAGAAAACATTTGC
Organism: Sarcophaga carnaria; assembly: GCA_958299815.1. Classification (NCBI taxonomy): domain Eukaryota; kingdom Metazoa; phylum Arthropoda; class Insecta; order Diptera; family Sarcophagidae; genus Sarcophaga; species Sarcophaga carnaria. The sequence goes on along the minus strand of OY283153.1, from coordinate 121,430,097 downwards.
TATTTTATTATTAGTTTTCGGGTGTTATGACTATAATAACAACAAACAAAACAAAAAGAAACAAAAAAAGAGGGAATAAAATGCCTTTTTTTTCCTTGTGGTGTTGGTTGTTACTTACTGACTAACTGACACATCAATTCCTAATAGGCAACTAATATGCAACCAAACAACTAGGCAACCAACAACGAAGCAACCAGGCATTGAATGAACAAACGATCAACAGAAGAGAGACAGACAGCCAACAAACAACTTTAAGAATAATAGCCCAACACCATCAAAAGCATTTAAAGAGTCATGCTGGAGAAACTAACTTTAGTTACGAAAAGGAGAAACCAACCAGAAGAAGAAGAAAAACAAAACAAAATAAAACTTTAAACACGAATTATGCCTAAATGCACGATTTAGACTCCTTGGAAATAACTCTTTGCCAGCATAACCGTATAGACTTAAAGACCACTCTTTAAAAGACCAACCAACCAACACCTTTTAGCCATCATACGTTAAGCCATACATACATACATACACATACACACACAATTTCAAACACGTTCATATACATACATAAATAGGTATTTATAAATTGTTTTTTGCTTTTCACATAACAATACATTAAAATTTTATTTCTTCCCCCCTCCCCCAAACAACATCCATAAAATTGCCAATGAAAGGAAAATTGATTGAAGTATTACAGGAATTTTGAAGGGCGGTATGGAAACTATGGATTGAAACATTTAAAGTTTCTAAAACCCAATAAAAGTGGCTTTCACTTCTTCAAAGGAGCTCAATTTATGGGTGAACCTTTCCCAATTCATGCAAGTTTGAAGGCAAATAGGGAGGTTTCCTCACAGCTCCGGTCAAAACTCTCCTATAAAACGAAATATGAAAACATATTTCTCTCGGCGATTTCCTCTCAGCAGATTACTGGTAAAAGTTCTGAAAGTAAAAACAAATTGCCATGAAAAATTTCTCAAAAATCTGTCGTTCGGAGTCGAGGTCCTGCCGCTCATGTATAAAAATAGACACACATAACATAAATGATGTGAGAATATAGGTGTTAATCCTGACTGAATCAAAATCAAAGTGCTGTCATTAATCCCCATATTTTTGAAAAGTTCAAAAGGGTCGCAGGGCTCTATATTCTGGAAATGTACAAGAATATTTTCAAAAACTGCCCATTGATGACATCGAAGAGTCCTTCCCGAGTTTACCCACAAGCCATTTAATTTCTCGGAAGGCAGCACATGTATGTGAATCCCTCACGCATACTAAAGATGATGTGGCTACTAAGAGGATCAAATATAATAAGTACATACCATATCTACGGAATTCATGAATGTAGATGGCGAGTAGGTCATTGACCATCTCTATTAAGATATGTAGCGACAGGAGTAACCACTATTTTAAGATCTGCCAGATAATATGGAAGTTGTAGACGCATTAGTATAACATCGCCTGTAGATGTTATACATCATATTGGGAGGATATTTCAAACAGCATACGAGAGATATCATCACGAGTTTTGATTTCACCGTAAAGCTCAACGATTGCTCAGCTGTTCATCTTAAAGTAACTTCTTGAAAAAAGGCATGAGCCGATTCATACGATTTTAATAAGCATATGATGGTGTAAAGTCATCGTAGTGTAAAAGATAGTGTGTTGGCTTACTAGATGAGGCCGCGGTTCAAATACCAGATCAGACATCTCCAACAAAACGAAATATGATAAAATATTTCTTAGGCGATTTCCTCTCAGAAGAGACTTCTGGAAAAACTAACGAAGTAAATTCTAATTGCCATGAAAAGTTTCTCAAAAAAACTGTCGTTCGGAGTTGACTTTAAACTGTAGGTTCCGGTACTCATGTATAAAATTAAGACACAAAACATAAATGGCTTTCTGGTCGTAATTCTGACTAAAAGATTATAATTTCCAATTATGTATGTAATTATGTAATGGTAGAGAATATGGAAGTTGCAGACGCCTATGGATATTATCCATCATATTGTAACAGCGCATACGAGAGATCTCATCACAAGTTTGGATTTCACTGTTAAGCTCAACGACCGCTCAGCTGTTCATCTTGAAGCAAATTCTTGAAAGAAAGCACGAGTATTCATCAGAATCAAGCCAGCTATTTCAGTAAGCATATGACAGCATCAGATAGAAATAAAATTTGAAAAATATAACAGAGTTTTGCACAAAGAGTTTGACAAAACTAAACACTGCCTTTGAAAAAACCATTTGGGAGACTACATGGGTAATTAAAATGTTAGGTATCAACTTTATTTTATGACAACTAGAAGCTTTAGATGAATCCTGTGGTTCATTAGCAGATGTTTCCAGTCGCATTAATAACCGAGCAATGCTTTTGCCCTACTTAACATTGTCTAACATATCTAGATGCTCCAAAATTAAAATTTTCAACTCCAACATTAAATCCACATTACTATACGGTTGCGAAGTGTAGAATATGACACCGGGATTTCTTAACAAATGCCTGCGTAGAATCTTGCGTGTTTACTGGCCCTCCATAATATCCAATGCCCAACTCTGGTCAGATACAAACCAGCAACCAATTGAGAGGGAAATAAGGAGACGCAAGTGGAAATGGCTTGGGCACCCTCTTCGCAACCCATTAAATGACATCACAAAAAAAGGCATTCATCCAGGGAAGCAGGCGCATCACTCACCTGGAAACGCCAAATCACAACCGGACTATCCAAACTACGTCTACAGTGGACATCGTGCTGATGATCGAGCTCTTGGGAATCAACTTGTTGCGGCCCTATGCTCCCTAGAGAAGTAAAAGGAAACATATATAGAAGCTTCAGAACAGGCTATCATGTAAGGTAGTCAACGCCGGTGCTACGTGCGAACAATGCTTATCACTGTAGGCAGTATAGTAGAGACATCTGAAGACGCAAATATCATTATCATTTCGTATATGTTCTCAAGAATAAAAATCTCCAAGCAGTACATTTGGAGATTGACAATTCCGGTATCAATCCTTTAGATACCGTCCGAGGTTTCAGACAAGACAATCCCTGATCATGCGACCTCTTCAACTTCGTCATGGAGAGTGTTCTGCGAAAGGCATCGCAATGGTACTGCTTTTTAAAAAGCGTCCAGTTGTTTGCATACGCTAACGACATTGACATCAGAGGGCGTACCGATGGTACTGCTGCCTTTAGTACTATTGAACGGGAATCTATGAAGGTGGGTCTGGCAGTAACTGAGAGCAAAACGAAGTATATATTATCGATAAGTAGGGATATGCGAGGTATTTGATTTCAGATTAGGGCCGATAACTACACTTTCGATGCAGTCAAGGTATTTACATATCTTGGCTCCTCAGTTACCACCAAACATTATGTCAGTCTGGAGATCAATAGAAGGATCACTCTTGACAACAGGTGCCACTATGGTCTCAATAGGCAATTGAGTAGCAGAGACTTCTCTCGTACGACAAAACTAATACTTTTCAAGACGCTCATCCTACCCGTCCTTCTCTGTGGCATTGGTGGACACTATAAGCACTGATGCAGCAGCCTTGAGGGTATTCGAGAGAAAAGTCCTACGTAAGATCTGTAATACAGCGCGAGTTTGCGACAATTTCCGCATCCGATCCAACAGTAAGCAATATGAGCTCCCAAACGACATGGACGTTGTGTAGCATATTAACATCCAGCGGCTGCGCTGGCCATGTCGTTCGAATGGAGGTGGATGCTCCGTCGAGGCGGGTATTTGATGCGGAGATTTGCGGCTGTCGGCGAAGGGGACGACCTTGTTTGCGTTGGAAAGATCAGATCGGGAAGCCTTGTCATCGATTGTTGTGACCAACTAGCGTAGGCGCTCAAGAAGCAGAGGCGCCTGGAAGGATATGTTAATGCAGGCCGATATCCGTTAATCGGGTTTTTAATGGCTAGTTAAGTAAGTAAATAAGTAATACCAATCTGATAAAGAATTAATACATTCTGGGTCGTATGTTACTTTTAATAACGATGTAACAGGGTTGTTGTCTTTTGGATTTTATAAGCATTGCCGAAAAACTTATCTGATATTACGTACGTTCCATTACGGTTTGCGAACGTTGGGCTAATTCTACCTTGTGATTTTTATTCTTTATTTTCTGTGTCAATTATTATTTCCGCTTGCCTTGTGTAGGGTATTGATAACAAAGTTCTTTTGTCTATTTAAGAAAAAAAAAACAATTTTTTTGTGTCTCCCTTAATTTTCCTAAAAAATAAAAGAAGAAAAGAAAACAAAAAAATTTTGTTTTTTTTGTAAGGAAAAAACATTTTGTTAAACAATAATCGGCATGATCACGAGTAGGTGTCAATAACTTTCAAAATACATGTTGTTTGGTGTCTATTTTTTCCCCCCCCTGACTAGCTGACTGTCTGTCTAACTCCTTTTCAGATGTGATTTCTCTGTCTGCTGTGCAACAAAATGTGGTAAATATGAATAAGCCACATAATAAAGTATGTATTTATGCATAAAAATGCAGCAGCAACAATAGCAGAAGAAAAAAAAGGAAATATTTTATGCATTATTTAACTCTTTGTTAAAGAAAAATGATGCAAAAAAAAGACTCTTTTTTTGTATTCATGATCGTTTCGTTTTTTTGTTATTGTGGCTGTTACTGTGGCTGTGGCTGTGGTGTTTTTTCTCCACGGATAAAACATTTTTATAGAAAACAAAAGTGATTTTTCCAAAGAAAAGCAAAACTTTTTATTACGAATAGCACAGCAGTGTAAAGCAATAGTTTCTAGAAAAAATGTTCGCAACAAAGCAAAGCAACAAACACCAGGAAAGTATTGTGAAACCACCGGCCATGGCTCATGTAATATTTTGTTGTTGTTTTTGTTTCTTTCATATTTTCTAATTAATTATTTCGTGGTAAAATAAATTTATCTCCACTTTATATATGATTTCATAATGAAAAAAATGCTTTACTTTGTTAAAGAAAAAAAAAACCACAAGAAAATCCATGTTTTTCTGGCATATTTTTTATTCCTTCATTTATTATCATTAAATCACACCGCCAGTACAAATCATAGCCAAATGGATTGTGAAACAAACTGCAATTCCTCTAAAAAAAGTGCAACCTGTCCTAAGTTTTAATCATGTTTAAATAGTCCACGATTGCAACAATAGAGTTAAACGTTAATGGTGTTGCATTACGCTCTCTCTCTCTCTCTGTCTGTTGCTGTTTATTTCTTTACATTTGTTTGTTGTTATTATTGTTATGTTGCAACAATTGCAAGTAATTGAATCGCTATTGGCATTTTCATAACGATTTTATTATCCATTTCCATGCAACAACGTTGTTTTCTGTGTTTTTTCCATGGAATTAAAGTGGGGTGGCAAACGTAACAAATTAGTTTTGAATTTATTTAATGAATTTTGTTACGTTGATGATTTCAAATCAGAATTATTTTCTTATCATCTTGAAAAGAAAAATGAAATGAAATGAACGGGCAAATAATAACCTAATAACATACATACATACATAATACATAATTGGCCATTACAACCCTTCAGTCAGGATTACGGTCTAGCATCTCACACCACTCATGTTGTGTGTGTATATTTTATACATGATTGGTGGCACCTACAGTTTAAAGTCGACTCCGAACGACAGATTTTTGGGAAACTTATGATGGCAGTCGCCGAAGAAATATTTCTTTCATATTTCGTTCGGTTGGAGATGCCTGACATCGGGGTTTGAACCGAGGCCTCATGTCTAATAAGCCAACACACTACCCAGTAGACCACGACGACTTCAATAACCTAATAACACTTACATTAAATGGAAATGATTTTAAATTATTAAATAAGCTCACATCACTATTTTTGAAAGTGTAGATGTTAGTATATATGTGAATACGTAGATGTTAGTTCCCCTAATATTAAGGTTTGGAGACGCATTAGTATAACATGCCAATAGATATTATCCATTATATTGTGACAATGTTACAAACCCCATGCGAAAGATATCATCATGAGTGAGAATTTCACTGTTCAGATCAACGATCGCTGAACTGTTCATTTTGAAGCAGCTTCTTGAAAAAAGGCATGAGTATTCAGCCAAGTCATACGATTTCAATAAGCAGATGATAGCCTGAAGTCACCGTAGTCTAGTTGATATTGTATTGGCTGGCTGGGTTCAAACTCCAGATCAGCATTCCCAACAAAAACGAATAATGAAAAAATATTTCTTCGGCGACCTCCTCTCAGCAGATTTCTGGCAAAAAATAGACACCAAACAACATGAATTTTGAAAGTTATTAACACCTACTCGTGATCATGCCGATTATTGTTTAACAAAATGCTTTTTCCTTAAAAAAAAAATTGTTTTCTTCTTTTATTTTTAGAAAAATTAGGTTAGGTTAGGTCAGATGACGTGTACTTGTAAATAAAGATAAATACAGTACCCGGAGGTTGAATTGACCCATTGCATAACGTCCTTACAGAGGGAAGGATAATAGAGGGATTAAAAAGGAGAGAATGTAGGAAAGGCGAGAATGGGAAGCAGAGGAATTACACAGATAAGACACAACAAAAAGGGGAGGGCGCGACTGCATTGATGAAGCCCTAGTGCCTCTCAACCAGCCTAAGCCACTAATGAATCTTTGAAGAGCGTAGATGTCGGCTCTTGACACAGAATTCAAACTCTCAAAGAAGGGTCCTCAACCTCAATCTACCAAGGGCTGGGCAGTTACAGAGGAGGTATTCGATAGTGTCCAACTCCTCCTCATCGCAACATGCCCTGCAATAGTCCGGGTGGGATCTGTTCCCGATCCCCGTCAGTGCCCCGTGATAAAACCGACAACCAACCTTAAGCTGGCCTTATCCAAGCCCAGCAGCCAACCTGTTCTCCTATTGTCCACAGCAGGCCATAGACACCTAGAAACAAAACAACCCGATCCGTTCCCCCAACGCCTCTGCTCTTCCTCCTTGACCCATCCATTAATGAGGCCATAGAGGTGACAGACCGGGGGGTCAGGACCAACTATCAAATCGACCCCAGAAAGCGAATCTGACCTAGCGAGGGCTTCCGCCGTCTCATTTCCCAGTATTCCGCTATGACCCGGAAACCAGCACAGGCGGATACGGTCTAGTCCAAAAGTCCTCAACGACTCCTTGCATTCGCGAACGAGCCGTGATTTGCACCAGACCGACGCAATGGCCCTAAGGGTAGCCTGACTGTCAACGGAGATCATGTAAGATTCTGAATCCGCTGCTAGGCCAGGTTATGGCCTTAATAGCCTTCAAGATTGTGAAAATCTCCGACTGAAAAAGGCTGCAATCATCATTCAACCTGAAGTGGAGTTCAAGACCAAGTTCCCTACAGAAAACATCAGCACCAGCACATCCACCTAACTTAGACCCATTTTTGCCCCTGGAGTATCTCACCATTCCATTGTGCCCTTTCCGGTATAAGTAAATTAAAAAATTAAGGGAGACACAACAAAATTGGCTTGTGGCTCTTATATGGATTGATATCGTCTTAAATTTAACAATTTTGTTTGGTCACGTACCCATTATTTTTTTTTTTCGACCGTCCCCGGCCTCACACTAACCCATCCTCACCCGACCGCGGAGGGCTCGTCCCCATTACGTAGGGACACGTACACACTACAGTCCGGACCGTAGCGGGTAAGGGAAAAGTAATGGCAACGAGAACATAAAACAGCTACAGAACTTAATCACAAGCTGAATAAAGTAACAATAAACATCCAGGAATAGACGAGGACGATTTTTCGAAGAGATGTGCGCGGTATGGTGTGCGACCAGATTACACGTTATTATATACACGTGTTCTTGGTGATGTGGCAAAACCAACTGGTTTAATGTCATAGTTTGGAAGCCCCTATTCTTAGGCCCTTTATAACGTACCAGAGTCTCTAGAGGGCAACGGGGAGCCACAGCTGCCGCATCCGTTAATTTAGTAGCGCATAAATGCTATTTTTTTGAAAATTTCTAAAATATTTTTCTAAACATTGTTTAGAAAACTTCAACTCTTTGATTGACCACCCACTTAATGTCAAACTACAATTTAAATGTTCATGGCCATATTGCATTTATAATATATTTCTGCCCCTTCTCTGCTGAGCAGCCTTACCTGATAAATTATTCTCAGTTTGTAAATTAAATTTTTCAATGACACTTCAATTCATTTCAAAACATTTATTACCTGTTATATGACCATTAAATAATTGTTGCTGCTGTTGCTGCCACCATTGTTGTTATTGCTGTAAAACATACATCAAGTTTTAAACATAAATGCCAACAAACAGAACACAAACAGAACGCTTTTGTTTAAGATCCCTAGTGGCTTTTTGTTCAATGTGAATGGGAAGAGCAAAAAACAGCTTTAAACGAAATATGAGAATTAAAACAAGCATAACAACAGTAATGCTGCAGTATTTGTAATAATGACAACAACAAGAACAAAATTCTTGAAATAAAAAAAGCCGACAAAAAAGTTTTTAAAACGAATATTTTTTTTCTGTTTTTCACAACAAAAAGCTGCACATTTTTGCACAAAAAAAAACACAACCTAAGCGCCCTTTTCTATGCTTTAGAAATTAAAAGAAAAATAAAACAACAAAAATTCAGTTGTAGTAGTGCAGTTTTATTTTTGGCAGCAAAAAGCAATTGCTTAGCTTTGAAGGAGGCAGAGAGAGAGTGAGAGAGAGAGAGAGAAACTAGAAAAAAGACTTAAGTGCAATAGTGAGCACTTTACTTAACAATAAAATTTTAAAAACAACAACAAAGCAATTCCATTGCATACAAGCAAACAAACAAAAAGTCCTTGTTTGTTGTTTATGAAGTTATGGTAAGTATGCATGTATTAGTGAGCTGCTGAGCATAAAGAGAAAGACACCATTTTTTATTTATTTCTGTTTCTGTTTTTTTTTGTTTCTATGGAAGTTAGGCCAGTGTATGTGTGCATTTGCAATATAAAATTGCACGTGTATGTAGAGCCCATGTCTTTCTCTCCCTCTCTATCTGTATGGCATGTTAAATGTCATGGCAAATTTTAAAGTTTGACAGCTTACATGTGCCTTTAGTGGCGCTTCCTTTTTTTTGATTGTTCTGCTGTTCATCTTTCTATTGTTGTTTTGTCTGACTTTGCTGACGTTGCTGTTGTTTTGGTCACTCACTGATTTCCCATACAATTCTTACTGATTATTACTGCCGTTTTATGCTGTTCTTTTTTTCTTTCTTCATTCCTTAATATTGTTTGTCCATTTCATTCGTTCCTTTAAAAGTCTTGTTATTGCCGCTGCTGTTTCTACGTTCTCTGTGTTACAATGATTATGTTGATGACCATTATCATTGCTGTTGTTCTGTTCTGTTGTTCTGCTGCAGCCGCTGTGTTGTTACAGCGTTTGTTTTCATTGCTTAGGGTTAAAATGACCAGCACTTGAGTTCTGGTTCCCTTTTTTATTGTTATTAAAGCCTTACTTAAAAATAAATGAACATTTTTCTTTAGAATAGCATTCATTTAGATCAGCGTTAAGGTGCTTTAGGAAGTTTTCTGGGCACTTTTAATGCTACAGTAGACAGGTAAAGAAGAAACTAACACTCTACTCTCTACTCTACTCTATTATTGTAGTGAAGCCGATGGAAATGGAATGAAACTTATAATCGGTTAAGTTATATTCTATCATTATCTATAGCAAGGGTCTACATTTATATAGATCTCACAGATAAGTTCTAGATAAACTTGGACTTGTCAATAGGAAAACAAATCAGATTATAATTGAATACGATTTCAAATGGTTTACAATTTTTTGACCATGAAATCCAAAAAATTCTATCAGTTTAATAAAGTTTAATTACATAGAAATATAGGCGTTATATACATAATATCAGTAATCCACAATTGAATTGAATTTTATATAATATCAAAATCAACCCTATCGTACGCAGTTTAAGTATGATGGTTTATGCCAAGCTATGAAAGCTAATGCTTATAATATATAATGTGGTTTGCGTAACTCTAACAGGGGTGTCGAATATCTACATATGCTTTGCGTCCAACACTTTAAATACCAATTCAGCTTCACTAAACGATGGATGACTTGCCGAAAAGCACTTCACATAATGAAATTGAAAATCGGAAGGAAGTTTTCTCATGTAACTTTTAGTTTAGGACAGCAGATTGATAGAATCGAACTGTGGTATTATCATGCCCAATAAGTATACGTCTTAAACTTTCGTTTGAGTAGCGTTTTTGAAAACGTTCACTAGTCCGGTAGAACGCCAATTACAAATTTAAAGCTCGTTGTTAGTACCTACGAAGCTGCCGTCATCTCGTTGGTAGTGTGTTGGCTTATAAGATGTGAGGCCGTGGTTCAAACCCCCAGATCATACATCTCGAGCAAAACAAATAACGAAAAAATATTTCTCAGCAGATTTCTGGCAAAAACTCTGAGAGGTAAATAAAATTGCCAGGAAAAGTTTCCCAAAAATCTATCCTCCCGAGTGGACTTTAAACTGCAAGACCCGTCACTAATGTATAAAATTTAACACACACATCAGTGGTAAGAAGCTAGGTCGTAATCCTGACTTAACAGTTGTAATAACCAATTATATGTGTATTTATGTATAATCTGTAATGTCGTTTACATATGCTCTAGGATCAACATTGTAAACACAAATTCAGTTTCAGTGCACACTTGGCGGGCTGTGCTTTACATATGGAAATGGAAAATCTGTATGACCTCTTCTCCTGTAACTTTTAGTTTAGAACATCAGATTGGTAGAATCGAACTGTGGTATTATAATGTTGTATAGGTATACATTTCAGACCTTTATTTGATTAGTGGTTTTGAAAATTTTCACTTGTCCAGTATGATGGAAAAGTATCATGGAAAATTAAGAATTTAAAAATCGTTGTTAGTGCCTAAGGAATCGCCGTAGTCTACTAAGTAGTGTGTGGGCTTATCAACGATGAGGCTGTGGCTTAAACCCCAGCTCCGACATCTCGAACAAACCGAATTCTGAAAATATTTTTCTTTTAACGATCTCCTCTCACCAGTCATCTGCTTAAAATCTGAGTGAAAAAAAATTGCCATGAAAAGTTTCTCAAAAATCTGCAGTCCCGAGTAGGTCCCATTACTCATGGATAAAATTAAACAACACCACATGTGCTGTGAGAAATTAAATCGTAATCCTGACAGAAGGGTTGTATACAAAATTAATAAGTAGGTAAGCGTTCTACTGAATTTGCATTTAGCAGCCTTCTGGTGATGTTCTGTAAAGCTTTACAGCATGTGGATATGGAGTATTTTAAGCAATATGGTTTTACAATAGATACTTTGAGAGGATCCATTTGAGCATAGCTTAACCTAACCGCTATTATAGTTACTTAACAAAATAGGTTGTGTGTGATGTCGTAGTCCTGTCTGGAGGGTTGTAATGACCAATTAAGTAAGTAAGTGTGGCAGATCCAAATAAGCAAAGCTTAACCTAACCGTTATTATACTTAAATTAACCTTTGGATAGGCAATATAATTGCATTGCATTTTAAGTCACAGTCTTTAGAACTGACTTCATTGCTTTTAAAAACTTATTTTTAATTTAAGAATCTTGTGCTGTCGCCGTAGTCTAGTGGTATTGTGTTGGCTTATTAGACGTCAGGACACGGTTCAAACCCTAGTTCAGACAGCAAAACGAAAATATGAAAGTAATATTTCTTCGGCGGCTTCCTCTCAACAGATTTCTGGCAGAAAACTCGAAGAGTAAAATAAAATTGCAATGAAAAGTTTCTTAAAAAATCTGTCGTTCAGAGTCGACTTTAAACAGTAGGTCCCATCACTCATGTATAAAATTTAACACACACAACATAAGTGCAGAGTTGTAATGACCAATTATGTTTGTGTAGAGTAGACTGTTGAGGAAATCTGTATTTGCTTTACGATATTACAGAGATGGTCTTGGTTACTATAAATTCTTTATCTTCCTTTTACTTGTGCTTGGAAGAATTTACTTACATTTTGCTTTGGGTGTAATTGTAATTAAATGAAATGAAAATAATGAGAACAGCCTGCACAGTTTCCATTATAAAGCCAAGTATTTATAAAATTTTTATTATTTTTTTATAATTTGAACTGGGTTAGAGAGGAGTACGGGTGTAGTGGTTGAAACCTATTTATTGGGAAAAAAAGAATAAATTATTTAAAAAAATTATTTAAAAAAAAACTAAAATATTAATTAAATACCACAAAATTTTAGTGTCACTGCGTTTTTTTTCTCTCCTCTTTTTTTTGTTTTTTTTTTGCCTTTGAAGCGGAAATAAATTTTAATTTATAAGCAACACCTGCTACAATTCCTTTCATTTCATTTTATTTATTTTTTATATTTTTTTTTTTTGCTGTAAAAACAGCATCTGCAACAGTTGTTTAGTGGAGGTTGAATTGAAAGAAAAAAAAAGAAAAAAATTATCAATTCAATTATATTGATTCTGTTGGGTTTTTTAACGTGGCTAAACTCCAATGATTTTTTCCTTTTTGTTGTTGTTGTTTTTGTATAGAAATTGAGCTGATCAAGCTATAATTTGTTAATGTTTGAAAATTTCTTATTTCTTACAAATTAAACCCGCATATATTTCTCTCAATAATCATAACTAACGAGCCTCACGTGCCGTGATGTATTTTTTTTTTCTTCTTTTTTTTGGTTGAAAATTTTAACAAGATCTTATATTTGGAATGGACAACCGTAGGACGTTTTATTGTAATTAGGGTTTTCAACACCTGCTGGGTTTTTTTGCTGTATAGTTGGTAGAGAAAGGGAAATATGTATGCTGAGGAAATAAAATCGATGGCAGTATTAATATTCATAAGGGCAGCAACTACAAACCACAATTTATGGCCACAAAGGCAGCTCATTAAAGGCTAAAGATTTTTGGTCATTGTGAGTTAATATAGGTTCTACAAGGTGCGTCAAACAGCTTCAGAAAACCCCCTCAGAACGTCTGTTCTTTGACCATTCTTAATTAGTTATATCCAGTAGATGTCAAGACCGTCAGATTGTTGCGTTTTTACCTTTTAAAAACATTTAAAATATGAGCTTGTAGATTGCAAATAAAATAAAAATAAATTTGTGTTTAGTTTTTACTTAAAATTTTTTATTATAAGCACAATTCTGTGTGCCACTGTTCACTACTTGATGTAAACAACAACAATTGCCTTTTTTGTTATTCCTCTGTTTATACCCTTTTGCGTAAACAATAAAAATTATTCGACAGATCTTTGTAACGGAGATTTTCAAGCCACAATTACACTCTTCAAACACACCGCGTCTTTACACAAGACTGACTGAACTTCATTAACTAACTGCCCTGCAGGTTAAACAGTCTGATGAACGTCCTTGAAGGCGAATGTTAGTGACTTCGCCTTCTCGAAGTCTCCATGAATTTAAACACCGTTGTTTATATTTATTCTTGTAGTATTTGTTGATGGAAGTCGCCGTAACCTAGTAGTTAGTGTGTTGACTTATTAGACGTAAAACCAGTGTTCGAGCCCCAGGCCAGACATCAAAATAAAAATACAAAAAGTCTTTCTTCGGCGGCTTCCTCTCAGCAGATTTCTGGCAAAAACTCTGATAGTCGACAAAAATTGCAATGAAAAAGTGTCTTAAAAATCTGTCAATCGGAGTCGACTTTAAACTGTAGGCCACTCATGTTTGTAAATTAGCGCACACAACATAAGTGGTGTGAGAAACTAGGTCGTAGTCCTGACTGAAGGGTTGTACTGACCAATTATGTACTATGTATGTGTTTGTTGTTGTATTTTTGTTTACTTGTTTACCATTTTTTTATGCTGGTGTTTGTTGTTTATAATTTTAATGTTAAACGATGTAAAAGCAAAACACCAGTATCCAGATTTTTCCTTTTGGTAACAATATTTTTCTGTGATAAAGTCACCAGTTTATTTGGAATTATTTTTTTTTTCTTTAAAAAACTGAAGAATTTTTATCACGAAGAACAAAACGAGGTTAAAAATTTCTCCATAAATATTTGACAGTGCAAAGGCCATCAAGTTCCTTAGCAATATGTCAACATCACTTTTGGCCATAAAACAAAATCACACCTCTTTAGCCATTGTTTTAAGGTGCGTCTTCAGTTTCGTATAGAAAAAAAAAAGAAATTAAAAAAATCAAGCAAACGAAGATCTAATAAATCTAAAACAATTATTAACAAACATCAACCAACATATCAAATGTTTTCATCTCTCTTTCTCTCTCTCTGTGCTAAACTCTATTGAATGATGATGTGAAAGTTTAATGGGACAAAAGCGTTACAAGCGTTGAAATCATTTTCCAATAACGATTCCTTACAAAAAATTTTAAAAAATCTGGGGGAGTACAGTACGTTTCATTTCGAAAGATGAGCTGTTTTCCAATGCAATGCCTTGGCAAAGTGCTAAAGCAGAAGGTGGCTCTTGAACAATGATTGAAAAAGAAAACTCCTTTCCTTATTGATGCTTTTAAGAGAAAGAAAACAACAAAAAAATAAAATCTTTAAAAAGGTTATCCAGAAAAGAAAAGAAAATAAAGCATCGCATCGCATCGCAGCATAACATAGTTTTCGCCATGATTTTTGTCGTATTGCCTGCCACCATACAAACATACATTTAACCCAGCATTGCAGTGAAGTTAAAGACTTGTTGCCTGGTGTCTGTTGTTTTTGGTCATATTTTACAACAATGTTGTCTAAAATGGTCACAATTTTCTGTTGTTGTTTTCCTCTCTTCGTTTTTGTGCTTTTTTTTCATAGTTTATGTGACTTTAGTCTGCCAAGACTAAATAAATGACACTTTGGGAATTTTATTGTATTGTCATAAGAAGATTTTAAATGACACTATTAGAACGCCAACAATAAAATGAAATAAAAAAACGAAATAAATTGCGAAACCATACAATACAATAGTAGAGGATTATCAATACCCTACCCAAAGCAAAGTATTTGGTGTCTTACTTTTAGTATATCAAGATTGTGAGATATCTTACTAGGTTTTTCAAAATACAACAATAATGAATGTAAAGAACGATGTTTACATTAATAGAGATTTCGAGAAGCCGAAGCCACGAATATTCGCCTTCAACAAAAGCTACAAAAACAAAACAATGCCGTAAACAAACCTGCTTACAAGTTATCGTTCTGCTTGATATAACAACAGACACCAGCATAAATAATGGTAAACAAGAAAACAAAAATACACAAACAACACTACAATAATAGAGATTTCGAGAAGCCGAATTCACGAACATTCGCCTTCAAGAACATTCATCAGACTGTTTACCCTGCCATATAAAAGGCAAAGCAATGCAAGCGACTGGAGTTAGTGAAGTTCAGTCAGTCCTGTGTGCAGACGCGGTGTGTTTACAAAGAGTTATTGTGGTTTAAAGATCTCCGTTTCAAAGATCTTTCTAGTAATTGTTATTGTTTATACAAAGCGTATAAACAGAGGAATAACAAAGAAAAGCAATTGTTGTTCTTTACATCAAGTTGTGAACAGTGACACACAGAATCAAATAAAAAAGAATTTTTCTTAAAATTAAACACAAATTTATTTTATATTATTTGTAATCTACGAATTCATATTTTAAACGTTTTTTAAAACATAAAAACGTAACAATAAGGAAATATATTCCTCCGGCTCTTCCTCCTATCCTCTCGTCTTAGAAGATTTCAATAAAATTGCTATGGAAAGTTTCTCAAAAATCTGCCGTGCGGTGTCGATGTTAAACTGTAGGTCCCGCCACGGCCAAATATAAAATTAACACACACAACATAAGTGGTGTGATAAACTTGGTCGTAATGCTCAGGGTTGTAATGACCAACTACATACAATCACCCAGATTAGACGGCTGCTTTGATTAATTGACCAATGCACAGGATAACAGGCAAATCTGCTGTGTTTGAGCACATGGATGGAGGGTACATAAATGGTAAGGCCTATATATCCATAAGGATCAGAATATGCGTTTTAAAAATATTAAACATACAACGGCAAACTTGTGGATTCGAGGACAATGAAACCTGCATGTCAAAGCTCTATAAATAGCTTCAATAGGTATAAACAGTAGTAGACTGCTTGTTAGACAATCTCTATACATAGGAATGAACAACTTAAGGCAAGCCAATCTAATTGTTTTCCAAAACCCAAGAAATGGCGGATATATGATCCCAAAGTGGGGCTAAGTGTGTCTACTTTATATTTTTGCCCTCAACAGGAATCTCCTGAAAGAAGAGAATAGAAAATGGTCATGAAGAAATACTAGAATGACGACATTGCCCTCTGCAATAGCAAAATATCTTTCATCTTCGATGCTCTACTAGCGAACGTTGCCGTAGAAATTGTACAGAAAAAGGAAGAGAATATTTTTTTGGGGGGCACTTACAGATCAGTATGACTAGAATAAGCTCTTGTACAGAATGAGAATATCCGATACTTGTGTCTAGAACTACTGCTGTGTGAAAGAGGATTTACTGTGGAACACTAAAACAGGCTACTATAGGTCTAGATCAGAGATCAGCTATGAATCAATTTTCCGCTACTCATAAGTACTCATGAAATTTTTTATATAAGTGAGTCAACAATATTGAAATGTATCTATGTACTCTGAATCATTCGTATTCACTATAACGTTGATTTATAAGTACAAGTTGCAATGAGTATGAGTACAACGTTGGCATCAAACTCATACCATTCGGAATATGTTTGCTTCATAAGCCTACTCATTTAGATTTATAACTTTAGAAAAATACTTATAATACTTATAAATTATTCGAATGACAGAAGTCTTAGGCTTAGTTGTTGTTGCATTTACATAAAAAGGAAAATGAGACATAAACAAAAAAGACAGAGCAGCAAGCAGAGCAAACACAAACTTTTAGTGAGTATTTTAGTGTTCGTGCACGAATCACACGAATCACAAAATAAGTAGATTCGTGTATATGTTGAATTATGGAGAGACGAACACAACAACATCATACGTGTTGTTAAGTATGAATATGATGAGTACTTCAAACTTTGAATATGAGTAGAGGTTCCATGATATTAAAATAAGTATGAATGCGTATAAGTATCAGAAATTATGAGTATGATTCGATTCTACTCATCTTTTTGAATACTTATTTCTGATCCCTGGTCTAGATCATTCAGGATTGTAATGAACAATTATGTATGTGTGTATCTATGTTGTGATAGTAATATGGGTCATGATTCCTACACATTCGAGGACCAAAAGGCGTAAAGATGACATTTGCCAAAGACTTCATCTATATTATCATCTATAATTAGACTTGATCTCTGAAATGTCTGAAAATATGTTATGGGACTGCTTTCTTAATTTTCAATTGCAAACCTTTGCCAGTCAAAATTACATTCCCTTTCTTAATGTAGAGGTTTCCTATGATTTTCATAAATATGCCATCACTTTTCATTTTGGGGTTATTGGGCTAAGCGAAATCAACCACAAGGATGTTTATCAATTGTCTCGTTGTAAGGTTTTTTTTGACAAACCACAACACGATGTAAAACCATATTTCATAAACAATTTCTACGTTTTAATTTATTTTTTTTTTGTATTTTTTCTTTTTTTTTTGTGGAGCAACACGATTCTTTATTTTATTGGAATTATTTCACAAGAGATTGTGGAACAACAAAATTCTCACTATTTGGGTTTTAAAACAACAAACAATGTTTTTCATTATTATTATTGTTGTTGTTGTTTTTATACTGTTAATGGCATTTTAACAATTTTCTACCAATTAAATTTTTTTGACATCAAATTGCTTGATTTATTTGTTGCTTTTCAAGAAGACGACTGACTAATAACAACAACAACAACATCTCCTTTAAAAGAAAAACCTGAAACAACCAAAAAAAATTAAAAAAAATATAAACAAAAATTTGTTGAGAAAAATAAGAAATAAAAACTACACCCCGATATCAATGACAATTGATCTACAATGACCCACATTGTTAAAGGAAAACAACAAACAAAACGAAAGAAGCAGCAAGAAAAACGACATGTTGCAAAGGAGACCTTAAAGTAACAAACAACAATAACGACAACAACAACATGAAATGCAGCATAAACATTTTGGTGAAAACCTCTTCAAAACAAAAAAAAATTGCATTTCTTCGTTTCTTCTTTCTTTCTTTCTCTACCACATTCGATGCTGGTGTTTCTTTGCTGCAACATAAGTCAGCATTAAGCCTTTACTGTAAGAGTACAGTGTTTCACCAAAGGGGGCGCTACGCAATATCATCAGCGTCAATATCAACAACAACATAAATTCTGACTCATTTGTTGGTTGTTAATTACGTAAAGCCGGTGTTTGTCTAACTGTCCGTCCAAATGTTCTTCCTCCGGCCATTGGTCTTCTGTATGTTCAACTGTCGTGTTTAAGTCAAGTCACTTTAAAAAAAACAAAAACTGAATAAAATGCCTGAAATAAGAAAAAGGGAATTAAAATCCATCCAGTTTTTTATGGCCATACATGCAACATTTTAATATTCCTGCTCGTGTGAGAGTCCTTTATTTTTTGTTTGGTGAAAAGCTTAATTTTTTAAGTAAACCAAAAAAAGGGGTTGCCGTATACAATTGCAATGGCTATATAACCTATACAAACTTTTTCGTATTTGGAACTCTTATTGAAAGACAGAATTTCTTTTTTTTAAGTAACAAATATAGGATTTTAAGTTAAAATTCCTTGTATTCCTCAAATTACAAAAACCTTAGCAACTCTGGCAGGAACAATAATATATAATTCTAATACAGGGTGCCTCATTATCGCTATCAAAGAAAATTATTTTAAAGTTCTTTAAAATCAAAACATTTCATTGATAAAAATTAATCAAATTTAAGGGCTTCAATCCATTGTAAATAACTCGTCTTGGAAGAGCGGATAACATCAACCGCGAATAGCATGGCAAAGGTAAGCAGAGCCTCTATCGCTAAATGTAATCTTCAAACTATTCAAACAGGTTGTGACCCATCTAGCTGCAAGAAAACTCCCGTCATCGCCTGCTCATCTACCAGAGGAACATGTTAATTATTTGTGGATATTGATCACCTACTAAACAGGACGAACTTGAATAATGAACAATCGATGGCTCTAGAGAGAACATTGAGAACTGTTTGTCTGTGGCCTACGACCTACTGCCTACATCCTACGTCCTACTGCTGAAATTAGAGGCAGCAAAGATAAAGAAATCATGCAATAAGCTGAAGCCACATGCAGTCCAGATAGAAGAACATGGAACTCAATTGTATTGTTCCTATGCTCCATATAGGAGCAGGAGGCTCTTATGTATATCAGAGATCAGCAAGGAATCGTTTTTTTTCTCTACTAATAAGCACTAATGAAATGTTGAATATAAGTGAGTCAACAATATTGAAATTTAACTATGTACTCTGATTGAAGTCGCCGTAGTCTGAGACTTCCCCTCATCAGATTTCTGGCAAAAACTCCGAGAGTAAATAAAAATTGCCATTTAAAAGTTTCTCAAAAATCTGTCGTTCGGAGTCGACCTTAAACTGTAGGTCAACTACTCATGTATAAAATTAACACGCACAACATAAGTGGTGTGAGAAACTAGGACGTTGTACAATGGGCCAATTCGACCTCCGGGTACTATACTTGTCTTAATTGACAAGTACACGTCCTCTAACCTAACCAAACCATGTACGTTGATTTAGAAATTCAGGTTGCAATGAGTATGAGTACAACATTGACATCAAACTCATACCATTCGAAATATGTTTGATTCATAAGCCTACACATTTAGATTCATAACTTTAGAAAAATACTTATAATACTCATGAATGATTCCAGGGACTCGAATCATTCATCAGAATTTACAGTCTTAGTTGTTTTTGCATTTACAAAAAAAAAAAAAAGACACATAAGCAGAAAAGACAGAGCAGCAAGCAGAGCAAAACACAACTTTTAGTGAGTATTTTAGTCTTCGTTTACGAACCATACATTTTGTGATTCGTGCATATGTTGAGCTGTGGAGAGTCGAACTCAACAACATCATAGGTGTTGTTAAGTATGAATATGATGAGTACTTCAAACTTTGAATATGAGTAGAGGTTCCATGATAATAAAGTAAGTATGAATGCGTATAAATATTAGAAATTATGAGTATGATTCGATTCTACTCATCTTTTTGAATACTCATTGCTAATGTCTGGTCTCTATACTTATGTTATGCTTTGGGGTCAAGACCAACTTTGTTGAAGTGTGGAAGCTGAAGTGTCCTGCTATACCAAGTTAAAGACGTCGAAAACTAGGCTAGAGTTTATTTATTTGAATGCCTGTCTGCTATTTAATAAAATCGAATGCCTATTTTGATGTTTAAGGACCGGCTACTTTCTTAAAAGCCCTATCAAAATAACAAATTTTGATCTAATTTTCTAAAAATAAACCTCTCTTGGACATAACCTGTGGAATACATTCCTTTTCATTTCATTTGCTTCATAACACTTTATGTTTTCATTTCTTTTTTAATGTTTCTTACATTGTTGTTGTCATTGTTGTTGTTGTTGTTTTATTGTATTATTTAGCCTGTTATTTTAAAATTTATTACCTTAATTAAAATAATTCTTAATTAATAAGGAACAGATCTCCTGCTGTTGATATAAAATGCTTACAATATTAACCATAACAACAACAACAATAGCAACAAACAAAAGACAACAACAACAATATTAAACGTTTGCAATAACATATACGAACCAACAGAAAAAAACCCCAAAAAAATAAAGAACGAAAGAAAAAAAAACGTCCAGCAAAAGCAGTAGCAGCAGCAGCAGCTCATAAGCTGCACTAAAAACGTTCAACATTTTCCAGTATTTAACTCAAGTATTTTTATTGTTTTCATACACTTTTCTTATTGCTTTTGTTTTCACATTTTTTTCTGTTTTTTTTTCACTGTTGAAAAGCAATTTTTTTCTGTTTTTTTTGCAAATGCGTTGCAAATCTGCAAGAAGAATGGCAAAAAAAAGAAATAAATGCAGCAGCAGCCTTTTGTTTTTAAGCTGATTTGTTTGTAATGAGTTTTTATGGCGATTGTTTTAAAATTAAATTTATGAATGCCTGTGTAGTGCTCCACAGATAAATTACTGTGCAGCCAATATACGAAAAAAAACAATGCGATATAATACCGGCCAACTAAAGTAGTTTTAATTAGAGTTCTTGTATGAATTATTAAAATTAACAAAAGGTATTACAAATGACTTAAATGGCCATACCATAAACAATGCAATTCACTAGGCCACACACACAATAAGTCATATGTGGCATTTCCAGTTCATTTGTTTTTTTTTTTTTTTTTTTTTAATGGAAGCCTAAATTGCTCGTTGTATTACAAGTGGTCAGAATGCATTGAAAAGCTAAAATAGGCCTCTTTTTTCATCCTCTTTTTTTCAACGGAATGCAGCTCATTGTGACTGATCTCAGGACAATCCAGATCTTTGTCAATCTGTGCCTGAGGCGATTCCATCGGACTTTCTGGACAAAGGCCATCAGAAATAGTCAACTCTAAGTACAAATTCGACTGAACCCAATTGAAAGCGAGATAAGTGGATGGTAATGCATATATAAGTCAGGCGTGTGCAGCACAGCCCACTGCAATTAACTGCAATCCACAAGCCAGTCATTGAAGGACTCGCTTAAGCTATACCTGGAACCTACGTACATAATTGGTAATTACAAGCCTTCAGTCAGAATTACGACCTAATTTCTCAGACCACTTATGTTGCGTCTGTTAATTTTATACATGAGTGCCGGGACCTACAGTTTAAAGCCGACTCCGAACGACAGGTTTACGAGAAAGTTTTCATTACAATTTTTATTTATTCCCAGAGTTTTTGCCAGGAATCTGCTGAGAGGAAGTCGACGAAGAAATACTTTTTGTATTTTGTTTTTGATGTCTGGCCTGGGATTTGAACCCTGGCTTTTCGTCTAATAAGCCAACACACTACCTACTAGACTATGGCGACTTCTGGCCACAGAAGAATGGCAAAATGGTATGACCTCCGAACAGATACTCAAGGATGACTCGCGACTGATGAAATATGAAACTTGCGGGAATACCGGTTGGATGATACCTCCTGTCGGAGAGATTCCGAACATCCATTATAAATAAAGTAGAATGGGAAAAATGATATGATGCGTCTTGACAACGACTTTGTATAGATCCCCACGGATTAATTTTATACATGAATGGCGGGACCTACAGTTTAAAATCGATTCTGAACAACAGATTTCTGAGACATTCTTTCATAGCAATTTTATTTATTTTACGCTCAGAGTTTTTGCCAGAAATCTTGGTTCGTATGTCGTTTTGTTGGAAATGTCTGATCTGGTGTTTGAACCGTGGCCTCACGTATAATATCGTATGAATCGTTTTTAGATACTCATAAACACTCATGAAATTTTGAATATAATCGAGTCAACAATATTGAAATTTAACTATGCAGTCTGATTCATTCGTACTCACTACAATGTTGATTTATTAGTACAGGTTGCAATAAGTGTGCGTACAACGTTGACATCAAACTCATACCATTCGAAATATTTTTGATTCATAAGCGTACTCATTTAAATTCATAACTTTAGAAAAATATTTATAATACTTAGAAATGATTCAAGTGACTCGAATCATTCATCTAAATTAACAGTCTTAGCTGTTAGGCATTTACAACAAAAGAAAAAGGCACATAAGCCAACAAGACAAGGCAGCAAGCAGAGCTAACGCACAAACTTCTAGTGAGTATTATAGTGTTCGTAAGCGATTCATACTTATTTTGTGATTCTTGTAAATGTTGAGTTACGGAGAGTCGACATCAACAACATCATACGTGTTGTTAAGTATGAATATGATGAGTACTTCAAACTTTGAATATGAGTAAGAGATTCCATGAAATTAAAATAAGTATGAATACGAGTAAGTATCGGAAATTATGAGTATGATTCGATTCTACTCATCTTTTTGAATACTCATTGCTGATCTCTGATAGAGACTACAACATCCATCGTTAATTATAATAACAAAGTCATCCACAAAAAATTGGGTTAAGTCCAGGAAAACATTTTTGTTTTTATTCTTATTCAACCTTGAACTTGGTTCCACTCCTCTTTACTCTACTCTCCTCCTCTTTACTCGTATTTATGCAAATATTTTTTATTTATTTTTCATTTATTTGTTGCCACAAATTTTTCAAAATCTGTCAAAATACTTATAAAGACTTCCGGTTGGCATACATTTCTTTAAAGAAAAACCAAAAACCACCGCACTTTTATATCGTCGTTCACATAAAGTAAAGAGGCACTATCGCTTTGTCGCTTGATTTCAGCAGGCATGGCATGGCATGGCGCTTAAGTTCCTGTACTTATTTATACGCCAAATTATCTTTATTGTCCTTAACCACTGAGCAAGAACAAGAAGACGGAGATGAAGAAGAAGAAGTAGAGAACAGCCAATGGTGCTGTTCTCAGTTCATTTATTTATTTATATGATGTACAGGGAAAATAAACGGCCTTCATGAAAGAGACCCAAAAGACGATTGTTGCTGCCGCATAAACCAGGCAATACAATAAATATTTACGTTCAGGCGCTTTCGTTTTGTTTTTACCTTTAAGTTATACGCTGGGCATTGCATCTCTAGACAAATAAAAGCGCCACCAAAAAACCAAAAAAATGAATTCATTTTTAAAGAGATTGCAGGCGACCAAAAATTAACAAAAAAAAATGGAAAGAAATCCCGCTTGATATACGCAAATGTTTGTTGTTATGTCTGTCTGTCTGTCTGGCGCTGTTTGAAGTTGTGCATATTCATAAAATACTCTCCTCTGCCAATGCATGAAGTTCTTTTGTTTGTCATACATCTGCATTCATTCATTCATACATTTTTTTTTTATTTTTTTTTGCGTACATCTGCAGTAGAGTAGGATTGTTTTTTGTTGTTGTTTTTGCTTTAACACCGATATCATATTGCACGCTGTTAACATTTTATATTTTCTTTAATCGAAACTATTAAAATGATATCGCTTCGAAAAGAAATGACCGGCAAATGAATGGAGATACAATACTCGTCGTATTGGCTGCGGATATATTAAGTGAAAAAAGAAGCTTGGATGTAGCTTAACAGGTTACTAAAATATAACTAACTTTGCCCCCTGCTTAGGGGCAAACAAGTGAAGAAATGAGTCACTTCTTTGGAAATCAAACAAATCCTGTAAGCTATGGAACAAAATAACACTTAAGGAACTTCACTGGAGCTGGACATCTATTGGGAAAAAGTTATTTATAAACACATACCTT
Source organism: Sarcophaga carnaria (assembly GCA_958299815.1). Classification (NCBI taxonomy): domain Eukaryota; kingdom Metazoa; phylum Arthropoda; class Insecta; order Diptera; family Sarcophagidae; genus Sarcophaga; species Sarcophaga carnaria. The sequence goes on along the minus strand of OY283153.1, from coordinate 121,405,738 downwards.
AAAGCTCAACAAATTACTCCTATTTGGATTGTTAGGAAAATGAAAAATCTAGCTACTGGTGTTTTATTTTTCCATCGCTTAACATTAAAATTATAAACAAAAGCTACAAAAGCAAAACAATGCAGTTAAGAAACCTGTGAACAAATTATCGAACTGCGTAATATAACAACAACACCAGCATAAAAAATGGTAAACAAGTAAACAAAAATACGCAAACGACATCACAATAATAAATGTAAACAACGATGTTTACATTTGTAGAGGTCTGGAGAAGTCGAAGTTTTGAACATTCTCCTTCAAGAACATTCATTAAACTGTTTACGTTGCCATATAAAATGCAAGGAAAAGCAGGCAACTCAGTTAGTAAAAGTTCAGTCAGTCTTGTGTGAAGACGCGGTGTGTTTGAAGAGAGTAATCGTAGTTTGAAGATCTCCGTTATAAAGATCTGTCGAACAATTGTCTAGTAATTGTTATTGTTTACGCAAAAGAGTGTAAAGTAAAGTAACAAACAAAGCAATTGCTGTTGTTTACATCAAGTTGTGAACAGTGGCAAACAGAATTGTGCGAATAATAAAGAATTTTAATTAAAACTAAACACAGATTTATTTTTATTTTATTTGCAATCTACGAGCTCATATTTTAAACGTTTTTAAAAGGAAAAAACATAACAGAGGCTGTTTTGATGAAGAAGCACTTGAAATTCTAAATGAAATATACTTGGGTATCCAAAATTTATTGAACTTTTAACTGCGATTTGGATAAAATCCACACAGCAGTACATGCAATAGAGTTAATTGAGGAATACCAGTCAGGAATGAACGAAAAATGGAGAAATATGTATTATGGCGCAAGCTTTGAGGACTTGAAATAGAGGACTATGCCTTTTAAAGGCAGGTGATATCAATTTAACTTAATATAAGCTGTCACTTTTGAAGTAGCCATAGTCTAGTAGGCGGCGTGTTTACTTAGTAGACGTGAGCTAACGCTTCAAGCCCCAGATCAGACAGCTCGCACTAAACAAAATATGAAATAAATATTTCTTCGTCGACTTCCTTTCAGCAGATTTCTGGCAAAAATTCTGAGATTAAAAAAACTGCCATGAAAAATTACTCAAGAAATCTGTCGTTCACAGTCGACTTTAATCTGTACGTCCCTCCACACACGTATAAAATTAATACACACAACATAATTGGTGTGATATGGTGACCGTAACGCTGACTGAAGGATTGTAATGACCAATTAAGTAAGTAAGTGACGTACAACCTTATCTTTTAAACCACTGTAGTGTTTTTTATTACGTAGTAATGGACATTAGTCAGGTTGTGAAATTGATTCTGAGTAAAGAAGCCTTCACCACTAGTGTTCCTAGTTATATACGCATCAGATGTCTTCTGACTGCGATTTTCAACGATAAACTGGTTAGGAACTGACATATTCTCATGATTTACTCCTCTAGCAGTTTTATGTTCACCCCATATGGGTTTGTCGTACGGGGAACCTAATAGGAAATATCTGCGTAAAATTATCTATCAAGGAAAGGTGCCAAAAAGAGGAATGCTACACTCGCATACATGCATACATAAGTGGTCACTACAATCCTTCAGTCAGGATTAGGACCTAGCCTCTCACATAACTTATGTTGAGTGTGTTAATTTTATACAAGGGTGGCGGTACCTACAGTTTAAAGTTGGCTCTGAACGACAGCTTTTTTCGTGCCATCTTTAATGGAAATATTTTTTTACTTTCAGAGTTTGTGCCACAAATTTGCTGAGAGGAAGAAAAAGTAAAAAATTTTTTTTTAATTTCTTTTTGATCGAGTTGTCTGACCATAACTTTACGTCTAATAAGCCAACACACTACCTACTAGGCTACGGTGACTTGAGTAGGGATATTTCTACTAAGTACCCATCCATGTACATATAAAAATATGCATTCCTCTGGTAGGCTATTTATCAACGAAAAGTGTCAATAAAGGAATCTTCATTTAATGCTGCAGTCACCTAATTAAATTGGATAGAAAGCGTACCAAATTAAGAAAGAAGAAATCGTTTTTTAATGACTAATTCTCCTAATCTCTTACAGAGGTGTTAGACCTATCTACCCCAACTGTTATACTAATTCTTTCAGCATGTAATCATAATTTCATTTAAATTTTACCCTCTTAGCGAGGGAGTTATTGGGATGACACTAAACGCCACCAAGTTTAATAATAATTTGCATGAATTATGTACCTCTATAAAACATCTGAGTCATTAAAACCTTTTTAAAATATTGAAAACAAATATGACTCAATTCCCTATGGCCATAGTAAATTCAAGTGAATTCAATCCAAATTGAAATTAAATGCTGTATTCAAGCATTTTTCATAATTTGTACTCTTAAGATATGAATGGAAATATTTTTATTATGATTTTTCATTTTTTCGATTGATTTCAAATGAGTAACAAGAAAATACATGATCTACACATACCCATAAACAATTGTGAGCAAATATATAGCAGCTTAGAAATGTAATTGAGAAAATTAAGGGCCATGAACATATTCTACAATGTAAACATAGGTTCATTGAATAAAACAAAGTCTCATAAATTTTCTTAGAATCAGAGATCAGCATTGAGTATTCAAAAATAAGAACAGAATCGAATCATACTCATAATTTCTGATACTTATACGCATTCAAACTTATTTTAATATCATGGAACCTCTACTCATATTCAAAGTTTGAATTACTCATCATATTCAGACTTAACAAGACGTATGATGTTGTTGATTTCGACTCTTCATGACTCAACATATACACGATCCACAAAATAAATATCAGTCGTGTACGAACACTAAAATACTTACTAGAAGATTGTGTGTTTGCTCTGCTTGCTGCTCGGTCTTTTTTTCTTATGTGTCTTTTTTCTTTTGTTGTAAATGCAACAACAACTAAGACTCTCTCGAATCATGTATAAGTCTTATGAGTATTTTTCTAAAGCTATGAATCTAAATGAGTAGGCTTATGAATCAAACATATTTCGAATGGTATGAGTTTGATGTCAACGTTGCGAGCATACTCATTGCAACCTGTACTTACATATAAATCAACGTTGTAGTGAGTACGAATGAATCAGAGTACATAGTTCAATTTCAATATTATTGACTCACTGATATTCAAAATTTTATGAGTGCTTATGAGTAGCAAAAAAACGATTCATTGCTGATCTCTGCTTAGAATCTTATGCTATTTTATTGCTCTCGCATATGTTTAAATATTCATACATAATGTACATTCTGAACAAATGAATCAATAAATGTATGTATGAATGACGGGCATACATCAGCATCAGAAGCAGCAACAATAGCAATAGTAAGAGCAATAGCAAAAGCAACAGCAATAGCAATAGCAAATCGCATTGTTGTTGTTAGTTTTATTGTATAAATGCTGCAATATTCTGTATAGAAAGAGTGTGTGTATTTGTGTATGGATTTATGTTGGTTGCATGTACTCGCATGCCACAATGAATAATAAGCTTTAAATCATTATTCCCAGGATAAGGTGCGCCAATTCTGTATTATTATTTTTTTCTTTTCTTGCTCTCTCATTCCCGCTTTTATAGCTGAAGAGAATGCATTATAGTTGCTGTTTTATTGAAGTTATTATTCGTAACAATATTGTACGAGTATATGACCTCCTAAATATGCCGGAGGCAACAAGTTACTGAGTATAACCGTTGCTAAGAATTTCAAATACATTCTAGCCATTGCTAAGCCAATGCTTTATTGTAACGCCTTGTTAGTTTTTAATATTTTCTTTATTTACGTTTTTTGTTGTTGTTTTTTTTATTATGATTGCCACTACTTTTGTTGGCAAGATTTTTTTGTTTTTCTCTTTTTTAGAGTTCATCTAATGAAAACCGTTAACAATTTTTGGTTGGTATTGTTTAAATAAAGAATTAAAAAAAAGAATAAAAAAAGAAATACGTAAAGAAGAATGTATGGAATTGAATTGTTATAGATTAGTAATGCTTTTTGTAGGTTTATTGGTTTCATTGTATTCAGAGAAAAAGAATGAACGGGCTTGGCCATATATTGTGTCCTAGTAGCCTAATAAAAGGTAGAAGATATTTTAAATATTTTTATTTGCTAAGATTAAAGATTATTGCGTATATTGTTTAACTACAAGTGTGTTAATTTTCAGGCTACAGATATGATTGCAAGTTTTTTAAAAATTTAAAGGAAACCACTCACCCTTATTTCTCCTTTTGAAATCTGTGCCTTCAGAAAAATGCGTTCTGTAAAGATATTTTATAATTAAAACCTCGAAAAGCAACGAACCTTGGATCAATATTTCATACATATATACATACATACATTATTTTACAACCCTTTAGTTAGGATTACGACCTAGCTTCTAGTCAGGAGTACGACCTAGCTAGTTGTGTGTTAATTTTATACAATATTTCAATCCTCTTAATGCCGTTAGGCAATACATACATACTTTTTCATTACAACCCTTCAGGTAGGATTATGACCTAGCTTCTAGTCAGGATTACAACCCTGCTCGTTAATTTTACACAATATTTCAATTCTCTTAATATCGTTAGATAAACCTGAATGTAACTCCAAAACAAAAATATCCTTCAGTCAGGATTACAATCGTGTTTCTTACACCACCCACGTTGTATGTGTTAATTTTATTCATGAACTGCAGTATCTGTAGTTTAGAGTTGACAACAAATGACAAATTGGGAAGTTTTTTTTCATAAGTTGTCCTCAAAGCTTTTGCTGAAAAACTGCTTAGAGAGACTCGTCGAAAAAAATATTTTTGTTTAAAATTTTTTCTGTTTAGCTTAACTCAAACCTCTTACCTTAGTAGGCCAACGTACTTCCTCGTAAACTACGATAATTACACATACAAAGTGGTGAATGCACCACTAACTAAAGTGGAGGAATTAGAAATAAAACAGTCTTACAAGGCTAAGTATTGAATGCACATTCTAGAAGCAAACCATCTAACGTTAGCTCTTCCTCATCTTAGTAGTCAACATACTTCCTACTAAACTACGATAATTACAAATGTAAAGTAGTGAATGCTCCGCAATGTGTAGGAAGTGAAATTTAAAATATCTCATAAGGCGAGGTATTGGGGGCACATTCTAGACTAAAACCCTCCAGCGTAGTTTCTTCATGTAGAGAGTAAAAGAATTTACTTGTGATCTAAATTCCAGAAATTCATTGTATATATGAAATAATATTTTGATGGCTGTCCCTTGAGTAAGCTGATCATTGCAATGTATTGGAAAAAATCTTAAGTTAATCTTCTATTCTAACTATCAATGGGCTTTTGAAAACCCGTACTCAGCTACTATCAACATACATAACACAATTGGTCATTAAAACCCTTTAGTTAGGACTACAACCTAGTTTCTCACAGCTATTAAAAGTAATTTTATATTGGCTACCTATTAGGTTTGATGGCTGCAAAAGGTGCTTGAACTTTGGCTTAAGACTTAGTATCAAAGACATGAGGGCTGCTGAGGTGCATACATGCATATGTGAGATACATACATCTGTAATATGGTGAGATTTCTCTATTCTAGAAGATCCTGTAATATGTGGTAGACTACTACTTACCATTTCCCTCTTTCAGTAACTCAATTCACTCAGGGAATGACCGTACATTGTAAGAAAATAGATTATGGGTGGGAGAAAAGAGAGAGAGGGTAGTCTTTATGGATATTAGAAGCAAATCCTGCACGAAAAGAGTTCCACTTAGTGATAATGCTCCTTAAAAAAGAAGTCCTTCTGTAATGCATTGTACGTTCACTGGACAATCAATCACGAAAGGATGTACTGATCTATGACACAGACATGATAGCGCAGCTTAAGAACGACAAAAAACAAGTAAACAAAAATACAACAACAAATATCAGTATAAAAATGGTAAACAAGTAAACAAAAATACAACAACAAATACTACAAGAATAAATGTAAACAAAATACACAAACAACAGTAATGAAACAAAGATGTTTACATTTATGGAGATCTCGAGAAGGCGAAACCACGAACATTCGCCTTCAATAGCCGTATAAGAGGCCAGGCAATGCAGGCAACTGAGTTAGTAAAAGTTCAGTCAGTCTTGTGTGAAAACGCGGTATGTTTGAAGAGAGTAATCGTGGTATGAAGATCTCCGTTACAAAGATGTGTCGAATAATTGTATAGTAATTTTTATTGCTTATGCAAAGTGTGTGAACAGAGGAAGTCACCGTAGTCTAGTAGGTAGTGTGTTGGCTTATTAGACGTAAAGCCAGGGTGTTTCTTCGGCGACTTCCTCTCAGCAGATTTCTGGCAAAAACTCTGAGAGTAAATAAAATAGCCGGGAAAAGTTTCTCAAAAGTCTGTCGTTCGGAGTCGACTTTAAATTGTAGGCCCCGCCACTCATGTATAAAATTAACACACGCAACATAAGTGGTGTGAGAAATTAGGTCGTAATCCTGACTGAAGGGTTGTAATGACCAATTATGTATGTATGTAAACAGAGGAATAACATAGAAAACAATTGTTGTTGTTTACATGAAGTTGTGAACAGTGGCACACAGAATAGTGCGAATAATAAAGAATTTTAATTAAAACTAAACACAAATTTATTTTTTTTTTGTTTTTAAAAGATAAAAACTTAACAATATCAATAAGTATACGGTTTCGGAAACAATCCCGTTTTTATTCTTCTAATTCTACCAAAGTAGTTTTCACTGTCTTAGTGAAACAGACAGGCTATATTATGACGGTACTCTAATGCTATTACACAATAATAATGAGCCACGTCGCCGTAGTCTAGTAGGTAGTGTGTTGGCCTATTAGACGTAGAGCCAGGGTACGAGCCCCAGGCCAGACATCAAAAGAAAATACAAAAAGTATTTCTTCGGTGACTTGCTCTCATCAGATTTCTGGCGAAAACTCTGAGAGTAAATAAAATTGCCATGGAAAAGTTTCTCAAACATCTGTCGTTCGAAGTCGACTTTAAACTGTAGGTCCCACCACTCACGCATTAAATTAACACACACAACATAAGTGGTGTGAGAAACTAGGGCGTAATCCTAACTGAAGGGTAATGACCAATAATGTGTGTATATAATGAGCCAACTGCAATTTTCTAAATTTCTTTTTTAAGCAGAAAGAGGACTGCTTGCATAGCCATCAGCAATTTAAAGCAACGAGCGTATTTAACAAACCATTTACTATGAGCCCTAATTTTCTTAACGTCGTTATTTAAAAATTCCCTATTAAAGTTGGTATAACAACGCTTTTGATTTTCACCTTGATATCCAATCAAAAACGAAAATATGCTGTGGCTTCCTATTTTTGTCACTTCGAATTAAGTTGTATTGTGGCGTATAGAAGAAATACCTAAAATTGTTCACTTAGAATTTATACCTTCATTAGTGCGAAAAATCTAAAAATAAAATTCAACCAACCAGCAACAGCAGCATCAGCTAAAATAAAAAGAGTCTGTAGAATTGTAAAACATGTACTAGAGGCAAGCATGCAAGCAAATTAAAGCCTGATTTTTATTACAGACATGATCATAAAACCACAAAAGAATCTCAAAAGGGAATTCATGATATGCAGTGATGACAATACGATTACAGACTGTCTAAATGGCTCGATGGCTGACAAAACGATCTTCTTCTTAACGAAAAATGCTTGTAATGCAACAAACATATACGTATGTATGTATGTAGGTACGTACGTAACAGCAACATCAATAGACTAGCATACTAGTTAGCCAGTAAGGCTTTAGTTTCAAAATATATAAACAGACATGTGAAGCTGTGACAAGTCTAAAACACAACAAAAAAAAACAACAAAAAAACGACAGAAATAATGGAAATAGCCAATGCGAAAAAGTGTCGGTCATTAACGCCATTAAACCAGTTCTGACATTTTAATTAAACTACACGCAAGGAAATACATTTAAACAGCGAAAACAGAAACAAAAAAAAACAGAAAAACACATAAAAACCAGAACATCTACAAACCTAAAGGCTTTCAGGCCTTAATGCAAACCTAAAATGACAGCCAGTAAAGAGTATTGCTGGCTTAAAGGATCAAGCAACAAACAAACAAACACAACCATACCGTAGCACACATTCTAAATAATCTGGGCTCATGCCCAGTGTGCACATTGCTAATGTGGTTTTAGAAGAATAACTTACGCATAACGACAAAGCCTCGTCTAAAGCTCACGCATGTCTTAGTCAATATAATCAAAGCAGCAATCATGACATTTTACAGAGTAGAGACAACAAGCTTAAGCTTTAACTGCGCTTAATTATAATAATAAAATAAGAAGAACAAGAAGAGCCCTTTTTCAAACCGCTAATAACGATGATGATGATGATGATGATGATGTTGGCTGGTGGTGTATAAAATTTCGTTAGAAACATTAGTAAGACATAGGATTTGTGAAGGAATTCCACTGTAAAGCATATTTTTGATTATTATAGTCTGTGAACGGGAGTCGACTAAAATGGGTGCGGCAGTAAATGAGGGCTAAGTATCAGATCATATCGAAATTCACTGTCCTCAGTAAGCAGATGAGAGTGCGAGGAAGGGAGTTTGCATGCCACCGATAAGGCCAATTGAACGGGATAACTACTAAGATGGCTCTGGCAGTAAATGAGGGCAAAACAAAGTATATGTTATCGACAAGTAGAGACGTGCGGCATATTGGATCTCATATTACGGCCGATATCTATACTTTTAATATAGTCAAGGAATTTATTTATCTTGGCTACGACATTACCACCGAAAATGATGTCAGTGTGGAAATCATGCACAGGATCACTCTTGCCAACAGGCGCAACTATGGTATCAATAAGCAATTGAGTAGCAGAGATCTCTCTCGTACGACAAAACCAATACTCTACAAGACGCTCATCCTCCCCGTGCTTCTTTATGGCGCAGAGGAACGGGCACTATTAAGCACTGATGCAGTAGCCTTGAGAGTATCTGAGAGAAAAATCCTACGTAAGATCTTCGGTCCAGTGAGAGTTGGCGGTGATTTCCGCATCCGATACAACAGGGAGCTGTATGAGCTCCTCAACGACAAAGACAATGTGCAGCGTCTTAATATCCAGAGGCTGCGCAAAATCTTCGGTCCAGTGCGAGTTGGCGATGATTTCCACATCTGATTCAACAGTGACCTGCATGAGCTCCTCAACGACATAGACGTTGTGTTTATTAACATCCAGCGGCTGCGCTGGCTCGGCCATGTCTTTGGAATGGAGGACGATGCTCCGGCAAGACGTGAAGGGATCTGCGGAAGTCGGCGAAGAGGAAGACCTTGTTTGAATAGGAAGGACCAAATCGAGGAAGCTGTGTCATCGATTAGTGGGACCAACTGGCGAAGGCGTGCAAGAAGCAGAGGGGTCTGGAAGGATGTGTTAAGGCAGGCCGAATTCCGTTAATCGGGTTGTTCATGGCCAATTCAGTAAGTAAGTAAGTCAGCAGATAATAAATGGATATGAGACCCATGAGCCTGAAATAGACGAAAACTCGTTTAAAATCTTCTTCATGTTGCTCCAAGTGAAATTCTAATTTATCAGCTTAATTGCTTTATACCAGCGAAAAGTTCTCCTATTCTAGTGAGAAGTTGTCCTATTCTACAGTAGTGGTCCTACTTAATTGGCTTACTAGAGAAGCCCACTAAAGCTTTAATGTCCTGGCAACCAGTCTTCGAGCAAAAGCTGTGACAGTAAACCAGTTGTCATAGCAAAGCTTCTCATCTGTCTTCGGATTTCAACTTTTAATTGTAACACGGTTAATGAGAGAAACCCGGCCGTAATTACGAAAAGAATAAAAGGATTACGACATAGCTTCTCGCATCACTCGAATTGTGTATGTTAATTTTATACATGAACGGCGAGACCTACAGTTTAAAGTCGACTCCGTACAACCGATTTTTTGAGAAACTTTTCATGAAAATTTTATTTTACTCTCAAAGATGTTGCCAGAAATCTGCTGAGAGGACGTCGCCGAAGAAATATTTTTTCATATTTTCGTTTTGATGTCTGACCTGGGGATTGAACCATGGCCTTACGTCCAATAAGCCGACACACTACCTACTGTACTCGGCGATTTCTTCGGACATTTATTCTGATAAACTTTATGTAACAGTCTTTATTACATTGACCTATAACTGCACTGGGTTTACTCGCATGATTCGAATCATGAATTTGCGGTTATCGGTGCCTAATTCCAACGTAGTAAGATGGAGACTTTCTGCAGTTACTTACAGGTTCAATTTGATCTTGTTAAACTAATATGTGTAACAAGTCATTCAAGCATCTGCTAAGTATGGGCGGGGGCTCTTTGTAGCGGAACGTAAGTCCCTCTTTGGTGCTCCTCACTTCTTCAATTCGGCTTCTAATATAATTACAGTTCTTACGTACTTAAGTGTACGTAAGAATTACAATCTAGCTTCTCACACCACCCATGTTATGTGTGTTAATTTATGTAGGAGTGGCGGAATCTACAGTTTAAAGTCCACTTCGAAATCATATTTTCTTGATTTTCTGATCTCAGTCGTATATTTGCCTTTAAGAAGAGAAGCAAACACTAAATATAACTGTAACGAAAAAATATTGTTCATCAAGGACTTAAACCTTAAGTTACTAATGTCTTCTACCAGTATTTACCTGTCAAAGGAACACCACACAGGAATTTTGTTTAGCAAAACATCTTGTAAAAATACAAAGTTTCAGCCTTAATCAGACACTCATTAAAGTGATACGAAAACATTTAAACAAATGTAATTTATATTTACAACAACAACAATAATAATACAATATATTACAATAACAACAACAGCAAACAAAATCCCATAAATTTCTGAAACGTGGTTCATATATTTTCAAACCGGCATTTAATCTCTAAAAGCGCATCTGCTGATTTACGCACATGACAAGAAGAGTGCCGTGAATGGAAGAATAAAAAGAGGAGAAAAACGTAGCAAAACATGTGTAAACCATAAGCAGATGAAAAGGCTAAAACCTCAGCTCAAGCTTGACAACGGGACAACAACAGCAACTGCTTTAAAAATTAACTTTTAAGCCAGGAGTGCTTTTTTTCTCTTTTTTTTCGCATTTCTTAAGCGGTTTTAGAAAAAGTCTGAAAAAAATAGAAATTCTTGATGGTGATGAAAAATTTTGCTTTAAAATATTCCATCTTTTTAGTCTTATCAAGTTGGAGGCCTATGCGCTGATGATGGCCACAAAATGTCTTATAAAACAACAAGTGCTGAAGATTCAATGTCATCAGACAACATCATCACTTCTTTTTTTCGTAAAAAACAAAAAACAAAAACAAGAAGTTTCGCTCATCTTGTACTGTTGCAGGCAGGCAGCATCATCATCATCATCTTTGAGTTTTACATGAGTAAACGCAGTATTTGCTGTATCTGGTGGCTGCCTTCAATAGATACTGGCCATGGTTTTCATAGTGATCATGCCATATAAACATTTTAGCATGGGTTTATTATACAAAAATGTCGAAGAATTAGCCATATACGAGGCACTTTGAACATTTAGTTTCATAAGCTGCATAGATGAGCAAAAATAACACCGTTTCCAAGAGAAAAATTGAAAAAAAAATTTTAATTTTTGTGAAACTCGTAAACTAAAAGAAAAACAGGAAAAAAATAAGAATTCTTTTAAGGATTTCTGCCAGAAGCAAATGATTCTGATATTAAATGAAGCATAATCCGAAAATGATATTCTGTTTCTATGCAGAAATTAGCACCCCGGTAGAACGCTCTTCAGTGGATAGGAAGCCTAATAGCGTCTAAAGACCACAAAGGCTTCAAGGAGTTTTTATCTGGAATGCATTTACAACACTCAGGTTTTGATCAGAGCCCAGCAATGAGTATTCACAATGATAAGTAGAATCGAATTTTTGATACTTATACGCATTCATACTTATTTTAATATCATGGAACCTCTACTCATATTCAAAGTTTGAAGTACTCATCATATTCATACCTAACAACACGTATGATGTTACTGATTTCGATTCTCCATAACTCAACATATACACGAATCATAAAATAAGTATGATTGTCGTATGAACGCTAAAATACTGCTCTGCATGCTGCTCTGTCAGCCTTTTTTGATTATGTGTCTTTCTCTGTGCTTGTAAATGCAACAACAACTAAGACTGTAAATTTTGATGAATGATTCGAGTCACTCCAATCATTTATACGTAAGCATTATAAGTATTTTTCTAAAGTTATGAATCTGAATGAGTCGGCTTATGAATCAAACATATTTCAAATGGTATGAGCGTGATGCAACATACTCATTGCAACCTGTACATATAAGTCAACGTTGTAGTGAGTACGAATGAATCTGAGTACACAGTTAAATTTCGATTTTTGTGACTCATTTATATTCAAAATTGCATGAGTGCCTATGAGTAGCGAAAAAACGATTCATTGCTGATCTCTGGTTCCGATGATGTATTCTGATCATTCATTTACATTGTCATATAATCTGTGAATTGGCTTCGAGGCGAACACCATTTTAAAAAGTGTGCTATGAGCCTGCAGTGCCTATTTAGAAAACCTGTTGCTTTCCACAGTTAACTTGAGGATAGTCTGACGAATAACTCAAGTCCCCTCATATTATGATTGCCACAACAATAGTTCTATTTCCTCTATTTTCTTTCCAAAGCCCTCAACTCATTCCACAGAAAGGTTTTGGCCACATCTTACTTACTTACTAAATTGGTCATTAACAACCCGATTAACGGATTTCGGCGTGCCTTAACGCATTTTTCTAGCGCCTCTGCTTCTTGCGCGGCTATGCCAGTTGGTCACACCAATCGATGACAGGGCTTCCTCGATCTGGTACTTCCAACGCAAACAACGTCGTCCTCTTCGGCGACTTTCGCAGATTCCCGCATAAAATACCCGTCTCGCCGGATCATCTCCCTCCATTCGCACGACATGGCCGAGCCCGCGCAGCATCTGGATATTAAGACGATGCACAATATCTTTGGCGTTGAGGAGCTCATACAGCTCACTGTTGGATCGGATGCGGAAATCATCGCCAACTCGCAGTGGACCGAAGATCTTGCGCAGCCTCTGGATATTAAGACGTTGCACAATATCTTTGGCGTTGAAGAGCTCATACAGCTCAATGTTGTATCGGATGCGGAAACCATCGTCAACTCGCACTGGACTGAATATCATACGTAGGATTTTTCTCTTGAATACTCCCAAGGCTGCTGCATTAGTGCTTAATAACGTCTTGTAGAGTATTTATTTTGCCGTGCGAGAGAGGTCTCTGCTACCCAATGCTTATTGAGACCATAGTAGCACCTATCCAAACTGACATTTTCGGTGGCAGAGCCAAGATAAATAAATTCCTTGACTATATTGAAAGTATAGTTGTCGGCCGTTACTGAGATCCAATACGCCGCAAGTCTCTACTTGTCGATAACATATACTTTGTTTTGTCCTCATTTACTGCCGGACCCATTTTAGTAGGCTCCCGTTCAATTGGCCACATCGATGGTGCGAAAACTCTCCTCCTCATACTCTCATCTGCTTACTGAGAACAGTGAATTTCTATATGACCTGGAACCTAGCAGGGGTGATCCTATTTCCTCTGCCCAGCTGATTCCGATTTCCCAAATAGTTCCATACTTTCAGTAACTGGATAGGGTCTGCAACCGTACGTAACGTACGTAATTGGCCATTACAACCCTTCAGTCAGGATTACGACCTAGTTTCTCACACCACTTATGTTGTGTGTGTTAATTGAGTGGCGGGACCCACAATTTAAAGTTGACTCCGAAGAAACAACTTTTTTTGTGAAACTTTTCATGGCAATTTTATTTTTTCGCAGAGTTTTTGTCAGAAATCTGCTGAGAGGAAAGCGCCGAAGAAATACTTTTTGTATTTTAGTTTGATGTCTGGCCTGGGGCTCGAACCCTGGCTTTTCGTGTAATAAGCCAACACACTACCTACTAGACCACGGCGACACAGGATCTGCAACCACTACACTCAATAGCTGCTCTAACGTACACTGTGACAGTTCTTCCATTTTCACAATAAATTGTGCAAATGTATGTCCTTTTGGCAACAGTGTTCGCCCCTAAGCTGTTTAGTTTCGTTACGAAATCATTTTTTTTCGTTGCCAAACATGAATATTTTTAAACATTTTACCAAGGTTTTCTATGCAGTTATAAGCACTTGTATTGGCCATTTTTACTACACTCATCTCTTTGTCTATCTGTCTCTCTGTCTGTCTGTTTGTCTGTTTATCCATACTACACATGGTCATGGTGGCTGTCTATCTGTCTTCCTGCCAGTAATCTTTTGTGCGTTTGTCTCAATGTTGTGGTCAATGTTCAAAACTTTAGAAGTCATTTGTTTATTATTTTATTTCAATACTGGCTGGCTGGTCACTCTTTTTTATTTGTTTTTGTTGGTTTTTGTTGGTGTTTTTTTTTTTGAGATAAATAAGCGATAATGTTTTATGATTATGGTAATAATTGCTAAAGCTGGTTAACAGCAAAAAAGACATCATTTTTATATCGTTAAAAAGCAAAATGGGAAGAGAAAAAACATGGCAAAAAATATTATGCGATAAAACAAATTGGGTGGCTATTAAAATACTCACCTAGAGACAGGTATTAACATGATATTTGACTTTGAAAAGTTTGAAATTCTTTTTTTTTTATGTGGCTTGGCACTTGAAGAAAAGCGAAACGGTTTGGTTTGGCTTGGCTTGGCTTGAGTTTGGTTTGTCTGTTGGTAAAATGATCTTTTAGAAGTTGAGAAGTTTATTGAACACCATTAGAATGCAAATACATAATTAATAGGCAGATTGAATTTAAGATTTTAAGTATTCCTAATGTAGAGAAATTAATAATTATTGCCTTTTCAAGTTTCCTGTTATTAAGAAAAAAGACTTTCTTAAGCCCACAATTACTTCGTATCTTTGTGGGAAAGTGTTGGAAATTTTTTCAAAGGCTTTAAGCTATTAAAACTACTGGCATAACCAAATGAAATATTGTTATTGCTTACGAACTAAAATGGTGCATGTGGAATGAGTAAAAGACACAATAATCGGTCTAATACGGCAACTGTGAACTACAACATATTCTCTTCCGTAGTACTCAAAATATAATTCCAATATTTCCTCATCTCTTCTCTTTTAGAGGACTTTTATTGAAACCGAAACATGGAGTGGTTCAAATAAAATTACCTCCTTCCGTCCTTTTAACATAAATCCCCGCCTTTTTATATCCTTAGTGCCCCTTATGTCCTGTCTCTCATATGAAATAAATTTATTCCTGAATTGTCAGCTAATTGACCAAGTTCCAGTACAACAGTAAAGCCAGGAAATGAAATATTCAACTGCTAAGATACTTGTGAGTATCGATTTAAGGTTATATTAGTATCCTGACCTTTTCTTAGAGAGATTCAGAATATCTATTCTGTATAGAATACATACATACACAATTAATCATTGCAACCCTTCAGTTATGTTTACTACATAGCTTCTCACACCACTTATGTTGTGTGTGTTATTTTCATACATGATTGGCGGAACCTACAGTTTAAAGCCGACTCCGAATGACAGGTTTTTGATAAACTGTTCATTGAATTATTAATTACTCACAGAGTTTTTGTCAGAAATCTACTGAGAGGAAGTCGCCTAAGAAATATTCGCTCATATTTTGTTTTATTGGAGATGTCTGACCTGGGGTATAAACCAAGGCCTCACATGAAATAAGCCAACACACTATCTCCTAGACTACGGCGACTACCAGACTGATATACTGCCAATGAATTCTACTTGAGTTGTAGAGGCTAAAAACAGGAACAAACTTAGTCAAGGCGGTTTTGGCCTGTTCAACATGCTAAAGTTTCCAGCATGCTGCATATATTTTCTGAGTAGGTCCCCCTGAAACTCGATGTATTTGTCCAGCCTTTTCCATAGTAATTGTTATCAAACTACATTCTAGTTGAAGTATTAGGCGGTCAAGACCTAACCAGCGCAGGGGATAGGATTGTTTAAGGCATATATCTCTTGAATATACACATGTGTACAAGCCTAAGCTTAAGTTTATTCGTTTAATTTATAGTTTAACATCGTTAATGTTATTATCTGGTATCTGGATAGATGAAGAGTTTTAAATATTTACACTCTTTAGCCAATCATTATATTGTTTCTACTTCTTTTTAAATCTTCAAACATATCTTCTATGGGTCCCTCGTATGATATCCGTTAATAATGGGTGATTTTTTTAAGAGCTATAGGAAAATTTTTCAAAAAAAAAAACACATAAAATTCCGAAAAATGCATGAAATATTTATTTGAATCGATAGTACGGTCCATATAATTTAATGTTTGAAGATTATTTCATTCAAATGTTGACCGCGAGTGTGCCTCAAATGGTTCATCCGCTTAGTCCAATTTTGGCATACTCTTTCCAACATTTCGGCGGTATCTCACGAATAAATGCTTCAATGTTGTAATCCAATGCGTCAATTGAAGCGGGCTTGTCTATATAGACATGAACTTTAACATAGCCCCACAAAAAATATTCTAAAGGCGTTAAATCGCACGATCTAGGCGGCCAATTGACCGGTCCCGAACGTGAAATAAAATGTTCACCGAACTCGCCTGTCAATAAGTCCATTGTTACGCGCGCTGTGTGGCATTGCCTTATTAGTTGTAAAGTTCCGACATAATCAATCAAATATTTCTGGTATTTTGCTTATAAAACTCTACAAATAGCCCTTCCATTGAGAATTTTTAATATGAATTCAATTAAAATTTCTTTTATTTTTCTAAATTATAAAATGATTCTCTAAGAATTTCGTATTTCTCTTGAATTTTTGTGTCCATTACAACCCACAATTTGGCAAAGATCCTTTTCTTTATTGACAATGTTTTCTTAGGAAAACTAAATAAATAAAGAAAAGAATAAGAAGAAAAAGACAATAAAAAAATAAAAGAAAAATGATTACTCATCCTTTGCAGTTAATCTGTGTTTGAGTTCAAATTTAACACACATTTATATTCCTGTCGCCCACTTAATTACAAGATTTCTTCCTCTTCTACTTCTTCTTTTCAGTCTGTCTCTCTCTCTACCTCTCTGTTGCATTTCTTTTGAATACACATTTCATGTTTCGCTTAATTTTCCAGTACATTTTTCCATAGCAATTGCAGAGCCTGGGTACTTCTAGTACTTCTGCTAAGTTATTTTCCTTTTTTTTTTCTTACAATTTGTGCATCAAAAGAAAAACTATTATAACTTTATTATGTAAGTAAGTACATGTGTAACTATATTAAGTTGGTTGTTGCATTGGAATGAAGCATTCTCAGCTACAGAGAGATGCAGTAGAGGAGGCAGCATGTAAAGTTTTATGGAAAACTTACAAACCGGGTTTGGGTAGTGTTTGTCTCTGTGTGTGTATTAGTAATTTAAGAGAGCAAGATTGTCAGTGGATTATTAACATTACCATTGACGATTTGAGACATTAGAACCACCAGCACTGGCAACAGCAACAGCAACGGCCCGAGTGTCAGTTGCCAAACAATCCAACCAGCCAACCAACCAACCACCACCAACATTCAATGACAAGTGTATACAAGTTTTCTTTGCATAAGTTGTTTATCAAATAATGAACGAAAACAACAACAACAACAACAACACTGAGAATATGAAAAATTACACACAAACAAACATAAATAAAGTTGGAGTCGAGGCATAACAGTACGTTCTAACGTCCCTTCTTTTCAAACATCCATGCCTCAAAGTCTGTCCACTACTTTGCCATTTCGAATTCGGTTCATGAAACGTTCATAATTGTCTTTCGCTGTTTGAAACTGTATATGTGTGCGTATTAGCATGAGTGTGTGTGTGTCAGTGTTTATGGCACTTCCTTGAACTGTTTTTTTTTTCAAAAAAATTTTTATTTTATTTGGTATGAAAACTTGTCTGGAAATATTTTTAAACAAATTATTCAACACTTTGCATTTGTTCTTGTTGCTGTCTTTCATACTGTTGTTGTTGTTTTATATTTCTTACACTTGCAGCATAACATGTAGGAAATTCTGTAGAGGACATCATTTGCTTTCATGCACTTCAAAGCAAAAGTATTTCGCTTAATTCTCTAATCATTGCAGGCAAGTATAGTAGGGGTGCAGTACAGACGATTGTAGAATGAATTGGTGACAGACAGATACTTAATGGGGAAACATATTTTCGAACTACACAAGCAAAAATAAATTTTTATCACAAAAATTCAGAATAATTTTTCGATTCTTTAGCTAAAGAGAATAAGGTTTACTTACACGCTTTAAGAAGTTGCCGTGGTCTAGTAGGTAGTGTGTTGGCTTATTAGACGAAAAGCCAGGCTTCAAGCCCCAGGCCAGACATCAAAATAAAATACAAAAAGTATTTCTTCGGCGACTTCCTGTCAGCAGATTTCTGGCAAAAACTCTGCGAAAAAAATAAGAAATGCCATGAAAAGTTTCTAAAAATCTGTCGTTCGGAGTCGACTCTAAACTGTAGGTCCCGCCACTCATGTATAAAATTAACACGCACAACATAAGTGGTGTGTGAAACTAGGTCATAATCCTGACTGAAGGGTTGCAGTGACCAATTATGTCTGTAAACTCTTTAAGAGTTCCATGGATAGGCTTATAAGGCCCTTCCATTTCTTAATATTCAACATTTCAAGTCCCTAAGGAAGCTAAGAATGTGTAATGAGCCTCCCTTTTTCTTTATTATGGCCCCACGAAATTTCATAACCTCAATAACAATGAAGACCAACTAAAAGTATTGTTACGAAAATGGAAAAATCTAGATACTGGTGTTTTGCTTTTACATCGTTTAACATTAAAATTATAAACAAAAAAAAAATACCAACAAACACCAGCATAAAAAAATGATAAACAAGTAAACAAAAATACAAAAACAAACACTACAAGGATGAACGTAAACAAAATACACAAACAACTATAATGAAACAACGATTTCGAGAGAGCGAAACCATGAACATTGGCCTTCAAGAACATTCATCAGACTGTTTACGTTGCCATATAAAAGGCAAAGCAAAGCAGGCAATTAAGTTAGTAAAAGTTCAGTCAGTCTTGTATGAAGACGCGGTGTGTTAGAAGCGAGTAATCGTGGTTTGAAGATCTCCGTTATAATGATATGTCGAACAATTAACTAGTAATTGTTATTGTTTATGCAAAGGTTGTAAACAGAGGAATAACAAACAAGAGCAATTGTTGTTATTTACATCAAGTTGTGAACAGTGTCACACAAAATTGTGTGAATAATAAAGAATTTTATTTAAAACTAAACACAAATATATTTTTATTTGAATTGCAATCTACGAGCTTATATTTGAAACGTTTTTAAAAGGTCAAAACGTAACGGTATGTATATTTAAAGACACGTCCTGTAATTAGTACCTTTACTTCAAACTAAAGTATAAGGAATCACCCTGTACCCTTTTAGCAACCATGATGATATGTAAATAAATTAAAGGGCTTATCACTTTCGGTTATGCTGAACACAATTATTTTGCTAACTTTCTTCTCTCCCCACTTAGACTTATGTTAGGCTGCAACAGAACTGAACAGAACAGAATAGAGAGAAACAAAAAATGTTACCAGAAAGGCGTTATAAATGAATAAAATGAAGACAAGAAAAAGAACTTTTAAGAATTATACGCATAGAGGTAAAGCATGAAATTAATTCTGCCGTAATTCCCATACCCAACCACCATCGTCACCAACATCAACAACAACAGCATTCAAGAATTGCATCTTTGCCTTCATCATCATCAACAGCCATCACCAAGCCAAGTAAATGGTTAAGTGGACAGACAGACAGTCAGACGTTATACATATTCATGCTCATTCTTCAACACCATACAACATTATTGTCTCTTCGTACGTCTCTCTAGCTCTATACGTCCGTAAGTCCCTATGTCTGTCTGTCTGTCTGTCCTTCGTGTTATTTTGTCAGCAATTGTGTGTAACGCCGCCAACTCGTTATGTTACGGATTTTTGTTTAACATGTGTTGCTTGTTCATGTTGATGCCTATTGCTGGATTTTGTCTATGACTTGATGTATACGTACATACATATGTATGTAAAGACACTTGCACTGATGCATACAACAACAACAACTACAGCAATATTATATGTTGCTATCTTCCTTTAGAAACTTAACTTTTCTATGCCTTTAGTTTTCTTGCCATCCTTAATTTTCTGTGCTGCTTTCCTAAATACTTACTTGCAGGTTGTTCCTCTTTCTTTCGTTCTCTTGCTTTGACTGATTTTGTGCAGCCTTCTTTCTTTCTTTTTTTTCTATTGCCGGTTTTTGTGTTGTTGCTATTGTTGTTGCAATATCTACCTTGTGCTATTTGTTACAGGTTGACAAGTTTTTCTTCTCTAAGTTTTCGTATTGCACTAGGCAAGCAATGAACGTACATATATACATACATATTCATATCGTACATTTGATTTCTTTTTCCTTCCTTCATTCATTCATCCGTCTGTCTGTCTGTTTCCACTTGCATTTCTTTGTGTATATACGGCATTGCCGTTGTATTTGTCTGTCTCCATGTCTCTGGCTGACTGCTTATCAGTCAGTTCGCTTGTCTTCCTGTGTGTTTGCTGGTGTGTGGCTTTCGTTGATTTGTCTCTACGGTAATCGTATAAACGAGGGTGGGGTGTTAAGGATATTATTGCTAAGCAAACAGTAAATTTTGCAGAGGCAATTAAAAGGAAAAAACGTTTTTGAAAGACAAATTAGTAGAAAGAAGCTGGAGAAGAACTTCAGTCAGAGCTACTCTTTCTCTTCGGAAATAAAATGCAGGCTTAGTATCAGAGATCAGCAATGAATCGTTTATTCGTTACTCATAGGCACTCATGAAATTTTGAATATAAGTGAGTCAACAATATTGAAATTTACCTATGCACTCTGACTCTTTCGTACTCACTACAACATAGATTTATAAATAAAGGTTGCAACGAGTATGCATCCAACGTTGACATCAAACTCATACCATTCGAAATATGTTTGATTCATAAGCCTACTTGATAACTTTAGAAAAATACTTATAAGACATATAAATGATTCGAGTGACTCGAATAATTCATCAAATTTTTCAATCTTAGTTGCTGTTGCATTTACAAAAAAAGAAAACAGCAAAAAGACAGAGCATCAAGCAGAACAACCTTTTAGTGAGTATTTTAGTGTTCGTACGCGAATCATACTTATTTTGTGATTCTTGTAAATGTTGAGTCATGGAGAGTCGGAATCAACAACATCATACGTGTTGTTAAGTATGAATATGATGAATACTTCTACTCATCTTTTTGAATAATCATTGCTGATCTCTGCTTAGTATGAGTGAACGTGAACATGAGAGTTCCAAATAGAGTTGATGAAGCTTTAACCAGCCACTCACTGGTGGTGAGTGGTGTGAGAGCAACATACTTCAAATAAGAATACTTTCTTTAAGACAAGCTGTTTCTAATAACAACTCAGATGGAAAAGAGATACAAGTGTTAACAGAGAGTTAAAGACAGACTTATGCCAAAAGTGTGGTGTTAAATATACCGATAGATTGTTTGCCTTTTTAGAACAGACGTCAACGATGTTTGCGCAACAGAACATTTGAAGATTTGGGCATGGTGGCGAACATGTCACGAAGTTAACAGGCCGGTTTCATCCGAAACTCGGGCTGGTTCAAACCCACCACTGATGGATCATGACAAAGGGGCTTACCTCATTGGGCCATATGGCCACCGAGTGAGCTTACATGGAACAGCAAACTACTGCATAACCTGACCTAACCTAACCCAACCTAACCTTGTTGGTCCGACTATTAGCTGTTGTTCACCAAATGATTTGTCGACCTATTTACATCTCCGAGTATTGTTAACCAAAAGAAATAGTCTGATATCCAATGGAATTTTATATTCAAAAGACCCAGACACAGACTTTAATTTCGAATTGAGCGACAGCAAAGCTGGGGTATGCACAAAACGCAATGCTGAAGTGCTAGAGGAACTGATTTTAAAGGCATTGGCTTCTTGATTGCTTAAAATTGTTTTCAAGTTGATAAATTGGCCACTAGACTTACTTTTCAAACCAACATAAGATATACTTTCTGTAGGGAAGCACTATAAAAAGTAAAATATTAACTGGTTTTATGTAGTCGCCGTAGTCTAGTAAGCAGTGTTGGGTTATTAGACGTGAGGCCACGGTTCAAATCCCAGGTCAGACAAAAGAACGAGAATATGAAAAAATATTTCTTCAGCGACTTCCTCTGATTAGATTTCTGGCAAAAACTCTGAGAGTAAATAAATTGCCACGAAAAGTTTCTCAAAAATTTGTAGTTCGGAGTCGACTTTAAACTGTATGTTCAGATACTCATGTATAAAATTAAAACGCACAACATAAATGATGTCAGAAGTTAGGTCGTATATATCGCATACGAGAGATCTCATCACAAGTTTGTATTTCACTGTTAAGCTCAACGACCGCTCAGCTGTTCATCTTGAAGAGAATTCTTTAAAAAAGCCCCAGCTATTCAGCCGATTCATAACTTCTATTTCAGTAGGCATATGACAGCATCAGCATTGCTGAAGTCGCCGTCAACTAGTAGGTAGTGTGTTGGCTTATTAGACGTAAAGCCCCAGGCCGGACATCAAAACAAAATGCAAAAAGTATTTCTTCGACGACTTCCTCTCAGCAGATTTCTGGAAAAAAAGGTTCTTAAAAATATGTCGTTCGGAGTCGACTTTAAACTGTAGGTCCCGCCACTCATATATAAAAATTTAACATACACAACATAAGTGGTGTGAGAAACTAGGTCCATAATCCTGACTGAAGGGTTGTAATGACAAATTATGTATGTATGTATGACAGCATCAGATAAAAACATAATTTGGAAATTATAACAGAGTTTTGCACAAAGAGTTTGACAAAACTAATCACTGCGTTTGAAAAAACCATTTGGGAGACTAACTTGGTAATTAAAATGGTAGGTATCAACTTTGGTTTATGACAACTAGAAGCGTCAGAAAATATGTATGTATGTAAATAAGCCAATAGTTTTCCAAGTTCTTACATTTCAAAAGAACATAAAACATACTTTCTGTAGATCACTTGTTTTATTTTGAAAACTTATCACTCCACCTTCCATTTTATCCACATACAATTACTATATTTCTCATATAAATTTTCTTTTACCGTAAATCATGCCAATTTAAATGAAATTTGGATTAAAGTTGACTTTTTTACCTACCTTGTACAAGATGTTGCTATTTATTTACAAATACAGCAACAACAACACAAACAACACCAACACATTTAAATACAATAAAACATTTTCCAAAACATAACCATACAGTATGTTGCGATTGCTGTTGCATTCATCATTCACACATGTTGCATTTATTTTGCAATTTATTACACACAATGCAAGTGTACTGAGTGTGTCTTTTCATATTTGTTTTTTTGTTTTTGTAGCCATCTTCCGTTTTGTTGCTTCGTTTGTTGTTGTTGTAGCATTTGTGTTGAAATTAATCGTTATAAAGTAATATACGAGTATACATACATATATGTATAGTTTTCGTCTTGTTTTTTTGGAGGTTTTTTGCTTCTTGCCATTAGACAGTTAGTGGAGGGAGGAAGGGGTATGTTAAATAAATTGCTTTCTTGTTATTAGAAAAGTTTATGTGTGAGAGAGAAAAAAAATGAAAAAGAAAGTGGGGAAAAACTTTTCAAATTGAGGTATAACCACCAACGTTTTTCATTAAATACATATGTATGTTGATTTAAGTTGGAAATAATTTACTGTGCGGTAGGTCAGGCAATTAATTTAAAGGGGTAGGCGTTAAATTTAAAAATGGTTTAATAAAGGCATTTAAAATCATATTTCTTTGCCTTACCTAAATATCCATTCAAATCTAAAATCAATCACCAAAAATTTTGTTATTTTTATCGCCATATCTTAACAAAATTCTCAAATACCACCCACATTGCAATGCCAAAGCAAGCTTTAAATTGTTTTCCAAGGTTTCCTTGCTACAAATTCATCTAAAATTTCTTCAAACCATGTATTGCGTATTGAATATGCGGCATAAATCTTAAGAAAAATTGCACCAAATATGTACGTACGTATGTACATGACTCAAAATATAATCACATAACTTACCGCCCGAGCAATATTTCACTTGTATAATGTGGCAAATGACTTTAAAAACTCGCAACACATTTTATATTTATGAGTAGTTTAACAACCTCAATATCATGCCATATAACCCAGCTTTACTCAACAAAAAAAAAAATACAAAAAAAAAATGCAGAAGAAACCGCCAACTCCAAAATCCATACTTAAGACATACTCCAGCTCACAGGCAGTGGAGGTTATAATTCAAAATGTTTTTTTTTAAAGAATAGCAAGGAATCCAAAAAAAGCAAAAAAACAACGACGACAAACTTTAGCAAATAGTCGTAAAAGGATAATGCCATTAATATTTGTGTGCCGCATTAGAATCGAACAAACCTTTGGCTATACAATCATGAAATGCAGGAGAGATAGCGCGGGAGTGTGTACAGTATAGGAAAACATCCGCTTAATGCTGTATGTGTGAGTGTGTAGCATACTTTTTGGCCTGAAAACGTTCCGCGTAATGAGCAAATTTATGGGCAATTGATAATTTAGTGGCATTCGGAAACATCAATTATTTTCTGTTTCTTCGATTCACATTCTTTTTTTTGTGTTTTTGGTTTCTTTCTTTGTGGTACCACGGCATCTTTTGCACCAGCAGCTCAATTTTTATTGGTTTTATAGGCAGATATTCAAAGGAATGCAATCTTGATTGGTTTTACAGTAAATTTATTTTGTACAAAGAGATTGATTTCGTTCAGATCTAAGCTTCTAATTTTGAAAGTTAATTCCTGTACTAGGGATACCATCCATACTCCTTACCTTATCTTCTACTGAAGATTTTTGTCAACATTATAAGGAGCATCTTGCTACGAAGTATGTGCAGCTTCAGTTTAGCCCTGGAGCTATTCTAATAGAACCCAGTTTTTCTCCTAATCAGGCTAGGTTATGGTACAAATGTAGATGTAATAAATGCATCTCTACACAGAGACTAAGTAGCCGTGGTCTAGTAGGTAGTATGTTGGTTTATTAGAGGTGAGGCCTTGGTTCAAACCCCAGGTCAGGCATCTCCAACTAAACGAAATATGAAAAAGAATATTTCTTCGGCGACTTCCTCTCAGCAGATTTCTGACAAAAACTCTGAAAGTAAATAAAATTGCCATGAAAATTTCTCAAAAAAAAAAAATCTGTCGTTCGGAGTTGACTTTAAACTGTGGGTCCCGCCACTCATACATAAAACATAAGTGGTGTGAGAAACTAGGTCTTAAGCCTGACTAAAGGGTTATACTGGTCAATTATGTATATACACAGAGACTCAAAATGATTTAAGGGGGGCATATACAGCCATCCAATCGCTAACTCCTAAAGCCTATTACAGAAGGCCAAGCATAATAATTTGGGCCAGCAATTCCGAATTTCAGGTACAAGAAGGAGATAAACGGAAGAGATCAAGTATATCTGTTTCACACAAACTAGGCTTCTACAATATTGTCAATTAGAAATCGTATTACATCTTAAGAGGTTCACTTCTCAGTAACTATTTCATTCTGGAATGAAACTATCTGGGAAAAATTAACTTGGAGATGCTACAGACTATTCTGTTTTGCGAGAAAACATTCAAATTTCCCCATAAATGACCAGCTCTTGACTCGGAGCTATAGGTACACATATAAGCCTCGTTACCTTAGTGAACGCAAATTCCTCAGCTGTTGTCGGCATGTTTACATACATAATCGGCCATTACAATTCTTCAGTCAGGATTACCGCCTAGCTTTTTACACCACTTATGTTGTGTGCGTTAATTTCATACATGAGTGGCGGGCCCTACAGTTTAAAGGCGATTCCGAACGACAGATTTTTTGAGAAAATTTTTCATGGCAATTTTTTATTTACTCTGAGAGTTTTTGCCAGAAATCTGATGAGAGGAAGTCGATTCCGAACGACAGATTTTTTGAGAAAATTTTTCATGGCAATTTTTTATTTACTCTGAGAGTTTTTGCCAGAAATCTGATGAGAGGAAGTCGATTCCGAACGACAGATTTTTTGAGAAAATTTTTCATGGCAATTTTTTATTTACTCTGAGGGTTTTTGCCAGAAATCTGATGAGAGGAAGTCACCGAAGAAATATTTTTTCAAATTTTGTTTTGATGTCTGACCTGGGGTTTGAATCGTAAACCAACACACTACCTACTAGACTATGGCGACTTCTATTCTGTTTTGCCATAAAGCATCAAATTTCTGTTTAATAAATTATTCGACCAATTCGTTCGTTAAATACATGTACATGGCCGCGTCCTCTGCAGTTGCAGCACCTCAGTGGGAACACAACACAGTTTATCTCCATACTTATCCAGCAGGAGCAATAAGGAGGTAGACTCTAGCTGACATGATGCCCAGTCAATGTGCTCAGTAGAGTCTGACTATCCACATATGTGACTAGCCTTTCATCCGAAGCAATATATTCACATATAAGCCTCGTTGCCTTAGTGGACGCAAATTCCTCTGCTGTTATCATCATGCTTGTAGGATGCTTTTATCTCACAATTTATTTTATAGAGCCATCTGTGAAGGTCACAGGGCCAGCCAGGCCTACTTCCATAAAACGCGATTTCAGTGTTCTGTGAATGCTCAAATCTATTTCGCTCATATTTTATGCAAACTCCACCATCATGCAGCCCCTGCGCTGACCAACTTTTTCTTCCCGGGTTTGGAGGAACTTGGATCAGAGACTGCGTCACATTGGGCCACTATGCGTGCTCAAGTGAGCTTTTGGTATCAAAGCTACCATTCCAACTTACCTACCTACCATTTTATTAAGACTACTATTTGAGATTCTCAAACGATTTTTGGCCATAATGCGTTGCTTCCTCTATAGAAATTCGTTGCAATAAAATTACAAAGCTATGCTTATGCACCTGGAACCACCCTAGGAAACGTAAAATTTCATTTTCCAGATTTTAACTGAAATGTGAAATCCACAGCATTATTTGGTTTTCAGTCGCAAAGATCAAACAAAACATCGAAATTCCATAAAGGAAGTGACGCTGAATAGACCAGATTTGAAGCAGACTCCGGAATATGTCTGACATTCTGTAGATATTAGAAAACGAACTTAAACCTATCTAGGACCCATGACCCTAATGGAAGACTTTTTCACGTATCGTTGTTTTCACTTATATCAATACATTCTTTTGCATTTCTGCCGTCAATAAAATTGCAAACACACACACAAAGAAACGCGGGTTTCTATATGATGTTTAATCAGTTTTTCTTCAGATGATATTGCCTCGTTGATGTTAAACTCATTCATACATGTACATACACAATTAAGTGCATATGTGTGTGTGAGGGGGTTTCTTTAAGTTTTTCTTTGTGGCAATTTCTTTGCAGTGAATGTATGCAACATTTTGATATCATTTTGCGTTTTCTGGTGTTGTTGTTTTTGTTGTTGCTAAAGCATTCAATTTTTTCACTTCATTTTCGTTTCGTTTTTTTCTCCTTTTTTTGTGGCATGAAGGTTATGAATCTTTATGTATGAAGTAGAAAATATGTGTTGCATAAACGTATAGGCTTCATTTAAAATGAAGAATTGTTATTGAGACCAATGAGGCACAAATTGTGCAAAATGTTTGGCATTTCGTTTCAGCTCTTTTAGAACGCGGGATTTTTGGTTTTTTTTTGGTTTTCTTTAATGTTTAGTACAGCTCTTCCTCTCGTTTTACAAATTGAGGGCGCAGAGAAATATTCTCGATGTGTGTTAATAGGTACACGTGTGTGCATGGGTCTGTGTATGAGCAGCAAGTGTTGTAGTCTCAAACAATTTGTTGCATATTGCTGGGATGTAGAGTACGACGACGAGCTTAAATTGTCATGAATTATAGTTATGGTGGCATCATTAGCGGGTTTTCGTTTTTAATTTTTTTTCTTCATCGTTTTCTTCATTCTTTTTCGCTTTTTCTTCTTCGTCAATGACCATTAAACAATTTATTTAATTTTTGTACGTGGCAGATGAATTGGAAATTAAATGAAAACAAAAATATCATTGGTTACTCACATACATACATGCTCACATACATTCTCACATACGTGCAAGATAGTTTAACCTTTTTAAAGTATGTGTTCTGGGGAATTTCATTTATGTTATGCTGAAAGCATATATACATACATATGTACATATGTATTTTATAAAGGAATGCATATGTTGCATTATGGATTATTAAATGTGGCATAACCAATAACGTTGTTATTGCCTTTTTTATTTTTTTTTTGTTTCTGTTGTTGTTATGAAAACGAAATTTCTCATGATTTGTTGAAAACTTTCAAGCATATTTTCAATGAAATTTTTCAATTGAATTAGAAATTCCCAAGCAATAATGGAAATTTGTTCACACTTTATTATTTCAAAATGCTTTAATTTGAAAATAATTTTGAACATCACAAAATGAAATTTTTGGTGGCCTTTGGGCCAGCATTATTGATGGTAAATTATCATATAAAAACATCTGATAAGGGGTTAGACGTGTTGGCATTTAAAGGTATTAGGTTTTGAATCAAACACCGTTTTACTTTAATAACATGTTGCTTGTTATTCAGACTAACAATATAGAAAATTAAAAAACATTTTTATGGCAGGTATCTTGTTATAAAAGCTCCTTAGGAAGTGAAGGCTTTTACTGACGTGATAATTAAATTTTTTATAATACCGGCCGCCTTATAGGCTGTAAGGATCATGAGGTAGCTGTTGGGCTTGCTTAGGCACACACTAATGTATCCTTTTTGAAGACGAAAAGAGTTCAACATTGACGTACATTCAGAGAAAACTTCTTAACATGGCTTTACAGTAATCATTCTCTTCAGAGAAAAGAAGAGGGTTTCCTTTATAAGAATCTCAGCGTGAGTTATAAACAGAAAATGTCATCCCCAATTTAGAAATAATTTCTGGGTATTTGAAGTACCGACAGATCCATTGATATTAATGGCTATGTGACTCCTCAACGTTCTCAAAATGACGTAAGTGAATTGTGTTTCGTAGTGGCTAAATAAATATTTTTGATAATATTTAGGTACGTCCCCTATGGGCTTGATGCTGGTATGCTGTTTCCATCAAGGTATTATGGATATACGAAACAGATGGGTATTATTGATGATTTAGTAATAGTGTCTTATATGTGAACTCTTTTTAAAATATAGAGGTAGAACAGCGACGATAAGATTGTCAAATAGAATTTGAAGGAATCGTTGTTCTCTTTAAAAAAGTTTAAAGACTAGTCTGCATTACCATAACCAGAACAGTAAAACCTATTCCTATAACCTATGTTAGCCTATCTGGCTTATATTGTAAAAGTTTGTAAATGTACCCAAGTACTGCGACAAAACGATATACTGTACTCCACTCAATCTTTCCAACGCTTCCCTATAATATCACTCCCACTCTCTGTTCTTCCTTGTAAGTTCTAATGTTGCTTTCTTAAATGGTGCACAATTTCTATGTATGTATGTGTTGTGGTGATTCTTTCTTTCCATAACAGAATCTTGAGCTTGAAAATATTCCTGTTCTGTAAAAACGTTTTTACGCTCTGGCTGCTCTTCAGCACAATTCAACTCGCAAATTTTTTCCCACCATAATTATTAAGCTTTAGTTTAATATGCCGCAATGCCTTTTCATCGGTCGAGCAATGGTACAGAGGTTTTCCTGGTAGCAAGTTCAATGGCCTACTGTTTTCACTCAATTGCCACATGATTTTAGATCCTACAAAATATGGCCCTATTTAATCACTTTAACTTGCCTAGACAGTCCCACACTAATCTTGAGCCCACCTCATTACAACCCTACAGCCAGGATTACGACCTAGTTTCTCACACCACTCACGTTGTGTGTTAGTTTTATATATGTATGAGTGGCGAGACCTACAGTTTAACGTCGGGTGAACGCAGTCTCTGTACTGACCAAGTTCTACCAAAACCAGGGAAGAGACAAATGTTGGTCAGCGCAAGGGCTGCACATTAAAAGCACGACTACCCTACGCTGGTAAACGAGCCCGAAAGTTTGATAAACGAACGTATATCCTTGAAATAGATGATAGCTCCGTCAAGCGGACGAGAAATGGGGAGCCAAATAACGTATATCTGCACCTCGCAAGAGATGGGCACTAACAAAAAAAGTGGATAACAGTTCTCTTCAGACTTTATTTTCGATATGATATAAGGGATCAAATGAATTCAAATATTACTTGTATCGTTCATTTATATCCCACCATAGAATGGTGCTCCAAATCTGTCACAATACACTTTGCGCCGATTCTATCGTATTGTCCTGTTGTCCTGAATTCGTAAAATGGACACCAGGCCTCTATTTATTTATTTATTTATTTATTTATTTATTTAATAATCATCATATAAGGTGAAGTATAACTTTCTTCGTTCTGAAGAAATGTTTGTATAATACATACATACATAATTGTCATTACAATCCTTCAGTCAGGATTACGACGTAGTTTCTCACACCACTTATGTTGTGTGTGTTATTTTTATACATGAATGGCGGGACCTACAGTTTAAAGTCGACTCTGAACGAAAGATTTTTGAGAAACTTTTCATGGCAATTTTTCATTTACCCTTAGGGTTTTTTTCCCGGAAACTGCTGAGAAGAAGTCGTCGAAGAAATATTTTTTTATATTTCGTTTAGAGATGTCTGACCTGGGTTTTGAACCGAGGCCTCACGCCTAATAACACTGCCAGATAGTATTGCTATATTCAGTGAATTGTTTTCATTTTTCGATGGAGTAAACTAGTCACACAATCGTTTAGGTTACAATACACTTTACGCCGATTGTACTGCGTTGATATGCTATCCTGTATGAACACCAAAGCAATCTATTTTCCTGAGGAGAAGCAACATTTACGATTGAATTAACATCCGAAAAGAAATGATGTTCCAAGTATTATACAAACTTTTCTTCAGAACGATGTTATTAGTGATAAGATTTCATCTTCAATCAGATATAGGAGATCATATAAGGTGGAGTAATACTTTCATCGTTCTGAAGAAACGTTTGTATAATGCTTGGAACAGCATTTCTTTCTGGATGTTAATTAAAACGTTCAATGTTGCTTCTCCTTAAGAAAAATAGGTTGTTTTGGAGTTAAATGTGGTTTCAAAAGGATTCAATCTCATTTTTGTAACACTTGAAACGATAAAATTTCTTGAATAGTTAATCGCCTTTGAGTAACAGCTCTATTACTAGGTAACACCTGCAAGGACCCTGATGGGTTATATCAATAACGACACTAAGTAGCCAGTCAGTCATTGCCATATAAAATAGTTCTCGTAGACAATATAATTATCTTAAATGAATTCCAATTTTATACTTAAAGCCTGTACACAACACGGCACCAAATGAAAAGGAGAGGAGAGAGAAAAAAATGGAATTCAGTTTTTGTAGGCACCTCTTTAGAATCTTAAATCTTTATCAAATCAAATAAGAAGCAATTCCTCTCTTATGGGTTTCTACACTTTTTGCCTTTTATATGGAAGAAGGAGAAGACGATCAGAATAGAATTTTAAATTTTTTCTTGTTCATACTTCTTGATGCAACAAACAATATGCATAACTAAATTATGGCATAAAAATAAAAACAAAAAACCAGAAAAAACAACAAAAAAAATATAAAAAATATTTACAGAAAAAAAAATGCATCATATGATGAGGATGATGCGGATGATGATGATGATGGTGGTGGTTATAAAAACAATTGGTTTGGTATGGCAGCACCATATTTGTATTGTGACAACGACAGAAAACGTTTTATAAAGATGTTGTAATTAGACATTCTTGACTAGTGATTTTAGCCTTATTACATGTATGGCATACAATATGGTATGGCATGGTATGGTATGGTATGGTCCTGTGTAATGCTATAAAAATTTTCTTTTTCTATGGTTTTTGTTGTATTAAGCTGCTGCTTTATTCTTAAGGAATTTATTTATTGATTATTTATTTTCATTTTTTTGTTTTTGCTTCCATTGCCTGCATTTGTTAAACACAAGAACAAAAAAGTAGGCACTAAAAAAAAAACAGGAGGAAAAAATTCTATATTAAATTAAAATTTATAAAACCAAACTCTAGTACTAGGAAGCCTTTAGACAAACAACGACAACAACAGCACTAGCACTAGCACTAGCAACAAACAATAAACAAAGGAAACTTAAGATGAGAATTTAAGCTCAAGAAGCATACGCCATATATTTTTTAGTTGAAAACTGAAACAGGAAAAAATCATAATACGTCCATAGCTGCATTACAAAGAATAGCTGCAACAAACAACCTGTGCAAGTGTAAGCTTAAGCAATGTCTTGGCTAATAAAGTCAAACATAAGTTAAGCAGATATGGCTGAGAAATAAAAATAAACAAAAAAAAAATGAAAATGAAAAGAAAACAAAAATATCAACAACAATATAAAAACACAATATGCAACAGCATATTGCAACAGAGAAAAAAAATGGCTCACAATATTGGAAACTTTGCAACAATAACCATATAACTTTACCTATATTTATAACGCTAAGCATGTACTTTTGGGTTGAGCACCAAGAGCCCAGCAAAAAATTCCCAACCCCTGTTAAAAATAAAGAATCGAGAGAATTAAAAACGACGGAAGATTTCATACAGACATAATTCGTCATTACACCCCTTTGGTCAGGATTACATCTGAAGTCTTTCTAGTCGCCGTAGTCTAATAGGCAGTGTGTTGGATTATTAGACGTAAGGCCACGCCAACAAGCACCAGGTCAGACATCAAAACGAAAAAATATTTCGTCGGCGACAGCCTCTCAGCAGATTTCTGGCAAAAACTCTCAGAGTAAATAAAATTGCCATGAAAAGTTTCTCAAAAATCTGTCGTTCGGAGTCGACTTTAAACTGTAGGTCCCACCACTCATGTATAAAAATTAACACACACAAGATAGGTGGTCTGAGAAGCTAGGTCGTAATCCTTACTGAAGGATTGTAATGATCAATTATGTATGATGTGATTAGGAGACGCTTAGGTTATTCATCTATTCATCTGTAACAATGATGAATTGATCATTCCTAGAGAAAATATACTAAGAGAAACAAAGGATACTAGTGTCCTAGTATACGAGTTTTTAAGGCCACATGGGCTCAAAAATTGTTAACTTCTGAGGAAAATCTACTCGATTTGTAAAAGAATACGCTCTGCGTAGTTATCGTAGGCACTCATATTTATTGTATTTCTTGTAATCATGAGAATGCTGTTGAGAAGAATTAAAAGAACGAACCGACACTAGGCCGTAGGGCCTATGAGTTCGGAAGTTATTAATTTTTGCTGAAAATGTATTCAGTTTGTAAAGCAGCACGTTCTGTAGGCATTAGCATGTTGTCGTAGGCATTAATTTTTATTGCATTCTAGGTAATCGTGCAAGGTTTGGAGATCTTGCTCACGTGACATAACTAGAGCCGTGGAAGAAGAAAATATTTTACACTTACCAGATACATGGCGTTATATCGAAAAAAAGGGAGGCAGGCTTCTACTTACTTGCTTAATTGGCCATTAACAACCCGATCAGCGGATTTCGGCCTGCCTTAACACCTCCTTCCACATGCCTCTGCTTCTTGCGCGCCAACGCCAATTGGTCACACGAAGCGATGACATGTCTTCTTCTATTTGGTCCTTCCAATGCAAACAAGGTCGTAATCTTCGCCGACTTCCGCAGATCCCCGCATCAAATATCCGTCTCGTCGGACGAATTTCCGCGCCAGCGCAGCCGCTGGATGTCAATACGCTGCACAACGTCTCTGTCGTTGTGGAGCTCATACAGCTCACTGTTGGATCAGATGCGGAAATCATTACCAACTCGCATTGGACCGAAGATCATACGTAGGACTTTTATCTCGAATACTACTACTACTCAAGGCTACTGCATCAGTTAGGCAGGCTTCTAATAGTCATAGTCATAATCACACTGAGCTGTCGAGCATGAACTTTGAGAGTCTAAGAAACTGTGGATGTTTACTGCACTAGAAGGAGTAAGTGATTGTGGTATCACAGAGTCTCCGTCTTAAGGCGAGCCTGTGGTTTAAACCCCGGCTCGGACATAAGTCCAGGGCTTATTGTGAGTTTCGCCACACACGTTTGGAAATAATGCATCTACCAACACCCCCACGTACAATGATGCAGCCTCATGGTAAAACTACCATAGCTTACATAACCGTTCGTGAGTACCAATTCGCAGCTATGCATTTGAACATGACTTTCCCTCTTGGTTAGGAGTAGAAGCCTCAGCTCAAACATTTCGAACAAAACACACAAATATTTCTTTGACAACTTACACTCAGCATTCTTCTGGTAGAAACTCTGAGAGTAAATAAATGACTGCTATGGAAAGTTTCTCAAAAAATCTGTTATTCGGAAAGGACTTTAAACCCATGGATAAAATTAATACACATTCAACATGAGTGGTATGAGAGAAGCTTCGTCATAATTCTAACTAAAGGGTTGTAATGATCAATTAGGAAAGTAAGTATCACAGTGAGCCACTCTTTGCTCACTCGAGTTGTTGATTACTTTCTGCCTGTATATATTACAGGGAATCAAGGAATACAACTCTGTCTTAGCCATTGGACGTAATACAGGTTGGGGAAACTTAGACCTTCAGTCTGTTACATCGAGCGACTTTAAAACGCCAAAATCGAGAACAACAAGTGGTAAGGTTACCACCTTTAGATACTTCTGGAGGTTTTATAAAAAAAAAATTCGAGACCTAATATCCACTCCAGCCAAAATATATATTTTTGTTTTGTTCAATACTTGCCTTTAGAAAAGTATTGAATATCTTAGTTTCTGTGTTAAAATAAACCTGAAACAATTTGAAACCTTAAAT
Source organism: Sarcophaga carnaria (assembly GCA_958299815.1). Taxonomy (NCBI): domain Eukaryota; kingdom Metazoa; phylum Arthropoda; class Insecta; order Diptera; family Sarcophagidae; genus Sarcophaga; species Sarcophaga carnaria. Next base: position 121,370,626 of record OY283153.1, on the reverse strand, counting down.
GACCCCAATGCTCTACGAACTAAGGAAGTCTAAATTGAAAACAAAAACTTTCGCTGGGTTATGTACCAGAGTCCGCGCATATATAGTCTACTGCCTACATATGAACACAAGTTAAGTCACTAATTGAACGCTTTATTTGACACATCAAATAAATCACACAATTTCTTGTGGTATACCAAAAAACAAAAACCCAACCGACTTAACACAAACAATTTTTACAACAACTGCCATTACAATAACAACAAGGAGGAGAAGAAGTAAAAAAAACCAAAAAAATTATGGCTATTATAGCGTTAAGGAATATAATACAAGGTTATATTTCTGTTAAAGCACTTACTGTTTAAATATTGGCAACAAACATCATCAGCACTCAATATGCCACAGCATAAGAAGCTACAAAAACCAAAAAAAGAACGAAGGAAAACGAACAGCAGCCAGTCATACAGGCATTGAAGTAAGCAATAAGCCAGTAAACAACAGCAACAAGCCATATGAGCCAGTAAAGCTAGTCATGTAGTCCACAGCCACCATATAGTAGAGCCACAGTAAACATTCAAAGACATCATCGTCAAGCAACTGCAACATCAGCAGCAGCAGCATTTTCATCCTCATCATGTTGGCAAGCAACATGCTGTGGGTATGTCAATTTTTATGTGAGCAATGAAGAAGATGCCATTTTTTTTGCTGCTGCTGCCCCATTCAATATAACCCTGTGTACAGCCATACAACAAAGCTTCCCTAGAATACTAAAGCAATGCATGTGTATGATGGTACCACTGTTAATGCTGTTTGAGCACTGATGTTGTGTTGTTGAGTTTGGCAAACAAAAGAATGGCACACAGAAAAGAAAGAAAGGAAGGCAAAAAAATGCTCTTTGAAAATCATGACATTATTGTAAAGAATGATGCACAGTTTTTAGGAGTAGAAAAAGGCAAAACAAAAAAAAACAACAAACAGAAGAAAAAGACAATCCTGGACAATTCTGTTTAACAATGAATGCAAGGTGCATCTTTAAAATGCAATCCAGCAATTGAGCTACTCTTTGCTTGAAAATATAGATTTTTGTCCGTGCATTCTACACGCTCAAAACAGTTTATGCCAATAATATCCCATAAAATAACAAAAATTCACAAACGGCCAAGATATACTATAACTTTGGCTTGTAGCTTGAAAGAAAACAGGCCTATTGGTTTGCTGTCTGCCTACTTTGCCATGAAGCTTCCCATATTTATGAGCATTTGATGAACGCTTAACTAAAGTTACTAAAACATCCAAACGCAGCTTACAATCCTAAATTATGAGACTCTTGATGATGATGCTGTTGCTGTTGCTGCTGCAATTGCCAAATGGAATTAGAATTCTTTTTTTTCTTCTGCTGTTTTGGTTGAAAGAGTGGTGTTGGTATTGACTAAAAATGGGTTTTATTGCTCCAACTATTGTCCAATAAAACTTAAGTGGACATTGGTGTGATTTAAAAACTCATGAAATTTGACTGTTTTTCGCCAAATACAAAACGTACACGTACTGCAAAATGACAAGTGGATTAACAGTATTTGATGCAGAGGACAATAATGACTGAAGGTATCAGGTGTTTAAGGTGTTTAGTTAGTGTAGCTAGTGGTGAGAATAAAATAAAAAGAAAGTTTCAGGATTGCTGCTTTATATAGAGTTTTGAAAGTGTTAAGGGTTCATAAAGGCTTTAGCATTACATTATAATTCCGAATTAAACCTTTTTTCCCTTTATGTCGATAACGATTTCAGTCCAACTATGACGATGTAAGGCCAGACATCATAACAAACTACAAAAAAATATTTCTTCACCGACTTCCTCTCAGCAGATTTCTGGCAAAAACTCTGAGAAGTAAATAAAATTGCCATGAAAAGTTTCTCAAAAATCTGTCATTCGGTGTAGACTTTAAACTGCAGGTCCCGCCACTCATGTATAAAATGAACACACACAACATAAATGGTGTGAGAAACTAGGTCGTAATCCTGACTGAAGGCTTGTAATGACCAATTATGTATGTAAGCTCCTTTAAATGGATTCTTTTTAGGTTTAACGCACCGATTATTCGGCGTATTTAATATTGAGCCAAATTTCCTGGCATTAACTCTCTCTAGATGAGCTCCAAATGCTAATACTCATGCTAACGTGCTCTTGATTTGAATCCTGCAGTCAATCTGATTTCATTGAACTGAAATAAATTTTTGAGCTTGGTAACGGAGCAACACTTTCCTTGATCGCCTATTTGGCCACAATGCTGATAGTAGGCAACTTTAATTTTGGATGCTGGATAGTCTGGCACATGAACGAATAGGACAGAGACACCTGCAGATCCCAAAACAGGGTTTCAAGGAAACAATTGGGTACTGTACCCTAGTAAACACTCGTAATGGATGTAGCTAGATTATGTCTATCGTGGCTTGAAATTTCTTACAACCAATATCATCAAAAGCTGGCATAGCCGGGTACCCTTTGTGCGTGAATTAAGTTTGAATTTCCAATTGATGCCGTGATGTGTTATCTTGACTTTGAGTTTGTGAGACTGTGATTTGTACCTTTATTCGCATAAACCAGCGACCTACAAAGAAAAGTCCAACAGGATCTAATTGCATGATATCGTTGGCCAGTTCACATCAAACCCACTTGAAATAGCCACGACTTCACAACGTTCATGTAGAATATATAATGTGACATGAGTTATGTGGAACGTAGTGCTGTCCTGTCGTTGGTGTCCAGATCCTCTAATTCAAAACAAAATTATCGCTTTATAGTGCTCAACATTGGCAGCAATGGCCTGGCCAAAGTGTTCTCAAAAATATAAGGACAAACGACGTCATCGGTCCAAAATCCAAGAGAAACGGTAACTTCTTTGGTATGCATTGTGTGCTCTTAGATTTTATGGGGATTTGTTCGTTCACGTACACTTACGTTCAGAAATGGGCCTCATCGCAGAAGATGATTTTTGTTGAAAAGCATATATGTACAGTGGTGGCCTTATAATTAGAAACGACTTAGCAACATGCGTGTTTGTTAATTTATTTTGCAGTTTTCACTGTGTATCTGGGATCAAAGGCTTTGTTTGGAGGACGTCTTACATACGTTTTTCCCATCAGATTGGGACATATTAAACTTGGATTCGTCACTCCAGAGAACTCTGGTCCAGAAACATCGTTTCTAATTATAAGGCCACCACTATGTGTCCACAACAGAATATCCATTCTGATAAAACAATTTTTATACTTACACGTACTGCTGAATACTATATCGGTCCATGCTAGTTGGACAAAACAAACTGAATAAATTGCAAATAATTTACCAGACTTGACGGCTTCAATAAAATGGCCGTTATAAACCATCAGAATTCGTAGCAACGTAGTGGAAGACCCTTTATAATGCAATCTGACATACATACTTATGTACACAGGGCCACAAAAGTATACATACGGTTAACAAATTTCAGAAATTTTTTAATTAATCCGTTTTCGTTGAAAATCTTTATAATTGTCTGACAACTTTCCTCGATTTTTTTGCATTGCTTCAGAAATTTGTGAAATTTGTTAACTTTTGTGAGCCTGTGCAGGTCTATGCAGGGCCACAAAAGTATACATACGATTAACAGATTTCACAAATTTCTGAAACAATGCAAAAGATCGTCTTAAAATCGAGAAAAGTTGTCAGACAATTATAAAGATTTTCGGATTAACGGATTGGTTAAAAAATTTCTGAAATTTGTTAACCGTATGTATACTTTTGTGGCTGAGTGTGTATAAACAGTCATTACAAGCCTTCAGTCAGAAATGTGGACTTAGTTTCTCACACCACTTATGATGTGTGTTTTAATTTTATACAGTTTAAAATCGATGCTGAACGACAGATTTTGGAGGAAATTTTCATGGCAATTTTTTTTAACGCTCAGAGTTTTTGCCAGAGATCTACTAAGAGGAAGTCGACGAAGAAATATTTCTTTCATATTTTTGTTTTAATGTCTGACCTAGGGTTTGAAACGTGGCCTCTCGTGTAACAAGGCAACACACTACCTAGTAGACTGTGGCTACTGCTATAAGATGGCTGTTCTAAGCCATCAACATTCTTAAGACCCTGCAATCTTTAGTTGTTTATTGTTTCTGCAACCCTAAAAATGCCTTAAATTTATATTGCACTTCCACTCCCAATACTAGAACCCTTTTTTCAATTTTTTATTCATTTTTTTTTAATTTTCCAAAGCCAACGAACACACATCAATTTGTAACATATTTTCTTAATGTTTCAACATTTTATCTTATACAAGTAAAGCGGCTGCTGTTGTTTTACAATATTTAAGCCTTAAATTTTTATTTACATAAGCCGTATACAACATTTTCTTTGTTTTTTTTTGCTGTTGTTCCCTCGATCTAGTCATATAATCTCGGTTGCGGTTAGTGACTGCTAGCGCTCTTATTGCTGTTGTTGTTCTTGGTCTTGTTGGCTTTTGTTGTATTTGTATTTGTTTATGCTTGTTTAGATAATGTCAAGATTAATTATCTTTCCGCTAAAAGGTATTGTCTTGTCAATAATTGTCTTCCTTTAAAACACCACCACATTTATTTAATGACACACATTTTTTTCTCTCTCCATTTTTTTCGGTTTTTTTTATTGCAAAAACATATTTTTTTTACATACAGTTGTTGTTGTTTATATTGTATGTTACATGACATACATATGGACGGACATATGTTTATAGTCATTTGAGATATGCTTTGCATTGACTAGGCTGGCGGTGGTGGTAAAGAATTTTCAAAAAATATTTTCCATTGCATGTGGAAATTCATAGTCCTCCTTGCCATTTATTTATTGATTGTTTGTAAGGAGTACATAAAAATAAAATTTTTTACATATTTTTTATTGTTGTATGCTTTAAAATTCAATAAAAATTTATTGCCCTTTACTAAAAACCTTATTTTTTGTTAAAATTCTTCATCGCGTTTGATTAACTTGATTTTAAGATGTCGTTTTAAAACTTAACCTTACGACCTTTGTCTTATGACAGTCTATACAAAATTGCCTGTATTGTTTTCCATTCCATTTGGGCAATTAAGCGAACCAAAAATTAAAAATCTGTTCAATTTAACCACCACCCATCCTTAGTTTAAATACTTTTGAGTTTTAAAATAAAGGAGAAAAGTTGATGTTCGGGTGATATTCGCTTACATGGTGCTCTACATTGCATTAGATTTGCAGCAATAATGCACACAATTCACTTCATTGATAAGATTGTATCAGCAAAATTAATTTTCCATCGAGTTTTCGCTAACCTTACTAGTGATTGCTTGGTTTTCGACTTCATTCCGATTGAGAGTTGTAACGCAAAGTTGAGAAGCAAATCGTGCTAATCGTCGGTTCTCTGCTTATTCGCAAGCCAAGCCAGAGAGCTGCGGTAGGTAGCTAGGTTGGAGTGGTAGCTCACTTGAGCATGCATAGCAACCTGTTGTGACGCCACAGGTGAAGGCAGTCTCTGTACTGATCAAGTTACTTCAAACCAGGGAGGAAGAAGAAGTTGGTCAACGCAAGGGCTGCATATTTAAAGCACGACTACCCCTCGCTGGAAAAGATGGGGATTGACAAGGAAAGTGGATAACAGTCTCCTCTTCCTCAGCGGATGTGCATCCACGGCAGAAGTCGTTAGATGGGAGCTGTATTCTTTCCGCATGTCTTCCCATAACACAATGACCTGTAAGCATGGCCACTTTGATCGAGATAATGTTACGACCAAGTCCAAGAAACTTGTTGGTACGACTTCTATCTATCGAGGGCCAAGTGAGCCTAGCGGTGAAGCAGGACTCCTCACTGATCCAGGATAAATTGGCGTCCCGAAAGAACTTCCGCACATTAGCCAACTTGACCGAGGTAAGTGGCATCCCCAAGTCGATAGAAGAGGATTCGCAAGTAGTGCACCAGCCCTGACGATCTCAGCGGCTCTGCAGTTTCCCGGAATATTACTGTGCCCGGGCGAAGTAGACTACTACATAACCCAGATGCTGACCGGTCACGGATATTTCAGAGAGTGCCTGCCTCGCATGGGGAAATGCCGCTCGCCATTCTGTATCTATGAAGAGAAAGAGAAACGTTAGATGACTTCGAACACACTTTCTTCAGCTGTCGTCGATGGGCCGAAAGCCGTCAGCAACTCGAAGCTGAAATCGGCGTCATTAGCCCTATAAACGTCGTGCTGAAAATGATAAACAGTAGAGAGAGCTGGAACTCAGTAAAACACTTTGCAGAGCACGTCCTGCGAAGGAAGAAATTTGACCTAGACGCAGCAGAATGAGAATAGATCGGAGCCTGGACGGAGGCTGACGATGATGCAACTGGAACATATGCCAGAAAAAGGGTCCACCTCGAAGTAATACAACCGTGGTTCCGAGGTGGAATGATTCCCCGGTGAGGAGACAAGGCGGGTTTTTAGTCGGTATACCCAGTGGCAGAGTCCGACATATCATGTCTGGTGACGACCATCATGAATGCATAAAGCATTTTCCCGCAAAAAAAAAATAAAAAAAACTGTGCCCGGGGACCCAGGTAAGTCCGACAGCGGCGACATTCCCTGACGTTCCTGGAATTATTCACAACGTTCGACAGAGATTTTATGGCAGCCTGACTATCAGAGAAGATCGAGATGCGGTTAAAAGGAATTCAGTTGATGAGGCATTTCGGTAGATGCCCATTACTTTCGTGAACTGCAGTACTTTCGAGCTCTTTCAATTTGATTGACTTATTTTTTTATGAACAACGATATTTCGCTTTAAAATTCGTTTTTATTGGCCTGTAGGGTATAAATTTTAAAACAAAAAACTCCCGACTCCGATATTCATATTCATGGACATAAGCAAAGATTTCATATTAAAAAATCACTTTTTAACGAACAAATTTGCTTTTACATGTTATTTTATTGTTAATTGCATTTGCTTGGTTGTGATTTTCCTTTTTATTTCGTATGATTTTTTTAATTTCAACTCCATTTTTTTGTTGTGTTCTTTTTTTTCGCAGTCTCTTTATTATTTCTCTTTGTATTTCAGTTTCAATAATTTTCAGTTTTTAATTCTTTTTTCCATATTTTTTCACCCTTTTTTTGGACTCATACTTGTTGTATGATGCTAGTGATGTTGCTGTTGCTGTTGCTGCTGCTGCTGCTGCATTGAATGTAAAGTTGTTGTGATTTATTAAGGCAATGATCCAATTTTATTTCAGATTTTTGCAATTTGTTTGTTTCTGTTTCTGTGCTTTTTTATGCCCCGTTTCTTTGTATTCTTTTATTATTATTTAATATTAAAACATGGCCTGGGCATTTAATCGAAATGAAAACACAAAAAAAAACGAAAACTGCAATTGGTCTTTGAATAGTTGATATGAATATGGTCAGTTTAATTTATAAATCAATACAATTTTTAAAAGTATAATGCCAACATACATACATACATATACACATATATATGTGTGTGTATGACGTATAGTCGTATAAAAGCTTTTGGACTTTAGGCTTGATCTTAATATTGCAGTGAGGGAGAGAAATTATGCAACAGTTGTGTTCAAAATGCAGACATGTCTTGATTATTCTTAATTCTTGATGAAAATTCTTTTTGTTATTCTTCGAAGGTGGTAGAAAGTGAGGTGGCAATCTCTTTGGGTGAAGTCTGAATTACTGATAAATATTCTGGAATCTCAAAACTAAGTTGCTAGAGATTATGACAAATCACAGTAGATGTGTGTTGCCTGGAGTTATTCGAATGATCTTTTCTGTCAATCACTAGTTTTTCAGACCAACGTCTATTCCAGTAATCTTAGCATTTGAAGTCAGCTACATATGTTCAGAAGATCTAATTCTTTTCTGCAGTTGTATTTTCCCAGGAGTTCGCTGTGCTGTCAACATATCTCTCAAATTATGATTTCCAGTCTAAAAAAATCTTGTAAAATCCCCGAAAGGGTTTCTTTATTATGTGTGTTACTCACTGCCGTATACATGTGCAGATTTGAGCTTTGCACGGACTTTTGGTATGTAATAAACCGAAGCACATTCTTGTGAAGCACGCTTATGCCAAAAGATACCCGACATTCTGCAAACACATCAGTTGGCAAGCGGTCAAAGGATACTGATATCCTTTAGGGCTTTAATGCAGCTGATATATCCTTTCTGTGAAGTGGGAAGAGATTTTTGTATGGATATACTAGCGAAGTAGTCGTAGTCTGGTAGGTAGTGTGTTAGACGTGAGGCCACTGTTCAAAGCCCATGTCAAAGATCTCCAGCAAAACGAAATTCGAATAAATATTTCCTTTACGACTTCCTCTCTGCGGATTACTGGCAAAAACTCTGAGAGAAAATAAATAAAATTGCCCTGAATAGCTTCTCAAAAATCTGTCGTTTTATACTGTAGGTTCTGCCATTCCTGTAAGAAATTAACGTGCATAACATAAGTGCTGTGAGAAGTTAGTTCGTAATCCTGACTAAAGGGTTGTAATGACCAATTATTTATGTATGACATGTGCTCTAACATAGCCCCACAAAAAATAGTCTAATCTAAAAAATCACCCTTTATATACCCGATATTCTGAGGGTCCCATGTCGCTGATGTATTTTTCCTGCTAAGATGATAATAGAAATTTGTAAGGATATACTCAACAAAAGGATAGATAGACAAGAGGTGAAACTCTCCCCTAGTCAAAAATGTTCGAGGCAATTCAAAATTGTACTATGTAAATACCAAAACATTATCCAAAAGTAGTCTGAGGCTTTTAACTGACATTTAGATAGGGCAGGTAGCGCTCACAGAACTTTTTTTCAGAATCACATGAACATATACTTAAAACTTCGGAATCTCAAGAGGAAACTCCTGGGTGCTTATGTAGTACTAGGCAGTGCTATTAACGAACACCAATCTAAAGTTCGTCAGGGGAATCAGGACATGTTGAGGCTTTATAAGGTATTTGGCCCTGTCGATAGTATTTGTTTTGTCAAATTTCTTGCAATGAGTGAACAATATGCCCTTCACTGTTAGATTTAAACATAAATATGACCAAAAATAATCCGTAGACATAATAAATTATCAAATTATATTCAGTTCATATTTAAATAAATAAGTCAACCAAAGACTGAAGTAATGAAAAAACCAAAGAAGGGAAGAAAAAACACGAACTGAAAGAACTGCAAGAAATAAATTTTTTATAACAAAAGAAACGAATATTTTTAATGGCCATTGATTAACTATTAAAATTCATCGGGGCTTAATGCATTGCACATTGTAGTACTTGCAGTTATCCATTGATAGAGCCTAGCATGGTTGGGTTTTTTATTCCTTTTTCAAACTCATTACCATGCAATTACGGCTGTTGCTTACTTTTTACCATTTTTTTGTTCGTGGTTTTATTTGTTTTCTGCTTCCACCACGTTTTTAAATGCCTTAATTTGTTGGCTTTATTCGATTTTATATTGTATTGTTTCGGTTTCTATTTTTTTTGTTTGTTTTTGTTTTTAAGGTGTCTAGGCATTTACTTTCTAGATCCTGCATATTGCCGTACTGTCTTGGCCTATGGATTACTTTGTTTTATTTGCAATTGCTTGCCAATGTCACCACTTACTGGCTGCACTTACTGGGCTGTTTAAGCTTGTGTTTGCTAAGGCTCTGCCTGTTTAACTTTATATGGTAAATTGATTCTAATATGTTTTCTTTGTTGTTATTTTTTATAAGTTTTTTTTGTTGCTTTTTTTTGTTAATTCACCTGGTTGTTTGCTTAACTAAATAAGGTATTTTGTATTCTATAAATAATGGCACCTCCTTTAACTTGAACTCGAGATTTTTTTTGCCATTTTTCTTTGGAATGGTATTTCTAACCAAAAGCCAAAGCACTTGGACAAGCCAGTGGCTTGAAGCAGAGAAGCAAAAAAAAAGAGAAAAAAGTGATGCGTGAGACCACAGCTGTTTGCATAATCGTCGAAGACCAAAAACAGTTGAAAAGCTTTCACATTTTCAATGGCAATAATTTGCAATTATAATTTTGGTCTCTCTTAGATTTGCTTTTTTCAGTTTTTTTTTCTGAAACTAACCAAGAGATGGTATTGAAAAGGAACTCTTTGCCTTAATAAAATATTCTATTCAAAATATATTAAATAAGAGAAAGAGGCGGATAATAAATTTATAAATTAGTTACAAATAATCAATTACTATATGATAATACAAAAGGAATAATTAAAAAGAAAAAGAATAGCATTACAGGACAGCATTTTCAAATTATAATCAATTCCGATCAACTTGTTGATGCTCCATCTGTATTAGCCATGAGTGGCTAGTTTCAGTTTGATAGCAGGAAAATACTTAAACTTATCCTATCCGAAAGAAGTGTGGCATATATTTTTGATATAATAATTCCCTAAAGGCCATTATTTTAACTTACCTTTAATTAAAGGCAGTATTCTAACGGCCAGACAATTTGTTTTTTATTATTATAAGTGGACAATATGATAAAAGTGAGCGTTAACCTAAAAGGAGGATCATTCTGCCTGTAACTTTTAAAATAAAGTTTATGTCTGAACTTGCCATATTATATATTATTTTCAATATGTCAACTTCAAATATATAAAGGGTCCGCCAAATAACTTTTTTTTTTGAAAATGCTTAAAAAAACTGCTGAATATTTTCTCAAATTTCTTTTTTTTATCTGAAAGTAGAATCCTTCCGGTTAATAATGGAAAATAATTTCATTCAAATGGCTGCCTCGGCTGGCCATGCAGTAGCCTACACGATCGGTCCAATTTTTAAGCACATTATCGATTGTGTGCAGCTGTATTTCACCAATGGCTTCACGAATATTGTCCTTTAAAGCGTCAATTGTCTCTGGCTTGTCGGCGTAACACTTATCTTTGACGGCACTCCACAAATAAGAGTCCAACGGTGTCAAATCGCAGCTCCGATGTAGCCAAACGACATCAGCTCTGCGGCTGATACTGCGATCTTCAAAAACATCGAGAGTAGCTTCGGCTGTGTGGCACGTAGCGCCGTCCCGTTGAAGTCAAATGTTGCCAATATCCTCCTCTTCAATTTTTGTGAACAAAAATTCGTTCAACATGGCCCTATAACGATCGCCATTGACTGCAACGGCCACTCCTTGCTCATTTTCGAAGAAAAATGGCCCAATTATGCCTCTGGACCAAAATCCGCACCAAACAATGACTCGTTTTGGGTGCGTCGGCTTTTCAATGTATGCGTGCGGGTTTTCAAAAAAAAGTTATTTGGCGGACTCTTTATAAAATGACCAAATACAAAAAAAAAACAAGAAGTTCGTTGTTGGCACTGCGTTTAAAAAAAATGCTTCGGCAATGCCATATTTTTGAAAAAGTAAACTTTATTTTATTTGCCGGTTGTAATAATGAAAAGATGTTAAAGCTGACTTTAAAGTTCACTTTAGCTAAAGATAACTTTAACGGCAAGTTGTAATAATGGCCCCAAGTATCATACAGTTTGTATAATAGTGTTTATGACAATTATTTTTAAATATATTTATAAGTATTAAGAAAAATGTTTAAGAAGAGTATTTCGCATACCGATTTTATGGCATGAAAACTAAGTCTCGCTCTTATTTATTGTTCAATCCACTATCCAATTTACCATAAGCTGACATGCTCTCTACGTAAAAATATTTGATTATCGTGAATGAAACTCTTAGTTTGACTGGAGAACAATCCTTTGTAATACTGATAAAAGAATGACACACAAGTAACAAGACGGAGGTGCTCTAATGTATCGTCACAAAAGTTACACAAAAAAGTTCACCGAATTTCCTGCAACCACTTGCCAAAACTTCAATATTTTCTTAGACAATCGTGGCATACGAGTATATAGGCTACGGTCATATTTACATTGAAAACCGGAAAAGAAAACCAATATTTTTGTGCATAGTCTTGAAGTGATTAAAGCTTTGGACTATGTATTCCTCCACTTGGATGGCAGTCTTTGCAGTAGTCAGGCATAAAACGACTTAAGACGGATTAACTCTGCTCTTTTTCGTCGAGAAAAATATTCAGAAGGTCTTTACAACCTTTGAGTCAAAATTACAACCTAGCTTCTCACACGACTTCTGTTGTGTTTGTTAATTTAGTACGTGATTGATACATACAATTTTTGAGAAACTTTTCATGGCAATTTTAGTTTCTCCCCGAGTTTTTGCTAGAAACCTGCTGAGATAAAGTCGCCAAAGAAATATTTTATCCTACTTCGTTTTGTTGGAGTTGTATGACCTGAGGTTTGAACCGAAGCCTAATGTCTAGTAAGCCAACACACTACTTACTAGACTAGACGATTTCAGAAATGGGACACAATCACATAAACCGTCTAATTGTTTTCATTCGCCATATAAATATCGGCTGAGGTATTATTTAAATTTAAAACCGGAAAAGCAACCGATGTTTTTGTGGATAGTTGTAGTGATTAAAGCTTTGGACTATTGTGCTGCTTTTAATGTTGCATTCGTCGCAGTCAAGCATTACACGACTTAACTCCGATGTGGTGAATGAACAAACCTTAGTTATTCTTCATAGAGAAAAGTAATTAAAAGGGCATTACAGAAATTGGGACGTATTGCAAATATAACTTTGTCTTTGGTGGTTATACCTGATTCTGCATTAAGTGTGTGTCAAAAACTTATCTAGAGCTACCACGTTACATAGCTAAGTGAATTAGCAGTGGCGGCTATGCTGTCGTGGGCTCTATAATTGAATCCAATAATAAATGTGAGTACATGAAAAAGCCTAATTGCCCTCGCTGATGTCAAAGGTTAACCTAAAAATTGTTTAAAGTTATCTTATACTTGTTAAAATAAAAACGAAACTTGTTGTAGAAAAATTGTCGTCTACTTTTGTTTGTATTTCATGGATGTAAATTGACATTTATGAGCTTTCAATTTATGTTTCTCTTTTAACTGGAAATTAGTGGAATATTTTGTTTCAACAATTAGTTCTTTGAAGAGTAGCAAATGGCCTTATTTGATTGATTTTTAGAAACTTTTTTCTCTCAATGTGTGTATAACTACTAGAGTTATCAGCGTCCTAAAAAAATTATTTTTTTTTGTTTAAAAATGCAGGTTATTTTACTTTCAAACCGCAAAATTCTATTCCATTCCATTACAAAGCTATGGCTTTACAATCTTTTAACTTTTTGAGTGCTCTACATCACGTAAATCCTTAATTGTTTGTATTTTTCATTTTCCTTTAATCATAATGAATTTTTTGCTAAAAGAACAAAAGGTAACACAGAAAACATTCATAGTTTTTTATAAATTTTATGTTAATAACTAACTTTTTTACCACACAGCTATGCTCTTTACTCCTTACCTCCTCCAACTCCTCCCGTGCTTGTGGAAAAATCACATTCTTTGTCAGAAAACTTGTCAAAACTCAATAACCATACATATTCGAATTCCAACACACACATAGAAAAACAAAAAATTGAAATAAGTTTTCACAAGTAAAAGAGTTTGAGTTTGATTTTGATTTTGACTGTGAGTTGAGTTGAGTTGTGTAGAAGAGTAAGAAGAGTGCTTTGTGCAGAGTAGCATATTGGATGGTTTTTTTTTGTAGTTTTTATTGTGTTAATGTTTTCATTACAACTTGATAATACACTTGAGTTCTTTCTCTAGTTACTCGAAAGACAAGTGGCTTTGCGTGTTATTAAAACGTAAATCAGAAAATCATTTGGGGCCAAAACAATTGATGCACTTTTAGTAATAAAATTCGCATTCGAAGAAGCCAGAGAAGCCAAATGAAAAACTTACAAATAAAAAACCAAACCAAAAACAAAAAAAAAAACATCAAAACTCACTACTAAACTTATCGATTTAGCCCCGGAGAGATACAGATACACAAAGCAAAAGTGTGTGTGTTTTTCTTGTTGTTTTTCTGTTAAACAATGGCAATTAATTTATTTTCATCATCATAGCTGAAGTTATAAAGAAATTAAAAAGAAAAGTTTTAAGCGTATACGAAGACCCAGTATCAAATGATGTTGAAAAAGGCAAAACAATCTGGATTACGCTTAAGGGTTAAAAGCAAATGTAGAATTTTACTACATAGCACTGCAGTATTTAACAAGAAAGAAAGTTATAATTGCCCACTAGATACCCTACAGCAAAGATACATATGTTTCAAATATTCAATTACTTAGTGAATTCTCTAAAGAGGTGTCTTTATCGAAATTGATCGGATTTGTGCTCTCAAGGTATTAGCAATGGTTTGATGTTCATAAGATTAATGGACTCGGCAATTATATTTTTACAAAAATGAAGAATCTAGATAGTGGAGTATTGCTTTTACATCGCTTAACATTAAAATTATAAACAAAAGCTACAAAAACAAAACAATGCAATAAACAAACCTGTTTACAAATTATCGTATTGCTTAATATAACAACAAACACCTGCATAAAAAAATGGTAAACAAGTAAACAAAAATACAACCACCATAATAAATGAAAGCTACGATGTTTACATTTACAGATATTTCAAGAAGGCTAAGTCATGAGTCTTGTAGTCGCAGTGGTCTAGTAGGTAGTATGTTGGCTTATTAGACGAAAAGCCAGGGTTCGAGCCCCAGGCCAGACATCAAAATAAAATACAAAAAGTATTTCTCCGGCGACTTCCTCTCAGCAGAATTTTGGCAAAAACTCTGAGAGTACAAAAATTGCCATGAAAAGCTTCTCAAAAATCTGTGGTTCAGAGTCGACTTTAAACTGTAGGTCCCGCCACTCATGTATAAAATTAACACACACAACATAAGTGGTGTGAGAAACTAGGTCGTAATTATGACTGAAGGGTTGCAATGACCAATTATGTATATGTAAGTAATGAATATTCGCCTTCAAGAACATTCATCAGACTGTTTACTCTGCCTTATAAAAGGCAATGCAAAGCAGGCAACTGAGTTAGTAAAAGTTCAGTCAGTCTTGTGTGAAGACGCGGTGTGTTTGAAGAGAGTAATCGTGGTTTGAAGATCTCCGTTACAAATATCTGCCGTATAATTGTCTAGTAATTGTTATTGTTTATGCAAAGTGTGTAAACAGAGGAATAATAAACAAAAGCAATTGTTGTTGTATACATCAAGTTGTGAAAAGTGGCACACAGAATAGGGCGCATAATAAAGAATTTTAATTCAACCTAAATACAGATTTATTTTTATTTTAATTGCAATCTACGAGCTCATATTTTAAACGTTTTTAAAAGGTAAAAACGTAACAGTATGTTATGGCAGAGATTTAAAGAGAAATTTCTTTAATAAAGTGATGCAAAGCTAGGTTAGGTTACATGAGCAAAAACCTCTTTTAAGGGAATCTTACAGGATTACGACCTAGCTTCCCCCACCACTTATTCTGTGTCTGTTGATTTTCTACATGCGTGGCGAGACCTTCAGTTTAAAGTTGATTCCGAATGACAGATTTTTTTTTTGCCTTTCTCCAATTAGTATTTCGGTTTCCAAGGTTGCTACATGAAGAACACTAGTGGAGGTCTTAAACAAAACACCACCTTTAATGTCCTCAATTTCTGAACATAATTTATTACGTGGACATCAGAAAACGCTCAGGGTTGGAATATTCATTCCCTTTCGAATCAGGTGTATTTAAATAAAATCATCATTGATCATTACAACTCTTCAGTCAAGACGACAACCTAGCTGCTCGCACCATTTATGTTGTGCGTGTTAATTTTATACGAGAGTAGCGAGACCTACAGTTTAAAGTTGACTCCGAATGACAGTTTTTAGAGAAACTTTTCATGACAATTTTATTTTACTCCCAGAGATTTTGCCAGAAATTGGCTGACAGGAAATCGTCGAAAAAATATTTTTTCATATTTTCGTTGACCTAAGGTTTGAACCGTGGCCTCACGTCTTATAAGCGAACACACTACCTACCAGACTACGGCGACTTTGTTAGTATATCCATACAAAACTCTCTTCCCACTTCACAGAAAGGATATATCAGCGGCGTTGAAGCCCTAAAGGATATCAGCATAATTCCAAAAGATGTTGACCGCTTGCCAACTGGTGTGTTTGTAGAATATCGGGTATGTCTTGGCATAAGCGTTTTAATATGAATGTGCTTCGGATTACAAAGCACCCCAGCATGGAAAGCTCAAATCTATACTAGATAAAATTAATATTAGACTGCGGCGACCTTTAAGGCATCACTTGCAGGTAATTAGGCTTCCTGATCTTACTTAACATATCAGAAAACTGCCAATATTTCTTTTACAATTGATGAGTCTAAGCCTGAAGACGCCTTAATCTAACAGGTAGTGTGTGGACTTATTAGGTGCGAGGCCACGCCTATATACTTAGATCATGCGTACATATGCAAATACAAGGCGACCTTTACTGTTTATAGCGCACTTTATATTTGAGTTACAGAAAATATCTGAAATACTTTACAAATCCAGTAGACTTGTTTGGGGGGAAAAGGTTAAGCAGTGCAAACCTTGATATTTTAATTGTTTATTTATTACTTTACAGCATGAATTTATGCGGAATTTGATGAAAAATTCAAATCAAGTAATTACGACGAGCATTATTCACAATTCAATGAAGACACTCTTGAAACATGCTTGAATAGTTGAACGTAACGTTAACTGTCAGGGATTTGCAACAGAAGAAAAGCAAAAAAAAAGAAAAATATTTGAAAGAATTCATGAATTAATTTCAAGTATTTCGTAACGAAATTTGTAAGATTTGTACCAGCAACGTTACAATAATGTTAACGTTTACGTTTACGTTAACGTTAATGCCAATGCTAATGCTGATTGTTATTGTTGTAGCTGTTGTTTTGGATTTAAGTAATTTCATTGGAAAATATTTTATTTAAATCCGCCAGCCAGTTAAACTGCTGCCGGTGTTAGACTATAGAACGGAAGTCTCCATTACGGGGGCGGAAATATAAAATTAAATTCATTCACATAAAAAAATAAAATAAAAATGAAAAGGAAAAGGAAAAACGAAAAATATTGCATTAAATGAAAAACCATGTGGACCTTTTGCTGTAAAACAAAAAAAATAAATAAAAAAGAGAGAAAAAAAGGTTGGAATAAATAAAAAGGTTGACAGGATATACGGTATTCAAATGATTTCAAAGAATAACAGAAGTTAGGCCGTGGCATTATTAAATAATTTCATTTGCTAAACAAATATACTCACCTCCAAGCCTAAGCTTAAAGCAAGGCTTTACTAGTGTTAACTGTTAAGCTAGTGTTAATATTCTATGTCTCGTATAATATTAACTTAAAAATTTTTTTTCTTTTGCGTTTTTTGTCCTTTCAAGTCCTTTTGTTTGTTTAGCTTTTATCCCCATTGTTTGTTCTCATGTTGCAGAGTTTTTTTTTGTTTTTTCTTGCGTAAAATCTTGACAATGTTTTCCACAGTATCTTTATGTCGGACAATGGCTTTTTAACATTTTGACATTGTTCGAGTTTTATAGCGAAATGCTCGTACTTATTAAATTTGTAGTGCAGTTTGATGATTGCTGTTGTAGATGAAGGATATGACAGGATTTCCTCTGTACTTATGTGTCCATTATGTCAGTATACAATGATTTACAAAAGGGAATGTTAAGATATTTAATATTTGATTTTGAGAAAATATTTAGGTTTTCAAAGACTAAAGCTTTGAACGAATGGGAAAATTCTAATAGGCAATCGTTCTCTTCTATATAGTTTTTAAGGCACAAAATTGGAAAATCAAAACGCAAAAATTGTCTTCTTAATACATCTTTGTAGAGGTTTTCCATTTAAGATCTAAAATCTTACCAAGTTTAGGTCAGAAATGTATGCAGACCCATACTTATTACAGCCCATTTTAATCTTAACATTCTCTATTAACCCCTAATTAGATACGGTACAGACTTAGAAAACTGTCGGCATGGAGAAGACTGGATTGAAAAGAAGGACTTCATTTGTTTTAATTTTGTAAATGCATGCCTCTGTTTTTGCCGTGTATGCAGCGTCATATATAGGAGCCGCTGTAGCTTAATGGATAGTGTTTTGATTTACTAGATCATATCTCACAGCACCTTTAACCGTAGATCGAGCCTTAAAAAAACTTCATAATTCTAGTTTATGTATCACTTTTGATACATACTTGTAGTACTTGGAATTGTCACGATTATTGATAGATTTTGTTAAAAAAAATTAATATTTGAATTCAATTTTAATAAAACTATTTATTTACTATTATTACATTTTATTATCACTTTTATGAAATTTGCGCCGAAATTTTTAACATAATGTACTTTGGCATGGTTTTTTTACATAAAAATCAAGCACTGACACTGTCAGCTTGGTTTTATTTCTTTCTAAATGGTAATAATTTGACGTCTAGCACACTGCTTTGTGGCGATTTATAAGTTTCCAATTGCTTAGATGGGGCAGCTTATTGTCACTCGCATCAGTAACACTCTCAGTTGAGGGTTAGTTACTAATCTACAGCGACAAACTTAAATATGAGTTGAAAAGGTAATAAAACAAAACAAATGGAAAGAAAACATAAATCAATACCAAGCATTACTCCGTTAATCTCTTTATGAACCATGATTTATATAAATATCCTTAAATTAATTTCCCTAACAATCACTGTAATTATTCCATCATTTAGTATCAAATTTCAATTAAAATCGCTGGATGTAATTTTCATTTTCCACAACAAAACTAAAAAGTTTTTGAATTCTGTTTCTAAAAAACTTTAATTTGAGATGAAAATATACCATAAAGGAACATAAAAACATAAGAATCATTATTTAAATGTATATTCTTTAATTTTCTTAACTTTTAGGCGAGTAAAAAATTCAATTTTTAAAAATCTTAAAAAAGGATATATGGGCTGCTCTGAAAGTATGATAGCTAATACCAAACTATTTATACAGTATTATTTCTTACATAAAACTACAAGTTGTGTGATAAAAGTTTTATGAAAATGGTTAAAATTTTTTAACAAAAAATTAAGGTAAATACATATATTTTTTTTTTTTAGAAAAAATGAGCGATTGTTATTACTTTTTCCTATTTGATGTCCTCCCATAGCACTTTCATTTATAAGATTATTATCTTGTTGTGCTATGATTAATAAATAAAATAAAATAAATAAATAAAAAATCCTTTTCATTCGAATTTCAAAAAAAGGCTTTAAGCATGATTATTAAAGGCTGTAAGATTTTCAGCTCATTGTACGAAAAGGCGTAATAGGTGTAAATATATCATTATCAAAGCGAATGATTCTGTTATCTCATACGTACGTAGTTGACGGAAATATTATCATCTGTAATAAAACGTAGGACGAAACACATTTTTCTAATGTTTGTCTGTCACGTGAGATAAATATGAGAAGAGCATTAAGAAACTACTAGATTTTTTCATCCCAAACTTTGAAATCTTAACAAAAATTACATACACGACACCAAAAAATCTCTAGAAAAGTCGTATGTATCAAAAATGATACATAAGCCAGAATTATGAAGTTTTTGAATTTTGTAACGCCTGTTTGAAATTTTCTTTTTTTATTTTGTTTAAAATAATGGCGATAACAATGCTAACGAATTATAAAAATATCAGACATCTAACTTTTTCTGAATTAAAGTTATATCGTCTCAAAAATTGAAATGTATCATTTTTGATACAAAGCTCGATCTATGGTTAAGAAGCTTAGATGCACAGTGTGCACATTAGCTAACATCACATGTTACAACTCTATGAATCCAGCAATAATTTGCTTTATTCGTTATACTTCTTTACACTTCTATTCGCGTACACACTAACAAATGTTCGGTAGATCTTTACAATGACGATCTTCAAACCACGACTGTTCTCTTCACACGCAACGCGTCTTCACACAAGACTGACTGAATTCTTACTACTTGTTGCCTGCTTTGTCTTGCCTTTTTATATGCTCACGTAAACAGTCTGATGAAGGTTCTTGATGTGCCTTCTCGAGAACTATATTGCGACTTCATTGTTGTTTGCGTATTTTGTTCACAATGCTTGTTTTTGCGTTCTCGCTTACTTGTCTATCCCCGTTCCTTTCATACCAATGTTGTTGGTTTACTTGTAACAAGTTCGTTGTATTTGTTAGTGTAGCTTTTGTTAATCATGTTAATGTTAAACGATGTTTCCATTTTCGTAACAATATCTACGTTCGAATATCCGTCATGGATTGTCTGGGTAGAGTGTATCTCAAATATTCAATTTTCCATGACTCTAGCGTACATATCATTTTGAGGGCTTTGAGGACCACTGTTGTTAGTTGCTTATACGCATGAAAATCGCATGCATTTGGTACCAATCCCGTCACTTCCTCATTTTGACATTTATTTGATATGAGCAACATATACGATTCAACATACTCCCAAGCACACAGTGGTCGGTAATCATATTCCTAAGAAGACTTTTCGAAATGACAAGAAATCTTTGCATTGATACAAAGAACTAGAGAATTCAGGACCTTATGTGAATGGAGATGTCTCTTTTCCATTTCAACACCCATAAAGTCATGATAAACGATTTAAAACGCGGAAATTTAAGAGCCGCTTCTTTGGAGGCAGATGTAAAGCAAATTAAAACTCGCTATGAGTTAGACTTGTAAACCGGAACAGAAAACCAATTTCTGCCGCTCTAAACTTAGGAAACAGAACACAGACTGCGATAAACGTAACATAGTGGACAAAGGCTCTATAGAAGCCCTTAATATAGGAAAAATGACTACCAAAAGAAAATGGTTATGTGCCCACACGCTTATTATATGGAGGACAGTTTATATGAAGTATGCGACACTCAAATCTCTGCACTGTTCCCGAAAGCTCAAGATGACCACTCATAGCAGCTCAAAAGTAAAACACTACACATTCAAAACTTTGTTTGCGGTAAGAAAACCAGACCTCATTCATTTTGTTGCACACAATTTAGCATTCCGCATAGTCTACTAATTTGCCAAAAAATTTTAATCATCGTAAACTGTGCTGATGCAGCAGCCTTGAGAGTATTGGAGAGGAAAATCTTACATAAGGTCTTCGGTCCAGCGCGAGTTGGCAATGATTTCAGCATCCAATGAGCTGTATGAGCTCCTGCACGACATAGAATTTGTGCAGCGTACTAACAGCTGGCTCAGCCATGTCGTTCGAATAGAGGAGGATGCTCCGGCGTGGCGGTTATTTGTTGCGAAGATCTGCGGAAGTCGGCGAGGAGGAAGCACCAAATCGGGGAAGCCCTGTCATCGATTGGTGTGACCAATTGGCGTAGGTACCAATGATGTGTTACGGTAGGCCGAAATCCCTTAATCGGTCAATTAAATAAGTAAGTAAACTGTGAATACCCTGACTGCCTACATTTTATCGCACAGACAAAAAAGAACTCATTCCACAGTTAAAATGGATTTGTGATACTTAAAACACGCCACATACACACACACACATGTACATATACATTTATTTATTTATTTTATATCACAGTGTGTTTATAAACAATTTAATTTTTTACTTCTTTTTTTTTTTAGAAAATATTTCAACTTTTTTTCAAACTAAATGGTCAGGGAAAAGTAAATTTTTTTATAAACAGAGAAAAGAGAAGCATTTTGATAAAAATATGCTTTTGTGAAGAGAAGAGCTGAAGAAAAAAAATATGAAACGAAGCAAAAATAAAAACTGACAGTTTAAAATGCTTCTATGGTCAGTGTGGTTAAACTTCAAATACTAGGGTGTATATGTGTATGGGTATGTAATTGTATAAGCAGGAGCCAGTAAGAAGTCTCTAGCGTATAAGTGTACAAACGCTTTTATATGTTTGTGTATATGTATGTATGTCCTTGGCAGTCTATTGTTCCTGTTTAAATATTTGTTGTTACTTTTTTATGTCATTTTTTTTTGTTCGTTATTGTTATTGTTGTATAG
The DNA here is from genome assembly GCA_958299815.1 of Sarcophaga carnaria. NCBI lineage: Eukaryota > Metazoa > Arthropoda > Insecta > Diptera > Sarcophagidae > Sarcophaga > Sarcophaga carnaria. Next base: position 121,348,693 of record OY283153.1, on the reverse strand, counting down.
CCATTATATTGTTGCTTAAATGTTTATAAAGTTATTTGTCATATAGACAAGTGGAAATATCGTCTAAAGCATGTCTTAAAGACAAGCATTTAAAAGCTGTTACTGCATGGATCCCCAGCGTAAATAATAACAAAGTTTTGTTAACAGATTTTTTTTAAAGGAATTCTTTATTCTCTTAAGAAATATTTTTAATTTTTTTTTGCTTTGTTTATGTATTTTATTAGTGACATATCTTAAGAGTGTCATAATACATACAAAGATATTTGTTTTCTTTTTGTTAAATGCTCATGATTCAGCTTAAGGGCATAAGCTATGAAGAAAAGAAAATTATTTGCAAATAAAGTTTTTTATTTTTGCGCAGTATTTTTAAGTCATCAGGGAATATTTGAAATGGGAGTTGGAGGGTGATAAGAAGTGGCAAAATGTTACTGAAACTCGAGGAGGCGCATGGTCTTTTAAGTTTTCGATCTATAGCAAAGATCAGCAATGAATCGCTTTTTTTTGCTACTCATAAGCACCCATGAAATTTTGCACAAACAACCATAAAAATTGAGTGAAACGTTTCCCAAAAATCTAACGTTCGGACACGGCTTTAAACTGTAGGTCCTTAGACTCATATATAATAAATACGTTTGTTGGTTCTATGACAACAAAAAAATCCTCCAGTTTGCCAGTAGTCAGAAATTTAAAGCCTGAGAAAGAGTGAAACAAAATCAGTAAAGTGGTTAGAGAAGGCGTTGTTTTTAAACAACTACATACATACAACATACATACATAGGCGAAGGGAAGAATGTATTAAGTTTGGTCGAAGACCGATGAATGGGTAAGTAAGTACCAGAGATGCAATGAATCATTTTTTCGCTACTCATAAGCACTCATGAAGTTTTGAATGTAAGTGAGTCAGCAATATTGAAATTTAACTATGTACTCTGATTCATTCATTACTCACTACAACGTTGAATAATAACAACAGGTTGCAATGAGTATGCATACACCGTTGACCTCAAACTCATATCATTCGAAATATGTTTGATTCATTAGCCTACTCATTCAAGCTCATAACTTTAGGAAAATACTTAAGGCATGGACACTATCAAGTACAGATGCAGCGGCCTTGGGAGTGTTCCAGAGAAAAGTACTACGCAACATCTTCGGTCCAGTGCGAGTTGGCGATGATTTCCGTATCCGATCCAACAGTGAGCTGTATGAGCTCCTCAACGACATAGACGTTGTACAGCGTATTAATATACAGCGGCTGCGCTGGCTCGACCATGTCGTTCGAATGGTGGATGATGCTCCGGCGAGACGGGTATTTGATGCGGGAATCCGCGGAAGTCGGCGAAGAGATGACCTTGCATCCGTTGGAAGGACCAAATCGAGGGAGCCCTGTCATCGATTGGTGTGACCAACTGGCGTAGGCGTGCACGAAGCAGAGGCGCCTAGAAGGATGTGTTGCGGTTGTTATGGCCAATTAAGTAAGTAAGTAAGAAAGTAAGTAAGTAAGGTTGCAATGAGTATGAGTACTACGTTGACATCAAACTCATATCATTCGAAATATATTTGTTTCATATTTTAGTGTTCGTACGCGAATCATACTATTCGTGTATAAGTTGAGATATGGAGAGTCGAAATCAACAACATCATACGTGTTGTTAAGTATGAATATGATGAGTACTTCAAACTTTGAATATGAGTAGTATGAGTATGATATTAAAATAAGTATGAATGCGTATAAGTATCAGAAATTATGAGTATGATTCGATTCTACTCATCTCATTTCTGATCTCTGATCTGTAGATCTTACTGGCCTTGATGAGTACAGATCTAAGGAGACTCCTTAAATATTTTTTGCAATTTACAATCTAATTACAGAATTTTATGCAACTATTAATGCACAAAATTGTTTATCATTTGTTTATACCCTCTCTTTTCTCTCTTTCTCTCTGGTATAATTAACATATAATATGCATGGCATGCAATCAACTGGTTTGCATTGGCTTTTGCTATCTAAGAAGACATCCGGTATTAACGTACGCATATCATTATGACTGTAAATGAAATTTTATACGATAAACAAATGTAAAATCTAACATTTCTATGTATTTTTCTTTGTATCTCCATTTTAATATGAGAATTTCTACACTTGTCGGTTTAATAATATTATTTAGCAGAGGTTTTCCATTTAAACTACAAACAATTTACGTTTTAGAGAATATAATTTAATAAATTTATAATAGATAATGGCGAATCTATTAACCCATGAAAAGCGTAAAAGGAATTTTATTTAATTTCTCAGTAGAGGACCTATTTACATAACAAACATACTTAAATGGTCATTACAATACTTCAGTCAGGATTACGACTTAGTTTCTCATACCACTTATATTGTGTGTGTTAAATTTATATATGAGTGGCGGGCTCTACAGTTTAAAGTCGACTCTGAACGGCAAATTTTTTTGAGAGACAATTTCATGAGAATTTTATTTACTCTCAGAGTATTTGCGAGAAATCTGCAGAGACGAATCCGCCGAAGATATTATTACGTTTTTATCTTTTTAAAAACGTTTAAAATATGAGTTCGATGATTGCAAAAAAAATAAAATATGTGTTTAGTTTCAAGTAAACTTTCACACTAAATTCTTACTATTCGTTGCCTACTTTGTCTTGCCTTTTTATATGCCCACGTAATCAGTCTGATGAATGTTCTTGAAGTCGAACGTTCGTTGTTGTTTGCGTATTTGGTTCATATTACTTGTTGTTGCGTTCTCGCTTATTTGTCTATCCCCTTTTTCTTTCATACTGATGTTATTGGTATACTTTTAACAAGTTCGTTGTATTTGTTTGTGTAGCTTTTGCTCAGTTTAATGTTAAAATATGATACACCGTTCCTATTTTCGTAATAATATCTCTTTTCATATTTCGTTTTGTTGAAGATGACCGAGCTGGGGTTTGAACCGTGGGCGCACGTCTAATAAGCCAACACACTACCTACTAGACTACTGCGACTTTCGATAGAATAGTGATCAATGAAAATCAGAATTGTGCCTAGTACAGTACAGCAGAGTGTAGCAATATGGTACGCATCTTCCTAGAGCAAACAATGTTGAGAAAGGAACGAAGCATACCAGGTTTAACTGAGGCTTACGAAACACTTGTGTGATGTAGTATTTCGTAGTCACTTTCTTTAGGGCCTTGTTCATCCATATGATGGTCAAATGCTTACGTAACAGAAGATTTACGCCTAAAAGAAATCTTATTCCAGAAGCAACAATTGATCTGCTTAATTTGGAAGAGATTCACGGAAGTACAACCAGGTTCCAGTTTCTTACTAATTACCAAGCCTCCCCCTAAGGGTTAACAAGGATTTTGTGAATAATTTTAATCACTTTACCCACACATACATACATATATGTGGCATAACCATACACAAGTGTATTCCAAGTGTTTGTTGGAAATTTTTAATATTAAATACAATTTACTAACACAGCCACAAAATGTAGTCTCATTTTGGTCACAGAACTTTTGCTAGTATGTGTGTGTGCTTCAATTGCTGTGTAACTATTCCAGCTGTACTGTGTAAGCAATTGCTGTTGTTCAGAAACAAAACTTTATGAAGCATCAAAAAGTTAAATGCTAATTACTCTCCACATACAATGGTCGTGTAGCCATCATCCATACACGTAGTAAACATTATTTCCAATTCAGCTCATCTAATGTTTTATACTATGACAACAGTCATGAGACATAAAGGCTGCATTACCTAACGTATAACAAGCAGTTCCAGCCATATAAATACCCATACTATTGGTCTTGTAAGCCTTATGCATAGAACATCCCGGTCCCTGTCCCTGGTCTTTTTTTTGGCAAAAGAGTAGTTTTGTGGTTGCACAGTTTAAGGTAAATATCATTTGCATATTATTTGTTATTTTTGGTTTTTCCGCCAGTTCAAAACAAAATATTATTATTGTTCAATGCTATTGCATACAATTAGGCACTGAGCTGCTAAAAGAAGGACGTTTGGAGATGTAAGAGAAACCCGTAACGATAGTTTGATGGCTTGCAATATTTGAAGACAGCCAGCCAATGTATAAAACTTACGAAAAACAAGCAGAAATAATTGTAATTCAAGCATAAAGACGTAAGTAAACAATTCTAAAGAAAATTCTGCCTTAAAGTATGCAAATTATTGTTTAATAACAAAATAAAATGGATATTGAAATTGCTTAAGAAAAACAAAACTGATGTCATTTTTACAAAAACAAAATCCAAAAGAAAAAAAACATCCAAAATGTTTTTGTAAAATTCTTACAATTTTATTTTATTTTTAAAAGCTTTTTAAGTGTCTTCTTTCAGGCGTAATTTAAGAAAAATTATTATTGCATAATGAGAACAAGAAAAGAGAGAGAAAGAAGAGAAAATTGCCAGCTGTATATTATATTTTTCAACTTCTTTAAGTGCTAGTTTTTTCCTACTTTCAAGGCTATTTTTTATTGCCTGAAAGTATGCAAGATTTTTTAAAAAACATTAGCCTACTTTAAGGTTTTTTAAAACGAATAATATTTTCTTTCTTTCTTATTTGCAGCAAATTGAGCTTTAAGCAGCAACATTTTATCAGTTTTATTAGATTTACAATGATTTCTTGTATCCATTAAATATATAATTGCATACTTTTAGGTGAAATGAGAGAAAAAGAAAGAAGTATACTTTAAGGCCTTCAAATAAGTTGATAAGTGCTGAAAGTTCATTGAATATCTTTTACTCTCCTTGGTAACTGGCTAATGGATAATAAGATAAGGAAAAGAGATCACTGCTATCTGCGTGATTAAGGCATCATTTTGGTTAAACCCAATAAATAGTACGGAGCAGATTTAATACTTTCAAATTTCTATTTAAGCCTGCTTTAAATTCCTTTTGACACTTTTAACCATGCTCTTAATAAACCAGGTTAATACTGCCAATCTAAAATCGTATTGTATCCATTTAAGAGATAATTGCATACTATTAGGCGAAAGGAGAGAAAAAGAAAGAAGTATACTTTCAGGACTTAAAATAAGTTGATAAGTGCTGAAAGTTCATTGGATATCTTTCACTCTGTTTCGAAACTGGCTAATGAATAATGAGGTAAGGAAAAGAGATCGCTACTATCTGCGGAATTTAGGCATCATTTTGGTCTAACGCAATAAATAGTACGGAGGAGATTTAATACTTTTAAATTTCTATTCAACCCAGCTTTAATTTCCTCTTGACACTTTTAACCATGCTGTTAATAAACCAGGTTAATACTGCCAATCTAAAATCGCATGTAATTATTTCTGCCAACAAACACTTCTGGCGCTCTCTCTCTCTCTCTCTCTGTTTAAAATTCCTTAACAAAAGTAACCAACCAAATTAGGCTCCATATTTCAAAATGAATTGCACTGAGTGCCAGTGACTGAGTTAGTGATTGAGTAAGTGTGTTGAAACATAGACCTCTGAATGCATTTCCTTTAAACATCAAATTGACTTTGATATGCCAATTCAAGTCTTATTTCCGTAATTTATCCTTAACAACTAAACTTGAGCTTATTTTGCAGTTGAATTGTTGCCGCAACTTGTTAAGAGCTTTACTTCAGTTGATTTTCTTTTTGTTTTTTTCTCATTTTCTGTACATTTTAGCCATATGTAATTAGCACCTATTGCAATTTTGGTATCAAAGTTGCAAACGGCAACAAAAATGGCAAAAGATAAAAAATTAGCTGCTGCCGCTGCTGCTGCTCTTTTTATCGTATTTTTCATTTTACTTTTCATCATGCCATTTCAGTCTTGGCCTATGCAAGCCGTCGTATGTGCATACATACATATATATGTACGGCCATACTGAAAGTTAAACAGACCAAGACAAAGTCATCGCATATTCGAACCAGTCATTTGGCCGTAAATGCGTGGTGTTAAATGGCAGATCTATCTATGCTTCAGGTATGAGCCATTTTTTCTGCTCTTTTTTTTGTTGTTGTCTTTCATACCGCTTGGCATTCATTTCGCCTTGATGAAGTCTGTAATTGCCTGTTAGTCAGTTTGACATGAAAGGTGTATAGTTTAAAGCTTTGACATCTATAATCAGTGGTCGCAAAAAAAAAAACCAGGCGGAATAAAATACCGAAATGCAAGTTCTAACCATACATGTAGGGAAACAAAGGCAATAACCGTCTTTAGGTAACAATTTTAATCTTGTTAAAATAATCTTAATAAGGTTTTATTACATGCAACTAAGCTAAGGTAAGAATATCTTTAAGAAATCATCTTCTTTTCTGTAATTTATACGAGCAAGACCTTAAATCATATTCTGCTATACGAGCAGATTTTTTTTTTTTTGTTTTAAACATTTTCCCACCATCAATCATTTTCAACGCCCTCTTAAAGTTACGAACCAAGAAAATCAAAAGCCAAAGCAAAAGGTAATCTTTGATTAAACCATGGTCTTTAAACTTTAATAAAATTAAACTCTCAATTTAACAAAGCATAGGCTAAGGTATCATAAACCATGGAAAATAATTTGCATATTTTAAGGGATGTCTTGTTTTCTCTTTTTTTTTTAATAAAAACGAATTTATTCATAGTAAATTACACTTTAATAAAGATTTTATGAATTCTCTTTGTATGTTTTTTCCTTTTTTAGGAAATACTAAGAGTCGAATGTATAAAAAAAATTACAGACACGTACCATATGCTGTAGAAAATGACCGGACGTATTGTAATTTTTCGTTCTCATATCTTTGCAAACCATTTATTAAAAAAATACGCTTCAGTAATAATGTTTAAGCTTTTAATATATAAAAAAAGTTTCTTTGTTGCGCTAATATAGGCAATTATTTAAGAGCAAATCAAACACCCTAAAGTAGACTCTAAAAAAATTAATTAAAGAAAATTATAAGAGATTTAAAAATGTATGTAAACTGTCCTAAAATGTATGCGATATCAATCCCCTTAAGTAGGCTTTAGAAACTCCCATGTAGGTAAGAGAGATCAACAATGAGTATTCAAAAACATGAGTAGAATCGAAGCAGCTGTAGTCTAGTAGGTAGTGTGTTAGCTTATTAGACGTAAAGCCAGGGTTCGAGCCTCAGGCCAGATATCAAAGATAAAATACAAAAAATATTTCTTCGGCGACTTCCTCTTAGCAGATTTCTGGCAAAAACTCTGTGAATGAATAAAATTGCCATGAAAAGTTTTTCAAAAATCTGTCGTTCGGAGTCGACTTCAAAACTGTAGGTCCCGCCACTCATGTATAAAATTAACACACACAACATAAGTGGTGCGAGAAACTAGGACGTTGTACAATGGGTCAATTCGGCCTCCGGATACTGTACTTGTCTTAATTGTCAAGTACACGTCCTCTAACCTAACCTAACCTAACCTATCTGAAGAATGGATAGAAATAGGAATCAATCCCGTTAAGTAGGCTTTAGAAACAACCATGTAGGTAACAGAGGTCAGCAATGAGTATTCAAAAACATGAGTAGAATCGAATCATACTCATAATTTCTGCTCGTTATACGCATTCATACTTATTTTAATATCATGGAACCTCTCCTCATAGTCAAAGTTTGAAGTACTCATCATACATCATACTTAACAACACGTATGATGTTGTTGTGATCGACTCTGCATAACTCAACATATACACGAAGCACAAAATAAATATGATGCGCATACGAACAGTAAAATACTGAGCAGATGGTTGTGTGTTTGCTCTGCTTGCTGCTCTGTCTGTTTTCTATTTTTGTAAATGCAATAACAACTAAGGCTGTAAATTTTTATGAATGATACGAATCACTCGAATCATTTATAAGAATTTTTCTAAAGTTGTGAATCTGAATAAGTAGGCTGATGAATCAAACATATTTCGAATGGTATGAGTTTGATGTTAACGTTGTACGCATACTCATTGCAACCTGTACTTATAAATCATAGTTGTAGCGTAGTATGAACGAATCAGAATACATAGTTATATTTCAATATTGTTGACTCACTTATATTCAAAATACTATGAGTTTTTATGAGTAGCGATTAAATGCTGACCTCTGATCCGGCGGTGCCGTACTTAATTGGTTCTCCAATCTTGTCATTGTTCAGCAATATAAGTTCTTACATGTCTTTATGAGAATACGAGAAGTAAGCCTCTCTTGAATGGAGTCACCATAGTCTAGTAGGTAGTAGTTTTGTGTGTTGGCTCATTAGACGCAAAACCGTGATTCAAGCCCCAATTCAAACATCGACAAAATGAAATATAAAGAAAAAATATTTCTTCGGTGACTTCCTCTCAACAGACATCATGAGTTTTTATGAGTAGCGAAAAAACGATTCATTGGTGATCTCTGGTAGTTAACCCACTCTTTGAATTCTTTAAAGTACATATAAATACGAAAGTTTTAAATAACTTCACGTTTCATTTATTAATTTTCTTTCCCTTGTTTTGTTTTCAATATTATTTTAATTATTTCTAGCCAAGTTTTAAACCATTTAATGTCTCAACTAATTTACTTGTCAAATATACTTTTAATACCAAATTCTTAACATGTTTAAGACCAGAGTTTTGTGTTTTTTTGTTTTGTTGGTACTGGTTTTAACATTGTTCTTCCTTTTTTCCATTTTTTGTTCCGAGAAAGAAAACTTTTATTAATAAAGTTTTGTCAGGTTGTAGTTTTCTGTTGTACGTTGTTATTTTCCCTTAGCATTTCTAGTATTTAATGGCAAATATGTGACATATGCAGGGTAAGTTTGCCGCATGTACAACATGCAACATGTATGTTTAAATAGTAACTTTTTAACAATTTTAAGTATTAAATACCACGAAGAAGACCAAAGAATGGAAAACAGAACTTTATTTTCAGTTACATGCTACATGCTACATGTTACTGTTACTATTTCTTTTACTGGTTTTTTGCTGATATTTTTATAACTTTGGAAACTTTTTTATTTCTGTGCTAGTATTTTTTCTTTTTCTGTATTTTTTCAGTCTTTATATTCAAGATAATTTTAGTTAAGCAAACAATTAAATTTTAATTGTCTATTTCAGTTTTTTTTTTAATTTTGTTTCACTTCTTCCCTTCCATTTAAACGAAAAAATTGCTTTCAGAGAAATGTTTTTTTTTTTCAATTAATTTTGAATAAATTATTTTCAAGCACCATCTGTTATACATTAAATCCTGGTTATCCGTAATTGCAATGAAAACTACAAAAAAATAAGTTTTTAATTAAAAAAATTTTTAATCGTTATATTTGTCACATTTGAAGATTTAAAATAAATAAAAAAAATATTGTTTTAATGCAATTTTCTTTCAGTACAAAACATACAAAACAAGAAACTTTCCCATTGAATACTTCCTTCTTATTTAGTTTCATACTGCGTTTAACTCTGTAAATGTTTAAAACTCTCATTAACTGCCAAAACAGAATTGTTTATAAGAAAAAAAAACACAAGAAATTTTTTAATAACAAACAACCCTACAGTATGTATATATTTAAGGAAACATATTTACATGAGAAACATGTATATTTTTATGGCCTATAAAATTAAGCATTGTAGTCTAGCGATATGGCAAATTTGGCAATGTGGCAATTTGATATTTAAATAGATAGAATACGTACATAATTGGTCATGTAAACTCTTAAACCAGGATTACGACCTACTTTTTCACGTCACTTATAGTTCAAAGTTGATTCCGAACGACAGATTTTTGAGAAACTTTTCATGGCAATTTTATTTACTCTCAGAGTTTTTGCCAGAAATCTGCTGAGAGGCAGTCGCCTAAGAAGTATAATATATGTTTCACGTAGGGTTTTAACCGAAGCCTCTCGTCTAATGAGCCAACACTCTACCTACTAGACAACAGCGAATACGTTCTAACGTAATCATGGGTATCGCACAAGGTGTTTATATTTCTAAAACAATTTTGGCAATATCGTGAAAGTATTGTATTTTCTTAGACGACTTAAGTAAGACATAAGGTTTGATTTCTGGGTATTCATAAATCATTCAACTCAAGTTCCCGGTTCCGAGTAATAAATAATATAACAGGAAAGATATCTAGTAGCCTTAAGATCCCTATGAGGTATCGAGTTATTGGTACATCCATAAAGATATATGTCTCTCTAAAAGTATATCAATTTTTCCTTTTCGAATGAATGTTTTCTGTGTTAGATGTATTGTCGCTTGAATGCTAGTCTCGCTCATGAACAGATTCGAATTAAAAGTTGCATTAACCTTCGCATGTGATCCATATACGTTGTTAGTTGTTCTGAGTACCGGTAAATGTCACGATATTTTTTTCAGAGACATTCATAATTCTTTAGCAAGATTCGGCGTGATGTACAGTATGCTATACATTATTAAATAACGGGAGAATACATAAAATCAGTAAAAAAAACTTCCAAAACAAAAGTAGTCATCCAATATAATCGCCTGTCTACCATTACAATGACATTGTTATTACCATAGTGGACCTACTGTGCAAGAAACTCACAACATTAAAAAGTAAGTTCGATCATACCTCGTTACAAATGCGATCAGACCAATGCATTATCGATATATACTACGTGCTGCCAAAAATAATGCTCCTGTTTTTAGATAATTCGTATTCCACGTTGTTCTTTGTAGCTCCATCAATATTAAGATTACGTCACGTATGAAGTAAAGCCGTCTTACATTTCAGAACACCGTAGATATTCCGATTGGATGCTGAAGCACCCGGCTTGCAACGCAAATATTTCGTAACAAAATTCTTCAGCGTTGAAGCTCACTTCTTAATGGATGGTAACGTGAACAAATTTCCGAAAGTGTCACTGAGACGTATTTCTTCGCAAACTCTCCTAGACTCCTTACAACCCTTTAGTCTTGATTACAACCTAGCTTCTCACATCACTGATATTGTGTGCGTTAATTTTATACATGAGTGGCGGTAGTTTAAAGTCGATTCCGAACAACAGATTTTTGAGAAACTTTTCATGGCAATTTTCTATTTACTCTCAGAGTTTTTGCCAGAGATCCGCTGAGAGAAAGTCGCCGAAGAAATATTTCTTTCATATGTTTCTAGTTTTGATGTCTGACCTGGGGTTTGAATCGAGGCCTCACGTCTAATAAGCTAACACACTACCTACTAGACTACGGCGACTGTTTCAAGAAGTCTGGTGAATAGTTCGTATTCAACGGTGTTCTTTGTACCTCCATCCATGTTAAGCCCAACTCACGCATGAACTAAAGTCGCCTTACAATTTACAACACCCTTGATATTCTCATTGGACGCCGGAGAAACAGGCTTTCAATGCTGATTTTTCGTAGAAAATATTTTTGAGCAATGAAGCTCACTTCTAACTCGATCGTAATGTGAACAAATTTCCATGAATAAAAGTTGACTGTTTGATACAACTTATGGTGCGAAGGTGTTACTGCGATGAGGCTCGATGGTAACGTGAAATAATTTTCATTGAGAAAAAGTAAGTGTTTGGCACGTCTTATGGTCAAAACGATTCTAGAAGACTCTTCTAATTAGCTTAATGCCATGTGGTAGTGTTAGAAGCAACTTTTGTTTTAACCTGCTATTGAAGATTATGAACCAGACGGCATCAGATTTTTACAAGAAGGTGACACGAGTTACATGACACTACTGATTTTGGCTTTGTTGCTTGCGAATATTCGTGAAAGTAGAAATTTCATGATTTGGCGACATAGGTAGGTAAACAAGATCATACGATTGGAAGCTGTTAGATTTTCTTGGGCCGATGCTAATCATACCTTAAGGATGGAGCATTTGAAAACCAGAAAGGCTAAGTAAATTAAAAGATATTTTAGCATCGTGTAGCGTATATTTCAAATCATATTATGTCCATAATCCGTGTAGCTATCCTCTGTTATAGTCTTCCATTTCCCACAAATATTTGTAGGGTTATTGGACAAATATAACTTTATTATAAACTTTATCCGGTTTTGTATTTTTATAAATATTTTCCAATTTTTTGTTTTTGTTATATTGTTTTTCAACAACAACTTTTAAATATTTTATTATGAATCTTGTACTTTTATTTGTTCATCTTACAAACTATGTATCTCACTGCCTCTCTCTCACTCTTTGTGTCTCTACATCCCTTTTTGATTGGAACTATTTTTCCTTGTATTTGTTTTCCTCTTTTCGTTTTTACCAAAGCTTTAATGCAATTTTCCTTTGCATACCGCTGTTTTATTCTGATGATTTCTGCTGCGAACTTTAAGAAAAAAAAAAAAAAAAACTTGAAAACAAAACTAAGAAGAAAAATCGTTCTCAAGTCAAGATTTACCAACACTTCATGGGTTTATTTTTCATTTCGTTCGTTCATTCCTCCTTTTGTTGTTGGATCCTTTACGATAGTTTTGCATAAAATCTCTTGTAATAGTTTTTTACTTGTTGTACGAGGGTGGTTGGCATTTGGATTGATTTTCAACTACTTAATGGTGGTCCTTGTGTTCTAACCAAAGTCCTCCACTCTAAAGAGGCGGCCATAGGAGTGCTGGCAGTGGAGTGAAATACGAAATGAAAGAATCTTTAGGATGATAAATAAGAAATAAGATCTCATTAAAAGTTTAAAACCACAAAGTTTATTTGCAAAATAATAATAAAAAAAATATGCTCGTATTCTAGTTGATAAACATGATTTCAGTTTTATTTTTTATTTCCTTTTATTTCTGTTTTAATATTTTTTTTATTCTTTCATTAATTTTTGAAATTTGTTGGTAGATATTTTCGTATTTTCCTTGATTTTATTTTGTTTTTTTACTTTCCACCACTAAATTGTTTATGGGCCATAACACTGTTATAGAAAAATATTTATTAATACCAAGAAATTATTTCTTATTTTGCGAATATTTGCAAATATTTGTGGGCAGCGAATATTAAGAAAGAAGACAGAATATTGAAAAGCATTTCTTAAGGGCAACAAAATTTTAAAAGAATTTTTTGCTGCGAAAAAAATAGAGAATTTGGTTTTAAAAACTATTTCATGAAAAGATAATAAGATTTTTTATTAAAGCTGTATTTACGTTGTTAACAACATTTTCGGAAAATAAAGCAATAAAGTGTAGATTTATAATTCATTTTTTCAAACAATCCTTATAAACAATAGACATTTGAGACTTTGAAAGTGCTTTGAAAGAATATTCAAGAACTGGCGACAAATATTATAAATATCTGGGCCGATAGCCACAGTCGCTAATACTATTTTTTTTGTCAATTGCAATTGGCTGCTATAAAGTATGATTAAAATAAGTTCGTTTTCAAAACTTAAAAACCAACCATAAATTTCGTAGAGTGCTGTATATTCTGCCAACAACGACACTTATATGGCCAGACCACTATAATCTGTCATTAAATACAATAACCAGATTGGTAGCATACTTGACATAGTCAATTTTATTTCCCCTGATACTCAATCCAGGTATGGCAAACGAAACATTGGTCTTCGAAAGCATTAAACATTCAGACTTTGATGGATTAATGCATAGTCCATTCGCCGAAGCCCAACTGTCAATCCTATCAAAATCACGTTTAACAGAGTGTAAATAAGAATCAATATTCTCCTTACGAGTACTGGTATGAATCTGCACATCATCAGCATACATATGAACACGGCAGTCAACCAAAACATCCGGTAGATCATTAACATAGATCATACCTGTTAAATTTCGATTACGATTAGTAATCAATTATATTACTTTTTAAAAAGAATCGTAATGATTATATAATTCTATGAAAATTTTTTCCAATTACTAATTGGTTACGATTACGAAAGAATCAAAAAATAATCAGAATTACTGACGATTAGTCTAATAATCAAAAAGAATCAAAAGAAGTTTAAAAAAGAATCAAATTGTTTTAAATAATTCTTTTTGATTATTTTCAAATATACAAAAGTAATCCAAAAGTAATCAAATTTTTTTTAATAATTCTTTTTCATTAATTTCAAATATTCAAAAAGAGTTCAATGTAATTATTGAAAATAAATTGATTACTTCTGGATTACTTTTGATTCTTTTTGATTATTAGACTAATCGCCAGTAATCCTGATTATTTTTTGATTATTTTGTAATCGTAATCAATTATTAACTATTTTACCCAAAAATAATCGTAATTGTAATCATTATTTCACCATTCAAAAAAAAGTAATCAAATTACTAATCATTACGATTACTAATCATTACTTAACAGGTATGACATAGATACAGAACGACAGTGGCCCCAGTATTGATCCCTGGGGAACACCTCTACAAATATTTAGCGAATCTGAAATATTTCCATTTAAATGAACCCTCTGACATCTGTCGAACAAATAAGAAAAAATTAGACTAGCGGCAGAATTAGAAAAATTAAACAGCTTCCGGAGCTTATTCAACAAGATTTTATGATTGACTGTATCGAAAGCCTTTGTGTGATCGAGAAGTACTAAAAACGCTACACTATTTACATCTTGCTCCAACCTAAGATCCTCAGCTACATTTAATAGAGCGGTAGTACAACTCCTATCTTTCATGAAACCTGACTGACTGATTGTTACATAATTGTGACCTTCCAGATAACCATTGATCCGCCATTTACCTTCGACAAAAAAGGAAGAATGGCAATTGGCCTAAACTCATTGCTTAATTCGGGAATGGGAAGGATCTTAGCAAGTTTCCATTCATCAGGAAAAGTAGACTTAGTCAGCCCTGTATTGAATAAGTGGGTATAGTATGGCAAAAGTCTAGGTGTCAAAACTTTCAAAACCAAAGGATCTATATCTCCGCGATAACTTGGCAAACGCTGGTTTTTAAATGCTTAAACATTAGCTCCACCAAATATCTAAACTCGTCAAATGGCATGGTGTTGGTAGTTTATTGTTATCGACAAAACGTAAAATAAATCTTTCTAGATAATTCACATGATACAAACAGTCGTATCATGGGATCGTCTTATTCATAATTTTCATTTGTGGCTACAAAAAGTCGTTTTTCATATGGATATAGCCCTCTTAATTAATGACAACTGTTGTCCTACAATCTTTTCCAAAAAAATACGCCACAGACTGTAAGTCCGTACGCATCAAACAGTCAGTCTTTCCACATGCAGTGGTTTGTCTACAATAATTTTGGATTTTCAGCGACCCACGTACACTGAGTGGAAAATGATGCAAATTTTGTCTTCTAACTGCTTGGGATACACTATCAATGATAGACATGATATGAAAGGTTTTAGACTATGCCAATATGCCTGATGTATGTGTAGATTTGGTTCAACCATTTTATAGAGGTATTTAAGAACGAGAGTTAATTCAGAAAGAAAGAATTCATTTTCTTTTTGTAGCATATTTACAATGATCCTATTTAGTTTAATTATACAACGTGTTCTTTGTCATGCAGTGGCCATTTTTATTTGAATTTTATTACGTCGTTTTCAAAAACTATATTTCTTATAAAAACCATTAGATATAGATCAATGTTCAGTCACTGCCAACCTTTTTTCGGTTCTTCCATACCTTTGTTTGTAGTACACCGCTGCGTATACGCATTATCATTTATTAAATATACTTCATACGACCAGGTAACTAAAATTAATTATCAAGGATGGAATATTTTAAAGTTTCTTTTACACATGGTTTGTGTCTTGAGTATTTTATAGGACGTCTGGGAGGATAAACTATTCCAGTTTGAATATACGTATGTAAGTATTTAGCAAAAACAGAAAAAATTTTCATATTTTGTGGCCGTATAATTTGAAATTTAAAACAAAAAGCGGTTGGAACACTTCAGTTGACTACCGATCAGACTTTTTATAGTTTTAAAAATATGAAGTAACCGGTGGGTGCTCTGGTAGTCTGGTGGGTAGTGTGTTAGACTATTAGCTTGAGGGTCCTGGGTTCGATTACCACCAGAGTCTCTGGTCTGTGACACTACACCGAGCATATGGTCAAAGTTACTCAGCTCGTATCTAATTAGAATATAATTTGTAGTTGTATTGTAATTAATAATATAAATAAATAAAATGAAATAACCGAATATGTTGTTCATTAATTAATTTCTTTCAGCTAAGCAGGTGATACATCTTACTCATAACATACGCATAACTAACTCATAATTTTGAAGTCGACGTAGTCTAGTAGGTAGTGTGTTGACCTATTAGACGCAAAGCCAGGGTTCGAGCCCCAGGCCAGACATCAAAATAAAAATACAAAAAGTATTTTTCCTCTCAGCAGATTTCTGGCAAAAACTCTGAGAGTAAATAAAATTGCCATGAAAAAGTTTCTCAAAAATCTGTCGTTCGAAATCTACTTTAAACTGTATGTCCCATCACTCATGTATAAAATTAACACACACAACATAAGTGGTGTGAGAAACTAGGACGTTGTACTATGGGTCAGTTCACGTCCTCTAACCTAACCTAACCTAACTCATAATTGGTCATTACAACCCTTCAATCAGGATTATGATCTAGCTTCTCACACGGCTTATATTGTGTGTGTTAACTTTATACATGAGTGGCGGGACCTACAGTTTAAAGTCGACTCCGTACGACAGATTATTATGAGGAACTTTTCATGGCACTTTTCTATTTATGCTCAGAGTTTTCGTCAGAAATCTGCCGAGAGGAAGACGCTGCAGAAATTATTTTGTTTTCCTAATTTGGAGGTGTCTGACCTGGTGTTTGAACCGTGGCCTTATGTCTAATAAGCCAACACGCTACCTATTAGACTACGCCGACTTCAACAGCAATTACAGCAATCACTAAGACGATCGTTTTGAGTTCTGTCGTAATCAACCATAGAAACCCTTTTGTGAATATACACTGGGTGTACTCCTGAGAAACTTTTACACTAATGTTAGAAACACTAAGCGCAAGGCAGCAAACACAGAAATCTCTTAAAAATATAATACATGAGTGTTGATGGAAATGATTATTTCACAAGGATATTGTTGTCGCATAATTGCAGTGTTTGCTACGTTGGGTTTATTGCGTTTATAGTATGAGCCCTGGTCTTTCTTAGACTTTCTCTTAGACGCCGTTTGCTCTTCCTTTGGTGTTCGAAACATATTAAAAATTAAGAGAAAATATTGGTTAGAAACTATTGTCTCCTTTTTTTATGAGAATACAATATTTGATTCATAATAAACTCTAGTTTTTCCATACATTTTCCAATATATATTTTTCATATTTTTTATTTATTTTTGCTAAAATAATATTCGCTTTAATTTCTTTTTTATTATTTGTACCTAAAAATCTAGTTAATATACTGCTTGCATTCATTTATTTTTTTTTTAATTTTTCCGTCCCCTTTTTTATTTGTAATCAATACCATAACCGCTTAAAAAAATATTTGTGGGTAATTAAAATCACATATTTTCATAAAGACCACGTAAATTTCATTCATTTTTTATTTAATTTTGTTGTAAAAAAATATTTCCCCGCACAATCAAAAAAAAATTCCAATTTTTAAAACATTTTAACACTTGAATTTTGTTCTTAACATGCATGTGAAAAGGAAATGTGTGATGAGAGTGTGTGTTTTTTGGCAGGCGTGTGTGTGTGAATACGTGTTTAAGCAATTAAAACATAAATTCCTATAAATTGTCTATCTGTACTCTGTTCATTGTTTAAAATCTTAGATGTGTAAGCGTATGTGTAAATAACTGTTTTACACATTCAGCCAAACATTTACAAGCATATTTTTGGTGAAGCAGAGCAGTACAGCAATCAGAGAGTGTACAGAGAGAGAGAGAGTGTATTTGTGTAAAGGAATCTGTGTGCGTGTAAGTGTATGTTAATTTGTTATGCTTTTGATTATTTGTTGCTATAGCAACCAATACTCATGCCATGTCTCTCTGTTGGATTGTGTCCCTTACCGTTAAAAACAATAGCTGACACATGTTTTATGTGTCTGCGTGCATAAGTGAATATACATACCAATGCCTGCAAAGTATGCTTCATATTTTTTTTTGCTATATGTTGTTGTAATTTTTACAACTACAATTACAATTACAACAAATGACATTGAAGTATGACTACAACACTGTTAAAATGCGATTGTTCATTTGAGTGTTAGCTGTAGTATGTTTGTATGCGAGTATGCGAGATATTATGCACTCAGCCGTATTAAATGTTACTTGACCATCATCATCATCATCATCATGCAAAATAATTTAACAAATTTTACAGGAATGCACGTGACTGAACATGTTCAGTAATGTTTGTCTGTGTATATAAAATGTTACGCCATGTTTGTACATTTTTTCATTCACTTTTTTGTGCTTTTTTTGTTTTTATTTTGACATTCACATTTGCATTTAAAACATTCCTGAAATACCTTTAAAATCTCCTTGTTTTTACTTTTGTTGCTCCATCAAACAAGGGGATAACTTTTAATGTACAATTTGCAGCTGGTGTATGGAAAATTGTTGATGAATTTGTATCCACGTCAAATGATGACTATTTTGTAAAGAAATTAAATACATTTTTAAGGCTTTAAAGTTTGTTTCTTAGATCGAAAGGGAAGACATTTTTTAAGCTTCTCAAGCTGTTGGGCGCAAGAATTAATTAACGACACTCATCATAGACAAACCACTTTCAAATCAAGCAAACTTAGATTGTCATCAGCTATCAGTGCTCTTGTAGATTAATTTAAATTGAGAGGTTAGTTATCAAGCCGCCGTGGTCTATTAGCTTCAAGGAATGCAACTAAAGCGCCCAGAAAGAAGATGGAGACAGCGACGACATTCCCTAACGATTCTGGAGTTATTCACAAGGCTCGACAGAGATCTTAGGGCGGCCTGGCTATCAGAGAAAATTGAGACGTCGAATGACGAGGATCCATTGAGCTGCCCGGTAGATAGCCATTACTTCCGCCTGAAACACGCTACAATAATACGGCAGACGGAGGGAGCTCAAAAAATGAACTTAACAGAGAAGAAGTCGCCGTAGTAGTCTAGTAGATAGTGTGTTGGATTATTAGACGTGAGGCCTCGGTTCAAACCCCAGGTCAGGCAACTCCAACTAAAAGAAATATGACAAAATATGAATTCTTTTCAGCAGATTTCTGGCAAAAACTCTGCGAATAAAATAAAATTGCCATGAAAATTTTCTGAAAAAAATCTGTCATTCCGAGTCGACTTTAAACTGTAGGTCCCACCACTCATGTATAAAAAAATTAACGCACACAACATAAGTGGTGTGAGAAACTGGGTCGTAATTCTGACTAAAGGTTGTAATGATGTATGTATGTATGATGTTGTAATTATGTATGCATGTATGTATGAGAAGTTAGTCTAATGAGCATCTATTTGTTGAACAAAACAAATCTTGTTTTGAAGAATTTGTAGAATTTTAATAATTTTTTGAATTGAAATGAAAATATTCTCAAGTTTAAGTTTAGGTCGGAGTGGTAGCTCACTTGAACACGCATAGCGGCCCGTTGTGATGCCGCAGGTGAACGCAGTCTCTGTAATGATCAAGTTCCTTCAAACCAGGGCGGAAGAAGAAGTTGGTTAACGCAAGGGCTGCACATCAAAAGTGCGACTACCCTACACTGAAAAACCAGCCAGAAAGTTTGATGAACGAAGCTATATATCCACGGCAGAAGTCGTTAAATGGAAGCCTCATTCTTCCCGCGTGTATACCCATAACGCAATGACCTGTAAGCATGACCACTGTGGTTGAGATGACATCACGACCAAGACCAAGTAATTGGTTGGTACGCCTTCTATCCATCAAGGGCCAAATGAGTCTAGCAGTGGAGCAGGGCTCCTCATTGGCCCAGGATATCCTCAAGAGCACTTTATAGTTCGAAGTCGCTGTAGTCTAGTAGGTAGTGTGTTGGCTTATGACGTCAGGCCACGGTTCAAACCCCCGGTCAGACATCAAAACGAAAAATGAAAAAATATTTCTTCGGTGACATTCTCTCAGCAGATTTCTGGCAAAAATTCTAAAAGCAAATAAAATTGCCATGAAAAGTTTCTCAAAAATTTATCGTTCGGAGTCGACTTTAAACTGTAGATCCCTTCACTTATGGATAAAATTAGCACACGCAACATTAGTGGTGTCAGAAGCTAGGTCGTAATCCTGTTTGAAGGGTTGTAAGAACCAATTATGTATGTCTGTATCAGAGATCAACAATGAGTATTCAACAAGATGAGTAGATTCGAATCATACTTATAATTTCTGATACTTATAAGCATTCATACTTATTTTAATGTCATACTCATACTACTCATATTCAAAGTTTGAAATACTCATGGTACTCATACTTAACAATACGCATGATGTTGTTGATTTCGACTCACCATGACTCATCATATACACGAATACAAAATAAGTATGACTCGCGTACGAACGCTACATACTCACATGAAGGTTGTATGTTTGCGCTGCTTGCTGTCTTTGTCTTTTTTGTTTATGTCTCTTTCTTCTTTCTTTGTAAATGCAACAACAATTAAGACTATAAATTTTGACGAATGATTCGAATCACTCGAATCATTTATGAGTATTACAAGTATTTTTCTAATGTTATGAATCTAAATGTGTGGGCTTATGAATCAAACATATTTCGAATGTTATGAGTTTGATGACAACGTTGTACTCATACTCATTGCAACTTGTACTTATAAATCAATGTAGTACTGAGTACGAATGAATCAGAGTAGTTGGTTTTGAATACTGTTGACTCACTCTTACTCAAAATTTCATGAGTACTTATGAGTAGCGAAAGAGCGATTCATGTATGTCTGGATGTACTTTATAGTTCACCCTGAACTTGTTGTGTTAAACTTCATTACATTTTTTTTGTTCTTTTCAACAATTCAAACTATTTAAGCCTGACACCCATGTTGAAGCCATTAAATATTTAACAAAAATTGATCTGACATAACCAGCAGCCGGCATACATCAAATACTTTTACTTTATATTTGTGCACAGAATTGCTATTGCAGTTACGCTTGTTAAAATCATATGAATAAAGCCACGCTTTGTTTTTTTTTCATACCAATTCATTTCATTTTACATTTCCACCTCAACTTTTAGAGGTTTCAAGTTACAACATCCGTTTCCGTTAAACACAGCCAATGCAGTGTGTATGTGTATGTGTGTAAAGGTGTACAATATTTTCAGTTTTATTGTGTTGCAATTGTTCAACATAAATTGTTAGCCGGACTTTATATATATTTTTTGCTATTGTGTTGCAGTTTTTTTTTTATATTTTTATTGCTTAAAACCAGTAGTTTTTATTTCCTGGTCATATACAGGAATCGCTTATTTAAGTTAATGGCCATTGTGCAGGATTGTATATGAAGTGCAGCATAAATTTTCAAGTCAAATTAATTTTAAAATACTCGTACACATGTATAAGCGTCTATTCAAATGCATTTCCTCTTCTTTTTCTCTTTTATTCTTCTTTTTTTGCTCTGGGCTAGAAGGCAGCAGCTCTATGCTGCTGTAGGTGTTTTAAAATGTAAAAAATTGGGGCAGGTTTGTAGGTTGCCGGTATGTGGTTGATAGGTTGGTTGGCTGGCTGGTTAAGGTAGGTGCATGTTGCAAAATTTATGTAAAACTTTATTGCATGCAAAAATTTTTTTTTCTCTCTCTTCTCTCATTGGAATTTTTTTCATTTACATTTACCGTGTATTCTACACACACACACAGTGTAAATGTAAATGTAATTAATGTCAAATGTAATTAATTGCCCAAAAATGCAATAATTTTTCAATTTGATACACAATAAATTTATAGAAATTCATTAAAAATTTTTAGTTAATTGAAATATAAATAATGTTGCCTGGCATAAAAACAAATTGCTGTGGTTTATGCAATTAAATTTCAAACTAAAGACACATAAATTTCAAACAACAATTTTTTTTTTCTTTTTTTTACATCGTGGTTAAGCAGATAAATAGTTAAGGGATGTTTTAACACACGATCTATTCATATAAAGGGTTCGCCAAATAACTTTTTTTTTTTGAAACTGCTTTAAAAAACTACTGAATATTTTCTCAAATTTATTTTTTTATTTGAAAGTACAATCCTTCCGGTTAATAATGGAAAATAATTTCATTTAAATGGCTGCCTAGGCTGGCCATGCAGTAGCCTACACCAGAAGATGCCGATTTTGGCAAAAAAAATTATCTTTTCAGATGAAGCTCATTTTCATCATGTCGGGTATGTAAACAAGCAAAATTGTCTCATTTGGGGCACAGAAAACCCGCACGCATGCATTAAAAAGCTGACGCACCAAAAAGAAGTCACTGTTTGTTGCGAATTTTGGTCCAGATTTTTCTTCGAAAATGAATAAGGAGTGGCCGTTACAGTCAATGGCGATCATTATCGGGCCATGTTGAACGAATTTTTGTTCACAAAAATTGAAGAGGAGGATATTGGCAACATTTGGTTTCAGCAGGACGGCGCTACGTGCCACACAGCCTGAGCTACACTCGATGTTTTGCGCCCTGTTTTTGAAGATCGCATTATCAGCCACAGAGCTGATGTCGTTTGAACACCTCGGAGCTGCGATTTGACACGTTGGACTTTTATTTGTGGGGTGCTGTCAAAGATAAGTGTTACGCCGACAAGCCAGAGACAATTGACGCTTTAAAGGACAATATTCGTGAAGCCATTGGTGAAATACAGCTGCACACAATCGATAATGTGCTAAAAATTGGACCGATCGTGTAGGCTACTGCATGGCCAGCCGAGGCAGCCATTTTAATGAAATTATTTTCATTATTAACCGGAAGGATTGTACTTTCAAAAAAAAAAAAGGAATTTGAGAAACTATTGAGTAGTTTTTTTTTAACATTTTCAAAAAAAAAAGTTATTTGGCGGACCCTTTATAAAAAAATTAAAATTTTTTTAAATTCCTTTCCTTTAATTCTTACTCCGTTTAACTCCTTAACAAATAGTCTCTAAAAATTACTTTGGATTTGCATTCTTTTTTTTGTAGATTTTAATTGAGCATTTTCAAACATATTCCTTTGAAAGTCTCATCAAATCAGCATAATGTTCTCCAATTACCACTTTCATGTTAATGGAAAATATTTTTGTTCCTCTGCCTTCTTCTCCTTTTTCAGGAAGAAATATAAAAATCGTGTTTGTTTTTTTTTTTTTTTTTTGAAGAACATTTTTGCGTTATTTTTCGTTTCGTAGAAATGCAGCCAGCCAAGCCAGCAGTGACATCATGAAAAAACGCATGAATATGTAAATGAGAGCAGGTTCATTAATTTTGCGTAACTTACAAGCAATTGACTATTTACTAGTGTTACACATGATATGACAAAAACAACATCAGAAAATAAAACAACAACAACAATAATAACAACTTAAAATAATAAAGACAACAACAACAACAGTAACAAGCAATTACATTTAGAACTGCAACAGTATTAGCCAAGGCAAAAAAGACATACATAAAAAAACAAAATAAACAGTGGGCTCTTGATAAGATTTCTACACACAAATAAATGTGTACTGTATCATAGTCATTTCAATAGTATATGACTTTACGTGCAAATCCCTTATCAAATCCCTTGTCTTAAATTCTAAAGCATTTTCCATTTTTCTTCGAATCCAAACTTTTCAATCCAAGTTGCGCCACCTAGAGTTACAATACTTGGCGTGGATAAAGAAATGAAAGTTACTTTACAGCGAAAACGGGCCGCTATGTGTGCTCAAGTTAGCCTTGGTATCAAAGCTACTTCACATTAAGTCCACTAGAATTTGACACTTTCAAATTGACAGGCTAGGTTAGGTTGGAGTGGTAGCTTTGATACCCAGGCTAACTTGAGCACACATAGCGGCCCATTGTTACGCTACAGGTGAACGCAGTCCCTATGCTGACCAAGTTCTACCAAACTAAGGAAGAAGAAGAAGTTGGTCAGGGCAAGGGCTGCACATTAGACTACCCTATGCTGGAAAATCAGCCCGAAAGTTTGATAAACGAAGCTATATCCTTGACATCAATAGATGATAGCTTCGTCAAGCTGATAAGAATTAGAGTACCTCGCAAGAGATGGGCATTGACAAAGAAAGTCGATAACAGTCTCCTCTTCCTCAGCGGATCTGCACCCACGGCAGAAGTCGTTAAATGGGAGCTGCATCTTTTCCGCTTGTCTTCCCATATCACAATGACCTATAAGCATGGCTACAGTGATTAAGAAGATGTTACGACAAAGTCCAAATAACTGGTTGGTGCGCCTTCTATTCATCAAGGGCCAAGTAGGTCTTGTGGTGGAGCAGGACTCCTCATTGGCCCAAGATAGGTTGGCGTCCCGAAAAGATTTCCTTGCAAAGACCAACTTGACCGATATTAGTGTCATACCCAAGTCGATTGAAGAGGATTCCAGAAGGAGTGTACCGGCCTTGGTGAGCTCGTCGGTCCTGCAGTTTCTCGGAATGCTACTGTGCCCAGGGACCCAGACGAATGAGACACTGTAGCGCCCAGAAAGAAGGTCCAGACAGCGGCGACATTCCCTAACGATTCTGGAGTTATTCACAAGGCTGGACAGAGATCTTATGGCGGCGGACAGAGAAAATTGGGACGCGGATGAAAGGAGCACCGAATGACGAGGATCCATTGAGCTGCCGGTAAATGGCCATTACTTCCACCTGAAACATGCTACAATAATCTGGCAGGCGAAGGGATCTCAAAAAATGAACTTGAAAGAGAAGAAGTCGTCGTAGTAGTCTAGTAGGTTATGTGTTGGGTTATTAGATGTAAGGTCTCGGTTCAAACCCCAGGCCAGACATCTCCAACAATACGAGATATGAAAAGATATTTCTAAGGCGACTTCCATAATTTTCCTTTTATTTGCCCACCGTACGCTACAAAGTAAAAGTCCCTTTTTAACATTATCCCTGAACGAATGTAGTTTCGTGCGAGTAGTTGTATTAGTAGTTAGTGTCTCATAGTAAATGTTAATGACTACGAGGATAATGATAATTACGCTGAGACTCTGTCTCTTGTTGCTTTCAGTTTTAAAGATGCCACCATTTCTTGTTGTTGTGCTTGTTGTTAATTTCTTGTTTTGTTTTTTCGTTTTTTTAATACGAAAGCAATATAATTGTTTGGGTGTATGCCTGTGTTAATGTATAGCCTGCATTAGTGATTGTATACATAAGTGTGTGTGTGTGTGTGTGTGTGTAAAGTATTCTCTAAGGATATTAAAAGGTGCACTTTAGTTGTTTCATTTCATAGTGTTTTTCGGTGTAATTGACTATTTGCGGGTATCAATGTTGTCGTTGTAGCTGTAGTTGTAATTGCCTTTCATTTGTTGTTATTGTAAATATCAATGGCAATCTTTGACATCGATATGGGATTTCATTAAATTTTAGCACATGTTGTTATTGTCGGTGTTCCGTTGTTGTTGTTGTTGCTGTTGCTGTTATTCTAGTTGTTGATGTAAACTCTCCACATAATATTGCTGAGCTTTTATTCCGATTTTTAGCTGTTTTTTGGTTTGTTTTTGTTACTCTATGAGTGTTTAATTGATTGCTAGATAGTGTATGGAATCTAGAGAATAAATTATGAGACGAGGGTTGTTAAAAAAATGGTTTTGAAACATAAATGTGTAGAAATGTGGCCACAGTTTTGTTTTTACCTTTTAAAAACGTTTTAAATATGAGCTCGTAGATTGCAATAAAAATAAAAATAATTCTCTGTTTAGTTTTAATTAAAATTCTTTATTATTCCCACAATTCTGCCACTGTTCACAACTTGATGTAAACAACAACAATTGCTTTTCTTTGTTATTCCTCTGTTTGCACCCTTTGCATATACAATAACAATTACTAGACAATTAGTCGACAGATGTTTGTAACGGAGAGCTTCAAACCACGATTATTCTCTTCAAACACACCGCGTCTTCACAGAAGACTGACTGAACTTTCACGTACTCGTTGCCTGCTTTGCCTTGCCTTTTATATGGCAACGTAAACTGTCTGATGAATGCTCTTGAAGGTGAATGTTCGTGGTTTCGCCTTCTCGAGGTCTCTATAAATGTAAACAACGATGTTTACATTTATTATTGTAGCGCTTGTTGTTGTATTTTTGTTTACTTGTTTACCATATTTTTTATGCTGGTGTTTGTTGTTATACTAAGCAGTACAATAGTTTGTTAACAGGTTTGTTTACTGCATTGTTTTGTTTTTGTAGCTTTTGTTTATAATTTTAGTGTTAAGCGATGTAAAAGCAAAACACCAATATCTATATTTTCCATTTTCTTAACAATATAATAAAGCCACCAAATTTTTTACCTCACCCTCGTTGTTATAAGGCATATGAATAACTCCAAATTAATGTTCTTTTAGTTTTGTACACATAGTACGTACATACATATGTGTTGAGGGAAATCACAAAAACGTGTTGAATAGTTTCACGCATAAAATATCAAGTGTTTTTTCGCCTTGACGCTCATTTAGTTTACCATTCCATAACGAAGTCTATTCATTCTTTTTCGTCTTCTTCTTATTTTTCCTATTCCTTGTCGTGGTTGTTGTATTGTATAGTTTTGTAGTTTCGATTATTAAACATTTAATATGCATAAAACATGTAAGAGAATTAATTAGTACAACATTTACTTGCCAAATATGTCTACACTATGACTATAGGAAGCAGGAGGAAGGTTAATTAGTAACGAATGTTATCTGCACTAATGGAACACGAGGCTGGTGGTGTATATTAAAGTGAACCATAATTATGAATTTTAATAGAAAGAATAAAATTTATTTGGGCAATTTCGGTATACATAAGGGATAATATTTTAAATCTGTAAGGCTTTAATGGTTTCGGGAAATTTGTGGCAAAAAATTTCGTACAAGAAATCCAAGTATGGACGTTGCTTAACTTGAGTACAAGGTATGCTGTGTAATTTTTTTGTGATAAACTTAACCTTTAGATATTCTCCAACATCCTAACTGCTGTGCAGTTCTTCAGGTCCTGGAAGTGGCCAAGAATTACGCTGTAGAACTGGTTGAGAGTCAGAGATCGCCAGCCAAATGGATGTCATATGAATGACAGACTGCAACACACCAAGTTGTCTTGTTGTAGTGCTCTTAAGCAATTGTGGATTGAATATATTACAACAAATATACTTGTACACACATACATTCATAATTGCTCATTACAACCCTTTAGTCTGTATTACGATTTAGCTTTTCACACCACTTATGTTGCGTGTGTTAATTTTATACGTGAGTGGCGGGACCTAGTCGACTCCGAACGACAAATGTTTGAGAAATTTTCATGCAATTTGGTTTTGTTGGAACTGCCTGACCTGGGGTTTTGAACCGTAGTCTCACGTCTAGTAGGTCAACACACTACCTACTAGACTACGGCGACTTCTTGTTATAAATTTTGGGAATCTCTACACAGTTTAACCAACGTGAAGTATACACACATCCTACCCTGCCAGTGTGCGTATTACTAGACTATATTTTTTACTCCAACAACTGAATCAAACCTGCTCTCTAGGATACTTCTAAAATCCCTATATTTCCTGAGCATATCAGTCATCTTGTAGATCATGCTCACCGTACGAGTAGGAGTGGAAACTACAAAGTCCAACATGTTAAAAAGTTTGTCACTAAAGTCACTGCAAAGACAATAGCAGTGACTGCATGTCTGCGTTGAAGTCACTCCTTTAAATTATTAAAACCAGTTTGTATGTTCATTTCCATCTGCTCTGCCATTCTTCAACGCCTTAGTCGGTTCAAATGAAAGATTCCTGTCTTCAGACAAAAACTCTGAAAGTAAATAAAGTTTCCATGAAAAGTTTCTCAAAAATTCTGTCGTTCGAAGTCGATATTAAACTGTTGGTCCCGCCAGTTATTATATTAACACACATAACATAAGTGG
Source organism: Sarcophaga carnaria (assembly GCA_958299815.1). Taxonomy (NCBI): domain Eukaryota; kingdom Metazoa; phylum Arthropoda; class Insecta; order Diptera; family Sarcophagidae; genus Sarcophaga; species Sarcophaga carnaria. The sequence continues at coordinate 121,320,825 of OY283153.1, read as the reverse complement.
TGGAGAAGCTAGGTCCTAATCCTGACCATAGAGTTGGAATGGCCATTTAAGATTCCTTAGGCAATCAATGTCAATGATTACAAATTTCATTTCATCCAAAACCGCCATAGCATGGCTATTGAGTCTTTGTATAGAATTAAGGCGGTAAGCCAAGCCTATTCTAGCATGGTAGGGCCTGTACTTTGAACAATTGGTTTAAAAGGTTGCAGCAATATGTTCCTGCTTACTGCTGTTGGCATTTCCTTCGGAGAAATTTGTACTCTCCAGTGTTAGGAGTTACAAGCGCTTTACACTTTGCAGTGGCTTTCTCCTCTGCATTATTAATAATTACGTACGTAGTGGGATGTGACATACAGTGACAGATATATATGTATGTCGCTGTGTTGCAGTTGGAAAAGTTGCCTGGTTGCTTACAATCATAGATCAGCAATGAAGTATTCAAAAAGATGAGTAGAATCAAATCATACTCATAATTTCTAATACTTACACGCATTCATACTTATTTTAATATCATGGAACCTCTCTACTCATATTCAAAGTTAGAAGTACTCATCATATTCATACTTAACAACACGTGTGATGTTGTTGATTTCGACTCTCCATAACTAAACATAGACACGAAGCACAAAATAAGAATGAATCGCATTCGAACACTAGAATACTCACTAAAAGGTTGTTTGTTTGCTCTGCTTGATGCTCTGTCTGTCTTTTTTGCTTATTCTTCTTCCGTTTTTGTAAATGCAACAACAACTAAGACTGTAAATTTTGATAAATGATTCGAGTCACTTGAATCATTTATAAGTATATTTTTAATTTATGAATCTTAATGAGTACGCGTATGAATCAACCATATTCCGAATGGCATGAGTTTGATGCAAACGCATTGTACGCATACTCATTGCAACCTGTAGTTATAAATCAACGTTGCAGTGAGTACGAATGAATCACAGTAGGCACTTAAATTTCTATATTGTTGACTCACTTATATTCAAAATTTCATTAGTGCTTATGGGTAGGGAAAAAATTCATTGCTGATCGCTTCATGGTAAGGATTGTACTTTAAACAGTTTCTTCAAATGGTTGCAGCATAAGTCGCCGTAGTCTAGTAAATAGTGTGTTAGTTTATTAAGCGTAAAGCCAGGGTTAGAGCCCCACGCCAGACATCAAAACAAAATACAAAACGTATTTCTTCGGCAAATTTCTATCAGCAGACATCTGGCAAAAACTCTGAGAGTAAATAAAATTGCCATGGAAAAGTTTCTCAAAAATCTGTCGTTCGGAGACGACTTTAAACTGTAGGTCCCACCACTCATGCATAAAATCAACACACACAACATAAGTGCTGCGAGAAACTAGGTCGTAATCGTGATTGAAGGGTTGTAATGACCAATTGTGTATGTCTACAATCATTTTTCTTCGAAAAAATTTGTACTTTCCAGTGTTAGAAGTTACTCCAGCAAGCGCTTTACACTTTATAGTTGCTTTCTCTTGTCCATATTCGTGTAATTATGTACGTAGAGACATGTGACATACAGTGTTAGATATGTCACTATGATCCAGTGATCAAAGAATTAATTGGTAAGCTTCCAATGCACTTTAGGTGAGTCTGTCAGGCAAGGAGACAACGTCTCAACGAGTTACAAAATTATGTTTTCATGAGGCAATTAATACCGAAAACAGCCTTGCAGCCAAGAATTTGTTTAACAATCTGCTGGTAATACATTTCGAAACCTGCATAATTAATTTCTATACAAACAAAATAGAACTTGAAAGAAAAAAATATATATTACCCAACACACCTCTTTTGTAATGTTTAACAATCTGTAATTAATCAAACTTATAAAACAAGACAAATCACTGGAGTTTATCTTTGAAATGAAAAACAACAACGACAACAACAAATCACGTATTTATCTTTTTTAAAAACCAAATGAAAACCGAGAAAAAAAATGAAGAAAAAAGTGGATTTGAAAAGTAAAAAAAATTCTAGAACAGAATACTTATGCAAATCAAAGAGAACTGCATACAGAATCACAATCAAAATCAAAATGATTTAAATGCCACGATATGTTCAGATTAATTAAGGTCAATTATATATACGAGTATATTTTTAAAAAAATCACACAATACGATGGTAAAAAATAAAAACAAATAAAAACGTTAATAAATTAAAACTAAGAAATGGAACAATAAACTAAAATGCTTAACATAAATACAAAAAAAAATCGAATTGGAATTCTAATGCAATTACGATTTGCAGTCTTTTGGTTCTTAATTGTTCTCAATGGCCAGCAGGAGAATAAAAAAATTACGAATGAAAAAAAGTAAAAGTATTCTGAAGCCAACATTAAAAAGCATTAAAAAAGAAACCAAATGAATAAATAAATAAATAAATAAATGCTTATTTTTTAAACAATTATATCTGTAATTATAAATCTTTTCCTATTTCTTTATTTTTTTTTCTTCTTTTTTTTGTGGTCTCAAACCATAAGAAAACTTTTTATATTCCGAATGGTTGTTAGCAGTGAAACTAAAAGCTGGGTTGGGCTAAAATTAAAGGTTTTAACCTTAAATTTATTGTTCTTTATTACATTCTATTTTTTCTTATAGAGCCGTAGATTGCTTTATTTTAAGCCTTTTAACTTTGATTTTACTTTTTTTTTAATTCATTTTGTTGCCAATTGTTTTGCATGTGTTGCAATTAGAGCAGGTTGTCGTAATGTTTCCAATCAAACAATAAATTTCTAAAGCAATTGTAATGTTTATTAATGTTAAGGGTTTTATAAATTATTATCTTTAGCCTAAGAATTATTTGAAGGGCTTAGTAAAACATGGCAATAAAAGAAGAAAGCAATTCTTGTACTCAAGGGACCCTAAGAGTTGTAATTAAAGATTTTAAATTTCAATTAAAGGCTGATCTATTCGATTAAAAATTGATTTTAAAACGGCTTTTTCTGTTCGTTCTCACTTACATAATTGCTCCTTGCAACCTTTTAGTCAGGTTTAAAACTTAGCTTCGCACACCAGCCATGTGTGGCTGTTAATTTTATACATGAATGGCGAGATCTACAGTTTAAAGTCGACTCCGAATGACAATTTCTGAGAAACTTTTCATGGCAATTTTATTTACTTTTAAAATTTTTTGCCAGAAATCTGCTGAGAGAAAGTCGCCGAAGAAATATTTTTTTTAACCGTGGCCTTACGTCTAATAAGCCAACACACTACCTACTAGACTACGGCCACTTCATCATATATATACAACCTCTTAATTGATGGCAATACAGTATAATGACAACGCCAAACCATATAAGGCACCCAACAGTCAGAAGGAACAGTTATGAAGTCGTCTACGAATTATTATTTTTTTTTCATTTCCGTTTTGTTTGAAACTTGGTCTCACGTCTAATAAGCCAATGCAGTACCTAATAGCCTCCGGTGGCTTCAGGTATTAAAATTGTCAAAAATTATGAAAAAATTAAAGAGTAAAGATGCTAGAGTATCATGACCATATAATAAGTTGTACCGCCCTTCAATTATATTGTGTATCCCTGTAATATATGCCCAAAGCTACTGCACTGACAGACTTGAAGGTGTTGTTTGGTATCAGTGAGGAAGCTAACTTTCATCTAAAATACGTTAACACCACGCAGGTTTGATATACATCCTTGAATGATTCATTCTCATCTCAGAATTTAAATAGAGAGCTTGAGTACCATTGGAGTTTACAGTGCCTGTTCTGAATGTCGATTACTTCTGGATACTCCGAGCGTAACACAAATTTCTCTTACGTACATATTACATACATACGTATGTATAGAGCTATCCATTTCGTGGTTTCAAAAGTATGGGATTCGACATCTGTCAAATTAAGTTGTGAAACCAATTTTTTTCTTTTCAGTTGAAAGTCTGACATTGACGAAAATGGATTGCTTAACTATCACACAACCCATAAAAATTATCAAAACCTACTACAAAAATGGGTGCTTGAACAACAGGCGGAGGACGGCAATTTTTCGAACAAAATTTTCTTCAGTGATGAAGCACATTTGACACTCGGTGGGTATGTTAATAAACAAAATTGTCGTATTTGGGGTTCTGAGAATCCTGATGGAACGACTGTCACCGACAATTCGGAGCGTTATGGTTATAGATAACCGACTTTTTTGCCTGCTATTGAAGAATACGGCTTGGAGAATATGTGGTTTCAACAAGACGGTGCCACATGTCACATAACTCGAGCGAATATGGCTCTATTGCAAGAGACATTTTCTGGCCGCGTAATTTCTCGTCGTGGCGATATCAACTGGCCACCAAGATCATGCGATTGGCACCATTCGATTTTTTTTGTGGGGCTACGCGAAAGACCATGTTTATGCAGATAAACCTTCAACTCTTGAGCACTTAAAAACCAACATTCGTCAAGTTATGGCTGAGATACCGCCCAATATGTGTCAAAAAGTGGTCGAAAATTAACTCAAAAGAATAAATGCTTGCAACACTTCGCGTGGAGGTCATTTAAATGATGATGTAGTGTTTCACACATAATGTCATCGTTCAAACTTTACAATAAAAAAGAAATATCATGAAAAAAAATATTTTATATGTGTTTTATTTACGTTTACTTTTGAAACCACGAAATGGACAACCCTTTATATAGTTGGTCATTACAACCCTTCAGTCAGGATTACGACCTAGCATCTCACAGCACTTATGTTGTGTGTGTTAGTTTTTTATATGGGTGGCGGGACCTACAAGTTTAAAGTCGACTCCGACTAATAGATTTTTAAAAAACTTTTCATGGCAATTTTATTTACCTTCAGATTTTTTGCCAGAAATCTCTCAACAGATCGGTCGGTCAGTCGCAGTAGGAATATTTTTTTTTGTGTATTTCGTTTTGTTGAAGATGTCTGACCAGGGATTTGAATCGAGGCCTCATGTCTAATAAGCCAATACACTACTAACTAGACTACGGTGACAAATTTATCTTTGTTTTATTTAAAAATTCTCCTCCCTTAATTTTAGCTGCCGTCAAGTATATCTTTTCTGAATGCTCTGTACATTTCACAGAAAGTTTGTAGATCTAAAAGATGCGTGATAGCTTCCCTACTCCCAAGTTCCTCTGCCTGTTCATTGTCATGCATTTTCACATGTTCTTGGAAGCTGCCGAGGGTCATCCTATTTCCCCTGCCTAGCGGACACAGGTTGCCCATTGGGTCTCATATTACTCTTGAGCCTACTTAGGTGGCCTAAATGTCACGTAGTGTTGCTGTCTCACTTTCTACCCTTAATCTAGTGCTTAAAATTCAAAATATTTTCGATAAATAATGTTGAAAATATGATGTCGATCTGAAGCAAAGGTAACTTGTGAGTGTAGTAAATTACTAGAACCACTAAACCAGGCCTACTTATGTTATTATTTAGCACCCCTAATAATCAACGAATTGGTAATTATGTACTCTAAGCTAACGTACTCGATATATTTCTTTAGAGAGCCGTTTTATTTTACAAATATTATTTGATGTAATAGATTGAAGGCCTATTGAATGAAAATAATTTCTTATTTATTTTTTTTCTTGTCTCGATTTAGAAGCCTATTTATTGATTTATTTTGTAAGGTTATCCTATTGTTGGCCTCATTTGACTTGTTGTCATACATTGTAGGGTATTAAAAAACTATAAAAATTTATTTCCTACAGTCAAGCATAACTTACTAAAAAAAAGGAACAACTTGAGAGAATGAAGGAATGAATGAGTAAATGAATGAATCAAGTTTCTGTTGTTGTTGCTGTTGTTATTGTATTTGCAGCAAGCAATTGTTACAGAAATTTATTGCTCACGCGTTTAGAGTTAAAACGTCATTTATTAGCAATCACATTTGAATTTATGGCAATTTATTGACAGTGAATTATTTTCTTAATAAAAAAAAAATGAAAAAAAAAATATTCACTTTAAAGTTTAAGAATAAATACAAATGCAATCAAAAGTTTCGTTTCGTTTCGTTTTTTTTGGGTTTAAGGAACGTTCAAATATTTTTCACCTCCATGCAATAATTTGTACTCAAGTTTTTCGTTTTATTTCGAAACGAAAGAAAAAAATTGTTTTTTTTTCTGCTTTTTCGATTTTCCTTTATTAATTAAAATTAAAACCTAAAAATGTTACTTGTCTATTTCAATTTATTATTATTGAACTAGGCTTTGGTTCAGTACCGTACTCGTATGTACAGACATATGTCGGTATTGTATGCCTAGGTAAGCGGGGAATACCATGTACGAGTTGAGAATATATTCTGTGTCTCTATATGATGGCATGTTCGTGTGTACCCAGTGTACCTGACTTCCTTGCTTCAAGTTGTGGCAATGCATTGTAAGAGAGCATGTTTGCAGCAGCAGCAGCAGTTATTGTGGCATATAACGATGCACCTCCCGCAATTTAAACTAGTTTTACCGATACCAGGCTTACAATTCCGTTTCTTTTATTTCCATTTTCTTTTATTGTCTGTCTGTCTGTCTGTCTGTCTATCTCTATTTATGTATGTATGTATGTGTGTTTTATTGATCTTTATCTATAGATTTTAAACAGAGAAATACAAGTTTTATTGCATGATGATGCCTTTAAATTTTGCTGTTGACTTGTTAAGCATTTAAAACCGTTTGCTCTTTGCGATAGTAATCAACACTACCATGGCAATGCTTGGCAAAAAATACAAAGAAAAAAAAGTATTTTAAACAGACATACACATATGAACGAACATACAGAGAGACAACTCTGTTCCCCCTCTAAAGTGTGGCTCATTTTAGCAGAAAAATATATTCAAACATCAAATAAAAACAATTCCTTGTAGCCGAACTCAGCTTAGTTGTAGCTCAACACAGTATAGCTTTGGTTAGCCTGGTTAACAGTTGCATGTCTGCTGTTACGTTACGTTACCTTTACGTTTTGTATGATGATACTTTTGTTTATTGTTTTTTAGGACATTTCAAGGTTTTGTCTGTATTTATTTTTGTATTTCTCTGTAATTGACAGTTGCTTGTGCATTTCATGATTAAATAAAACACAACAAGACAAAATCGAAATGCTGTATTATTGCCAATGCAGAGACATATAATTTTTTTGAAAAGTATTTAAAAATTACAACAAAAACAAAAAAAAACAGAAAAGAATAGTTTCTTTTTGTTGAAGCCGCATTACAGTCAAAAAGGACAAGCGCCAGCTTAAGTAATAAATATAAAAATTGTTTAGTCACTCTAAACAGTTTTTAAGAGTTATAGGTCCATCGTAAACAAAAATTGTCTTCAAAAACTAACGCTAGACTTATAGAAACTCAGCAGAACTTTTAAAGGGAGAAGAAAATGGTTCAGAAATAATGTGAACTATGGCTTGCAAGTTCTTAGGAAGTCAAGTGGGTCGCGTTAGGGGTAATAGGTTAGGTTAGGTTAGGTTAGAGGACGTGCACTTGTCAATTAAGACAAGTACAGTACCCGGAGGTCTACTTGACCCATTGTACGAGGTCCTAGTTTCTCACACCACTTATGTTGCGTTTGTTAATATTATACATGAGTAGTGGGACCTACAGTTTAAAGTCGACTCCGAACGACAGATGTTTGAGAAACTTTTTCATGGCAATTTTATTTTATTCTCAGAGTTTTTGCCAGAAATCTGCTGAGAGGAAGTCGCCGAAGAAATACTTTTTGTATTTTGTGTTGATGTCTGGCCTTGGCTTTACGTCTAATAAGCCAACACACCACCTACTAGACTAAGGCGACTTCAAAGGGGTAAAAACACTAGCAGAAAGTATTTGTTGAGGTTTAGGCACTGCCTGTACATCTATATTCGAAAGCAAACAAAAAATTGAGAATTATGAGACACCCTACTGTCTTAAACTTTGCCAGAGTAAGGTTAATTTCTTCTATCTTGATTTTAATCTCACCAATGGCTTCTTGACTTGTAGGTGCATACCAAAGATCAGCAATGAGTATTCAAAAAGATGAGTATTATCAAATCATACTCATAATTTCTAACACTTGTACACATTCATACTTATTTTAATATCATGGAACCTCTACTCATATTCAAAGTTTGAAGTACTCATCATATTCATGATGTTATTGACACGTATGATGTTATTGATTTCGACTCTACATACCTCAGCATATACACGAAGCACAAAATAAGTATGAATCGCGAACTTACTATAAGATTGTGTGTCAGAAATCACCAATAAGTACTCAAAAAGATGAGTAGAATCAAATCATACTCATAACTTCTGATACATTTACGCATTCATACATATTTTAACATCATGGAACCTCTACTCATATTCAAAGTTTGAAGTACTCATCATATTCATGATGTTATTGTCACGTATGATGTTATTGATATCGGCTCTCCATGACTCAACATTTACACGAATCACAAAATAAGTATGATTCGCGTACGAACACTAAAATACTCACTAAAAGGTTGTGTGTTTTCTCTGCTTTCTGCTCTGTCTTTTTTGCTATAAATTTTGTTGAATGAGTTGAGTCACTCGACTCATTTATAAATATTTTTCTAAAGCTGTTGAACCTGAATGAGTAGGCTGGCTTATGAATCAAACATATTTCGAATGTTATGAGTTTGATGTCAACGTTGTACTCATACTCATTGCAACCTGTACTTATAAATCAACGCTGTAGTGAGTATGAATGAATCAGCATTCATAGTTAGATTTCAATATTGTTGACTCACTTATATTCAAAATTTTATGAGTGCTTATGAGTAGCGAAAAACTATTCATCGCTGATAACTGGTGCATACATTGGAAGCAAGTGATTCATACAACCATTGCAGTATCATTGCAGATTCATACTGAGTATAATTTTTCCAAGACATAAGCGTGGAAAAATTCTGACAATAATATCGGGTGCTCATCATCATTCTTGACCAGCTAACACAGCATCAGAATCAGATTTGTAGGTACATTTAATATAAACGTTGCTCTAATGGTCTTATATACCGCAGACTTTAAGAAGAAGATTTTTTTATCAAGTATAAGGATGACAAATTATCTCCGCCCTTCTGGCCAAATTTGCAGTGGACTGAATTGGGTTGATTATAATTGGGACATATAATGATCACTCGAAGGTTGTAGTTTCTAGACAACGATAGATGACAGTTCCCATTGGAAATTGCTACAGCAGACCAATCACCTGCTTAGCCGGATAAAAGAAAAATTGATTAAAAGATTATGGAAGCCTATGGTATTATAGAGTCGGTGACATAGAAGTGCGTTGATTCACTCACTGAATGAAGTTTTTAGGACATCATTTGTTTGCCGTCTGCAGAAAAGCGTCAGTCTCATGTAGGAATTCAAGTGAATTTGCCGCGGTGTTTGTTTTCGTAAGCCGACGCGGCCATGTCGTTACCTTCGGTGTCCTATGGCCAAGAACCCAAATGAGAGTAATGGAGGGCAAAAGATCGTGTATTGGTGGTTGCCTATGGTATCACGTAGTCGCTGACATAGAAGGCTTGTAAATTTTATTTCGGTTTTTGTTTCTTTATTCCAGGCCTATCACTTTAAATCATTTTCAAACCATTAGCACGTATGTACTTAACTTACATCCTCCGATAAATTAATTCGAATAAATTAAGATTTTAATTTAAAATTTATCAGAATACACAATGCATTAGAGATCCCATCTTGTTGAATCATAAAACAGAAAAAAATAATCATAAGCTTAAAAGGAAAACTTCGTACTTATTATCAAAAGTACCTTTGGTGTCATAAACTGAAGGTATTTTAAAGCTTTTAAAATGAAATTACTAATGGAAAAAACGCTTTAAAGCTGCCATAAATTATAAAACTGAAGCCATTTTTACTGCATACATCCATATAAGTGCATATACGTAAGTGTACGAGGGTGGAGAATGAAAAAACCATCTCTACTTACTTTGTCCCATGTGAGATGATTTCATCATTGGAATTAAGCTCTTTTGCCATCGTGCTATTTGTTTAGATTGGCTAACCAGGCATTTCTAGACGAACTTTAAGCCGAAATTAATTTGTCTCTCCTTTGCAACCAAATCACAAGGCAGCCTGCCTGTTATCAAGGCCTAATGCAGCTTGTTCTTATATTGATAGGAGTCAACCGCAGATGCCTGTTGAAAGGGCAAGGTAGGTAGGTTGGAGTGGTATCTTTGAGCACTAGGGTAGAAGAAGAAGCTGGTCAGCACAAAGGCTGCACATTAAAAGCACGACTATACTACGCTGGAAAACCAGCCCGACAGTTTAATAAACGAAGCTATATCCTTGACATCACTCTATGATAGCACCGTCAAGCTGATAAGAATTGGAGCACATCGCAAGAGATGGGCATTGACAGAGAAAGTGGATAACAGTCTCCATTTCCTCAGCGGATCTGCACTCACGGCAGAAGTCGTTAGATGGGAGCTGCATTCTTTCCGCGTGTCCATAACACAATGACCTGTAAGCATGGCCGCTGTGATCAAGATGACGTTACGACCAAGTCCAAGCAACTGGTTGGTGCAACTGCTATCCATCGAGGGCCAAGTAAGCCTAGCGGAGGAGCAGGACCCCACATTGACCCGGATTAAGTTGGCGTCCCGAAAGAATTTCCGCGCATTGGCCAACGTGACCGTGGTAAGTGGCATCCGCAAGTCGAAAGAAGAGGATTCCGGTAGTAGTGCACTAGCCCTAGCGAGCTCGTCGCCAATATTATTACTATGCCCCGGGACCCAGATGAGTGTGACACTGAAGCGCCCAGAAAGAAAGTTGAGGCAGCGGCGATATCCTCTGATGATCCTGGAGTTATTCACAACATTCGACAGCGATCTTATGGCAGCATGACTATCAGAGAAAATCGAGATGCGGGTGAAAGGAACATCGTTGAAGAGGATGACCACTACTAAAGGAGTATTGTTGCGCTTCACAATTAAGACACGTGGTATTCATAAACACGCTAAGTTATTTACCCACCCTCATATGCTCGTATGTTGGCATACGTTTAAAATTCAAAACGAAATAAAATCTTCAAATCGAACATATTGTTTGCCAGTCCTTTTATGACTTACAGTTTCTATTTCAAAGCTTAAAAAAAACTATTTTTTTGTACCTCAAAAGGGCCAATATTTCAATATTTATTCAATATGACTCTTAAAAAATATTCAAGTTCATCCGAACAAACAATAGCAAAATACAAAATAAAAGTGAGAACTATTTTCTGTCTGCTGGCAAAAGTGTTACCAAAGAAACTTTTATTGCTTTCTCTGGCAAAACAAAACCCAGGCTGAAGTCATAAAAATCGTTGGAGAGTGAAATAATGTGGTTACATCACTGGCATACCATACAACGTTAGTCAACCGATTTTGAAATTGAAAAACTAAAGAAGATTTTTTAATCTGAAGAATCATAAAAAAACGAATATTTTTTTGTATTCGTATTTAACAGCAGAAATCATAAAAAGAAGAAGAAACAATTGCTTGATGGTTTCACAACGCTATGTTGTAAATCATAGTCGGGTCCTTAGTTTACATATGATACATGAGGAAAAAAAATAAAAATTAAAAATAAAACGAAAAGTTAAGAAGCTTATGGCATTTGGATTTTAATGAATACACTGGGCTTTAGAAGTATTCGAAATTTTTGATATGTCCTTTAAATAATTGCTATTTTTTAAGATAAGCTTAATGGTTTAATAAACTACAGACCTATACAGAGAGAGCTATGTTATAACCATTCAAAAATATTTTTCCGTATTTACCTTTTAAAATGTTTAAATTATCAGCTCGTAGATTGCAAATAAAATAAAAATAATTTTGTGTTTAGTTTCAATTAAAATTTATTATAATTCATACAATTCTGTGCGCAACTTTTCACAACTTGATGTAAACAACAATAACTGCTTTTTTTCGAACGTCTCCGGCCTCACACTAACCCACCATCACCCGACCGCGGAGGGCTCGTCCCCATTACGTAGGGAAACGTACACACTACAGTCCTGACTCTAGCGGGTAAGGGAAAAGTAATGGCAACGAGAACATAAATCAGCTACAGAACTGAATCACAAGCTGAATAAAGTAACAATAAACAGGAACTACCTATGACAAGAACGAAAATACATTTTTATATAATAATTTACAAATTAATGCCAGCATTTATGTTTTAATGCCGATTTATATTACAAATACTACAATTAAAATCAATAAAATCATAATATAAGTTAAAATCATTACATAACCCATGAAAAGGAAAATTACATCCATGGTTCGTTCTACAAAATTCTAAAGAAAGAGGACGATAGTACTGTGAAAATCTTGCTGGAATACTGAAATTCAGGTTACAAAGCAAAAACTCGATATCACATTTAACCAGATTAAAAACAAAACAAACCCCTAAAACAGTCCTTCTACGTTCCAAAGTTGGAAGTTTTGTCAAACCTAATCTAGCCTCATATGACGGAAACCAATTGGCACAATCCCATCCTAAGCCACGTAAACAGAATAATAAAAACTGCTGCTGCGCAGACTCTAGTGAATCACTATTACAACGATGGTATGGATTCCAAATAATAGACGCATACTCCAAAATAGGTCTAACAAGTGAAATGTATAGCAGTCTTGTTAGATAAGGATCAATGAATTCCCTAGCCCATCTTTTCACAAAACCAAGAACAGCCCGAGCCTTGCCAATCATCATACTAATATGATCAATAAAAGACAGTTTCATATCCAATAATACTTCCAAATCAAGAAATGTAGTCACAGTTTCCAAAGGGCAAGAATTTATCACATATGTGGACGAAATTACGCCCCCGCGAGAGAAAACCATGCATTTACATTTTCTCAAGTTAAGATCCATTAAATTAATTCTGCACCAAGTTACAAACAAATCAATATTTCGCTGAAGAACAGCCTGACCATGATCATCATCAAAAGTATAAAATAATTTAACGTCGTCAGCGTACATCAGAATATTACATTCAGAAATAGCACAAGGAAGATCATTAAGAAATAAAAAAAATAATAAAAGACCCAAATGGCTACGCTGCGGAACACCAGAAGTAACATATACAGTCTTAGACAATACATTCCTAAACAATACCCTCTGAGTCCTAAGGGAGAGGTAGGAGTCTAGCCAACGATGAATAATATCGGGAATTCCGATTAATGAAAGTTTAAGAAGCAAAATTCTATGATCAACCCTATCAAAAGCTTTACTGAAATCAGTATAAATTACATCAGTCCGAGCCCTGGCAAGAAAACCCCTGAAAACATGTGTCGTAAATTCAAGAAGATTAGTGACAGTCCTTTTAAAAAACCATGCTTTGTTTGTTATTTCTCTGTTTATACCCTTTGCGTAAACAATAACAATTTCTAGACAATTACTCGACAAATACATCGCGTCTTCATACAAGATTGACTGAACTCTTATTAACTCAGTTCCCTGCTTTGCCTTGCCATTTATATGGCAACGTAAATAGTCTGTGGAATGCTCCTGAAGGCGAATCTTCATGATTTCGCCTTCTCGAAATCCCTATAAATGTAAACATCTTTGTTATTTTATTCTTGTAGCGTTTGTTGTTGTATTTTTGTTTACTTGTTTACCATTTTTTATGCTAGTGTTTGTTGTTATAGTATGCAGCACGATAACTTGTAAACAGGTTTGTTTACTGCATTGTTTTGTTTTTGTAGCTTTTGTCTATAATTTTAATGTTAAGCAATGTAAAAACAAAACACCATTTTCCATTTTTTATTAACAGTGCCACAATAAAAAGCAGTCTTAGACGGATTAAAAAATAATATTAATATTGATGTGTTAATTTACTTTTCGCGTCCACTGTAATTTTTATTCCAAGGTTATTAAATAATTATTTAAACTAGAGGTTGTGTTAGCATTATGAATTGTAACAAACCTATAAACACTTCTGATCATTTGCTTTATTTGTTCTCTATTTTATTTTTAGATTTTATTCTCCATTTATGCTTCTAACCGTGCACAGTGACCATAAATTTTCCAACAAAAAGACATTGTTTACCCTACCCTACCCTTTTTATATATAAGAGTACTAAAGCTACAAGAAAAGAAATTGAAAACGAAAAACAAAGAAAAAAAATTCTTTTTAAATACAAATCTCTACCTACAGTTGAGATTTTAAAAAAAATGAAAAGAAAAGGAATGAAATGAAATGAAATGGCATGGAATCAGTGAAGGTAATAAAAATCTAGAAAAATAAAGAAAGAAAAAAGCTGAAATTAAAAAGAATTTTTACTTTCTATTGCTATGCTTGCTTGTGCTTAGGGACAGAGGAGTAAGCAGACAACAGAATACCTATGAATACCTAGGAATACAATGTTAAAAAGGAGAGTTGCATTAATTTAACGCAGGCAAACTTAAGGCAGGAAAATGAGATAAGGACAATGGCAAGGAAGACCACCAATAAATGTCTGTATAAGTCTGGATTTTATTTGTTTCTTACTTTACCTTGCTTTACTTAACTCTTTTTCTCGTTGTCCATTCTATCTTTACAATGTCCAGTACAGGTTTACAGCTTTACCTTTTGCTTTAAACAGTAACTTTATGCCGCAAACTAACAACACCCTCTAATGACTTTAATTTTCATTTTCATTTCTGTTTTTCTTGTTTTTGTTTTTGCTTATGGCCAAAGGAAAGAAAAAATATATGAACGTTATAAACTTTCATATCCTTGCTAACTATACCACTTCACTCGTGTTGTTTTTTCTATTTTTTTTTTCAAACAATAAACATCAGGAAAAAACCCAGAAGAATGGAAAAAATGCAGGAAAAAAAGGACACAACAAGCAGCCAGCAATAATGAAAAGTACACGTAGTATTCCCTAGAAAAAAAAAAGAATTTCAAAGTTTGAGTTGAAAAAAAAAACAAATCAAAGATAAAATAAAAGTGAGATTCTTGGTCGTTTTGTGGTTCAACTGAACTTAACATTTATGTCCTCCCTCTGTCTCCTGCACTATTTAATTTACCGGGTATCTCTGTTGCGTTGTTGTCTAGATTTTCTATATCAAACAAATGAACATCAGGAATTTAATGCATTTTATTAAAAAGGTTTCCATACCTTTAAAAAGGATAAATAAAATCTCTGCAATACATAGTACAAAAGTAGGAAAATAAGCTGAAATTAAAATCGTTCAAAACGCATGCAATGCAAACTACACAAAGCGCGAATTAGGTGAAGCCATTTTAAATATTATACGCAGTTTAGTTTCCATTTATCTCGAAAGTAAACAAATTTTCAAATGAAAGACATTTCCTTTTAAACTCTTCGGGTAACGTACACTTCAGTCAGGATTACGACCTAGTTTCCCACACCGCGCAGGTTGTGTGCATTAATTTTATACAAGAGTGGCGGGACCTATAGTTTAAAGTCGATTCCGAACGACAGATTTTTGAGAAACTTTTCATGGCAATTTTATTTACTCTCAGAGTTTTTGACAGAAATCTGATGAGAGGAAGTCACCGAAGCATTTTCACATTTTCGTTCGAGATGTCTGACTTGGGGCTTGAACCCTAGCTTTACGGTCTAATAAGCCAATATACTATCTACTAGACTACGGCAACTCCTATTGAGCGTTTAAAGTAGAAGCCTAGTGAATATTTTTTGCCATTTTGCGAGACTTAGCGACATCAACCGAAAGACTAACGGACACCAGTAGTATATCGAGAAAAATTGTCAAACCTGAGGTAAGAATAATTGAGGAATAACACACTGAATTTGCACAGATACTTACTTACTTAATTAATTGGTCATTACAATCTATCTTCTCACACCACCCGTGTTGTAAGCGTTAAATTTATACATGAGTGGCGAGACTTACAGTTTAAATACAGCTTCCTATGGAAAGTACGGTTGGTATCCGTTAATGGTAAGTGTATTACACGCACATTTGATGCCTTAAGTGTGTGCCGATAGGTAGGAGACCTTTAAGACATTGACAACATAGGGCGCACCAAGCGAGATGTGACTGCTTTCTTTAGTGGTAATGAACGGGAGACTACTATGATGAGTCCGGCAGTAAATGAGGGCAAAACCGAAGTATATGTTATCGACAAGCAAAGGCGTGCGGCGTATTGGATCTCAGATTACGGGCGATAACTATACTTAATATAGTCATGGATTTTATTTATGTTGGCTCCGCCGTTACCCAAAATAATGTCAGTCTGGAGATCAAGCGCAGGATCACTCTTGCCAACAGATGCTCTATGGTCTCAATAGGCAATTGAGTAGTAGAGACCTCTCTTATATGACAAAACTAATACTCTACAAGACGCTCATGCTCCCCGTGCTTCTTCATGGCGCGGAGGCATGGCCACTATTAAGCACTGATACAGCAGCCTTGAGAGTATTCGAGTAAAAGTCCTACGTAAGATCTTCGGTCCAGTGCAAGTTGGCTATGATTTCCGCATCCGATCCAACAGTGAGCTGTATGAGCTTCTCAACGACATAGACGTTGTGCAGCGTTTTAACATCCAGCGGCTGCGCTGGCTCGGCCATGTCATTGATTGGTGTCACCAACTGGCGTATGCGTGGAAGAAGCAGAGGTGCCTGGAAGGATGTGTTACGGCAGGCCGAATCGGGTTATTAATGGCCAATGAAATAAGTACCTAACGTAGTATTGTAAGAGAAAGTCTTGTCTGAGTATGGTTGACAATTGGTTCCCGATTGAATAAAAATTTAGAACGTATTAGGAAGATTGTAAGAAGACAAGGAAACTAAATGGGTTTATGCCGGTAATATTCATAATTAAGGAAACACAAGTCAAATCTTTTAAATAAAAATTTAAGGCACTTTTCCTCTTATTTGTTGCGTCCTCTTTGTCAAGTTCTTTTCAAAATTATATTTTCAATAATTTAGAATTGTAGGTATAGTCCTATATTTCATGTTATAGGGTACTAATATGGGGGGATAAGTAGAGCAAAATGTAGGTAAACTGCGAAACTCAGCAATGCGTTAAAAATTGAGAAAAAAAATGAAAGAATTTCCGAACTTGTATTTGTTTTAACCTTTTACTTTGTAACACACACAGTTTATATTTAAAGCTGTCTTGTAATTTTACAGGACAGAATGGCGTTAGAGTCAGTAATGTGTCTGTTGCTGTCCCTCTGTCTATCATAGATTATCAGTGGCGCGTGCCGTTTGCCCTTTTTCCTTATGATTGCTACAGTGTTTCAGGCATGTATTTTATTTTATTGTTTAACTTAAAATATAGCCAAGCAAAGCAAAAAAAAAACAAAAATAGAACAAGAAAGAAAGCAAAAAACGGAAAGGAGAAAAACTATGAAATTATCTACACCTGTAATGCGCCCACATACTATACAAAGAAGTACTGGGAACAATGGTGAAAATAAAGCTGAAACAATTTGAAAACCTTAAGATCACAAAACCCTTTCATTGTCTTATGGCCATACAACTAACTGCCGGTAATGATAACAACAATGATGATTGCTGTTACAGTTAGTGGCGGCCATTGTTTTGCCTTCATTGCCGGATTGGTTGTTGGTCATTTCAAAGATGGTGTCTTACAATTCATTTTATTTTCTATTTTTATAGTTTCTATTAAATTTTTGACGGGTTTTTTTTTGCAAAAAGAAAATGAAGAGGAGAATGAAATTCCTTTTTCGCAAACTGAAATTATTTTGACAGTTTCTGTTGTAGTTGTTGAATTCCAAGTTCTTTGCTCGTGTTATTTTGCTGACAGTACTAGAATATATTGCCTTGGATTCTTAAGAAAAATTCCTTTTGTTTTATAAGCAATCAACGAGGAAGAGAGAAGAGATCATAATGAAAATATTTCATGATATTAAGTTGTTAATTAAATGGAAATAGAAGTGTTTTTTTGAGCTATCAAAGAGGTATATTTCATAACTCATATCACACAATTTGCAACGAGTCTTCTGTCACAGTGGTACCAAAAATACCAGAGGACGTTTGTCGTTGTTATTAGGGGCATAAAATAATACTCAAAGACCTCGCTAAGGGGAAATTCGTTTAAGTCTCCTTCAAAAAACAAAATAGAAGAGTATAAAGCACAGAATATTGCCAATGCCCCAATACTCTATGTGCTGTTAACAGAAAAGGTTTAATTGGAGAAATAAAAAAAATAAAAACGACACCAAATTCTCGGATTGTTTTGTGCGCCAGGGTGTTGTATATATATGACGATTTAAAACCATGCTCAGGAATATAATTTGAGACCACTTTTCTTACCGTTCTAAGGCCTCGATTTAGAATATATCTTGTTCGATCTATCTTTCCTTTATGCTTAATAAAAATAAGGTCGCCGTGGTCTAGTACGTAGCGTGTAGGCTTATTAGACGTGAGTCCTTGGTTCAAATCCCAGGTCAGACATCCCAAACTGAACGAAATATGAAAAAAAGACTACATCGGCGACCGCCTTCCAGCAGATTTCTGGCAAAAACTCTGAGAGTATATAAAATTGCCATGAAAAGATTGTCAAAAATCTGTCGTTCGTAGTCGACTATAAACTGTAGGTCCCGCCACTCATGTATAAAAATTAACGCACACATAAGTGGCGTGAGAAACTAGGACGTAATCCTGGCTAAAGGGTTGTAATGACCAATTACGTATGTAAAGTCCCTGATCTAGGAGACATCTTTAGAAAAACTCCGAAGGTTAAATTAAGGGCTATGCCTGTTTTCTGTGCAAAATTGTAACTTACTACTAGAGAAAGTCGCCGTAGTTTAATAGGTAGTTGGCTTATTAGACGTGAGACCATGTTTCAAACCCCAGGTCAGACATCTCAAGCAAAACGAAATATGAAGAAATATTTCTTCGGAGAATTCCTCCCAACAGATTTCTGGAAAAAATCTGAGAATAAATGAAATTGCCATGAAAAGTTCCTCCAAAAACTATCGTTCGGAGTCGACTTTAAGCTGTAGGTCCTGCTACTAATGAGAGGAGCTAGGTCGGAATCCTGATTGAAGTGTTGTAATGACCAGTTATGTATGTATCAGAGATCAGCAATGAATCGTTTTTTCGCTACTCATAAACACTCATGAAATATTGAATATAAGTGAGTCAACAATATTGAAATTTAACTATGTACTCTGATTCATTCGTACTCACTACAATGTTGAATTATAACTACAGGTTGCAATGAGTATGAGTACAACGTTGACATCAATCTCATACCATTCGAAATATGTTTGATTCATAAGCCTACGCATTTAGATTCGTAACTTTAGAAAAATACTTATAAATGATCCGAGTGACTCGAATCATTCATGAAAATCTACAGTCTTAGTTGTTGTTACAATTACAAAAAAAAAAAATGGACAAAGACAGCAAGCGAAGCAGTATTGTGAGTATTGTAATGTTCGTACGGGAATCACACTTATTTTGGGATTCTTGTAAATGTTGAGTCATGGAGAGTCGAAATCAACAACATGTCGTTATATATAAAAATGGATGTGTGTTTGTTTGTATGTTTGAAGTTTATAGACGACTAAACGGCTGAACCGATTTTATTGAAATTTTCCCAGTATCTTCCTGTATGTCTGGAAGGAGTTATAGGCTACTTTTAATGTTGAAAATGAGCGAGGTGCCACGCCCACATATACTACATTACCTACTATTGTAAGCTAATAACAAGATGGGTATATTGGAAAAACTATAACAGCAAGATACCTCAAATTTTGTACAAGTAGCTACAGTTTCAATATAAATATTTTGGACAAAAATGGGCGAACTAGCAATAGTGGGTGTGACACCTCCCATATAAAGTAAATACGAAAATCTGTATATCTGGGACTCTAGCCCCAATTTTTGTACTAGTAACTTTAGTCTAAATATAAATATTTTCAACAAAAATAGGCGATCTAGCAAAAGTGGGCGTGACTCCTCCCATATAAAGTAAGTTATAAAATCTGCATATCTGGAACCCCAGAACAGTTAAACTACTCAAATTTTGTACGAATATCTTTAGGTTCAAAAAGATTTTTTTTGACAAAAATGGGCGACCTATCATTAGGGGGCATTAAGTATGAATATGATGAGTACTTCAAACTTTGAATATGAGTAAAGGTTGAGATGATATTAAAATAAGTATGAATGCATATAAGTATCAGAAATTCGATGCTACTCATCTTTTTGAATACTCATTTCTGATATCTGGTATTATTTATAATCAAAACTTGCCCTCTTTCCTCTATAATGCAAGACTATTCGATTATCAGTGCAAAACCCTCTTATTGGAATATTGTTTACATTGCTGATTGCAACTGATTTGTTTTGGATCAACTCTCGAGAAAAATATACATATCATATGCTATGTATAAGGCTTGAAGCCGAAGTGAGGCTTTATGAAACACAATTCCTTACAGTCCAGTTCTAGTGCCTTATAAATCAAGTTTTAAGAGTTGAATAGTTAGGCTCCTACCATGTTATATGAATAAAGATTTATTCATAAATACGACAACAACAATTATAATTAAAAATGCAAAAAAATGACGGAAAGAAATAATTTAAAAATATTTTTATAATTAATTATTAAAGCTGAGGCTGAGGTGTAAAAAACTCCATACAATACATTTTTGTAGAGCCATTCATGGTTATGAGAAAACTTATAATGCGGCGGCGATCATAATTTCTGTTTTTGACGTTCATATACATATTTTATGTGAGAAAAAAAAAACAGAAACGAAAAACACGACAGACAACAACATTGTAATATTGGCAATGAATGTTGCAATGTTGCAAAAGCAAATCAAAATTCATATAAAAATTCATGTTCAATTTCTTAAATGTTGACTTTGGTGGTGTTGTTGTGGCCATACAAGCGCCACAAATTATTGTTAATTAATGTTTCACCATGAAAAGCCCCCTTCTTTTGGTAATAAAAAAAAAATGCGAACAACAAAAATGAAAAGGCAAAAGGGAAATAAAGCCAAAACGAAGTTAAACAAAATAGGGCTCAAGAGGTGGTAAGCGTTGAAAGAGCGCGTATTGGCAATAAACAACAACAGTAGTGGCATTTAATGTTGTATACAACATGTAATGTTTCATTGCTTGTTGCCGTTTAGAGAGGAGGCTTTTTATTGTAATCTGTTTTATCGTTGTTGTTGTTCTGTTTGCTGTTGTTGTTATTGCCTTATTTATTGTATTTTATTTATATAATATTGCTAGTGTTGTTGTTGTTGTTGTTGTTATTTTATTCGTATGTAATTAACGAACGCGTTACCTGTGTTGAGACACTTTTCGAAATAATTATTAAAATATTTGAATTCTATTAATCGACTTTAGTACGTTTGTAATATCATCATAATAACTTTTGATCTTCATTGTACTCATATTAAATTCATATGTTTGTTCTACATGCTCAAATTTTTCTATTTTCTTTTCTTGGTAATTTTCGGCAAATTCTCTCTCATTTTAAATGTACTAAAAACATAAACCGTAACCCTTTTGAAACATTATACTTTGTTAATAAATTACTTCACTTGTATTCATCAAAGAAGCAACATCAAATCATCTAGCGAGTTTTTTATTGAAGTAGCCAAAGGTTTCATCATTTCTGGCGCCCAACGTGGGGCTACCCTCACATTCGCAATTTCGTGGAATCTACTCGAGCAAGAGTTTCCACACAAAAGCCGACGTGGCCCACCCTTACGTTCGCAATTTCGTGAAGTTCAACTCGAACAAGAGTTTTCGTCAACTAACATCGATCAACAACGCTGGAATTCGACTCGAGCAAGAGTTTCCAGAATAAGCAAGACTTTTCGTCAATTACTTTTCGTCAATTAATATCGATCAACAGTTAATAGCAGCACTATCGTTTCGACATTTCGGTTACCACTATCCAGTTTCTACGTGGGACAAATCTCAACTCGGACGAGCAAGCCCATAACCCGTTTGGAGTATCAAATAAAACAAATTTCGGATCCATTGTAAGCAGACTTGAAGTGTCACCTGCAAATCAAACATACAGGTATTTCATTTAAATTAAATATTCGGCAGAATCTAGAAAGGAAGAATATTCAATCTATTCATCAAACAAAAATAAAATTCGTTGTTATATTTTTTATAAAAAAAAAAAAAACCGTTGTGTCAAGTATAATCGTACATACATACTTCGATATATAAACATACAGATTACATACATACATACATAGGTACACACGGAGTACGTACGAAAAAACCAGAAATCGTCAACAATTCGTATGTATGTAACAAACTCATAGCAAAAAAAAAAAGAACATTTCTTTAAAGCAAAAAAGAAATCCCGTAAACCATTTCAAACATATATATCTACATTGTACATTGTAAACACATACATATTTAGTACATAATTCTCTTTAGTACATTGTACATCAACAACATATTTATATTAATATTTTATAAGAGAAATATTATAATTTGGATAAGAGATATTAAGTATTGGCTCCCTTAACATACAAAAGTTAAAATGACTGAAGCAGAGACTCTGCAAAGGCAACGCGCAGCTGTTAAAGCAAATATAACACGAATTAAAAACCTAGTTACAAATACAATGTCGTCTTCTGAACTTGAATGTCGCTTAGGTTTAGTTGAAGCTTATTTCAAGCAATTACTTTCTATACAAAGTGATATAGAAATACATAACCCTAAAGATAATTCACGGGCTGACTTAGAGGAATTGTGCATCTTAACAAAAACGAAAATAATAGATCTTATGGGTGACAATTATAAACGATCAATCGAATCTTCTTTCGCCATTCCAGCAACTGCAAAATCTAAATTGCCCAAGTTACATTTACCCCATTTTGATGGCAAATATGCTGCATATAAAAATTTTATTTCAACGTTCAAACAGCTTGTTGATAACGATTCATCGCTCTCCGAAATTGAGCGTTTCAACCATTTGTTACATTGCCTATCTGGTCAAGCTCTTGATACTATACGTGCATTCGAAATAACAGGCGAAAATTATAGAAAGGCTCTTCAGCGGCTTGACGAACGGTACGATAATAAAACGTTAATATTTCTCGAACATATTTCTAATATATATGAGCTACCATCTGTTAATAAACCTTCTGCTCTGCAACTTCGGGCATTAATTGATAACGCATCAGCCATTTACAGCTCTTTAAGATCATTGGGAAGTGTAGAAGATATTTGTAACGCCATGCTCATTCATTTAATTTTAATAAAAGTTGATTCCGAGTCCAATCTGAAGTGGAAAGAAGCTATGGATTTTAGTTCTTTGCCTTCATGGGAAAACTTTACAAAGATTTTGGAGCGTAGATGTCAGTTTTTAGAGTCGATTGAACCGCAACCAATATCAAACAACAAATCGAACGCAACAGTAATACACGAGAAACAAAATATTTCAAAACGGCGTCAACAAAACCATTCCTTTGTAGCACAAGTGAAAAGAAATTGCATCTTTTGCAAGCGTTTAGACCATTGGAGTAACCATTGCTCGCAATTCAAATCTCTAGACTCCACTAGTAGATTTGATACCGTCAAAAAACTTGGTATTTGTATTAATTGCCTATCGCCTGGCCACAATGTATCTAATTGTACCTCAAAGCATCGCTGTAAAGCATGCAAAAATTCTCACCACACATTATTGCACCGTGAGTCACCATCAACTAGTAGCACTACGTATCAGCCTGTTACTCAAGCAACCGTAAATACTCATTTGAATAATCATTCTAGCAGTGTCATTCTTGCAACTGCAATTATTCTCATTTCGGACAGTACGGGAGAATACAAACTAGCTAGAGCATTATTAGACTCTTGCTCTCAAGTAAATTTAATAACCGAAAAACTTGCTGGCCTTTTAAACTTGCCTCGTAGAAAAACGTTCGTAGAAGTTTCTGGTGTAGGAGAATCTTCATCTAAGATGAAATGCGAAGTTGAGTCCACAATAAGATCTCGATTCAACTCTCATGAATTTTCCGTCGGTTTATTGGTAACAAATCGCATATCAGGTTATCTCCCCTCGACCAACATCGATATTACAAAGTGGCGTATTCCCGAAATCGACATGGCTGATGAATTTTTTTATAAACAGCAATCAATCGACTTGTTGCTTGGAACCGAATACTTTTTCGACATTCTGTTAAGTAAAAAACTTAGTCTCGGACCAAATATGCCAACTTTTCAAGAAACTCAGGCTGGATGGATCGTTACGGGACGATACGTACCAGATAGCAAACAGTCAATAACAAAATGCATGGTTACCACTGCAGAATTAAACGATCTTAATAACCAAATGCAATTCTTATGGAAAATGGAAGAAATTCACAACCCAACAACGAAATGGACACCCGAACAGAAATCGTGCGAAACGCATTTTACAGAAAATGTAGCAACAAATTCTTCAGGAAGAATCATCGTCAAATTACCTTTTAAGGAACATTTTTCGACATTAGGTTCGTCATATAACGCAGCATTAAAGAGGTTTCATTCTCTCGAGCGTCGTCTTTCACGCGATAATAATTTAAAGGCGCAGTATTCTGATTTCATGACTGAATATGAGCAATTGGGCCATATGTCACTCATAACAAATGCAGATCTTACAACTGCCCACTATTTCATACCCCATCACTGTGTTCTCCGTCCTAACAGTTCAAGTACAAAACTGCGTGTCGTGTTTGATGCTTCGGCCAAAACGACATCAGAAAAATCGTTAAATGATATACTTCTCGTTGGACCGACTATACAAGACGATTTGTGTTTACAAGTGCTACGTTTTCGAATGTATAGATTTGTACTTACAGGCGACATAGTCAAAATGTATCGAATGTTTTTGATACACGAATCACATAGACCCTTCCAATATATTTTGTGGAGACCAAACGAAAATCAACCAATAAATGTCTATCAACTCAATACTATTACATACGGTATGTCCGCATCACCTTTTCTAGCCATACGCTCATTACAATTTTTAGCGGCTAAATTCGAATTTTCTCATAAAATTGGCGCTTCCGTTATTCGAAATCATTTTTACGTCGACGATATGCTGACAGGCGCTAGCACAATCGAAGAATTAAATAAAATTAAGGAGGAGGTTTTGTACATTTTATCAAAAGGCGGGTTAGAGATGGCAAAATTTCAATCGAATCATCCAAGTTTTCAATCGGATAACACCTCATTAAAAAACATGAATATGGAAAAATCGCAAGTTACAAGCGCACTCGGAATCAATTGGGATCCGGTAAACGATAACTTTCTCTTCACGTTTAAAGCAGAACCAAGGTTTTCAACTTACACAAAACGAGCAATCTTATCATTAACAGCATCAGTTTTTGATCCGATGGGCCTCATTAGTCCAATTATAATAACTCTAAGAGTCTTGTTGCAAAATCTATGGCTACAAAATTACGATTGGGATACCGAAGTTCCGGTCAACGTTAAAAATACACTTGTTATGTGCCTAGATGATTTACAAAATTTAAATCAGATTTCTATACCACGATTTGTGTTAACTAAGAATTACATCGACATACAACTTCACGGGTTCAGCGACGCTTCATTACGTGCCTATGGATGTTGTTTTTACGTTACTACACGAGATCAATTTAATCATTTTTCCAGCGTACTATTTGCAGCGCGATGTAGAGTTGCTCCAACGAAAAAGCGAACGATGCCCCAGTTAGAGTTATGCGGAGCTCATCTTTTATCAGTGCTGTATCGAAAAATAGCGCAGCTTTTTAAATCATTCGTACCAAGGGTATACTTTTGGACCGACTCGTCTGTTGTTTTAAGGTGGCTGCAGCTACACTCTTCAACATTAACCACTTTCGTAGGAAATCGTATATCCGAAATCCAGGAAACCACAGCAATAGGTTCTTGGCGACATGTACCTACAGCCTTAAATCCTGCTGACTTAATCTCAAGAGGTTGCTCACTTCAAAGTCTAAAATCATCGTCGTGGTTTGCAGGGCCTGAGTTTTTGAAACATCCTGAACAGCAATGGCCTAACTCACTTGGTGAATGTGATGAAAATGTCGTAAAATCTGCAGTTCGATCGTCACTTTTTAAGTGCGAAATTAATAACAATTCGATTCTGAAGTTATGCGAAAAATCAAGTTCATATTTAAAAACCGTACGCGTTGTAACATTATTATTTCGATTTGTTCGTGACAAAACCGCACTTAATGCTGAGCTACAGCAACACGCGATTTATTGTATAGCCTGGAATTTACAACAATTTCACTTCAGTTCAGAAATTACTTATTTAAA
Source organism: Sarcophaga carnaria (assembly GCA_958299815.1). NCBI lineage: Eukaryota > Metazoa > Arthropoda > Insecta > Diptera > Sarcophagidae > Sarcophaga > Sarcophaga carnaria. The sequence goes on along the minus strand of OY283153.1, from coordinate 121,294,599 downwards.
CAAGGGTGTAGATATTAAAACATCGTTAAAGTCTCTTGGACTATTTATTGATAAGGGTATCAATTTTCCACTAGTTCGCGTAGGTGGCCGTCTCGAAAACGCAAATATACCTTATAGCAGAAAACATCCAATTTTGTTACCGAATTGTAATTTCGTTCTAAGCTACATACGTTATCTTCACTTGTCAAATTACCACGCAGGACCCAGAGCTCTCATCGCTTTTTCTCGTCAAACATTCTGGATCATCAACGTTCGCAACATAGCAAGAAAGGTGGTTCGCTCATGCATCAGTTGTATTCGATATCGTCCAAAACTGATGGAACAAATAATGGGAGATCTGCCTCGTGAACGCGTCACACCTGCCAGACCATTCGAACGCTGCGGAGTTGATTTTTTCGGTCCAATAGACACCTACTACAAAATAAGAGGCAAACGACCGACCAAAAGTTATGGCGCTATTTTCATATGCTTTGTAACTAAGGCAGTTCATATTGAACTGGTGTCTAATCTCTCTGCGGAAGCCTTCATTGCAGCTTTAAAACGGCTTATTGGGCGACGCGGTCTACCTTCAGATATTTACAGCGACAATGCTACAAATTTTGTAGGCGCAAATAACAAGCTTATCGAGCTAAAAAACGCGTTTCTAGACAAACAGTTTCAAGATTCATTAAACAGCTTTTGCTCAAATAATTTTATAAATTTTCATTTTATACCCCCAAGGGCACCACATTTCGGCGGTCTATGGGAGGCTGCTGTGAAAAGCGCAAAGGGTCATCTATATCGTACTCTAGCAGGAGCAAAGCTAACTTTCGAAGAACTTTCAACTACATTAATTGAAATTGAGGCTATAATGAATTCACGGCCTATTGCCGCACTGTCTACCGACCCAAACGACATCGAAGCTCTAACGCCTGGACATTTTTTGGTAAATGGTCCCCTAAACTCACTGCCAGAACGTCCCATTCAATGTGATAATATTAGCCTACTTGAACGATGGCAACGCATTTGTGCAGCAAAGCAGAAGTTTTGGCATTCGTGGTCTTCTGACTATTTACATGAGATTATTCAACGAAAGGCTTGGCAAAAAACGTCACCTGACTTAAAACCAGGAATGCTCGTACTAGTTCACGAAGACAATCTGGCGCCACTTCATTGGCTCAAAGGGCGCATAGTTGCTACTGCACCCGGAAAGGATGGGAAAATCCGAGTAGCTGATGTCAAGACGATTAAAGGCACCATTCGCAGACCAATTACAAAATTAGCAGTTCTTTTAGACTCTTGAAAGTGGGTACTTTCAACCCCGCCGGAATGTTGAGACACTTTTCGAAATAATTATTAAAATATTTGAATTCTATTAATCGACTTTAGTACGTTTGTAATATCATCATAATAACTTTTGATCTTCATTGTACTCATATTAAATTCATATGTTTGTTCTACATGCTCAAATTTTTCTATTTTCTTTTCTTGGTAATTTTCGGCAAATTCTCTCTCATTTTAAATGTACTAAAAACATAAACCGTAACCCTTTTGAAACATTATACTTTGTTAATAAATTACTTCACTTGTATTCATCAAAGAAGCAACATCAAATCATCTAGCGAGTTTTTTATTGAAGTAGCCAAAGGTTTCATCAACCTGATTAAAAATTCGACGCCGACATGTCGTATTCACAACTCAAATTCTGACAGCTCCATGCTGACATGACAACCTGCCACCGTCATTGGTAAAAATGTTTTTCGTTTCGTGTATCTATGTATGTATGTATGTATGTATGCTTACCATTTTTCTTATTGTTGATGTTCACTGCTAGGCTTTTGCTGTTGCTTTCAAAAAGAAAAACAAAAAAAGAAGCGAAAAAAAGTTTAAGGCGGCTTTAATGCTGCTGAAAACGAACGCATTGCTTTGGTGACGATGACTTTGATGGTTTTCTTACTGTTGCTGTTGCTGTTGCATTTCTGTTTTGTATTTGGTGTTCCCTTTGTGTTGTTTCTTGCCAAAAGGCTGTAGATGACCATTTTTCATCTACGACTTTTACTTTTTTTCCTGTTGTTTTTTCCGTGTTTTCTTCGTCCCGTTGTCGATTTTTATTTCTGTTCATTTTTCGTTGCATACAAATTGAGTTTAAACAGTCCAGTCACCACAGAGCATAAGCTTCATAAGGCATTATTGTCGACCTTGAAATTAAATGAATGTTTAGCAACAAAAAAAAAAACATAACCAGCAACAGCGACCAGCAACAACAACAATAACAGCAGTAGCATAAGGAATAAAATATATTTTTTAATGTTAAATTACCAAAAATGTAAAAGAGTGCATTCTTTAGACTTGTTTTCGCAGATTTTCTAATGAAACAAATAAAATTATCAGAAAGACAGGAAAAATAAATGGTAGTACCAGTAGGCCTGTATATACAAGACCTTAGTAGTCGCCATCTCATTACGAATGCACAGAAAAAAATTAGGATTTGAGTTGGTAGAACTACTATGATTTACGAGACTAGCTTCAACGTCTTGCATAAAAGAACATTAAGAAATTTCATTCTTATACTACCTACCTCCCTCTCTGTAATTTCGTTCGAAAGTTGTGAGAGCAACTAAATTCTATGGAACAGAACGAAACATGTGCGACGAGAGCCTGAGCTGTATTCCCGGCCCTTTGTGAAAAGAGGCCTTTAACAATTGACTGCAGTTTTTCCACATTTTCAGTGGCCGATGGTCGCCGTAGTCTAGTAGGTAGTGTGTTGACTTATTAGACGGTAAAGCCAGGGTTCGAGCCCCAGGCCCGACATCAAAACAAAATACAAAAAGTATTTCTTCGGCCACTTCCTCTCAGCAGATTTGTGGCAAAAACTCTGCGAATAAATAAAATTGCTATGAAAAGTTTCTCAAAAAATCTGTCGTTTGGAGTCAACTTTAAACAGTAGGTCCCACCGCTCATGTATAAAATTAACACACACAACATAAGTGGTGTGAGAAACTAGATCGTAATCCTAACTGAAGGCCAATTGTGTATGTTATGTATGATGGTCGAAAGCAGTCCAGTTTCCTCATTACCACCTTTTATCTCATGCCCCAGGGATTTTCATCCATATCAGTGCACATTTCCCTATAGCACCATCTCTTGCTACTGTTTTTGTTTTTGTTTTTACTGTCAATGGCCCAATGAGGTTTGGCTCTGAGCATTCTGTATCTCTCTCGAAGTTCTAGGAAGTCATTGCGACTCCCTGCTCTCTGGAATTTCCGCCTTAGATCAGCAATTTCCGCATTCCACCAATAACCGTGTTTCCTGCCCGGCAGGTAAAATTTGGACGCGCTGTTGGCCTCCCTTATGCAGCGCATAAGTTCTGTCTCCCTGTCTACCGCGCTTCCGGCCAACCGAATGCCCCCCATCGCGAGGACAAAGGTTTTCCTATCAAAAGTGGAGTCCTTCCATAAAGGATTAGAAAGGCTGGCAGTAATTGTGATTCCCAAAGGGCGTTCCCGGATTTCGAAATTGATTGCCCGATGGTTGCTGTGAGAGTATATATTGGCCACAGGCCAATTAGATTTCGCCGCGTATCGCTGACAAACGTTAACTTAATCTTACAGCTCCGTCCATTTCTCGAAAATGTATTAACCTGCCCACAGTTGAGTAAGACAACTTCCAAAGTTGCAAATGCGTCAAGTAGGCACTCGCCCCCTTTGTTTCGTGTATGCTGAACCCCATACCGCAACGCATGCATTAAAGACTCCGGCAACTCCACAGGCACCAAATTTCTAGCTTCGCTAACGATGACGTCCAATCTGAATCTGTACTCTTAGATCGACAAGCTGGGGGGAAGATAACAGCTGAAGAAATGTACCAAGTTTGTAATGTCCAGTAGTGTACGTATGTATGCGTGGAAGTATGAATGTATGTAGAATCCATATACGCTCTTTGAAGGATATGGGTATATTGACCGATATTCGCTTGAACTTTAAAACTCAGGTGAATAAAAATTAAGAGATGTTAGGCGTTAGCTCCCTATTCTCCATATCCTACTTCCTTTTCTTTTTCCCTATCCTCTATTTCTATTATCTCTATTATCCTCTCTCCTTTAGGACGTTTGGAGAAGGGGTCAACTTGACCTCCGGGTACTGTACTTGTCTGAACTGACACAGGTCCTCTAACCTAAACGTTAGCTCAAGAAATTGTTAGCAAGCAAACCATAATTAAAGAAATTTTGCTTTAAAGTTGAACAAAATTTTTCGTAAATTATTTCCATGATTCTTGTTCTATGACCAAATTTTATCAAAACACTCTTTTATATCACTGACAAACATAAATATTAAACGAGGGAAAAAAATGTGAAATAATATTTCTTTAAAGACTTTTGTTGTTTATTGGCACCTTCTGCCAAAAGGACTGATTGTCTGACTGTCCATCCTTCATTGCATTTGTCTGATTATGTTCACCGTACGAGTATGTCTGTCTATGTGGAATAGGACTGATGTAGCCCTCTTGTAAGGTGCATGGTCAAGATGATGCATCAATGTCAACATAATTCATTTTAGACCAAACATAAACTGACATGTAAAGGCCTTTATTAGTGAACATGACTAAACGCAAAATAAAGGAAAACGACAGCAGCAGGAAAGCGAAATAATTTCAATTTTTTTTTTCTTTAAACAATTCTCACAGGAGTTTTAAAGGAAAGGAAAAAAACCAAAAATATTTAAAAATAAAGGAATGAAGGAAAAATAAATTCCTTCTTTTAAAATTTTAATTTTTAATAATTAAATGTAAAGTGTACTTAACATCTAATTAAACTAGAAATTGTTTTTGAATTTATTTTGTTTAAAGCGTTAATGGCTTGCCGCCCTCTGTTGTATAAATGCGGCTGCTGCTGGGCTGAGATGCTGTTTAATTTTATTAATTAAACAACAATAAACATGCAGACACTTAAACAACGTGCAACATCCATAAACTGTCGCTAATCACATCGGGTGTATTGTATTGTTGCTGTTACTGTTGCTGTAGTTGTATGTGATGTCGCCGCATGAGATGGCGACATAAAAATATTTTTTTTCCTTTTTGTTTTAATTTTTTTTTGTTTCTTCATTCATTTGCTTTTTTGTTTTTGTTGCTCGTATTGTGACAATGTTTTTTTTTTCTTCGTGTCTTTTGTGTCTGAAATTCATCATTCTGTACACTGTAGGAGTTTTGTTGTATTTTTTTGCATTTTTTCATTATATTGCCTTGAGTGTAATGAACTAATGACAATACATTCTATCACATCATAATGCGTCTGCTGTATCATGTTCGTTGTTATAATAAAAATTAATTTCTTTATTAAAACTCACTAAATAGGCCACTAAATTGTTTATTTTTTAATTAATTTTCAAGAGTATTTCATTGATTCTTGCAAATCACTTATCTGCGTAACTATTTCAAGATGATATAACAGTTTGGCTTCAGTTTAATTTTCAACTCCTCAACTCTGGTACATATGTATATAATAATTGATCGTTACAATCTTTCAGCCAGGATTACAACCTAGTTTCTCACATCACCCATTTCATGGGTGTTCATTTTATTCATGAGTGCCGGGACCTATAGTCTACAGTCTACTGCGAATGACAGATTTTTGGTGAAACTTTTCAGAATAATTTTTATTTACTCCCAGAGTTTTTGCCAGAAATCTGCTGAAGGACTCATATGATTTACTTAATTGATCATTACAATCTTTCAGCCACGATTACAACCAAGCTTCGAACACCACCCATGTTGAATGTGTTAGTTTTATGAATGACTGGCCAGGCCTGCAGCTTATAGTCGAATCGGAACGACAGATTTTTGAGGAAATTTTCATGGCAATTTGTATTTACTTTCAGAGTTTTTGCCAGAAATCTGCTGAGAGAAAGTGAGGCCATGGTTCATACCACAGGTCAAATATGAAAAAATATTTCTTCGGCAATTTCCTCTCAGCTAATTTGTAGCAAAGCCTCTGAGGAGTAAATTAAAATTGTCATGAAAATGTTTCTCAAAAAAATCTATCGTTCAAAGTCGAATTAAAACTGTAGGACTATAGATATGCTGCAATACTAAGAAGCCCTAAACACACATTTAAATGGATTACATTTTTAGTTATAATTTTCTCCACAGTGAATTTGATTTAAGGATTTTTACTTGGGATTTCTAATCTGATATTTAGGAAGTTACTGCCAGAGCCCTGAAATATAAACCGATGATTGACAAATTCTAGACATAGAGGCTGCGTACAGGGTTCTGATATTATAAATTTTTGTTGAGACTACCTGCCTACTGAAGTGGTTTTTTAAGGAGAAATCGTGACCATCATGCTAATTTACTCGAATAAAGTAGGATATAGAAGAGGAGGCCAACCAAAGGTCTCTTGCCTATCGGCAAACACTCAAGTCATCAAATAGGCTTGTAATACACTCACCATTAGTGGAAACCAACCATACTTTCTATAGGAAGTCTGTATTTAAACTGTTGGTTCCCCCACTCATGTATGCATTTAACACACACACAACCTGAATGGTGTGAGAAACTAGGTCGTAATCCTGACTGCAGTGTTGTAATGACCAATTATGTATGTTACAATCTTACCAAATACCAATACAAGCACGAAAATATACATATATTGTTACATTTTTACCTTTTTAAAAGCGTTTAAAATATGATCTCGTAGATTGCAAAGAAAATAAAGATAAATTTGTGTTTAGTCTCAATAAAAATTCTTTATTTTTCGCACAATTCTGTGTGCCACCGTTCACAACAATTGCTTTGTTTGTTATTCCTCTTTCCACTCTTTTGAGTAAACAATAACAATTGTTATTCAATTGTTCGACAGATCTTTATAATGGAGATCTTCAAACCACGATTATTCCTTTCAAACACACAGCGTCTTCACACAAGACTGACTGAATTTTTTCTGACTGCGTTGCCTGCTTTGTTTTGCCTTTTATATGGCAACTAAAACAGTCTGATGAATGTTCTTGAAGGCGAATGTTCGTGACTTCGCCTTCTCGAAATCTCTATAAATTTAAACATCGTTGTTTCATTATTGTTATTTACTTTTATTCTTGCAGTAGTTGTTGTTGCATTTTTGTTCACTTGTTTATTATTTTTTTATACTGGCATGTATTGGTATATTTTTTTTACTTGTTTATCATATAAACAAGTTCATTGTTTTTGTTTCTGAATATAATTTTAATGTTAAACGATGTAAAAGACAAGACACCATTTCAATTTTTGTAACAATATTCATCTTATCTCGTCCAGATAGGCCTTCAGTCAGAGGTTTTTATTGGATGCTAACAAATTCTGGGCTTTATATGAATCCTGCTTTTTGGCCAGAGTCATCAGGCCAAAATTGGCCATGTGCCTCTACTGCTTTTCGCTACAAGATGTATAAGAAGATTAACTTAAAAACTATTTGCTGCTAACTTTTGATTCTGGGTGTAAAATGAAGAAATTTCTTGGCACTATTTCAAACCCTTTTCAATTTTTATCTCTCAAAAAAAAAAGAATTTAGTTTCTTTGCGGCTGCCAACAGGAAATATTAAAATAAATCTTGATGATGTTATACTTGAATTTAAAATAATTTTTTCCTTGTTTTTCATTTCTTTGATACAAAAAGAAATAAATCTTCAAAATATACACCAGTTTTTTTAAGCCAACTCTCTTAATAATCAACCGCAAAGTGTCTTTGTTAAATACCACTTGCCAAAAACTAATTGACATAATCACCCAAAAACAATCTCACGCGTTTTGTTAATAACGAAACTAAGGAATCCTGTTGTTGCCCTTTCAGGGCAAGAGAGTGTGTATGTCGTATTGGCTTTCTAGAAACCAGTAAATAATAATACCACCACAATACAAAATATGACACCAAAGCTAAATGATTTATAACCCCACCACAAAGAAAATAAACCCGATCATATGAAATTTTTTTTTTTTCTTTTGAGTTTTAAAACGTTAATAATAATATGCCTACATTGCCAACATAATCATCAGCAAGGCTAAGGCCGCCATAAATTGTTGAAAAGTTTTCGAATTTTTTCTTCGTTCAAACCACTGTTATTGTGTGTTTTATGATAGGCTCTCTCAGAAATACTTTATAAGCCATGATGCCATCTCTAATAAAATCCTATGCTCCTTCATTTCATTTCATTTTTTTATGGCTTTTAAATCATAAATTTTATTTTATTTTATATTTTAGGGTTTCAAATCGTTATTATCTGCCGTTTTTGGTTGATAAGAAGTTTGAAAACAGTTTTTATACATTCTCCAAACCGATACGTCTTATATTTGTGGTGCAAATATGGTATTTCAGTTCAAAAACTTATTAAAATTAATCAAATATTTTGGGTGTGAGTGTTAATTTCTTTGAAAAAGGTTTCATTCTATTATTAACAGGAATTTGTGATTTGTGGCTTCTGGGACTTTTGAATTAGTGGCTTGAAACTATAAAATAAAAAAATAATAACTAAAAATTGTTTGTTTAATCATGACGAGTTTTTAAACTAAAATTTTATTGAAAAGTTTTTGTTAATCTAACCAAGTAAATGATTCAATTCGATATACAACTTAGAAGTAAAGAGTTCTTAAACAATCTCAGGAGTTTGTGGTGAAATATTTGTCATTACAACCCTTCAGTCAGGATCACAACCTAGCTTCTTACATCACATATACATAAGTGACAGATCCAGTTCAGTTTAAATACAGACTTCCTATAGAAAGTATGGTTGTTAACAAAGATCAGCAATGAGTATTCAAAAAGATGAGTAGAATCAAATCATACTTATAATTTCTGATACTTATACGCATTCATAATTATTTTAATATCATGAAATCTCTACTCATATTCAAAGTTTGAAGTACTCATCATATTCATACTTAACAACACGTATGATGTTGTTGTTGATTTCGACTCGCCATAACTCAACATAAACACGAATCACAAAATAAGTATGAATCGCGTACGAACACTAAAATACTCACTAAAGAGCAAATATTGCTTGCTGCCCTGTCTTTTTTGCTTATGTTTTTGTAAATACAACAGCATCAATGATTCCAGTCACTCGAACCGTTTATAAATATTTTTCTAAAGTTATGAATATAAATGAGTAGGCTTATGAATCAAACATACCGCGAATGGTATGAGTTTGATGTCAACGTTGTAATCATACTCATTGCAACCTGTGCTTATAAATCAACGTTGTAGTGAGTACGAATGAATCAGAGTACATAGTTAAATTTCAAAATTGTTGACTCACTTATATACAAACTTTCATGAGTGCTTATGAGTAGCGAATAAACGACTCATTGCTGATCTCTGGTTGGTATCCACTAATGGTGATGGCTTGAGTGTTTGCCGATACGCAACAGATAGGTTTGGATCTTTGCTTTGATATCCTACGTGTCTATCTACTTAGACACTTGCCCGCTGCCTGGTTATTCGAGTAAATTAACAGATTTTCTGGGATAACGCCTTCACCACTTTCAATATGGCCACGATTGCTGCTTAAAAACCACTTTAGTAGGCAGGCAGTCTCTACAAAACTTTATAATACAAAACTTTATAAATGTGTGTATAGGGCTTTTTAGTGTTGCAGCATATCAATATCCCTACAGTTTAAAGTCGTCTTCGAACGACAGATTTTTTTGAGAAACATTTTCATGGCAATTTTTATTCACTCCTCAGAGATTTTGCCAGAAATCTGCTGAGAAGTCGTCAAAGAAATATTTCTTTCATATTTCGTTTTGTTGGAGATATCTGACCTGGGGTTTGAACCGTGGCCTCAAGTCTAATAAGCCAACTTACTACCTTGTAGACTACGGCGACTTCAGGTATTAAAACTATCAAAAATTATGAAATACTTAAAGAGGAAAGATGCTAGAGTAGCGTAACCATACGATATATATCGGACTGCCATTCAATTGCATAGGGTATCCATATGATATCTGATAGTTAGGTTAGGTTAGGTTCCAGCTCTAGGTGGTAGCTCTAGCTAGGTGGTAGCTCTGATATCAACAAGCTCACTTGAGCATGCATAGCGGTCCGTTGTGGTGCCACGATTGAATGCAGTTGCTATACTGACCAAGTTCCAAGAAAATCAGGGAAGAGGAAGAAGTTGGTCAGCGGAAGGGCTGCACGCCCTTCATGATGACTATATAAGAAAAAATATTCGGATTCTGAGGCAAACTGCTAGTTTTTGTAGCTCAAAAAAGAATAAAATTTTGAATATCTTGTCCTGAAGCCAAGCGCTTTCCAATGAAAGACTTCTGCTTCTGAACAAGATATCAGTATCAGAACTTTAACCATCTTGTTCACAATGCGAACCTACTGTTGTTATAGGAAAACTCTCTCATAAAAAGGGTTTTAATCTGATTGTGTGATTGCCCTTTTGTTGTCTTTTTAGAAAACTTCTGTAACAATCATAAATTGTAGTCCCTTAAATAAATTGCAAATATTTTTCAAATCTTTAAAAATAGCAGACCTTTTGGAATGGATGTTGGTACTTCATTAAAAATGCCATTACCTTCGCAAGCGTGTTTCAAGTGTTTACCTCTCTACTCAACTAGTTATTGCGGCAAACAAATGATAAATATGGCCGATGATTACAATTTGTTGCGCTAAGCTTAGCTGAGACTAGCGAAATTAAAACATTAAATTTAATTGTGCTTCATTTGCTGCCACAACAATAATCAAAAATTCTTGCTTCAAGCTACTGGCAAAAATAGTACCTTTGCAACAAAAAATAAAAAATCTTTTATAACGTGGCTAAATGAAAACATTAAAAGCGATTTATCTCTGTTTAATTTTTTCTTTCTTTTCATTCGTTTTTCTTTAAGACAAATAGAAACGACACATATGTACGTTAAAGCAAAAGACAAGTTTAAAAATTAATTCAAGGTTACATTTATTAATATTTATAAAAAGCAATGATGTTTTCTACAAACAACCAAAAAAAAAAAAGAAGACATAACATAACCATCATGTAGCTGAAAACCCGGCTTTATTAAAGCTACAAATGGTAAAAGGTAACTACAGCCTCAAAGTGACTTTTAGCAAAAGAGGTGCCAACTACTAAATGATCCTGTAACAATTGCTGTTGCTGTTGCTGAGCCCAAAGAAGTCATCTTTACACACAAGATGAGGCCATAAACGACATCATCAACAGCTTCACTATACAGAAAAAAAAGCATTTCATGATTTCAGAAAAATAAAAAAAAATTGTCAGACCGCCCTCTAGGGACAGATTAGCGATTAATCTCTCTCTGGTACCCAAAAACGTTTCTTTAGAAAAAAAGAAAAAACCAAGCAAAAAGGGTTTTTTGTTTTAACAAGAAAAACTGCTGCAAGAGAAAAATCAAATATTCCTTAAAATATTTCCAAGTACTTAATCAATGTTTAGCAGAATGATGATGTTTTTTGTGTCTTCTATTCGCATATGCGAAATAGTTGTTAATAAAAGTATTTTAACTAGAGGGCTTAAAGTACCCTACACGAAAGTGTAAGTCGTTTCTTCTCTTCACAGCAAGAGGTGAAAAGAGAGTTTCTTTCCACTCCTCAGACTTACTGCTCCTTCAAAAATCATGGAGGAATGACAAATCTATCAGCACAACCTTCAACTACCAATACCTGTAGAGCGTCCATTGAGACTATCCTGCAAACTGGTACATTAGCCATGAGAATAATTCTGTAATCAGAGTCTTACGTCGGCCAACAACTGATGCACCATACACCGTACAAGCGACGAATAGTCCACCGTTTATGGAGCGTACAGCACGTCTGCTGAGGCCCCCGTCGTTCCTCATTATATGCCTACAACTTTTGTCAACTTCTCCATAACTCTCTCGGTATGCACCAGGAAATTCTTGCTTTCGGTCATAGAAATTCCCTGGTATTTGACTTTTGTTGCATATCTAATGCTCACGTTTCCAGCTCTAATAAGTGAAGCACGTCTGAGTGACAAGTAGCCCTTGAGCAATAGCGTCATAGACTTGTCCGTTGCCAAATCGACACCGACATTTCGATCCCACTCTCCAGCTTCACATGGCCTGTGACAACCGCAAAACTGTGATGGAACGGTCTTGATATTCAGGAAAACAGAGCTTACCAGTATTACATGTACTCTCCTGCAGCTAACGAAGTTAAGTTTCCCTGTAAAACTATTGTGGAATTCTCAGTGAAAATGAGGCAATAATAACACCTATGCCCTGTAACATATCGGAGTTTTTGATTTCCTGTACAAGATCCGGTTCAGCAATAGAATGTAGTCCTACGTCCGATTAATTACCGACATTCATGGATGCGAACGAACATCGAATTGACGTTCGTTAGCTATGTAAGTTTGAGATTCCAATATTGTGAGAAAGACACCACTATATACACAGCTTATCTCCCAAAATACAGGCTTCTTATAGAAAGTATGGTTGGTACTCCCTACAGCCAGTGTACAACAAACCTACTTGAGGGTATAGATGCATGCCAATAGGCATAAGACCTTTAGGTTAGGTTAGAGGACGTCTATTTGTCAATTAAGACAAGTACAATACCCGGAGGTAGAATTGACCCATTGTACAACGTCCTTAAAGAAGGAAGGATAATAGAGGGATAAAAAGGAGAGAACGTAAGAAAGGGGAGAATGGGAAGTGGAGGAATTACACCGATAAGACACAACAAAAAACACAGATAAGACACAATAAAAAAGGGGAGAGAGCGACTACACTGATGAAGCCCCAGCGCCTATCAACCAGCCTAAGCCACTAATGAATCTGCGTAGAGAATTGATGTCGGCTCTCGACACAGAAGTCAAACTCTCAAAGAAGGCCCCGTCAAGTGTCCTCAACCTCAACCTACAGTTACAGAGGAGGTGTTCGATAGTCTCCAATTCCTCCTCATCACAACATGCCCTGCAATAGTCCGGCTGGGATCTGATGCAGATCCCCGTCAGCGATCTAATCTCGCAATGCTCCTTGATAAAACCGACAACCAACCTTAAGCTGGTCTTATCCAAGCCCAGCAGCCATAAGGCCTTTGGTTGGTCTCCTTTTCTACATCCTACCTGTCTATTTACTTAGGCACTTGACTGTAGCCTGGTTATGCGAGTAAATTAACAGGTTTTCTGAGAAAATGCCACCGCCACTTTCAATATGGCCATGATTTCTGCCTAAAAACCACTTCAAAAAATTTATTACATCATAACCCTATAAGAGCCTCTATGTCCAGTATTTTTTTACCATCGGTTTATACTTCAGGGCTCTGCCAGTAACTTCCTAAACATCAAATTAGAAATCCCAAGTAAAAATCCTAAAATCAAATCCACTACGGAGAAAATTATAAGAAAAATTCTTATTCTGTCCAAAATTTTTGAATCATCGATATATACTTCACGGTACTGCCAGAAACTTCCAGGAACATCGGACTAAAAATCCCTAGTTGGAGTCCATAACTCAAATCCCCGGTAGAGAAAATTTTAATGAACAATGCAGTCAACCTGAATGAGTCTATGGCTTACCAGTATAGCAGCATATCCATAGCCCACGTTGAATTGCCATGAGATCAGATGTTTCCTGCAAAGAAAGGTCAAAGGGGAGCCAATTGGGTATAGTAAGTAAAGCCTAATTGAACTGGTAAAGAATGCACGAAACGGCTGACTTTCTGCCAACTTAGAAGGCAGCCTATTGAGTGTAGTAAGTAAACGCTTAGTTTGACTGGTAAAGAATGCACTGAACGGCTGACTCTCTGTCCACTCAGAGGGCAGCCTATTGAGTGTAGTAAGTAAAGCCTTAGTTGGACTGGTAAAGAATGCAATGAACAGCTGACTCTTTGTCCACTCAGAGGGGAGCCTATTGAGTGTAGTAAGTAAAGCCTTAATTGGACTGATAATCGGACTTTACGGCTGACTCTCTGCCCACTCAGCCATGTAGAATAGTTTTAAGCTGAGTAATCACTTCTATTATCTAAGCCAGTCTGTAGATCATCACCTATTCTAGAAGAATTCTATTTCTATTGCTATTCTGATGAAAAAATCGGCTACCTGGCCAGCATTTTAATTTACAATAAATGCAAGTGGCACCCTTTGCAATCGACCATAACCTTGAAAGTTCTATCTAGTTTTGAGCTAAGTTTTCATTCTATTTATTTTCATAATTTTTTTTCCATCTTCTTTCGTTTTAAGAAAGACATTTTTTTTCGTGCACTCCTCAGAGCATACCCTTTCATAAGGAGACTTTTAAGCCGACACATACAAGTAATATGTGTCAATTTATTATGACTACAAAGGGGCGTTACAAACTATTTTTCTGTTGCCCTTTATTTATCAAACATAGAGGAGCTTGGAAAAAAATTTTTATAAATTTTTTAAAAACTAAACAGCATTGCAGCGAAGAAAAAAAATTATTACTGAGCCATTATTAATAAGTCTCGTTCAACAAAAGATGGCGTTTAAAAACGTTTGCATTTAAATTCATTGAATAATAACAAGTTGAACTCATAGTTGTTGCCATTTAATTTTAAAAACGTTTTCTAGTTCTAGAATTTTTTCTTTTTTTTGCTGTTTAAAATGCTTCATACAATTGCTTTCCAATTGAAAATGTTTATCAATTTAATTTATGTACTTGCAGCCATTTAAGTGAAATTAACCATTTTATGCTAAACAGGTGTATTGCATGGCTTTCAATAACGGCATAGAACACAGAGAAAAATTCTGTGTGAACTGTCTCTCTCTATTGACAATTTCCATGCCATTTATAGTGTATGAGGCTAAGTGCGTTTAGTTGCATTTGAATATTGCGTTTTAACAGCCCGGCCAGCCATAGAAATTTGTATACGAAAAACCATTTTAAAAACTTTTTAATGAACGTATTTCCGCTCAAGCATACATATAATGATGACGATGTTGATGATGATGATGGCAGTTTTTAGCCAAAAACAAATCTAATAACAATTGGCTAAAAGAAGCAAAAGAAAAAATAGAAAATAAATGGAAAATGTTTCTCCCTCTCTAGTCATTTTTCGTTTCGTAGTTATTTTTATGGTTATAGTTTCAACTTGTATTTCGGTTTTGATATGCGTAAAATGATGACATTGGCAATGTCGGTTTCTGTTTAATGGCCTTAACAATATACAACCATTTCGTCTTTAATATGCAGTTAAAAGAGATTAGAAAATACAATTGGCCATAAAAATACAACAACTAACGAAAATACATTCCCAAGACTTACTTCTCTTCTTTTCTTTTCTTGGTTTTTTATTTCGTATGCAAACCTCAAAAGTGCATTACAACACAGTGCTGATAATAGAGAAAAGGAATGAAATTGCAGAAATTGCTTTTAATTTCAACGATTTCCTATGGCAGAAGACACTTAAAACGGGGTACCATAACGATATTTCGTTTAGTAGAACTCTTAATGCGAAACGAATATTTGCATTGTCTACACGTTTAAAGTTTATTACAGTGTTGCTCTCATTTACAACGTTTAACGCATTAAACCCACTCCTCTTTTTTTAATTCTAATTTTATATGTAAAGTCCCACATAAGCGCTCCTTTTTCTTTATCTTCAATTCTGAAGCAAGAGTTTCAAGATATTCTTTTAAACTCTAAAGATACAGAATGGTGAAGCAACTTTTCTTTTTTGTCTGTTTAAAAGAGGTTTTTGAACAAACTGTTCAAACAGTTTCCAGTCGATTGCATAGGTCAGAGGATAGAAGATATCATCACTCAGTTCTCAACAGAATACAGCTGGACGTGTAGAAATTGCATTATACACCAAGGCTTACAGAGAGTTTAAGACCCAGATTAATTATGTCTTGAGAAATGTGATTCAAATTTTTAATTTGAAAACAACGTTTCATGGTCACATAGCCAGTTGCAATGTCATCGTTTTAGGAAGCAAGTGTTCTCAGTGCAGATTTTAAACGCTTTTCTGATGCCTCGCGTGCACATTGTAGTTATTCTAGTCCACTGGACACGGATATCTCTTTATTACGTCGAAACAACCACATTTCTACGCCTGTTTTAATCTTTCGTACACTACCCCACGTCTCTGGATAAAATTTTTGGTATGATCAGGGAACAAAATCCGGAGCCCTCGTCCAAACAACCATGCTTCTGCTCCTGTATCAAGCTTTAGTAAACTACTTTACCTCTCTGGATCAAATTTTTGCCATGGTCAGGGTATAAAATCTTGAGCCTGCATTCAAACAACCACGTCTCTACGCCTGTATTAATCTTTCGTAAACTACTTCAAGTCTCCGGATCAAATTTTTGCCATGATCAGGTAACAAAACCAATTCAATTTAGAATTCAAGGGAATTGTGATCGAACAAACGACTATTCGATTCAGAATACTTCCAGAATACTCTCATGTGATCAAAGTCTACGGGAATGTACCCTTCACTGAACTCCATCAGCAAAGCCACTATTCATAGCATAAAAATGAGTAGGGGGAATTCACCTATTATGGCCTCAATGACAAAGTGCAACAGCTGTGCATACCTCCAGTTATAGGCAGATAAGCCTTAATTGTGTAATAACGAACACTAGATCCGCGTTAAGCATCCTAATAGAAGATGCAGATATCATAATTGGCCTTGTTAATAGAGCCTGTGAATGCATCGACTTCCGAATGGGTACATACATATTTAATTGGTCATTAAAACCAAGTTTTACGACCTAGTTTATCACACCACTTATGTGGTGTGTGTTAATTTTATACATGAGGGGCGGGACCTACAGTTTAAAATCGACCCCGAATGACAGAGTTTTGAGAAGATTTTCATAGCAATTTTACTCTCTGAGTTTTTGTCAGAAATCTGCTGAGAGGAAGACGGAAGCAGAGCAAAAACACACAACCTTTTAGTGAGTATTATAGTGTTCGTACACGAATCATACTTATTTTGTGATTCCCGTATATGTTGAGTTACGGAGAGTCGAAATCAATAACATCATACATGTTATTAAGTTAAGTACTTCAAACTTTGAATATGAGTAGAGGTTTCATGATATTGAAATAAGTATGAATGCGTAAAAGTATCAGAAATTATGAGTATGATTCGATTCTACTCATCTTTTTCAACCGAGGTCTCACGTCTAATAAGCCAATACACTACCTACTAGACTAAGGCGACTACACTACCGAATGGATATTGAAATAGCATAGGCTGTTAGACTCGAAAGTAGACTTAAATATTTCTTGTGATCTGAGAAAAAAACATAGAAAAGAGAGATCAAATTTTTGTTATGGTGTGACAAACTTATGTAATTCCGGTTGCAGAGCGCTTAATTGACTGCATAAGATTGCTTAGATTATGTAGGAAATTTAACTTTTGAATAAAAGATAATACAGAGCTCGTAATGAGGATTTTAATAAACTTATTACGGTGGTATCACTGTTAACTTATTTCGCTGTTTTATAAGCTACTTGCTGGTAAGCTCTATCAATTGTTTTTTTATTTTCATGTGAGTTATAAGCCATAGATGTATCTGACATGACAAACTGCAATTTGAGAAGAACTTAACCAGTGGAAAATGCAACTGCAAGCCTGGATATGACCGAAGATAATCTGCAATTCTTATTACTAACGCCCTGACACCAACCAAACTACTTTACGTTGAATTGGCCGCCAACGGAGCTTCTCCCGGAATAATAGGAAACTTTTAGGGGAATTTGGTTGAACTTGGGGAGCCGCTGCTGTAAGCCACTCTATGGACATGAACAGCTGTAGTAATAGGCCCTTATTGTCCTGTATCAATTGATTGGTTTTGAAGAACATAAAAAAAATTTCTTTGAACAATGTTTAAGACCTTCTTCTTAGAACGTATTATTGCCTCTTTGTAAACCTTACCTTTGCTGCAAGGTAAAGAGATATTTGCCTGCCGAAAACTAAACAACAACTACCGTATCCGCTTCAAATTACATTGTATGTGATGGTGATGGTGGTGATGTTGGATGCATTATTGAAATCCATATGTCTAGGTTATGGCTGAAGTTTAAAATTATCTTTCGAGACATTGCATGTCTTTGTACAACAAATTTGGTTTTAAAATTTTTGGTTGCAATATTTTCCATTTCCACAATTTAATGGCAATAAAGTGAATTCGGCCCATATTAACCATTCGGTTGCTGTCTTTTACTGTTTACTTCTGTTCTTTGTTTGTTGATTTTATGATTCATTTTAATTTTTCTATTTTCATTATGGCCATAAAAAAGTCAAGCTTTTATGCTTATATTTTCAAAAGAGATTTTTATACATTTTTTTTGTTTTTTTGGCGAAAATTTTTTAAAGCCATCATATTTTAAGATGTTAAGGCTAAATGCTTAGCCAAAATAAGGAGAAAAAAACCAACAGCAGCAAATCATAAGTTTTGATGTTGATTTGAATATGATTTTTGGTAACCATCAACTTCATTGCTTGTTGGGCTTTCCCCAAAAAAATTTTTCCCTAAAATACGGGGTTTATTATGTCTTATACGAGTACAGAAATAAATAAAAAAATCGCCTTAAAAGTGCTTGAATTAGGGAGGCTTGATTTAGTGTGGCAAAACAAAGTAATAAAATATCACCAGATGAACACAGAGTGGGGGGGGGGGGCGGTCGTAGGGAATAGCAACAACAACAACAACAACAACAACAGAAAAATATTTAAACTTAAGTTGCCACTTTACATACAAATCAAAAAGCAGAAGGAATGAAAAAAGAAAAAAAAACACACAGAAATATCGAGGAAAACAACAGCTATAGGGCCATAAATTCAAGATGCGACCACAAGATTTATGACCGTAACTAATATGGTATTTTCAACACAAGCATTTGGAAGAAAACAACAACAACAACAATAATAACAATAATATGAAGAAGAAAAAAACACAGGAAAATGAAACACTGTGGCAAATATTTAAAGCATGCGGCAAACGCTTCAAACTAAAGGGCCAGACGGGCAGAGAAACCAAACCAAACCGAAAGCCCAAAAGGGAGGCATCATCTTAAAATTATAGGTTCCTTCTTATAGTTTGGTATCTAAAAAACTTTTTCTCTTTCTCTCTCATCTCTGTCCCTTTTTTTTGATTACTTTTGAGGCTTTTTATTGAAAAAGTTCAATGTAGAGGTTATTAATTCCTATATTTTCTCCTCTCCTCTCCTGTTCTGTTCTGTTCCTTTATTTTCTGTTTTTTTGTGCTGCTTTTAAAATTATGTTTTTTTTTCGCTCCCTGTTTTATTATATTTTTTGTTACTTTACCGGAAAATATAGAAAATTTGTAAAATTCTCTATAAAATGCTGTATAAAAAAAAACAAGAAGTGAAAATAAGTGCTAAAAACACTATGGAAGCGATAGCAAATGGCCAAAACGAATTTCAAGATTCATACAATTTTATGCTAAAAAAAACTGAGGCTAATTGAGATCTATTCACACAAGGAATATGACATGAGCAATGGAATGAAAAAAAAATTAAAAGAAAGATAGAGAGAGTTAATGACTTTCTTTTTGAAGCAGCTACTCGGCCTAGTAGTGTTTAACTACGAGTTATCTCGTAGTAAAAAACTTTACTCAACGAGACAATGACGAGATAACTCGTAGCAAGAACTTTGCGATTATATTGAACATAATTTCGATATGGCTTATTAAATTAACTTTGTTGTTTCATTTTAAAATATTCTTATGTCTAAAGTATTTTTAGGTAATACGAGATAACTCGTTCATACATGCATACATACATACATTGATTCGGTGTTTTCTTAGACGGGATCTTCTTAAGGTGAAAGATTTATTCGACAACTGAATAGAAGCCAGAGTAGCCAGAGAAATCGCCGTAGTGTAGTAGGTAGTGTGTTGGCTTATTAGACGTAAAGTCGGGGTTCGAGCCCCAGGCCAGACATAAAAAAAAACAAAAATTATTTCTTCGGCGACTTCCTTTCAGCTGATTTTTGGCAAAAACTCTCGAGAGTAAATAAAACTGAAATGAAAATTTCTCAAAAATCTGTCATTCGGAGTCGACTTTAAACTGTAGATCCCGCCACTCATGTATAAAATTAACACACACAACATAACTGGTGTGAGAAACTAGGTCGTAATCCTGACTGAAGGGTTGTAATGTCCAATTATGTATGTATGTATGTGATCTTCTTAAGAGCAAGCATACTTACTATTGTCCGAAGTCAACGAGCGTTGCCAGAACTGCATTTGGGCTGTAAGCCAGGCAGCAACTCATATGCTTTGATCACGCATTACCATCTCCCTGATGGTAAAAGAGTGTAGGCATGAATTGCATCATCCGCAGAATATTTTAGATTCTTTTCTTGCAAGACAGTAATGTGTGTCCTTGAGAAATATGGTTTTTGTGGAAAAGGACTAACGAAAGTATGGTCTCTTTCAGTGTGTGACATGTGCGAATGCTATCCAATCTCGACAACTGCGTGATTCGGTCATCGCTCCAAGAAGCTTTGCTCTGCTCGTCGTAGACTAGTAGGTAGTGTGTTGGCTTGTTAGACGTGAGGCCACGATTAGAATTTGAATGTTTTTTTGACGATTTCCTCTCAACAGATTTATGGCAAAAACTCTGAGAATATTTAAAAAATTGCCATGAAAAGTTTCTCAAAAATCTGTCGTTCGGAATCGACTTTAAACTGTAGAGCCCGCCACTCATGTATAAATTTAATACACACAGCATAAGTGTTGTGAGAAGCTAGATTGTAATCCTGACTGAAGGGTTGTAATGACCAGTTACGTATGTATCCTGTACTCGATTTATAAGGGCTAATTTTAGGTGTGATCAAGAGATTTTTCATTACCGAATCAGGCACTGTAGCTTGCTCATATGTCAGACTGATAGGCTGATTGGATGCTATACCCAATGTATTGGAGTGTACTGTCATATCGAAGGATCTTTGGAACCAATTTGTTGCTCACGAAGAATCTTTGGTAAGCGGGACTTCCTTATGTATTATAATGTGACAAAATCAATTTGAATAGCACACAATTTTTTGCATTCGAGTGAAGTGTATCATGATGCTATTTTCTAATTTTTGGTGGTCATTTACACGCCTTTCCAACCAACCAATTTTCGACCTAAGATTTCTTTTCAATTTATGTAGCAAATATGTTGTACTACTATTGAATGGTCAGCTACGGCAAGTCATGAATTCTTCCTCAGAAATTTTGTGGCTAAAAAGTTGCCATTTTTTCCTGCCATTTGACATTTCTCTTCAATTTGTTTTCCTAATCTTGATTCGAATTTTAATTGATTGGTGAGATAAAGATTTTTATATGAAAGAGACTGCCCAATATTTATTTAAATTTTTATTTTTACATTAGAATTCAAATGAAATGTTTCTTTGAAATTGAGTTTTGTAGGGTGTCCTTTACAAAAGCAGGAAACATGTATTTGAAATACAATAGAATACAGCCTTAAAATTATTATACCTCACCAGACACAAACTATAAACGAAAGCGTACATAAAAAGGGAATACTAAACCACATTTACAAAGAATTGTAAAGAAGGGTCTGTAAAATATAAAGGCCAAGAATACTTACGAATACTTTTTCTTTTTCTTTTTTTATATGCATCCAGCCAAATAAAAATTAACAAAATTAGAAAATTTGTATGTTTTTTATTACACTCCATGCCAAAAAAAATATAAAAATTGAATAGAAGAAGGCTTACAAAAGCGAGAACCTTTTGAAATAAATTCATCAACATTTTTATAGGAGAAATAATTTTTTTTGCAATTTCTAAAGTAAAATATTTTTTTTTTTCAATTTTTATTTTTCATTTTTATTTCTATTTTTCTGTATATTTTTAGCAAATAAAGAAACATTCGATTTGGCCAGTCTTGCAGCCAGTTGGACATTCAGTCGTCAGTCATTTTTGAAATCAACAGCAACAAACAAATCATAACCAATACTTCACCATTCTTAACCGTCTATATTTGCCATACTGTGAAGCTAAAATTCACAGGAAAAAATAAAATGAAAACCTAATCAGTAATGAAATGAAATGAAATAATCCCAGAGACATTAAAACAATGCCATCCATGATTCTGTACTGATTATACGAGTACGTATTATTAGCCACACACATACCATACAAAAATAAGCGTTAAAAAGCCAGACACATTTTAATTAAATGTATAGACGGTTACAACAAAAGATGAGTCCAGCCATCAGGATAATTCATAACAAAAAAAGGAAGTAAAAGATAAAGACTTTAAAAAGGAATACAAAAATATAACATTTTACTCCCCTCCAACATACTATCACAATTACTTACAAAACCCAACTAAAAATAAAATCTTCTGTTGATATTACTGCCTTAAAACACCTCTTTTTCGCTTTACTTATATCCTTTATCCTCGGAGAGAGAGAGAGAGAGAGCGATGAAATTGTATAAAAATTTCATGCAACGTGCTTGTAAGTGAAAGGAGTTTGGTTTAAATCTTGGCTAATAGAATGTGCCTAATTAAGTTTTTAGTTTATCTTTCTCTCTTTCTTTTCGGTTATCCTTGCCTTTAATTATTTTACCTTTTTTGTGTTTTTGTTTAAATGCTTTTCAGATTATCTTGTAATTTGTTGGCAGCCAAGTGTAAGAGAATTTTGATCCAAATCTAAAGATATGTTGCGAAAAGGCAAAGAAGGAAATTCTAAGTTATTTAAAGCTAATCTCTCATGTGCCACGCAATCGATTTTAGTATACAAAAAGCCACAACAAAAAGCAAATACTAAATCGGAATTGGAGAGAGGCATCAATCATTAGTCTGAGCGCATTTCCAGCACCGTCTGGATCTACAAACGTACCAGAGATCAGAAATGAGTATTGAAAAAAATAATTAGAATCGAATCATACTCATAATTTCTGATACTTACACGCATTCATACTTATTTTAATATCATACTCATACTACTCATATTCAAAGTTTGAAGTACTCATCGTATTCATACATAACAACACGCAAGATGTTGTTGTTGTTGACTTCGACTCTCCATGACTCAAAATATGTATACATGATTCAAAAAATTAATATGAATCGCGTACGAACACAAAAATACTCACTAAATGATTGTGTATTTGCTCTGCTTGCTGATCTGCCTTTTTTGCTTATGTAAATTGTAAATTTTGTGAATGTTTCGAGTCAACGTTGTACACATACTCATTGCAACCTGTACTTATAAATCAACGTTGTAGTGAGTATGAATGAATCAGACTACATAGTTAAATTTCAATATTGTTGACTCACTTATATTCAAAATTTCATGAGTGCTTATGAGTAGCGAAAAAACGATTCATTTCTGATCTCTGATACGTACTCCAGGAGTTTCTTCTATAAAAGGATGCTTATTAGGGTGTAGATATGATCTTCATAACAAGCAACTTCACACACAAAAACTGCATATATTTCTTCATATCCATTAGAAACGTTTTAAGATTACCACCGGATATCTTTCCCTCGAAAGAATCTGGAGTAACAAATCAAGAAGATAATATACATATACTTCACTAAGGTGTTATATGCTACCAATTTACGTTACACACAATGTAGCTTGTGCCAGATTTTGCTCCAGATTAAGACCTTGGTATGTTTATCGCCAGATGGTTATCGAACCTAATTTTCTATATTAAGGGAAACTGCATCTGCTGTTGCAGAATGCTGCTCACTACACCTACAAAAGTCTTTTTAATCGATTTCCATTTCAAGCAACATTACTTCTCTCTGGGCGTTCCACTCAGGGATATTACTGCATGATTCTATACCACTTCTGAAGATAAATTTTAAACGGGATTTCATTGTAGGATTTCAAACAAGGGCGCCTGGTTTTCTTACATGTCAGGAGGAGATTCCATAAAAGTCTACACATATGTTTCTGAATTTGAAGATTAGGTTGGTTACAGAATTTTCATCAAGAGATCTTAATATTACTGGTAGTGTACTCAGACTACTGTATTTAGTTTTAATAAAAATTCTTTATTAGTCGCACAATTCTGTATGCCACTGTTCACAACTTGATGTAAACAACAACAATTGCTTTTCTTTGTTATTCCTCTGCTTACACCCTTTGCATAAACAACAACAATTACTAGACAATTGTACGATAGATCTTTGTAACGGAGATCTTTAAACAACGATTACTCTCTTCAAACGCACCGCGTCTTCACACAAGACTGACTGAACTTTACTAACTCACCCGCCTGCTTTGCCTTGCCTTTTATATGGCAGGGTGAACAGTCTGATGAATGTTCTTGAAGGCGAATGTTCGTGACTTCGCTTTCTCGAAATCTCTATAAATGTAAACAGAAGTATAAGCAGTACAATAATTTATTGGAGCAAAACACCACTATCTAGATTATTCATTTTCGTAACAATGTATTCCTATGGGTTAATACGTAATTTGCTGGCATACAGGGAAATTTCAATCACTTGCTAATGACCCTTGAAACGAAGCATATTTCAGGGAAAGTGCACTATATTTCCAAATAAAGCAAGTCAAACTCTTGAATAAAAAGTGAGGGAGACAAAACTCCCAAGTGCTAAGTTCTAAATTGTTTCAAACTGCCTTACAACATGAGTACGACTGAAATGTGAGCGATGGAATATATTTGTGCCTATATTTCGAACATTTTCTGGCAGCAGCTAATAATACATCGAACTTTTTTTATCTTATAAAGGGAGCAAAGAGTTTTTTGTTTGACGTTAATATAGCTTTTAACGACTGTCCCCTTTAACTTGTTCTGATCCGAGTTCTGCAACTTATAAAATGCGGAATCCTTTTTGTTTGTGCACAGACAGAAAACAACTTTTCATGTTTGGCGGTGATTTAGCTTAAACGTCCCTTTAATTTAAAATGAGTGTCTTTAGGTGAATACTACTACTGCCTAAAGAGCTTCAAAATTTCTGTATGAATAGCTTCCTAAAAATTTTGAAGTTTGACAACAAGACTTTCCTCTTTTTCTTATCGTTATTTAAAACGATATTCTAAACGCTTTAAAAACTTTCTACGCAAATTAGCGCTATTTATTAAGAATTAACGCTTGATATGTGATACAATCAAGTTTTTTTATGGAGGGAAATTCAATCAGGTTTCAAAACATTTTCACACTTTGATCATAATCGTTTGGTATTTATTTTTGAAAATGATTCCATGGAAAAATACTTGTCAAGTAATTACGAAAATTTCTTTATAATTTCTTAACACATTATCTTATACAAAAGAAATATATTTCAAATGATTAACTGTTTTACATTTCACACAATTTCTTTTTAAATTATTTCTTTTCTTGTTTTTTTGATTTTTTTTTTTGATTTTTTTCTTCATTTCGAAGTGATAGAAAGATATGAAAGAAACGAAAGAGAAAAAAATCTAATTTTCCAGTACGTGATTTGAAATTTCCTTTAATTATACAATTTTGAACATTGAGGAAAAGCAAGAGAGGAGAGGAGAGGATAGGAGAGTATATTTCGTAACCTTTTATTAGTGGGAATAAATAATTTTTCTCAGAACTGTGGTTGCTTCAATCATTTTTCCCCCCATTTTCTTTTACATTTTCTGACATGAGTTGAGTGTTTTTTTTTTTGGTTTGTGTTTTTAGTCAGAAACAACTGCAGAAACATTCGATACGAAATATTGTCCTCAATATATCACTTTACACTATCATTATCACGTAGAAAGAAAAGTCGAAAGAAAGAAAAAAAAAGTATTTTATGTGGAGATCTATTTTTCTCACTGGTTAAGTTTTTAATGCATTACTATCTGTCTGTCTGCAGATCTGCCGGTCTGTTTGTCTGTCTGTTGGTTAGTTAATGTTGTTGTGTTGCCATGTATTTTAAATAATTTCAGACTATTTACATGCAGCAATGCATGAGTTTTACACGAGTGACAAATATCTTGTCATATAAATCATCTCGTTAAAAACCGCTATAATCATTAAATAACAAATCATGTTACCACCACTCTCAGCTACACCACACACACACCACATACATTTATACATATGTATGGATGTATGTATGTATTCATTACAGTAACCATATAATGACCATTAAAAACATTAAAAAGAAAAAAAACAGAAAAAATCACACACGAAAAAAGCCAAATAAATTTCAAATAAAATATAGAATTATAACGCGTTTTAAAGTGTTGTTCTTCATATGGCCTTAAGAAATTCAATAAAAAAACAACAAAAATTCATTTAAACTATGTGTAGTGACTGCAATACGCAAACGTTTTGAATTTCTATGGAAATGAACGCAATTAGTCAAACACTTAAAACCTTTTTTTTTCTTCTAAAACAGCAAAACGTAACACACTAAATGTGAAAATAAAAAAAGAATTACGACAGTAGAAATAAAAACTGGAGAGAAAAAAAACAAACATATCTCTACACTACGAGTATAAAACGTTAAAGCGGGCGCATAAGATTGTACGCTAGAATGAGCGTAAGCATAACTATGCGTGTGTGTATGTGTTAGTATTACAAATTTAACAGGAACTATTACGAGTACGAGTTCTATAAAAATATAAATTATTTTATACCACAAAGAAAGTATCGCTCGACTCGTATTCATATCATTCCTGTTCATCGTCATCAAGTCATATAAATGATGGCACGTTTAATGCAATACTACGGGGTATAAGTTTAAAAGCATTTGTTCCAAATACCCTCAGAATTTAAATAGAATGTAGAAGGATATTTCTTAAACACTTGAGGTTTCCCCTCGTCTTAGCTGCCAGGGCATCGCAGTTAATAAAGGAACGAATGGCAGACGACTTCCGGCGACTAACTGAAGGGTTGTAATGGCCAATTATGATTGTATGTATGTGTAGAAGGATATATAGTCTGTCTCACATTTATAAGCTCATTCCTATTTCTCCTTTCCTATCGTCTTAGCTGCCAGAACATCTTAATTCCTATGGCAACGAACGGCAGACGAATTTGATCATAGAAGATATGCTTAAAATAGACTTCATTGGATTTCCGTAGCGTACCCACTGAGGTCTTTTAAGCTAAAAGGGCATTTTAGACTACTTCGTAAAGACAAACTCCAGGTGGAAGCCAAAAGAATCCAGTAGGACCTCGCGGTAGACATCTACCGAATGTGATAGCAGGCATTCTATGTGTCTCATAAGAAGCAATTAAGGCTTCGAGTCACTCGAATCATTTCTAAGTATTCTGAGTACTTTTCTAATGTTATGAATCAAACATATTTCGAATGGTATGAGTTTGATGTCAACACGTTGTACGCATACTCATTGCAACCTATACTTATAAATCAACGTTGTAGTGAGTATGAATGAATCAGAGTACATAATTAAATTTAAATATTGTTGACTCACATATATTCAAAATTTCATGAGTGTTTATGAGCAACGTAAAAGGGATTCATTGTTGGTCTCTGGTCTCCACTGAGGTTTTTTAAATTAAGAGAGCATTCTAGACTTCTACTTTGTAAACGCAAACTCCAGATGGTAGGCCATAGAATTCAAGAGGATATCAAGGCAGACATCTTGCGAACACGATAACAGGCATACTATGTCTCTCATAGGCCGCAATGAATGGGACTCACACGGATTAGTGGCACAATGATCATAAGTGTAGTCATGTTGATGCGCAAGGGAAGGAAACAAATGAAAACTCCGTGTATAAATTCCTAATGCCTTCTTGTTGCCGCCATAGTACCTTCGGTCTGTCGAAATGCATATCATAGACGCACTATGATATAAGGTTACGAGTGATGTGGTATTTATGAAAACGATAGCTCTCGATCCTGCTGGACGAGCTTGCTTGATAGAATCAGACACTCAAATACGCCTAACCTCCGCAACAATGTTACTTACTTACTTACTTAATTGATCATTACAACCCTTTAGTCAATTTTACAAACTAGTTTCTCACGCCACCCATGTTGCAAGTATTAATTTTATTCTTAACGAGAATTACAATTTATAGTCGATTCCGAACGACAGATTTTCGGAGAAACTTTTCATGACAATACTTTTAAAATGTATGCCAGACTGCTGAGCGGAAGTATTCGAGATATCTAAGCAAGGATTTGAGCCACGAGTTCGCATCCAATAAGCTAACACACCTACCTACTAGACTACCACGACTTCAACGCTTCTATTACATACATACATAACATACATAATTGGTCATTACAATCCTTCAGTCAGGATTACGACCTAGTTTCTCACACCACTTATGTTGTGTGTGTTAATTTTATACATGAGTGGCGGGTCCTACAGTTTAAAGTCGACTCCGACTTTTCATGGCAATTTTGTTTACTCTCAGAGTTTTTGCCAGAAATTTGCTGAAAGGAAGAAATACTTTTTGTAATTTATTTTGATGTCTGGCCTGGGGCTCGAACCCTGGCTTTTCGTCTAATAAGCAAACACACTACATACTAGACCACGGCGACGCTTCTATTAACCTTTAATAATTGCAACAATTGGCGAATTTTCTGTGTGAAATTTCTACTGATTACACATGATGCCCTTGGCAGCTCCAATTGGACCAATAATGTCAACGGATATTACAATACTTCATCGCTCGAAAACCTACGCTTTATTTAAACATCCAGAACTGTGACACTTTACAATTGTGAAGTTAAAACGCCAAGTGAGAGAGAATCACATTAACATAAGCCCGCAGAAAAGCTGAAAAGTTAAAGTACAACAACAGCAAAACCCATTCAAGCCCAACATGCACAAAGTAAAAGTCGTAAAAGCCGCAAATACACTGTGTAAGTAGAATACGGCAAATGATATGGATGGCATGCCTTATAGCTTCACTTTTGCTAGGTATCGCTAAAGCTAAAGACAGCCCGCAAACAACAAGCAGACAAATACAATCAAACAACAGTGAAATAAACTAATAAACCAACAATAAGACGACCAAGTCATACACAGCCCCTGCTTAACAGCCAAAAGACATACTCAGCCGGTATATTATTGGAGTCGGAGTAAAATTAATCAGAAGTCACTATGAATTACGAATGCAAAATGCGTGCGATAAATTACTGCGAAATTCACAAAACAACCAAACACACACATACACATGTGTATGTGTACATACTATAAACGTATGTGTAAAACAATTGTCTGTCTGTCCGTCTGTCTGGCCATCTACAAGAGTATATTTGTGTCTTGATTGTGTTGGTGGTTTTACTGAAAAATACTTGAAAAACTTAAAGCTTAAACACCGATCAACAGAGATGAGCTCTATAAGTACACGAGTTTAGATCCTAAAAACAAATACAAATACTTGCCACAAACGCGAATAGTATGAATAACTATAATAACAATAACAACAACAATAAACTATAGCATGAACTATATAACAACAATAACAGCGACAACAACAACATAAGAAACCGATTATAAGGTAATGATAACAACAATAATAAAATGCTGCCTTGTGTTATGAATTTCTAAATAAAAAAGACGAGAAAAAGAACAAAAAAAAGATAGAAGAATATGGTAATAAGTCATGGAAATATACTGAAAGAAAAGCAAGTTAAAAATGACAAGACTCCGTGGGGTAAAAATTTTGAAATGAATTTAAAGAAAAGGACAAATATTTGATCAAAACAAAGACTCAGTTAGGCAAGCAGTCGCCGTAGTCTAGTAGGTAGTGTGTTGGCTTGTTAGACGTAAAGCCAGGGTTAGAGCTCCAGGCCAGACATCAAGCTGAAATACAAAAAGTATTTCTTCGGCGACTTCCTCTCAGCAGATTTCTGGCAAAAACTCTGAGAGTAAATAAAAATTGCCATGAAAAGTTTTTCAAAAATCTGTCGTTCGAAGTCGACTTTAAACTGTAGGTCCCACCACTCATGTATAAAATTAACACACACAACATAAGTGGTGTGAGAAACTAGGACGCTGTACAATGGGTCAATTCGACCTCCGGGTACTGTACTTGTCTTAATTGAGAAGTACTCTAACCTAACCTAACCTACTGTCGGCATGTTGTCTTGGCTAATGTATGAATTCCTTAAGTCTCCAAAGATTGTAAATAAAATAAAAGTAAATTTGCGTTTAGTTTTTAATTAAAATTCTTTATTGTTCGGACAATTATGAGTCTCACCGTCCACAACTTGATGTAAACAACAAAACTCTTTTGCATAAACAATTACACAATAGTAAATTATACGACAGATCTTTGTAACGGAGATTTTCAAACCATGCTTACTCCCTTCAAACACACCGCTCCTTACACAAGACTGACTGAACTCTTACTGACTCCGTTGCCTGCTTTGCCTTGCCTTTCATATGGCAACGTAAACAGTCTAATGAATGTTCTTGAAGGCGAATGTTGATGACTTCGCCTTCTAGAGATCTCTATAAATGTAAACATTGTTGTTTTGTTGTTATTTATTATTTTTGTTTAAACGATGTAAAAGCAAAACACCATTTCCATTTTCGTAATAATATCAAAGATTGTGAGCATGAATATTGTGATTTGAAGAAGCCATGCTTGTATATTTCCATAAATTGTAAAACATTTCTCTCAGTGTCTCTGGTATTGTGTGTTTAAATCATAAAAGTTTTTCCATTTGTTTAAAAGAAATTTAAAAACTAAAGTTATTTTTCATTTCTTTATTACAGTTTGTTAGTTATCGTGTGATATTCAATTGAATAGAGAGCAATGTCAGTCAGTCATTCATTTCATTTTTAGTTTTAAAGTCATGCCTCCAACCAACCAACCAAACTTAACAACGTTTGCGAAGATGTTACAACAAATAGACCTTTTAAGTATATGATACCTTCGTTTTTATCTTCTTTTTTTTTATTATTTTATGTTTTACCTTTAAGAGCTATTGTAGGTTTTGAATACTAATTTCAATTATTCTTTATGATTTCTGAAACAGAAAAAAAAAAAAACAAAGAAAAAAATTTTATTTATTCCTCTCTCTTTATTTTATGATTACTTTTTGGTTTTCTTTTTTTTTAATTCTGTTTCACTCTTCTCAAGATGAGGCGGTAAAATTGTTTTTGATTCGTATTTTTCCTATTCATGCTTAAGACTGCTATACAGTCCGTTTAGTAGTATAAAACATAATACCGCCGACATTTTGACATTTAAGTGTGTTGTTATTAAGCAAATGAAATGACAATGTCAGTTAGTTTGGCGCATTTTGAATAATTGTGGACGTACCCAATGTTTGAAGGGTACTTTATGACTAAAAAAAACAGAAAAACAAAAAGATGGAACAAGCATTTCCAAAGACCAGAGTTTCCATACAAAACAAAAACTATTTTTTTCTGTTTCATTTTCTTTGTTTTTGCTTTTGAAGGTATGTATAGAGTGAGGGTCTATTAATTTGAAAGACGTATTGAAATGAATGAGAATTATGAGCTGGAACTCCCACGTTATGCAGTAGAAAAGAAAAATATTGAAAAGAAATTTTAACATTAATATTCAAGATGGTGTTACGTTTTTACCTTTTAAAAACGTTTAAAATAAGAGCTCGTAGATTGGAAATAAAAATAAAAATAAATTTGTGTCTAGGTTTAATTAAAATTTTTTTTGTTCGCACAATTCTGTGTGCCACTGTTCACAACTTGATGTAAACAACAACAATTGCTTTTCTTTGTTATTCCTCTGTTTATACCATTTGCATAAACAATAACAATTACTAGAAAATTCTTCGACAGATCTTTGTAACGGCGATCTTCAAACCACGATTACTCACTTCAAACACACCGCGTCTTCACTAACTGAGTCGCCTGCTTTGCTTCACCTATTATATGGCAGTTAAACAGTGAATGTTCTTGAAGGCGAACGTGTGTGACTTCGCCTTCTCGAAATCTCTATAAATGTAAACATTTTTGTTTACATTTATTCTTGTAGTGTTGTTTGTGTATTTTAATTTACTTGTTTACCATTTTGTTATGCTGGTGTTTGTTGTTATATTAAGCAGTACGATACTTTGTAAACAGGTGTGTTTACTGCATTCTTTTGTTTTTGTAGCTTTTACTTATAATTTTAATGTTAAGCAATGTAAAAGCATTATATTTCGTAACAATGTATTTCATCGTACTGAAATTCTGTAAAAATATATTCCAGCAAATATTTCCATTTCCTTTATATGTATTTAAATGTCTAGTTTTATTTCATATAACAACCATAACCATTTCCTATTTAAATATAATTTATTTATTTTTATTAACAAAATTATTGTTTAATTTTTATTAACATGATCAAAGGATTTTAATTTTCATTTGTTTTTTTTTTTGTTTTTCTTTCCACTTCTGTTTTTAATTTTCCATTTCTCGGGCTAAAGCAAAGGCTTCTGTGCTAATCCCTTTGCTTTACTTTGTTTTTTCCCCTCCCTCCTCTTTCGTTTTTCCTTGAGGTTTAAATAAATAAAACTGTGTGTATATGATTTTAATCATGAGTTAATTGTAAAAGTAAAAAGAAATTCTGATTTAAAAACAGGGGTAGTAAGTAAATCACTCACTATTTACATGGGGAGTTAATAATGAGTACACTCAGAAAACTAAAAAATCCTTTGAAACAGTTAAGGTTTGTGAGTCTTAAAGAAGATGAAAGGAGAAAATATTTACTCCGTTTTGCTATTTATTTTTATTATAAAAACAGGAGTTATTGTATGAGTTAGAGTTAAAGGAATAGAAGCACAAAGAAGGGATTTTCGCTACATATTAATGTTAAACAAAGTATTTGTTTTTAATTAAAATAAATTTTAGTAAAACCATGGACTACTACACGCATTATTGGCCATTACAACCACATGTACACAGGATAAAGGCTTTCCAAGTTTTTTTTATTGTTTTGCTTGGCAGTTATGGTATTGCTACGAAGATGGTAATGGTGTTACATCGTTTAACATTAAAATGATAAACAAAAGCTACAAAAACAATGAATTTGTTTACATGATAAACCAGTAAACAAAAATATACCAACAACACCAGTATAAAAAGGGGATAAACAAGTAAACAAAAATGCAACAACATACAATGTAAACAAAATACACAAACAACAATGAAATAACGATGTTTACATTTATGGAGATCTCGAGAAGGCCAAGCCACGAATATTCGACTTCAAGATCATTCACCACTACGTTGCCATATAAAAGGCAAGGCAAAGCAGGCAACGGAGTCAGTAAAAATTCAGTCAGTCTTGTGTAAAGACGCGTTGCGTGTGAAGAGAATAATCGTGGTTTGAAGATCTCCATTTCCTATGTTTTAAAAAGTTGTGTTGGTTTCGGGCTATCAAATTGTTTGAATGCCATGAGATACACAATACAGAATAGCATTGATCGTTCACAAACAAACAAATGTATTCAATACAACATACACGCTACAAAGTCGTGTGAATTGCCCCATTGTATCCTACAGAGACGAAACTTATTTTCGGCTTGGGAAGGCGGCAGATGAGAGCTATTATAGTAGTAGTCACGTCCTTCAGACACAGGATCTAATTGGAATGGAGACATTGGATTTTTCACATGTTTACAGGCTATGTGATTGCCCCGGGGAATCTATAGATCATATTTACTGCCACCGTCCTTGCTTACAGATGCTTAGGCAGAGTTGTATTGGTAGTAGACTTGTTGATAAACTGGTAGATCTAAAAGTCTACAAGATTGACCGGCTCTTTGGATATCTTTAGAGCTAGAAAATTTATCTATGGGTGCCTTCAATGGATAACATTGCTTAGCTCTCTATTTTCATATATATTTATGAATATGTCGAATATATTTTACATTCAAATTACTTAGATAATATGAAATGAATACAAAATTTTTAAAATGTATGTGATATTAGAGAGCGCACAGGCTTTTCATAGTTTGAAAAATACTAGCACGTTTATCATGCAAGCTGATAAGACCTCGTTCGACTGCTGCCATCGAAGATAATGATGTCTTTAAGAAAGGACATACGCCCTCAGAACAAAGAAAAAGTTCGGTTAAAAATGTTACCAATAATTCAACACATTTTCATAATCTTTGAAGCGATCTTTTTTAAACCGCATATACATACGTAAATCACTTTTATAGATTTTGATGACAAAGCTTTTATTCCATCTGTGTAAACTTCTGCGTTTCCTTTGCGTAAATCACATCGACTAGTATTTTACATGTTTTTTCGAAATTAAAATTTTATAACATTCAGGGACTGAAGCAAATGATCATCGGAAAGTGCCAGTGCCGGCTTTATGTCCAATACATCAGCACACTCAGCTTATGTCAGTTTATCACTTTTGTGTGCGGGCTAGTGTAGTCATGATGAAACACAATACCTTTCCTGTTGATTAATTCTTATGGTTTTGATTGAATTGCTTACTTCAGTCTCATTTACTATTGACAGCAGACACAGAATCATGTTTATAATAAATAATACCCATTCAATTCCATCTCGAAAGCGTTCGTATCAAAAATGGTTCGCTTTATTGTGTTTTTACACTGAATCGCAAATTGAAAGTTGGATCCTAAAATTAATGGTAGTTAAGTGTGGCACCCAAGCGTTGATGTTCTTCATGTATCCATCTTTCGTCAAATGGTCGATAGCTATAATGAAGGGCTTGTCATCTATCTCCGTGAACATCAATATTTGGTGAACTAGAATGATGTACTGAGAGTAGGTATGTGAATCTATTACTGCTCATATAAGTACCATGGATTGTTTCAAGAGTTACAGCACCAAGTTTATAACGTGATAACTCAGAATATCGGAACTAAAATTTGCTATTGCTGTGTCTGTATAAGAAATGATTGTTTCTATATATTCTCGCTGTTTCAGATGAATAACGGAATCATTTTACTACTGAGGATTATATCCCTTAGCCTTCTATGATTTACTTGCGACGATTGTAAATATTGCTTTTGGTCCCAAGACATATCTAACGATTTTGTAAAGCTAATACATTCGGAAGGATGTAGTATAGTGAACCTTTGAAACAATTTATTGCTTTTATTGGCCTTGGATCTTTTCTGCTTCTACCATACATACATAATTGGTCATTACAACACTTCAGTCAGGATTACGAACTAGTTTCTCACACCACTTACAAATGTTGTGTGTGTGTTAATTTTATACATGAGTGGCGGGACCCACAGTTTAAAGTCGACTCCGAACGACAGATTTTTGAGAAACTTTTCTTGGAAATTTTATTTCTTTCGCAGAATTTTTGACAGAAATCTACTGAGAGGATGTCGCCGAAGAAATACTTTTTATTATTTTGTTATGATGTCTGGCTTGGGGTTTAAACACTGGCTTTACGTCTAATAAGCCAACACATTACCTACTAGACTACGGCGCCTACTTGTCAAGAATATAGCTTCGTTTATCAAACTTTCGGGCTGGTTTTTCAGCGTAGGCTAGGCGACTTCTACCATAACATTTATGTATATTTGTGGATATCTACAGGGTATTGGTCTTACGAAGTGATATAAGCATAATGTTATTGGCTTTGTACGAAAACCAGACCTTGTTCAGTTATTTGCGGGCGGTACGAGCCTTGTTTCTAAAGCCCTTTAACGTTTATTGAGTTTCAAACAAATGAGATTACAAAACTAGATTGTAACTTATTACTTTGTTTCTCTTTTTAATCAAAAACTATTTCAAAATCATTTTGTGACCAAATTTTAAAAATAAAAAGAATTTCTCTTATTTTTTATAATAAACACATAACGAAAATGGAATAAAGTATTGACGTGTTTACAAATTTACTGAAAAATAAATACAAAATATAAAAAAAAAAAACTTCAAAAGAATATTTTTCCTTTTTTTAGATAAAATAGCTTTGTTTTCTTTAGTTTGTTGCAGCTTGCAAAATGGCAACTTGCAACAACAACAAAAGTGCTTTAGTTTTTTCAAAATATATTTTGTCTGATTATGACATTTTCAGGGGTTAAAAGAGAAGCTTTAGGAAACAAAACAAAGTAAAATAAAAATATAAGAAAGACGACTTAAATTCTGTTGGCATGTAAAAGACAATCCCCTTAACAAAACGGCAACTGAACATTTCAATGCAATTTATTTGTCAGTTGTTTTGTAAACTTTTTTTGTATATTTTGTTGTTGTTAAGCTTATACTATTTAAACTTTAAGTGATCAGTTAACTGAAGAAAAAATAACGAGGAAAAATATGTGAAAAAGACGTATTTTAAGTCTAAAATATGGGGGCAGTATTGTAAAGGAATTGAAAAGCATTTCATTTGCTGCGAATTGCTACGCCATTGGCTAATAAACCAATGACAACAGCAGTGCATTTGGAAAAATCTTTACATTTTACTTTACTTTCAGGAAAATAGAAAATATACAAGACATTTCAATATTTTTTTTGGTCAGTAATAAGCAATAAACTTTTAAAAGTAACAACTTATTGTCAAATTCCTTTG
This sequence comes from Sarcophaga carnaria, assembly GCA_958299815.1. NCBI lineage: Eukaryota > Metazoa > Arthropoda > Insecta > Diptera > Sarcophagidae > Sarcophaga > Sarcophaga carnaria. Next base: position 121,258,243 of record OY283153.1, on the reverse strand, counting down.
AAAAACAAATAAAGAACTAGAAAGTTTTAAAAAAGCAACATTTTTCTAACAAAATGCTGCTTAAACTAAAGCCATGCCGAACATTCTCGTTATAAAATTCCTTAAACTTAAGAACATTTCAATTTAAGTTATAAACTGAACTCGTATCATAATTTCATTTTCCAAAATTTCCTTATTTTTCTGCCTTCTTGGAGTTATGATTTTTAATTAATTACATGTCATCTTAGCTAAGACACAAACCGCCTAACTATCCCAAGCAAAAGTTTCATTTAAAAAATGAAAATTTTAAAAATTTCATCCACACACAATCTATAAACAACCCCCTGTGCCAGCATAACAAAAATAAAACTGACATACATTTTCCCCAATACATACATACCTTATGTATCTATGGATGTGTGTAACACATATACTACGTAGTTCTTCCATGAACAGGAAACCTCAATGCATAAATGCATTTTACAGTTATGCCAGTTATACCATATCCTGTATCATGGTTAGGTTTGTATATCATATTCACACACACTTACAAGCTTATACACGTATGTACATAATGGTGAGCCTGTTTACTTCTGTTTATTTAATATGCCTGTTGAAACATACAACCTGACATTCTGGTTTACGTGCCTAAATAAAAATAAAAAGCTTTTTCATTGGTCCACAATAAAAGCTTTTAGATTTAACGGTAAACTGTAAACATAGAAAAGCTTTTTTCTAACTGTAATTTTGCCTGACTAAATAACGGCTTTTAGTTGCAGTTAAAACGAATGTACTGTTATAAAGTGTTTGAAAACAGTTATAAAAAGCTCCATTTTTCGATTTCCAGTAAAAGTAACAGAAATTTGAAATTGAAAATAAAATAAAGCAATTAGATTGGTTTTTTACATAAGAGGCCTATTTCCGCTTAAGTTCTTTTAACTCGAGGGCCTGTAAGTGCAAATTATTTAGGGCCATATTTATTATTTGCCTATTGAAGACATTTAAAAACTATTTATGGAGACGAAAGATTAATTTTAGGAGTACATTTCAGAGATCAGCAATGAGTATTAAAAACGATGAGTAGATTCGAATCATACTTATACTTTCTGATACTTATACGCATTCATAGTTATTTTAATGTCATACTCATACTACTCATATTCAAATTTTGAAATACTCATGGTACTCATGCTTAACAATCCACATGATGTTATTGATTTCGACTTCGAATCCCTCGAATCATTTATAAGTATTATAAGTATTTTTCTAAATTTATGAATCTGAATGAGTACGCTTATGAAGCAGACATATTTCGAATGGTATGAGTTTGATGTCAATGTTGTAGGCATACTCCTTGCAACCTGTACTTAAAAATCAACATTGTGGTGACTACGAATGAATCAGAGTAGTTGGATTCCAATGCTGTTGAGTCCCTCATACTCAAAATTTCATGAGTTCTTATGAGTAGCGAAAAAGCGATTCATTACTGATCTCTGGTACATTTCTTTAAAACCAGTTTAATTAAGTAAACAAAAAATGTATTTTTTTAACGAAGGTCTATTTAGAGAGATCAAGTAAGAACAAGATAGAAATAGAACAACTATTTTACGTAAAAAATATTAACGGAGTTGTTGACAGGCGTATTCATTAACGAACAATAACTAAAGGCACCTCTTCATAGTCACCCATGATTTAAAAGCTACAATAAATTGGAATCTTTGAGATCTACTAGAACCTTTAAGAATAATATTGCAGAATGGCAGGATATTGTGATTTGTCTCTGTCTTTAATTTTTCTGCTGTCTTATTTACCTAGATTCACGAGGTAAACTACTCGTTATTTCTGCTTAACTCGTTACAATGATATCCAATAGACTCGATAACCATCCTGTATATTTAAGAACATTTAGCAGCCTTATCTGAAAACTCCATTACTTATCGGGATTTGTTTTTATAAATCTACAACCACAGATAGTCCAAAACATGTTAATTAATTATACAAGTAATACTATCCTATCATTGAGCATGCTGTTTCCATCTTGTTCACTAGAAAAACTGTTTCATGCAGGATCCGAGACGAAGATTTAAAAATCGTACAGAACAGAATTATTTAAGCAGTCCAGGAAGCTTTTCGACCCCTTACTATAAACTATTAATCACATATTCATAGCGATCTTAGAGATTTTGTGTTTTGTGAAAGAAACTGAATCAAATACAAATCTTGCTCTGGGTGCCCTGGTAGTCTAGTGGGTAGTGTCCTAGACTATTAGCATGAGGGTCATGGGTTCAATTGGTTCGATATGGTCAAAGTTACTCAGTTCGTATATAATTAAATATAATTTGTAATTGTATTGTAATTAATAAATAAATAAAAGTCTGCCTAAGTCGCCACAGTTGAAAAAAAATTTACTTCAAGCTCTTCTGGTCTCAGTAGAATGTGATCCTTTTTGTCCCAAGAAGCAAGAAATTGGGTAATACATTGTATATAAATTCTACAACATTGCAGACTACTGAACGACAATTGAACTTCTGACTTTTTTGTAGAAAGTATTCACTATCTGAAGACGCCGTAGTCTAGTAGGCAGTGCGTTGGCTTATTAGTCGTGAGGCCACGGTTCAAACCCCTGGTCAGACATCTCCAACAAAACGAAAATACGAAAAATATATTTCTTCAGTGACTTCCTCTCATCAGATATCTGGTAAAAACTCTGCGAGTAAATATAAAATTTATATGAAGAGTTTCTTAAAAATCTGTTGTTCGGAATCGATTTTAAAATGTAGGTTCCGCTACTCAGCTTAAAATTAACACACACAATGTAAGTGGTGCAAGAAGCTAGGTCGTAATCTTGACTAAAGGGTTGTAATGATCAATTATGTATGTATGTATGTGGTATTGATCGAATAGGGAAGTAATGCTAAGAAGATGATGTGTGGCTTCATAGATTTATAAGCCTAAAGTCAATCTATCTTCCATCCATTAAGAATTTTCTTTTTATTTAAAGCAAAGATTGGACAGAAAAGTTTTCAAACCCCTTACTTCACTTAAACGGCAATCTGAAAGGATCTCAATCAGGTAAAAATATTATGGACTCACTATGATCACTCACTACTCTCTGTACTCAATCTCCTCCTCTAATAATGCTCGATTTCTGGTGCTTAAATAATGAACTGTGCTCAGAGATGCACTTTTCTTGAGGAAGCTTAAGCAGATCAATGATCCACTTCAAGCAGCAATTTGCGGAGAGCCATGAGAAGTAATATTAAAACTGTCAGCAGTTCGACACTTCAGTGTCGAATTGTCAAAATGATGTCCTTAAGCCCTTGAGCTTTTTGAAGTTTTCAAAAATTTTGAATTGTTCGCTGTTGTATAGGAAAATAAGGTTCAGTATTAAAATCAAAATGCTGTTGTACTCTTGAATAGAAGCCAAAAAAGAAAAGTATTTATTTTTCTAAATTGAAGGCCTATTAAGAGTTGTATTGTTTTACAAAATGTTAGTTATGCACTCTCCCTTTCAGTTACTTGCATTTGGTCGTAACGTCAGCTCGATTACAGAGGCCATGCTTACAGGTCATTGTGTTATGGAAAGACACGCGGAAAGAATGCAGCTTCCATCTAACGACTTCTGCCGTGGATACAGATCCACTGAGGAAAAGGAGACTGTTATCCACTTTCTTTGTCATTGCCCGTCTCTTGCGAGCTGCAGATATCAAGCTCTCCAATCCTTGTCAGCTTGACGAAGCTATCATCCATTGATGTCAAGGATATAGCTTCGTTTATCAAATTTTCGGGCTGGTTTTCTAGCGCAGGATAGACGTGCTTTTAATGTGCAGCCCTTGCGCTAACCAAGTTTTTTTCTTCCCTGGTTTGGAAGTCAGTACAGAGACTGTGTTCACCTGCGGCATCACAACGGGCCGCTACCACTCCAACCTAACTACCTACCCTTCCTTCCCCCTCAGTATAAGGTAATTAAAACATTAAATCATCAAGAAATAATATCTGATCGATATTGTATGCCATGAATGTTTGTCACGGCTATTGACTTTATATTCCTATATTTCAATGGAAATCACGTAATATTCACATAAATTATGTATTACTTTACATTATACATGTTAATAATTATAATTATAATGGTTTAAAATCATCATCATCGGTATCATCGGTATCAGTTTTATCATCCACATTGCACAGCCGCATTATTACTACAATTGAATTTAAAAAACAAAAATTATTCACTTTTTAAATTGAAAAGAATTCATAAAAAATTCTTGAATGCTTGTTGGATATGATGTTGAAGTATTTAAATGTTAATGATTGAAATCATTAATTCATGACACATTTCTGTTATGGTTTATTGTCATTTCTGATTTACATTTTTGTCTCTCGTTATTCTTCTTTTGTTTTGTGGTGTTTTTCGTTATAAATAAATATGATCCCGTGGTATTGTTTTGTTGAACTTTATAAAAACTTGATAATGAAATCAACTGAATTTCAATACGAGGAATAATTAATTGTTTTGTATTAAATTATTATTACTTTTTTTGTTGTTTATTTTTTTATAAATAATTTCCAACTTTCAAACTGAACAAAATCAGAATCAGAATCAGAATCAGTCCGTGAATGAAGACAGACAATAAATTTTCGATTGTTTTCGTTACACCTACACCTGATAGAATTTTTAATGAAGACACCACACATCACTCATCCCCGGGGCCAAACCAAACGTATTATAATCATCATGAATTAACTATTGGTGGTAATTATGATACAAATAAATGAAATATAAACAACAAATATAGTTTTTATTTTTTTATTTACATTTTAATTTATACCACAAACACATGTACAAAATAAAGAAATTAATTGTGGTTAACAAAAGGTAATCATTGACATCATCAGAATACATATATAGATTGAGAGTTTCAGAAATAAAAAATAAAAAAGAAAAAAAAATCGAATAAATTTTTAAACATATTTTTTTATACAATAAATACGTCTCCAAAATCAATAATTAATCGAAATAGAAGTTCGAATTTAATGAGGATTAACAATTGTAAGAGTAGTTAAAGTGCTAACTCTTCGAAAAAATTGGTTCGCCTTTGCGATGGAATGTTTGAAACATCTGGGGCATTAGCTTAACACTCAGTAAATGATTTCAATTACAACACACTACCTACTAGACTACGCGACTAGTCAGACATGTTGGCGAAGCAATTTGTTGCGAATCCAGCAATTAGACCGAGAGCATGGTAGAGACAGAGTACATAATCTATGGACATCCCAAAACCGTAAACCTGTCGTCAACACGATAACTTAACCTGTTTTAGATCCTAGTTTTGGGTCGCGTATATCGAATAGGTCCTGTATGATAACGGTTTACGCCTTCCAGGCAATGTTCAAGCTTTCACTGATGGATTCAGATCTCGCTACAAAGTCGGATTCGAAACAACTGAGCATTAGGTCATCCCTTAGGTTAGAGAACGTCTACTTGTCAGTCAAGACAAGTACAGTACCCGGAGGTCAGATTGACCCATTGTACAAGGTCGTCCCTTGCTCTACCATAAAATATTTAATTCGGCCATGCGAATTCTGTAAAAGAATATATAAATATGAATATATATATATACATCTAAACTTGTGTAAGAAAGTCGAGTTTCTGTGGAAAAAATAGTGAGACATTTGGCGGTTACCCTCACTTGGTTTCCTGGACACAGGAAAATTAAAGGTAACAACAAAGTCAAAGCATTTGCTAAAGATGGCACCACAGAAAATTCAAATAATATCTTCTCCGTCATCGTCCAGCTCTTTGAAACCCTAGTACTTTAGTAACTACTACGCCCTCTTCTTTATGCTATCGAGAGTCCCAAAAATAAATTTCGAGCTCTCGGTCCATATGTAAGAAATGTATTTCATTCTCAGTGGGACTTAGGTATTGTAAATGTCATGGTAGTCAAATAGGATGGACGAGTACAGAGATCACTTTAATCAGTTTACATTACCAAATAAATCATAATCTAGTAACATTAACAACTTCTTCTTAAACTAATTATTTTGAAATTATTTAAAGCCTAAAAATTTTTGAAAAATATGCATTTCGCTCGACATTAACATTCTTATAGCATGGAGGGCAAATATCGTCACAAAAAGCACTGTTTGAGGGGCAGTACTTTTGTACCATTGAGCGTAGCTAAGGCTCTTTGAATTCAGTCTTTACTCCGTCTCTGCGTGTCTACTTCTCTCTCGGAAAATACGCAGTATTTGTAAATCATTGTAGTGTAATAGGTAGTGTGCTGGCTTATTAGACGTGAGGCCACGGTTTAAACCCTAGCTCAGACATTTCGAACAAAATGAAATATAGGGGCAGTCGCCGACCTTTCAGTAGATTTCTGGCAAAAACTCTGTGAAGTAAATAAAATTGCTATGAAAAGTTTCTCAAAAATCTGTCGTTTGAAGTCGACTTTAAAATGTAGGTGCCGCCATTCCACACACGGCATAAATGATGTGAGAAGCTAGGTGGTAATCCTCATTAAAGGGTTATAATGACCAATAATGTATGTGCACGGATGTGCCAAAGACAATTGGTACCCGGAATGAAGTATTTTTAACCTGGGGTTAAATTTGCGGATATTGCGGATAAGCGGAAGTTGAGTCCACCGAAATATGTGCTCCATTCAAGTTGTAAAGAAACTACGTATGAAGAAATGTTGAAATACTATGAGACTCTTAGACCAAACTGGGAACATATGTATGTTATATGAGGTCGACTCGAGTTTAGTATGTAATTGTGGTGGCAAACTGAATCAGTAAGGAAGGGATTCGAGGTCATGTAGAAATTCAGAAAAATGAGCAGACGGATGAGCTAAAGAGAAGAGATGTTTCTACATTATTCATAAGCCCAGAACTTTACATTAGTCCTTTCGCTTGACGATAGAGAAAGTAAAAAATCGTGAAGACCGTTTTTAATGTAGGTAGACATGAAATAATCTTGACTAATGCTGGTAGTTTGTAGTGGGAGGAAATTTGAGTATTGCATCTGATTATACTGAAATGGGCTGTGTAAACCTAACGTCCAAAGTACACATACATAAATAATTGGCCATTACAACCCTTCAGTCAGGATTACGATATAGTTTCTCACACCACTTATGTAGTGTGTGTTAATTTTTATGCAGTTTAAAGTCGACTCCGAACGACAGATTTTTGAGAAAGTTTTTCATGGCAATTTTATTTTACTCTCAGAGTTTTTGCCAGGAATTTGCTGAGATGAAGTCGCCGAAGAAATATTTTTTGTATTTTGTTTTGATGTCTGGCCTGGGGCTCGAACCCTGGCTTTTCGTCTGTAAGCGAACACTCTGCCTACTAGACTACGGCGACTTCTAAACGTATAAGTTCTCGAAATTGTCAGCCCTCTGAATGCTTTGATTGATTTGTTGATCATCTGAAATGATCTTGTTAATCAAGTGGGATCCTCCCTTCGATTTCTATACGATCTATGAACCTAACATACATTAGTACATAATAAATATTGGATCATGAGCAATGTACGTACTCGTATTTGTAAATGACTCAATAAAAAGTTAGGCATGGTAGTGCTGGAATCGAACTTAGTTCTCTTTCTTTCTCTTTTTCTTCTATATTATCGTTCTGATGTAATATCTGGTGTTTTCGTTGGATTGCATACTGAGTAAATGAATGTTTATGTAGCAAATTTTTTTCCTTGTGAATTTGCACTTTCTGAAATCTTATGAGAACCTCCAAAGTAGGGACTTTTTTTCTAATTCGGATGATATATGCGTCATTATTCGAAGAATTTAAAAATCTGTAGAAGAATATTGATTGGAAATACTGCTGTTATACTATGTTCAGACATGCACTTTTATTGAGTCAATATTGGGTTTATTTATTACAATATTTTAAGTGTTTAGACATAATAATATACGCACTTCAGCTGCTTATTCAATATTCATTTGACAGCTGGTAAACAAGACTGCTGGTTGTTTCAACAACATTGTTTTTGTTTTGTTAGTTGTTTTTTTCTTTCTATTTGTCGTTGTTGACATTTGATGCTCACTGAACGTACTTATGACAGTGCTGCATTTTAAGTTTTACTCAATATTATAACAATTTATGAATTTATTGCGCAATAATTAATTGACATTTTATATGAAATATTGAGATCAATAATGCCGTTTATTGCGATTTACTCAATATAAGTGCATGTCTGAACATAGTATTAGCCTTTATAAAAATATTTTTTAGCAGAATAAAAACATTTTGTTACATTAAAGCCAGAATTCTTCATCCTAGGGTAGGGCATTCAAAAGTCAATTCCAGCCTATTGAAAATCCAATTAAAATGAAGAAAAAATAAATTGTTTGCCATGTTTGAAATACGTACATATGTATGTATTTAGAAATATTTTTATTAAAATTGCCAATAAATTAAAACTAAAAAACTAAAAAATCAAAAATTAAACACTGTCAACACCCTTTCATTTCATTTTATAAAAAAAAATTGTCATAAATTTTACACAACAACATGATTTTATTTAAATTTTACAAGTCCAAAGACAAAAACGACCTGCAATACAAACAATACTTTGAACAACAAAATTATGATTATAATTGCTCGTGTTCGTGTACGAGGGATTGGAATGGAATTTTCAATAAAAAAAAATATCAAAGAAACATATTAAATAAGTCAAAATGTGAAATGGGTATGTCAGTCAGCCAGAGGGACAAATAAATAGAGAGGCAGACGTATAGACTGATGGACAGACGGACGTTTAGACTTTCTGTTGCTGTTGTAAAATGTTGTAATATTGTTGATGTTTTCATTTTTTTGTTGCTGCTGCTGTTTTGCTGGATTGTGTATATAATTTATGGTTTTTAGTGATTTTTTTATGTGTGCTTGGGCCTGGTAGCCAGCAGTAGTGGTAAGCGCAGTACTACATACATTTGTTGGGCAACCTTTACAAATAAAACATTCAATGAACTTGGCAATATGGTACATACATACAGGGCTTGCTCAGAAGCAATATAAAGAAATTCTGTGCACATTATGACCGGACTTCTTGTATTTTTTTTTCTTACATTTACTGTCAAGTTGTTTGAAAGCAAGTTGGTTGCCTGCTTGGCAGTTTATAGGTTTGTTTGGGTAGTAATAACTAACAATAACAACATTAACATTGATTTATGTATTTTGTCAAATTGAAATTGGACAAAGTTGTCATAAGACAGAATATTTTTTTCTTCTTCTTCTTCTTCGCCTATGGCCCCCTTTACAATTGCTTTCATTGCTTTACTAACCCGGTATAAACATATAACATAAGACACTCAGTATTAGACTTGTTTCATGTTTTAAAGTTAAATACACAAAAAAAAGAAGTCAAATCCCAGATACCACAGTACTTTACAAAGGTACCTTACGTTCGCTTTTGACTGACGACATTGCACGTTGACAAGTGACAAACACGCAATATTAACTGTGTGTTCATTTTTGGGGGGAGACTTTAGTTTTTCCTTTTTCCTTTGTTTCTTTTCTTCTTTGGTTTTTTGTTGTTGTTTTAGAAAAAATGTTGTCAAAGGACAAGTAAATAAAATCAGAAAATTTCAGCCGTTAAGTAGACAACTACTGACTTAATGTGTATGTTCAAAATGTCATCATCATCATTGTCATCATCATGAAATCAGTTTTCCAACATGAAAATGTAACTGAAAATAGTGGGAATTATCAGAGATTTTTTTATTCTCTTTTCAAATGATGTAATTGAACAGCTAAGCTGTTGTACTTCCCGTACCTGTGAGACATTCTTTTTATTATTGATCAGCTTTGTGAAATATGAAATTATGAAGTGAAGTAAAAGCACATAATTGCGGGATTTGAAATGTAGAACAAGAAGAAGAAGAAGAAAAAAATATGCTGTGGGAAATATGCAAGTTCGTACTCTAATCAATTTAAACGAAGTATATAGACATAGTAGGGCTATGGTTGGCAAAAGATTTAAAAAGTAGACATAGACTTTAGAACAGAAGTATGCTCTATGCTTCTGAGAGGATCGATATACAAGGTATTGTTACGAAAATAAAAATCTGGATATTGGTGTTTTGCTTTTACATTGCTTAATATTAAAATTATAAACAAAAGTTATAAAAACAAAACACCAGCACAAAAAAAAACATGGTAAACAAGTAAACAAAAATACAACAACAACCCCCAGCATAAAAGTGGTAAACAAGTTAACAAAAATGTACCAACAACACTAAAAGAATAAATGTAAACAAAATACACAAACAACGATAATGAAGGATGTTTACATTTATATAGATTTCGGGAAGACGAAGTCACGAACATTCGCCTTCAAGAACATTCATCAGACTGTTAACCCTGCCATATAAAAGGCAAGGCAAAGCAGGCGACTGAGTTAGTAAAAGTTCAGTCAGTCTTGTGTGAAGACGCGGTGTGTTTGAAGAGAGTAGTCGTGGTTTGAAGATCTCCGTTACAAAGATCTGATGAACAATTGTCTAGTAATTGTTATTGTTTATGCAAAGGCTCCAAAGAAGAGGAAGTACAAACAAAAGCAATTGTTGTTGTTTACATCAAGCTGTGAACAGTGGCACACAGAATTGTGTGAATAATAAAGGATTTTTATTAAAACTAAACACAAACCTATTTTTATTTTATTTGCAATCTACGAGCTCAGATTTTAAACATTTTAGAAGTTAAAAACGTAATAATATGTACATATTCAAAATTATTTAGAGGCATAGGATAACCTATTTACAAAGCTACACTGATGGAAACTGCCTAACGTCGTTTTTTATTAACGTCGCCCTGCAGCCTTTCATTTACATACATATATAGTTGGTCATTACAACCCTTCAGTCACAACTACGGCCTAGCTTCTCTCACTACCTACGGTGTGTGTGTTAATTTTATCCTGGTGTGGCGGGACCTACAGTTTAAATTGGACTCCGAACGACGATTTTTTTTTGAGAAATTTTCATGGCAATTTTATTTAGTTTCAGAGTTTTTGTCAGGAATCTGCTGAGAGGAAGATGACGGATTCAGACAAGGTGATCCCTTATTATGCGACCTCTTCAACTTCGTCATGGAGAGTGTTCTGCAGAAGGCGGGAGTGCATCGCAATGGCAATATTTTTCAAAAAAGCGTTCAGTTGCTTGCATACGCTAACGACATTGACATCATAGGGCGTACCAAGCGAGATGTTACTGCTGTCTTTAGTTCTATTGAAGTGGAGTCTACTAAGTTGGGTCTGGCAGTAAATGAGGGCAAAACGAAGTAATGCTATCGACAAGTGGAGACGTATAGGATCTCAGATAATGGCCGATAACTATACTTTCGATTTATTTATCTTGGCTCCGACATTACCACCAAGACTGATGTCAGTCTGGAGATCAAGAGCAGAACCACTCTTGCTAACAGTAGCATATTCCTCTCTCGTACGACAAAACTAAAACTCTACAAGACGTTCATCCTTCACGTGTTTCTTTATATCGCAGAGACATGAACCCTATTAAGCACTGATGCAACAGCCTTGAGAGTATTCCAGAGAAAAGTACTATGTAAGATCTTCGGTCCAGTGGGAGTTGACAATGATTGCCCCATTCGAACCAACAGTGAGCTGTTTGAGCTCCTCAAACACATAGACGTTGTGCAGCGTATTAACATTCAGCGGCTGCGCTGTCTCGGCCATGTCGTTCGAATGGAGGAAAATGCTCCGGCGAGACGAGTATTTGATGCAGGAATTCGCTGATGTTGTTGGAAGGACTAAATCGACGAAGTCCTGTCATCGATTAGTGTGACCAACTGGCGTAGGGTCGCAAGAAACAGAAGCGCATGGAGGAATGTGTTAAGGCGGGCCGATCTCCGTTAATCGGGTTGTTAATGGCCAATTAAGTAAATAAGTTACTCTAAATTTTTTAGAGGCATAGGATAACCTATTTGCAGGCTTGCACTTACTAAAACTGTCTCTCGTTGTTTTTAATTAATGTAGCATTTATTTACAATTCATTTACATTGTAATTATTTTTAGTATTTTGTTAGTAAAACAAACTCTTCAGCATTCCTTTAAAATTACACATAATAATACTCTTCATGTGTAATTTAATTTTCTTTTCTAATTATTTTTTATTTTTTTAAATTTTCCTGTCGTTTAAAAAGTTTTCTTTTTCAAATTTTTTCCAATTTAAAGTTCTTCGTGCCTTAAAATTTGGTAAAAAACGTTTTCCCTTGTTGTTGTTGTAATTATTTATTTTTTCTAATTAAATAAACAAAATTTTTGTTTCTTGTGTTAACCAGTTTTAATATCCTGTCCGTTTCTAAGAACACAATTTCTACCATAAAATCACTCCTCTTTCGTTTTTATATTCCGATTTGATTTTTTTTCCAGTTCAAAAACAACAACAAAAAAATTGATGGCAACAAAAAAGAAACGACAACTACAACGACAATGACGACAACAAAAAATCAACAACATATCACATGCATGACAAACAACAAACAGCAAGCAAATGCTGTAACAATAACTGGCTTGCAGTAGGGCAGGCAACAATAACAACAAGACTCTCTTATAACATATGCATGTAAAAATGTTGCATGCATGTCTTTAAAATAAAAAGGACGTTTATCACTTTCTGATAATCTCTTTCTCTCTTTGGCATACAACAACAACAACAGTAACAACAACACATAGAGAGAAAGAGAGTTAAGAAACCAAAGCATATTATGTCAAACAAGGTACAAGTTAGCGTGTGTATTAAATCGCTTATTAAAACATAGCAAAAACAATCACAACAACAACAAAAACAACAACAACAATTTTTAAATAATAATAAGAAGCAGCAAAAACGAAGAAAAACTCCGGAATACTACCGTCTACATTTAATTTCCTATTTGTGGTGTGGTCAAGTGAATGTAAACTAAAGGCAGGCAGAAGGCAGGCAGAGGCAGGATACAAACGGCTGCAAGGAAGCTTGAAAACACCCACTCTTGGCATTTTTTTCTCTTTTTTGCGATTTAGAAAATTTAAATTTTTTTTAAAGTCATGTACTGGGAGAGAATTCATAATCGAATTTCTTTGTCTAAAAAGTATACGTATATCGTTGAGATCATTCATAAAGTCTTCAAGAAAATCTTGTTCATAAAAATAAGGAACGTATGCCTTATCGATATTAGACCAACCCATGTCGTCGGGCTGCTGTGTGTGCTCAGTAAATGAAATATCCAACTACTTAGGATACAGTTTATGGAAAAGATCCCAGACAGACTATTGCAGGGTATATTGCGATGAGGAGGAGTTGCAGACTATCGAACACCTCCTCTGTAACTGTCCAGCCCTTAGTAGGTTGAGGTTGAAGACCCTTGGCAGGGGCTTCTTTGAGGAGGTTTGAATTCTGTAACGAGAGCCGACATAAAGGCTCTCCATGGATTCATTATTAGTTTTAACTGGTTGAGAAGTGCTAGGGCTTCATTAGTGTAGTCTCTCTCTGTAGTGACTTTTGTTAGTCTGTGTATTTCCTCTGCTTCCTTATCCTCCCTTTTCTACTTCCTCTCCTTTCCTATCTCCCCTATTATCCACTCCCCTTTAGGACGTTTGTACAAGGGATCAACTGGACCTCCAGGTACTGTATTTGTCTCAATTGGCAAGTATACCTAAACCTAAACCTAGGATACATAGAAAATTGTAGGCGTGTATATACTTTCCTAATTTACCTCAATCCATTTCTCTGCGATGAGCCTGAAAATTTTCACGTGCAAGGTTCCACTGTTTCCTAGTCTTCTCCCCATGTTCTCCATTCGATATTACATCCCACAACTTACTTACTTACATAACTGGCCATTAACATTTGATTAACGGATTTCGGCCTGTCTTAACACATCATTCCAGGCGCCTCTGCTTCTTGAGCACCTACGCCAGTTGGTCACACCAATCGATGACACGGCTTCCTCGATTTGGTACTTCCAACACAAACAGGATTGTCCTCTTCGCCGATTTTAGCAGATCCCCGCCTCAGATACCCGTCTCGCCAGAGCATCCTCCTCCATTTGAACGACAGGGCCGAGCCAGGGCAACCGCTGTATGAAAATACGCTGCACAACGTCCATTTCGTTTAGGAACTCATACAGCTCACTGTTGGATCGTATGCGGAAATCATCGCCAACTCGCACTGGATAGAAGATCTTACGTAGGACTTTTCTCTCGAATACTCTCCAGGCTGCTGCATTAGTACTTAATAGTTGCCATGCCTCTGCGATATACAGAAGTACGGAGCGGATAAGCGTCTTGTTGAGTATAAGTTTTGCCGTTCGAGAGAAGTTTCTGCTACTCAATTGCCTGTTGACAAGAGTGATCCTGCGTTTGATCTGCAGACTGACATCATTCTTGGTGGTAATGGTGGAGCCAAGATAAATAAATTCCTTGACTCCATCGAAAGTATAGTTATCGGCCGTAATCTGAGATTCAATACGCCGCACGTCTCTACTCGTCGATAACATATACTTCGTTAATCCCAAAACTATGCGGCTCAAATACGTCTGTATAGCAGCGTAAGGATACCTATCTTTCTTCTCAGTTAACGTTTTACTAGAGTTTGATATCGTGCGCAGAGTGTTCTACTAATCTTGCTTTAGTTGGGGTTTCATAAAGGTCTAACCGATCTTTTAGGCCAGTTGCATAACACGATTTTCAGCGCCCTTAATTATCTGATTTCTTCAAGTTTAATTCATATACCTTAGCTAAGCTAGTTAGAGCTCGCTGGAAGCTAGATAAATTGCCTTTATAAACTAATTTACCTAGATTTGGTACATGTTTGGTACTTATTTTTCCCTCCAAAGTAGGGTGTTCCAAGTTTTTATCAGCAAGAGAACCTAATGATTCAAACTTTCAACATCATTTTCAGGAACAAAATCACCTTTAAGATGTTTTACTTTGATTGCATTTAAAACGAAACGTACTAAATGCCTTTTAAAAATAAAAAGGTACCAAAAAAAAAAGAGAAGAATAAGTGGGAAAAAACATTTCGAAACAAAATTTTTGTCGCAGAACAAAAAAGCCTTTAAACACAATTGTCATTACAATGCTAATACTGATCATGATGGTGATGATCATGACGATGATGAGGATGTTGATGATGATGATGTACAACTCATTTGGTTCTATTTAACGTTGATGAGATGACGACAACAATGTCGTCCATAACGTCAATGTTGGTGATGACGATGATGGTCAAAGACATTGAATAACTTAAGCTTTTAAATGAAAACAACAACAACAACAAAACAAAATACATATAAGTTCTTATAGTTTTTTCTCTGATTTCATCTCCTTGCAATTCCTCACTCAAATGACAAACTTACGCATGCGTTTTATTGACAAATGAAGAAGAAATTGTTGAGACTATGTACGCATGTACGTCGAGATGTACTCTTACGCTTAAGCGTATGCCAGTAGGCAAAAAGGAAATAACCCAGTGAGTCGTGTTAGTAGGAAAATAAATTCAGGGTTTAAGCTACGGCTTTCAGATATTTTTTCAAATACCCTGTAGTCCAATGTGAAGTGACCTGACATTGCTAAGATAATCGATAACAATTATACTCTACCCCTTCATTCATTACGGCCGTGAAAGGGAAATTGTACTTGTGGCTTCTATGGTTCATACCAGATATCAGCAATGAATCGTTTTTTCGCCACTCATAAGCACTTATGAAATTTAGAATATAAGTAAGTCAACAATATTGAAATTTAACTATGTACTGTAATTCATTCGTACTCACTACAACGTTGATTTATAAGTTTAGGTTGCAATGAGTACGCGTACAACATTGACATCGAACTCATACAATTCGAAATATGTTTGATTCATCAGCCTACTCATTTAGATTTATAAATTTAGAAAAATTGATTCTTCTAAATGTTGAGTTATGGAGAGTCGCAATTAATAACATCATACGTGTTGTTGAGTATGAATATGATAAGTACTTCAAACTTTGAATATGAGTAGAGATCCCATGATATTAAAATAAGTATGAATGCATATAAGTATCACAATATATGAGTTTGATCCGATTCTACTCATCTTTTTGAATACTCATTGCTGATGTATGTTTCATACCGCATCTGAATTTTGGATGAATCAAAAATGGCCAATGAAGAACTAAAACAGAATTTTCAAAAATTACTCAATAGTTCAGTACAGGATTCCCACCGCACATCACCCATGTTGTGTGTGTTATTTTATCCATGAGTGGCAAAGCCTACCGTTTAACGTCGACTCTGGACGATAGACTGTGACATTTTTACTTACATTCAGAGATTTTTGCAGAAGACTTTCGAGATTAGAAGAAACTTTGAAGAAATCGAAGGCGCCAGAAAATTTGCGGGGAAATTCTTACAGGACGCCAACCTATCCTGGGTCAATGAGGAGTCCTGCTTCACCACTAGACTCACTTGGCCTTTGATGGACAGAAGGCGCACCATCTAGTTACTCGGACTTGGTCGTAGCATCATCTCAATCGCGGTGCAGCTCCCGTTTAACGACTTCTGCCGTGGGTGCAGATTCGCTGAGAAAGAGAAGAATGTCATCCACTTTCTTTGTCAGTGCTCATCTCTTGCGAGGTGCTGATATAGGTTATTTGGCTCTCCAATTCTTGTCAGCTTGACGGAGCTATCATCTATTGTCAAGGATATAGCTTCGTGGTATAAATTGAAGCACCACGACGGTATCAATAACTAAAGTGGCATACTGTGAAGATCCACAGATGATATACTCGGCGTAGAAATTCTGCTGCTGAAGACGCCGTAGTCTAGTAGTGTGTTGGCTTATTAGACGTAAAGCCAGGGTTCGAAACCAGGCCAGACAAATACAAAAAGCATTTCTTCGGCGACTTCCTCTCAGCAGATTTCTGGCAAAAACTCTGAGAGTA
This sequence comes from Sarcophaga carnaria, assembly GCA_958299815.1. Taxonomy (NCBI): domain Eukaryota; kingdom Metazoa; phylum Arthropoda; class Insecta; order Diptera; family Sarcophagidae; genus Sarcophaga; species Sarcophaga carnaria. The sequence goes on along the minus strand of OY283153.1, from coordinate 121,241,320 downwards.
AATAACATTGCCATGAAAAGATTTTCAAAAATCTGTCGTTCGATGTCAGCTTTAAACTGTAGGTCCCACCACTCATGTATAAAAAAAAATTAACACACACAACATAAGTGGTGTGAGAAACTAGGTCGTAATCCTGACTGAAGGGTTGTGATGACCAATTATGTATGTATGTATATAGCTTCGTTAATCAAACTTTCGGTCCCAGCGTAGGGTAGTCGTGCTTTTAATATGCAGCCCTTGCGCTGACCAACTTCTTTTTCTTCCCTAAAGACGCCAGAGAAATGGTCAGTCGTTTTCATCATCGCAATGTAAGCACTGTGATAAATATCTCTTCTATCTTACCGCTCAATATGGCTGCCTTTCAAAATGTATCAATACTAAGTTTGTATGCAATTCTACTACTGTATGTAAACTATGTAGACATGCAAAGTAACCAAACTATGCATCACCTATAAATCCGATGCCTGACTGCCTTGTGACTTCGTTAAAAATACACATTGACGACGATTTGAAATAGAATACATTGTACATATATATTTTGTACAGCGGCATTATTAAACACGATACTTTGTTCAAACACAAAGCAATTAACATTTTGGAAGGCAGCCTATGTCGTAGTTTGCTATTGAATCGTGCAACTTTTCAAAATTTCTTCAAAAGGTTAGCTGGGTTCACAACCATTCAACCCCCGATATGAAAAACCTCAGGATATCGTTCATCAATAGTGAGGATAACTTCATGGATATTAGTTGACAAATGCTTAGTTTTTTCGAAGTATGTATTCCGGCTATTCATTCTCCTGACCACAGTTTCTGGATATTCCTCATGATCCATTATTTATTGTGTACTAATGTACGTTGGACCCACACAGCGCAGTTAGGAGACCGATCGCTTCGGAATAATCTGATGCAATACTTATATTTTCTCTCGCTATAAAATAAGCCCCAGCACGAGGCTAGATTGTTTCAATCCTGTGTGGGGTTGGGAAGTATCTCTGCCACTTTCTAACTTCACAGTCATCAAGTGAATGATGAATCTTGCGACCCATTGTGTCGTATTTTTCTTTTGAATTGTGCAACTCTTTAGATTTTCTTTAAAAATGTTAGTTGGGTTCACAACCATTACTTTTTAAAGAGTCTTTCAACCTCTTGTTCGTCTGCATTAAACGATAATAAATTTTTTTTTTTAGTCGTTGCTTCCTTTTTTTTTTATTTTGTTGTTGGTTGCTGGCAGTAGATTTCGATTTCGTATTTAAAAATGTTCATTTGTTAAGTATGTTTACGAAATCAGACAAAATGATCGATTGCGCGCAAACGCATTGACATATCGACATGAATCTTGCATTACATTTGTCTAAAAAGATTCAACAAACACAAGCATACCAGCCAACAATAATGCATGAGGTAGTAAGTAAAAGGCAAAAAAAGCAGCAACAGCAACAGCAACATGTTGCATTTAAAATAAAAAGGAAATGTTGTGATTTTTATCATGCTAAAGTTCTTCATTCTTTCTCTCTCTCGCTCTCTGGTAGACCCCCTTTGCCTTGTTTTTTAATGTTTCAATGCTGAGTGTTGAGGTTGCTAAAGGTTTTTTTGCTAGTCGTGTGGGTCTTTTGGCTGTTGGCTTCTGTTCTGTTGGTTCAAAGGAATCGTTCGCATTTATTTTTATCAATTTTCTTACACGTGCACCTGCATTACTACTGCTTGTTGCAATGATAAATATTATGGAATATTTTTTTCTGTTTCTTTTGTTGTTGTTAGTGTTGCTGTCATTTTATTGAATGTTCTTTCTGTGTAGGTTCCATCAATAACAGCGTCATTGTCTTAAAATGATTTTCTACTCGCTTTTTTGCTGTGTTTTTTTTAACAATTTTAAGCAAAACCATCATCAAACTCATCATGCAACTCATTGACATTGTCTGCATCAATGGTTTCTGCTTTTTTAAGGTGAAATGTGTAAAATTTTTATATTTTTATTGTCATTGCATTGCATTTTTATTGCAAATTTAGTTAAAATTAATAATAATCATCGTTTTGTGGCATCATTCTTGCAACACATTACATACAATTCTCAATGTGTTGCTTTTCAATAATAATAATAACAATAATAATAATACCCGGTCCTTAACTAATGACAATAAATTATGGTTTCCAATTGCTTTTCATGTTGTTGTTGTTGTTTTTTTAAAATTTTTTTGTTTTTTTTTAAGGCATCTCAACGAGACGAGTCTAAAATGACAATTGTCTCACACTTTTTGCTTCGCTTGTGGCTTGCCTTCAGGCATTTTATCATTTGGCCAAAGCGTAAATGGCCAGGTAAACGATTTTAACTTGCCTCTAAAAGAGTGTGAAACATGCCATGGCTTGAATTTTTCATTATTACAGATTATTAGACATTCTTGTGATGTATGATGCATTCGCATCTTTCATTTTCATTTCTGTGTTCTTCAAGAAAAATCAGAAAAAAAAATTGTTGAAAAAAAGTTTTTATTTCCTTTCGCCTCATGATTTATATCGTATTTATGATGAGCTTTAAAACATCATTACATACCACAAAAGGGTTGTTGTCTTTGGTGCAACATGCTGCATTTACTATACGTCACTTAGAATTCCTATGATATGTAATGAATCAAGTTGAAAATAAAAATTGTTGTTGTTGTTGTTAACTCAAAAAGGAGTGGTTATCTGCTGTTAAAAGCAAAAGAAAAATTATATTAGAAAAGAAAAAAAAAGAGACTGCTTTCAAATGTGTCCAGTTTCTATTAGCGAACTTGCCAACGTTAATTAGGCTTAATTATATCCTGGCAAACGCACTGTCAATGAATTATAATGAACGAAATGCTAAACAAAAAAAAAAAAAAAAAAAACAAGAAACAAATAAAAAAAATTGAAATAAAATTGCTTAAAAAGGTGTAAAAACATTAAAGAATTTTCCATTAAGATTAGTAATGGAATGGAAAAATCAGAAAAAGCAAAGCAGTCAAGATTGTTAGCAAAAAAAAAAGAAAAAAAATACTTTAGCTTAACAAGATAAGCAGGAATTCTAAAAGGCCTACAAAAAAAGATTGAGAAGATGTTATAGTCCATCGAATATAATGCTCTGTTTGCTTTATTTAGATAATGGATTAACCAAATTCATTGCACAGATGAATGTGTTAATGAAAAACAAGTCTCAGCTTAAATCGTAAAACAAATAAAAAACCTGTTGATTTTTCTATTAGGTTTTGAAGAAACCTGTACTGCATTAAGGGATTACAACACTTCGTATGTATGCTCAGATGACAACCGACACCTCAGGAGTAGAAATCAGCAATGAGTATTCAAAAAGATAATTTGAATCGAAACATACTCATAATTTCTGATACTTATACGCATTCATACTTATTTTAATATCATGCAACTTCTACTCATAATCAAAGTTTGAAGTACTCATCACACATCACACTTAACAACACGTATGGTGTTGTTGATTTCGACTCTCCGTAACTCAACATATACACACAAGCACAAAATAAGTAAGAATCTCTTACGAACACTAAAATACTCACTAAAAGGTTGCGTATTTGTTCTTCTTGCTGATCTGTCTTCTTTGCTTATGTGTCTCTTTTTCTTTTTTTGTAAATGCAACAACAACTAAGACTTTAAATTTCGGTGAATGATTGGAGTCACTCGACCCATTTAAAAGTATTATAAGTGTTTTTCTAAAGTTATATATCTGAATGAGTAGGCTTATGAATCAAACATATTTCGAATGGTATGAGTTTGATGTCAACGTTGTACTCATGCGTACTTAAAACTTTGATTATGAGTAGAGAGGTTTCATGATATTTGCAACCTGTACTTATAAGTCAACGTTGTAGTGAGTATTAATGAATCAGAGTACATAGTTAAATTTCAATATTGCTGACTCACTTATATTCAAAATTTCATGAGTGCTTATGAGTAGCGAAAAACCGATTCATTGCTGACATTTGCTCAGTATGTCGTTCATCAGGATACAGTAAGAATAACTTCAGGGATAGTAGTTGACAAACGCACAGTTTTTTCGAAATATGTGTAATGGCGATACATTCTCCTAACCACAATTTCTGGGTATTGCTCATGATCCTTTATTTATTTTGTACTAATATACGTTGGTTCACATAGCCTGTTAAGGAGACCGATTGCTCATCTGCCTGCTAATTTTCTTGACTTCCTACACGATCTCGAATACCGTGCTTAGCTGATTCAGTTTGCCAACACAATTCCATACTAAGCTCGTGACAATCTAATGTAACATATGCTGCCGAATAGCGGCCTAACAATCCGATAGTACATCGCCGGAGTTTCTGTGCAACTTGAATGGAGAACATCTATCGTTTAAGTCAACTTCAGTGTGGAAAATATCCGCAAATTTAACCACAGTTTACAAATATTTCACTCTGGGTACTATCTGTCTGTGACCCATCCGTATGCCTCTCTTAAAAGAGTATGTAACTTGCAAATTGCTACCTTCTGTAGCATATCGTGTTAGACTTATCTCTCTTACAACAGTTTTTATGGGTATGGACTTTACCACCATATGTAACACACTTAAATCCCACAGAACCGGCTCTTATTGAGCGCGTCATGTCAGCCACTAAATTTTTTAATTCCGCCTGAGCTGACTTTAAGTTCATCCTGCCAGTTCAGACATTGGCCCTAAGTTTCAGTCGCCTTGGCCATTCTGTTACACATTCGCAGAAGAGTGCTGTTAATTTTTATGGCATGATTGGTTCTTTTTATGAGCCCTTGACATACGTTTTCAATATTCTATTAACTTCCATACATTTCTGAGCAAAAGCTCTTATCGGGCGAATTGATTTTCTCTAAAAGCACTGCAACTTCAGAATAAATTCCATGGAAATTTTACACGTACTTGTAGGTATCTTGGGAAAAATGATTCGGTTCCTTCACACTATTTTTAATACTGGCTTCTTTTTGATAATTAAATAATGTGAGGGGAAATGTCTTTGAGTTTTATAAAAGTACACGGGCACTGGTATATTTCCGGAACTTACTTACTTAATTGGCCATTAACAACCCAATTAACGGATTTCGGCCTGCCATAGCACATCCTTCCAGGTGCTTCTGCTTTTTGCGTGCCTACGCCAGCTGGTCACTCCAATCGATGACAAAGCTTCTTCGATTTGGTCCTTCCTTCGCCGACTTCCGCAGATCCCCACATCAAACACGCCGGAGCATCATCCTCCATGCGAACGACATGGTCGAGCCAGCGCAGCCGCTGCACTGTCGTTGAGGAGCTCACACAGCTTACTATTGCCTCGTATGAATAAATCATCACCAACTCATACTGGACCGAAGATCTTACGTAGTACTTTTTTCTCCAATACTCTCAAGGCTGCTGCATCAGTGCTTAATAGGGTCCATGCCTCTGCGCGATAAAGAAGCACGGGTAGGATGAGTGTCTTTTAAAGTGTTAGTTTTGTCGTGCGAGAGAGGTCTCTGCTACTCAATTGCCTATTGAGACCAAAGTAGCACCTGTTGACAAGAGTGATCCTGCGCTGGATCTCCAGACTTACATAATTTTTGGTGGTAATGGCGGAGTCAAGATAAATATATTCCTTGACTACATCGAAAGTACAGTTACCGGCTGTAACCTGAGATCCAATACGCCGCATGTCTCTACTTGTCGATAACACATACTTCGTTTATCCCAAAACTATGCGGCTCAAATATGTACGTCTGTATAGCAGCGTAATATTACCTACCTTTCCTCTCAATTCACTTTTTACTAGACTTTGATATCGTCGGCAGAGTGTTCTAGTAATCTTCCCTTAGTTGGGGTTTCATAACGAACTAAACGATCTTTTGGGACAGTTCCATAAAGTATAGCATAGGAAGTATAGTTACCGGCCGTAATCGGAGATCCAATACGCCGCATGTCCGTACTTGTCAATAACATATACTTTGTTTTGCCCTCCCATTCAATAGCACTAAAGCAACTGGACGCTTTCAAAAATATTCCCGGAACAGGGAAAGCAAACAAAAATCTACCCAAACCCAACTGACTCGCTGACAGTTCTCGTTTTATAGAGTTTACAACCTGAAACAATTTTTTACTAACCATCAGCCTTCTTCTACGAAAAGTCGGACAGTTTATCCATCGTTTCCAATTTCTCTTCTTCTCTACAAGATATGCAGGAATGCGACTAAGATTTTTTCCAGATCCCTATTAGTGTCCTGGCACCAGCGATTCATTTGTATTTGAATTTTTTTTTTTCTATAAAAATTTCATTCCCATGCTACTAACGTTCTGAATATCTGCAGAGATACAAGAGTGTTTCTACTTTTTTCATTGCTTTTCATCACAAAGTCATTATCATTTTCGAAATAATCTTTAGTGCCATACCCCCTACAATTTTAATGTTTTTTTAACAACTTCAACTACTACGTAGAACATGGCATTCATAATGGTGGTGGTGGAAGTGGTGGTAAATAAAAATTATTCTATTAAAAGTGACACATCATTTAGCGGCATTTCTGTTTGATGGCCCAGCACTTTTTTCATTTTATTTAAGCGGCTCAAACATATTATTTTAACCACAACTCGGGCCATATACTAGTTAACAACAACAATACTTTATGCAAAAATATATCAGCAACATAAAATGCAGGCAATACGATCAAACTCAACTAAATGCTGTGTGTATTCGTATGTATGTATGTGTGATGAGAATGGAAAAAACACCAGAGTAGTACACAAAAAGGATAAACTTAAATGTAATAACCTTTAAGGGTATCTGGCTGAAACACATCAGTAACGCGTCGTCATCATAGTCATCATCACCAGCGGCATGTTCTCCCTACTAATAACAACAGCTCTCGACTAGACTAGATAACTATGCTTTGTGGCATAAGTATAGGCATTTATGAGTGGTTGGCTGGTTGGTTGCTTGCAACCTTGGCAGGCCTGTTAAATGTTCTAAAAAAAAAAAAAATTTTAAACAAAATTAACATTGCTTTTTGCCACATACCGTGTGCATGTATGCAACACGGTACAGTAAGTTGATGATCAGTTTTTAAAACATGTTACAGAAACACCATCATCATCATCATCAGCAGCACTAGCAACAACATCATTCACATAAGCATTCTCTCATTATGTTCAACAAGTTTTTCATGCAAAGCGTTAACGAAATATTGTTTAATTAAGGCCACAGGGTTTAACTATCAGTTGGGGGCCCAAAGACGGATTAATAATGTTGGCACCTTAAAGGGAAAAAAGGTTAATTGTTGTGTATAGAAGAAAGGAAGGAAGCTAAAGGCCAGGTGGAATAGTTAAGAGAGATTTAAAATAAAATGTTTCCTTTAACGGATTATAACAGAAGCATTTCATACGTACATACATACATAATTGATCATTACAATCCTTCAGTCAGGATTACGACCTAGCTTCTCACACCAATTATTTTGTGTGTGTTAATTTTATACATGAGTGGCAGGACCTACAGTTTAAAGTCGACTTCGAACGATAGATTTTTTTAAGAAACTTTTCATGGCAATTTTATTTACTCTCAGAGTTTTTGCCAGGAAGCTGCTGAGAGGAAGTCGCCGAAGAAATATTTTTCATATTTTCGTTTTGATGTCTGATCTGGGGTTTGAACCGTGGCCTTACGTCGAATAAGCCGACACACTACCTGCTAGACTACAGCGACTTCAGAAACATTTCAGTTTCAGTAAAGAAAACTACACAGATTGCAATTCCTAGGCTAACCATAAGTTTTCTTACATACATACATAACATAACTGGTCATTACAACCCTTTAGTCAGGCTTACAACCTAATTTCTCACACCACCTATGTTGTGTGAAACCAAGAATACACATTCAAAACAAAAGACTTAAGAAACAAGCGTCAACAGATCATTATTCAAATTTTTTATTTAAATTTTAAAAAGAATTAAAAAAGAAAATCTTGCACAATTGCTTATTTTTTAACAGTTTAAAACTCGGGAAATGGGTTGTCATATCTAAAATTCATAGAATTTTCATTGCATTTCCCATTATAGCGGTCATAAGGCTCAGGTTCATGTCTACAAGCAGTAAAGCTATCTGGTTTCCAAGCGTAATGAGTAATGACTTTTTAGAAGTCGCCGTAGTCTAGTAGGTAGTATGTTGGCATATTAGACGTAAAGCCAGGGTTCGAGCCCCAGACCAGACATCAAGACAAAATAAAAAAAAAAAAAATTTCTTCGGTGACTTCCTCTCAGCAGATTTCTGGCAAAATTTCTGAGAGTAAATAAAATTGCCATGAAAAAGTTTCTCATAAAATCTGCCGTTCGGAGTTGACTTTAAACTGTAGATCCCGCCACTCCTGTATAAAATTAACACACACAACATAAGTGGTGTGAGAAACTAGGACGTTGTACAATGAGTCAATTCGACCACGGCTTCTGTACTTCTCTTAATTAACAAGTACACGTCCTCTAACCTAACCTAACCTAACCTAACGTTTGTGTGACAAAGCAAAATGCCAACAACCCGTATGAATCTCTTGTTATACTAGCATTTGTATACGAGTCGGCTGTGTTGCGATCTTTAATGTCCACGACTTTATGAGCTCATATGTGCGTAAACATCTAATGCCCTGCAATCTCCTCTAAAGACAAATCACACAATTGACGTACAAATATTTTTTTGGTTGAATAACTTTCAAGGCTTCTTAGGTACACCAACTTTCACAAAACGCGCTAAAAGAGTTTGGCCGATGTGCCACATGGTGTTAGGTTATCAAATAATCCTTTTGGATGACAATTTAATACAACTTTAGTTTGTATATGTCATCACAAGCCTTTAGTCCGGATTACGACCTAGCTGCTCACACTTATGTTGTGTGCGTTAATTTTTATACATGAGTGCCGGCAGCTACAATTTAACCCTGGACGGTTACTGTTCGTCGAATCGACAAAGCTCATTTGCTCTTTATCATCTAACTCTTTTAGGTTTGACCAAATTTCGCTCTTTTTTCATGAATAATGAAAGCTTGCATTCAGTAGACGAAAAACATTTTTTTGTTCGTCGATTCAACGAAGAGTAACCTTAATGTACAAAAATCAAGAGTAACCGTCCGGGGTTAAAGGCAACTCCGAACGCCTAATTGTTTAAGAAACTTTTCATGGCAATTGTTATTAGTTAGTTTTTGCCAGAAATCTGCTGAGAAGAAGTCGCCGCAGAAATACTTTTTCATATTTCGTTTTTGGCGGAGTTGTCTGACCTGGGGTTTGAACCGAGGCCTCATGTCATATAACCCAACGCACTCCCTACTAGGCCACGGCGATTTTAAGTTTAATTTTTTAAGTTTTCTTCTTCTTGGCTTAAGTTGCCAAACTGTCAAGACTATGCGATATAGTGTGGATCAGAGATCAGCAACAAATAGTTTTTTCGCTACTCATAAGCACTCATGAAATTTTGAATATATGTGAGTCAACAATACTGAAATTTAACTATGTACTCTGATTCATTCGTACTACGCTACAACGTTGATTTATAGCTACAGGTTGCAAAGAGTATGCGTACAACGTTGCAATCAAACTCATACCACTCGAAATATGTTTGATTCATAAGCCTCTACTCATTTCGATTCATAAGCCTTTAGAAAAATACGTATAATACGTACTTATAAATGATTCGAGTGACTTCAAGTGACTCGAAGTATTCATCAAAATTTTCAGTCTTAGTTGTTGTTGCATTTACAACAAAAATAGATATATAAGCAAAAAAGCCCGAGCAGAGCCAACACACAGCCATTTAGTGAGTATTTTAGTGTTCGTACACGAATCATACTTACTTTGTGATTCTTGTAAATGTTGAGTCATAGAGAGTCGAAATCAACAACATCACACGTGTTGTTAAGTACTTCAAACTTTGAATATGAGTAGAGAGGTTCCATGATATTAAAATAAGTATGAATGCGTATAAGTATCAGAAATTATGAGTATGATTCGATTCTACTCATCTATTTCAACATTCATTGCTGGCCTCTGGTGTGGAGAATCAACATAGGGTTGTATTATTTGCTCATCATAGTCTACGGCCCTTTGATTTTACCTCTAAGTCCACTACTGTGTTATTATTTAGTGTAGACTATTAAAATATTATTATCCTGCTGCTTTAATAACAACAATACAAAGGCTAAACACAATACTGACTTTAAATATACGTATTTATTGTAAAATAAAATGTGGCAGCAACAAAAATGAATCTGGAGGAAAATGGAGGAGAACAAAAAAAAAAACTCACGTGTATGTAATATTTTCAATATGAATATTTACATCCAGTTTAACTAAATATGTCGTTGTTTACGGCAGATTGCGGCAAATTCTCGTCTTGTAAATAACATACAAGAGATGCAGATGCAGATGTTATTGCTGGTTGCTGGTTGCTAGTTTGCTAGTTGCTGTTATGTTAACATGTTACACATGTACCGCGGGTGATGATGTCTATGCTTTAATGGCCTTCATTATGTCCACAGCAATTCCAACACGCATATGATTTCAATCGTTTTTTTTTATTTTTTTTCGTTAAGTTTTTTATGCGTTTATTGTGTGGAGAGATATGTCCGTCCAAATTTTATTATAAAGAGCTGTAATAAAAAGTTGTTGTAATGAAAAAAAAAAAAACTAAACTAAAGGATCTTGGGGGCATAAACAATTGGAATTTTTTGATTTTTTTTTTTTTTGATTTTTTGATATTTTAAAAAGCAAAAGATTGTGATAAAAGTGTTTAACTCTTGGAAAATACCACCTTATATTATAACTGAAAGGAAGCACTATCATTTCCAGCAGGAATCATTGAAGGAAATCTTAAAAAGTCGGCATCTTATAATGATTCGTGGCTTTTAATACAAAAAAAAAAGAAAATTTAACTGAGATGCTGGTTATTTTGCTGGTTGTGTTTAAAACAAGACGGCGTGCTTTATTGAGCGGTTTTTTCCAACTGTTTACGATTAAGAATTTTTGTTTGTGGCACACATGTGGTGCTTACGGGAGGGAGCCTTTTAAATCTCAACAAAACCGTCATGTGTCATAATCAGCATCATTTATAACAAGCATGTCTCTTAACTGCACACACTAAGAACAACACAATAACAGGAGAAGCTCAACTATTTTGTTTCAGGTTTTGTTTTTTTAATTTTTATTCTTTTGGATTTTGGCATTTTAGTTTAGAAAAGTGAGAGAGAGAGGGAGAGAGAGAAAAAAACATAACACCAGAACAAATTCTATGCAAAGAGGAAAAATATAAGCTTTTAAGTGTTGCAAAACAGAAATTTTGGAAATGGTACTGAACTATAACTGGAAGAGTACTCTTTTGCATCAAATGGTACTTTTGTGGAAAAAGAAAATACATACATTGGTCATTACAACCCAATCAATCAGGATTATGACTTTACTTCTCACGCCAATTACTTTGAGTGTTAATTTTAAATATGAGTGGCTTCTTAGGTACACGAACTTTCCCAACAAGCCCTAAAAGAATTTGGGAGATTTGCCACATGGTGTTTGGTTATCAAATAAGCCTTGTGGATGACAATTTAATACAACCTTAGTTTGTCTTTACACACATTATTGGTCATCATAAGCCTTCAGTCCGGATTACGACCTAGCTTCTCATACTCATGTTGAGTGCGTTAATTTTTATACGTGAGTCGACGCGGAATGCCAGATTTTTTGAGAAACCTTATCATGGCAATTTTATATTTACTCTCAGAGTTTTTGCTAGAAGGAAGTCGCCGGAGAAATATTTTTCCATATTGGGTTCTGTTACAGGTGTCTGACATGGGGTTTGAACCATGGGCTCATGTCTAGTAAGTCAGCACACTATCTACTAGACTATTTATTTATAAATATCTAATACACATACGGCACGGAACAGAAAAACTAACGAGTTATTCATGTTCCTCACATACAAGACAAAAACAGCTGATCCGGAACGTAACAAAACGTAAAAGCCCCGATTAGTCAAACGTCGATGAAACGTAATGTAACATACGTTCGTTTTTAGCACATGAAGAGTAATGCAAGTGCTTAACGAAATTACATTACGGTTAGGCAAGTGTTTTCAATGCTTTTCGTATTCTAAAAACAAACGTACGTTTCGTGGACGTTTGGCTAACCGGGGCTAAAGCCTAATTCTACCTTTAGCATTACGTTAAACATGTTGCATTAATGGTTGAAAAGCTTAGGACAAGAAGTATTGAAAGCGTCGCGGGTGTACTGTGGTATTTTTTAAATGAAAAAGTACTGAAAAACGTACAAAGGTACAATATTTTTCAACACTGTCCTAGACTATGTGTTAAAAAACAAACTCCTGCTGTGTGAATTTAACTTTTCCCTCTCTATGCTTGGGTTTAATCGCGATTTTCGCCAAAAACAAAAAACTGAAATAAACTTTTTTTTTATTCATCTTCTAACAGTTTAATATCTCAAGCTCTGTCTCTCTCTCCCTCTTACTTACCTTTATTCCTGTGTGTATGTGTTTATTTTTTAAGAACAATAGAGTACTTTGAAGTTCAAGGCGTTGTTTGATGTTAGCTGTTTAACCTTTGCATACAGTTGGAGATTTTATTTTTCTTGCAAGAAAAAAACTTCTTTTTTTCTTGTCAAGATCACCAGGGTTCACTTGAAGTGCTAAATGTCAGATGTAAATAGTTTGGTTTTAACAAAATAGTTAAAAATACTAAAACGCGCAGCTATTGTTTAAAGGCTTGAAAGTTTAGAAAAATTTAAAAAAAATTTAAACAAATAAATAAAAAATATAAAGCAGATGACCCACTTTTAATCAAACAATAAGGCTTTGTATACATTTTACAGCCTAGCCTCATTGTTTGTCTTTTCATCAATTTTAAAAAAGAAAAAAATTAAATTTTTTTTCTTCAAAAATTACTGAAAATCTTACTGACAAACAGCCTTTCATTTCAAATATTTTTTTATTTTTTTTCTTCGCAATTTTATTTAATAAAATGATTATATTACATAATTATGATTAACTTAAATTTAATTTAGACATAATAGTCCTTATTATAGACGTGCAAAATTATAGCCAAAAAAAAAAAACAAAAATTATGAACAACTTTATTAAAGGAAAACATAAATCTGAGCATAACAAGAAAGAAAAAAATTTAATCATCAATTGAGTTTTTTCTTCTTTTTTTTATTAAACCATTAAGGGAAGACAGGTACGTTAAGTAGACAAAGAACTCAACTCAAAAGAAAATTAGATAATAGTACCTCAGCGTTACAATAAAACCGATGAGCAAGCTACCATACAAGAAGTCGGAGGTTGCGTTGTAAGGACCAAATCGAGGAAGGCCTGTCATCGATTGGGATGTGACCAACTGGCGTAGGCGTGCAATGGCGCCTAGAAGGAACGGCATGTCGAAATCCCTTAATCGGGTTGTTTATGGCCAAATAAGAAGAAGAAAAAGCTACCATATTCTGTAATTTAAGGCCTCAGTGCAAAGAATAATTTTTATGCCTTAAGTACATATAAATACAATCAAGTATACAAATTATCAATGCTAGGATTAAGAAATCCGGCATAATTAGGTGAACACCTTCGTATAGAAGTATGACGTTGGAGATATTTTTCACAAAAGAGGAACATCAGGATAGTTTAAGAAGCAACCATCTAAAAGAATATTTTATTCATAAGTTTCTATACGACATAATACAGAAATCATTGATTGATGGAAGCTGTCTTTACAACAATTCTTTTTAATAGTCAATATAACCCGATAGTCAGGATTATAACCTAGCTTCTCCCCCTGCTCGTGCTCTGTGTGTTAACTTTGTACATGAGTGGCGAGACCTACAAAAATCTGTTGTTCGAAGTCGACTTTAAGTTGCAGGTCCAGCCATACATAACTGGTCATTACAATTCTATTGTTGCAGTCGTCGTAGTCTAGTAGGTAGTGTGTTCGCTAAGGCCACGGTTCATACCCCTGTTCAGACATTAAAACAAAATATGAAAAAATATATATTCGGTGATTTCCTCTCAGCAGATTTCTGGCAAAAACATTGCGAATAAAATAAAACTGCAATGAAAAGTTTCTTAAAAAATCTGTCTTTCGGAGTCGACTTAGTGGTGTCAGAAGCTCGGTCGTAATCAGAGATCAACAATGAGTATTCAAAGAGATGAGTAGAATCGTATCATACTCATAATTTCTGATACTTATACGCATTCATACTTATTTTAATATCATGGAACCTCTACTCATATTCTAAGTTTGAAGTACTCATCATATTCATACTTAACAACACGTATGATGTTCGACTCTCCATGTCTCAACATTTACACGAATCACAAAATAAGTATAATTCGCGTACGAACACTAAAATACTCACTAGCAGGTTGTATGTTTGCTATGCTTGCTATTCTGTCTTGTTTATTTTTTTGTAAATGCAACAGCAACTAAGACGGTAAATTTTGATGAATGATTCGAGTCACTGGAATCATTTCTAAAGTTATGAATCTAAATGAGTAGGCTAATAAATCAAACATATTTCGAATGGTATGAGTTTGATGTCAACGTTGTACTCATACTCATTGCAACCTGTACTTATAAATCAACGTTGTAATGAGTATGAATGAATCAGAGTACATAGTTAAATTTCAATACTGTTGACTCACTTATATTAAAATCTTCATGAGTGCTTATGAGTAGCGAAAAAACGATTCTTTGCTGATCTCTGGTCGTAATCTGACTCAAAGTTGTAAGGACCAATTATATATGTATGTGTGTAAGTTTGTTATTTTGTAGACAAATCTCATCAATTTTAGAAAATTTGAATCGATAGCTTTTATGTTTTTTATGCTTATGTCGGCCTCCCATTATTTTCATGTAAAAATCCTGTTAAAGAGTTTACAATCTTGGTGCAGTCATAAAAAATTAAAACAGTTTCTGACTTAATGGGTTAACTAGATAACAGTAAATATTGTTATAAACAACACCAACGACATTCGTACATTTAACTCAGGTGCAGCAGCCAACGTTCAAGATATTCGTTGTTTAAGACAACAGCTGCTGACAAACGACACACTACAACACAACAAAGTTTTTATGATAAAAAAAATAATAAAACAAAACTAATTTGATTAATTATACAAGAAATTTTACAGAAAACACAACAACAATAGGAAAAAACAACAACTGCTAGTAGCTTAGGTGCTAATAATAATAAATTTTTGTATTGTTAAAGGAACAACATAAATAAATTTCATTGGTAGTGTAAGTCAAATAAAAAAAAAATAGGTGGCGTTAAAATAACGCCAAATAAAGGTGTTGCTGGCAAAAACAATAAAAAAACAATAAGAAATAATGAAAAAATACTTAAAAAATTTAGATTGAAAAATAATAATAAAATACATAATAAAACTGGCGAAACCAAAAGGACAGACAGACAGACAGAAAGTCACACAGGCCAGTTAGGCAGTTAGGCAGTTAGTTATACAAGGTGTAAGGTGTTCTGCATATACGAGTATGTTCTCTCGTTCTCTAGTAATAATTTAAAAAAGCACCAGCATTATTGTTTTTATTTTGTGTACGGCAGATAAAAATCTTTCAATGGCTTTTAAAGGATTTTCTTGTGTGGTTTTTGTTTTTGTTTTCAGAACTTTTTTTGGCTTGGCAAGTCAAGGAGGTCGGTCTCACCAAACATGTTAATGTGATTACAAAAATTTATCTCACGTTTTAAATCTTTTAATCATTAAATGAAAAATGTTGCTCTCGCCAAATGAAGGTGATAACGACTACTTAAAAAATTGAATCGAAATTATAACAAAAATTAAATACAAATTAAATACAATGTGTTCTTTGCTAATTTATTACAACACAGCCAAGCAGCAGCAGCAACAGAAAAAAATATTGTATCCGTATAAGGAAAACACCTGTTTTTTTTAGCAATTTTCCAATTTCCAAGTAAACAAATTCTTTTTTTGCTTTTGTTTAATAAAATTTGAAATTTAAACTCTTTATAGAGCTACGGTATGAACCGACAAAAAATCAATTAATTTTTCAAGTCAAAATAAAAGCAACAGAAAGAAAAACTCTGCAGAAAAAAATTGTTTAAAAAAGTCGTGAGTCTCAAATTTTATTTTATGACATGAATTTCAGAAGACCAAACAAGATTGTAAATAAAAATCCCCAAAACAAATTAGTTTCAGAAAAAAAAAAACAAATTACCTTTTATACAATAACAACAACAACAAAATCAAGAAAAAAAACTTTACAATATGCCAATAGGAAATTTGCAACTCAAAAGATCAATTCATTGCCTTTAATTCCTACAGGTTATTTAAAATGCTTTAAATATGCCACACAAAAAAACAAAAAAAAAAGACAAATCCTTTCACTTTTATTTGTAATACTTAAGGAACGTAAGTAAGAGAAGAAAAAAAACCCAAATACAAGCAAAAAATTATAAAAATTTATTGCATGCAGCATGAAAATTGCTCTGGAAAATATCCGAAAACGAAACGTAATTTATTTATAAAAGATTTTTCCTTTAATGCTCATTACTTTTGCCTTTTTTTTTAATGAAAGTCTTTGCATGCTTGGTCTGTATAACTATTTTTAGGGGGAATTGCTAACACAGAAAAAATTACCCCACTTACCATAGAGATTGTCAGAAATTATAGAAATAAATTTTTTTTATAATCTTAATTTAATATTTAAAAGGGAAATAATTTATAAAGAAATATGAGTATTAAAGTCTAGTAATTGCTTACTGCATAAGACTACAATAAATAATTCCAAACTTCCATTAAAGTCATGTAATATCTCTAGTATATGTTCGTAATCTGCCGTAAGATTAGCTTGCTAGCTGTCACTTAATCTTAAATAAGAGGACAATAGCCGTTCAACGTGACGCCTGCAATTCATCATCCACAACCATATACGAGATCTTCCAAGTTATTCTGTCCTCAGAACTCAAATACAATCTTGACATCAGGTCATCTAAAATAGCTTTGTAGACTTTTTACTGTTTCGTCTTTGAAGCGTCCACTAAGTGCATGGGTCTCGGTCTTCATTTAACCTCGCATATGTACATACATACATAATTAGTATTACAACCCTTCAGTCAGGACTACGACCCCCTTTCTCATACCACTTACGCTGTGTATGTTAAATTTATACATGAGCATAGGGAGCTGCAGTTTAAAGGCGACTCCTAACGACAAATTCTTAAAGAAACTTGTTCATTGGCAACTTTATTTTATTCGCAAAGTTTTTGCCAGAAATCTGCTGAGAGGCAGTAGCCAAAGAAATTTCTTCTTCATATTTCATTTTGTTTAAGATGCCTGACCTATGGTTTGAACAGTGGCTTCACGTCAAATAAGCCAACACACTACTTAATAGACCACATCAACATCAGATCATCTTAAATTAGTTTGTAGAGGTTTTTACTGTTTCGTCCTTGGAGTGCATCGATCTCAATCTTTCTTTCACCTCATTTAACCTTAACAAACCTCTTCTCAGTCTCCATAGTCTAATAGGTAGTGCGTTGGCTTATTAGACGTGAGGCCCCAGTTAAAACCACAAGTCAAACATCTCCAACAAAACGAAGAATGAAAAAATATTTCTTCGGCGTTTTCCTCTCAGCAGATTTCTGGCAAAAACTCTGAGAGTAAATTAAAATTGCCATGAAAAGTTTCTCAAAAAATCTCTGATGTTCGAAGTCGACTTTAAACAGTAGATCCCGCCACTCATGTACAAAAATGACGTACATAACTGAAGTGATATGAGAAGCCAGATCGCAATCTTGACAGAAGGCATTCAATGACCAATTACATATGTACGTATGTATTATGTAAACCACTTCTCAATGGTTGACTTCTCTGGTGCAAAGCCCACTTGTTTTATCAAAATGTACACATAATCGTTGCCCTTTTTACGATTGCCATTATCGCTCTACCGAGAGGATAAATTCGAATGCAATGGCTTTGTAAACGATCAGCCATTGCCCGTACGTTGACGAAAATCAAGATCTGTAGAAAACATAGCCGCTGACAGTGAGAATGTGCAAGCGAATCCTAAGCAATTGATTGCGAGTCACTCATAAGAACACAGCCTGTCCCAAACCACAACTTGAGGAATTTTTTCTCTTCACTTAGGCCTACACCTGCAAAAAAATTCAACTGATCCAGCAATTGAACATAAACGACCGCAGATAAAGACTAGTATTCGCTAAATGGGCTCTGAAGCAGTCGGCATCTGACCCTTATGTTGATCGAAAAATCATCTTCAACGATGAGGTCTTTTTCTTAACGAATGGACACGAGCATATACAAAATTGTCGTATTCAAGAGTGTTCAAGATATTCAAGAGTGTTCAATGCATCCCAAAAAACGGCGGTGTCAGTGGTATATAATTTTTTATTTTAGAACGACGTTGGCTCGGTTGTCGCTGTGAACCTGTACTTATAAATCAATGGTGTAGTGAGTACGAATGAATCAGAGTACATAGTTAAATTTCAATATTGTTGACTCACTTATGTGCATTCAAACTTTCATGAGTAGTAATGAGTAGTAAAAAACGATTCATTGCGGATCTCTGATAACAATCTACATGATATTCAAGAGCCGTTCAATGCATCCAAAAAATGGCGGTGGCAGTGGTCCATAATTTTTTTAGAACGACGTTGGCTAGGCTGTCACTGTCAACGACGAACACTGGCGGTTGATGATTCCAACTTCTTTTAGCCTGAATTCGTTGATGTGGAAGCAAACATTATGCGATTTCAATAGGACGTCACTACATACTACACAGCTACTGTCATAATGGATTTTCTGCACAAGCGATTTGAGGGCATGGTCATCCCAGGTGGAGCTGATGTAAACTCTGTTTTGTGACTGAAACTGTAGACCTTTTCGGATTAGAGATACATACATATAAAATTGTTCTTTATAACCTTTTATCCAGGATTACGACCTAGTTCCTCACACCACTTATGTTGTGTGTGTTAATTTTATACATGAGTGGCGGGATCTACAATTTTTGAGATTTTTCATTGCAATTTTATTTACTCTCAGAGTTCTTACCAGAAATCTGCTGAGAGAAAGTCGCTGAAGAAACATTTTTTAGGTTTTTGGGTTTGCTGTGATGTCTGACCTGGGGTTTGAATTCTGTCCTCACGCCTAATAAGCCATCACACTATCTACTAGACTTCGGATAAGAGATGTGATTTTCTAATTTACTTGCAGTGCTTTGAGTACATATCCTTACGCTTCTTACCATTGCCTTTCGTTCTTCATACGCATTTATTTTCCCAAAACCAATTTTTTTCTGTTTTTGATTTTGAACTCATGTGAAGTGAAATGGAGTAGACTAGCAATAATCATTAGTTTTCAGCACGTTAACATATCCCTTCTCTTAGCTGGAGGATATATTACAAGTGTATTAAAATTTAAAGGCCTATTCAAATAATTTATGTTGTTTCGGTTACATATGCGATTATACTTACGTACGTACTTTCATGTTGTTGTCTGAAGATAACACCAGGAAAGCAAAAAAAACGTAGAAAATGAAGCTGATGGCGATAAAAATCTGAAAATAAATTTCCTATAGATTGTAAAAGGCCAAGTTAGTAGAAAACATGTTTGTTTGTTTTTTTTTTAAGAAATAATACTGACGGCATGATTTTTGTAGACTGATTATTTAAAACTAAAACCAAGCTATCATATACTCATATATATTCGTAGTATTCGTACCAGTTTTAGGATGAAAAAAATTAAAAAAAATAAAAATCAGGAAAAATACTAATTTTTTACTTTTAATTAATCTATTTTGTCTGTGCATGTATGTGTGTCTGCGTGTGTGTGTTTTGCAGTTAAACCGTACTTGAGTTGAGCAAATGAATGTTTAAATGGCAGTTGAGTAATTTTTTTAATTTTTTTCTCGTTTTTTATGGCCAGCAATCAATCAAGTGTCAGACTTTAAATGATTTTTTATGGCTTCTGTAGACATTTATTATTAAACAAAAATTTGTTGTAGTTTTCTTAGTTTAATTTAGTTTTTTCTTTCGTCATTCATTTAAAAAAATACGTATTAAGTTAGTGGTAATTAAACTGATTTCTGTTTAAATATTTATTTTAACAAATTAATGGCAAAACCATTACAAGGCACTCCCATGTATTTGAAATATCAAAAAAAAAGAAAAAGGTTTATAACTTCAGTGGCATTTGATTTAAAATAATTTTTTTGTTTTTTGTTTTGTATTAAAAATCTATGATTGTCATTATGATTACGTATTAAACAATCAACACTTTTCATTAAAAATTTAGTAAAAACGTCAACACGTTTCGTTACTCGTATTAAAATAAACTTAAGTTCGCAATATTAACCTGAAAAAGGAAGATTCTAGGATATGCGCCAACTACAGGGGCATATAAGCCTTCTTCCTATCGCATATAAGGTTCTTATGGGCATATTGTGCGAACGATTGAAGTCATTCATCAAAACACTAATTGGACCTTATCATTCCAAGTCCACCATCGACCAGATATTCACACTACGTTAAATCCTGGAAAAACCCACGAAAAACAAGTCAACACACACCATCTTTTAGTCGACTATAAGACAGCCTTCTATAGCCACCTAGGGGTGGTGTTTTTGCCGCAATGTCTGAGGTTCTTATGGGTGTATTGTGTGAAGGACTGAAGCCATTCGTCAAAAAACTAATTGGACCTTATCAGTGCGGCTTCAGACCTCGCAAGACCATCATTACACTACCCACGAAGAACAAGTCAACACACACTATCTTTTAGTCGACTATAAGGCAGCCTTCGATAGCCACATAAGCGATCGTGTTTTTGCCACAATGTCTGAGCTCGGTATACCTACGAAACTCATAATGCTATACAGAATGATGTTGAGGTTGCAATGGACCTCTCCGAACCTTTTGATACGTGCGAGGTTTCAGACGAGGCGATCCCTTATCATACGACCTCTTCAACTTCGTCATGGAGAGTGTTCTGCGAAAGGCGGAACACAAAGAAGTGTCCAGTTAAAGTCGCCGTAGTCTAGCAGGTAGTGTGTTGGCTTATTAGACGTAAAGCCAGGGTTCATGCCCAGGCCAGACATTAAAACGAAATACAAAAAGTATTTCTTCGGCGACATCCTCTCAGCAGATTTCTGGCAAAAGCTCTGAAAAGTTTCTCAAATCTGTCGTTCGGAGTCGACTTTAAACTGTAGGTCCCACCACTCATGTATAAAATAAAAACACACAACATAAGTGGTTTGAAAAACTAGGTCGTAATCCTGACTGAAGGGTTGGTTTGGCCAATTATGTTATGTTATGTGTGTCCAGTTCCTTGGCGTACCAAGCGAGATGGTACTGCTGCCTTTAGTACTATTGAACGGGATTCTACTAAGATGGGTCCGGCAGTAAATGAGGGCAAAACGAAGTATATGTTATCGACAAGTACGGACATGCGGCGTATTGCATCTCAGATTACGGCCGATAACTATACTTTTGATATAGGCGAGGAATTTATTTATTTTGGCTCCACCGTTGCCACCAAAAGTGATGTCAGTGTGGAGATCAAGCGCAGAATGACTCTTGCCAACAGGTGCTGCAATGGTTTCAATAGGCAATTGAGCAGCAGAGATCTCTCCCGTACGTCAAAACTAATACTCTACAAGACTCTGATCCTCTCCGTGCTTCTTTATATCGCAGAGGCATGGCAACTATTAAACACTGATGCAGCATCCTTCAGAGCATTCGAAAAAATAGTCCTACGTAAGATCTTCGGTCCAAGGCGCGTTGGCGATGGTTTCCGCAACCGAACCAACAGTAAGCAGTATGAGCTCCTCAACGACATGGACGTTGTGCAGCGTATTAACATCCAGCGGATACGCTAGCTCGGCCAGGTCGCTCGAATTAAGGAGGATGCTCCGGCGAGACGAGTATTTGATGTGGGGATTTGCGTAACTCGTAAAGGACGACCTTGTTTGCGTTGTAAGAACCAAATCGAGGAAGACCTGTCATCGATTGGTGTGGCAAACTGGCGTAGGCACGCAAGAACCAGACGCGCCTTTAAGGATGTATTACGGCAGGCCGAAATCCGTTAATCGGGTTGTTAATGGCCAATGCATATTGTCAGTGAAGGGTTTGGCCAATAATATGAATATGAATGTAAAAATCATTATCATCTGCAAAAGGGCAGATAAGAGTAGAAGATAATGAGAGAATATTAAGGAATAGAATCGTGTAGTAGCAATGAATTTGATTTGAATTCGAGTGGACTTCCATCTTTAACCACATGAATAGAGCCGTCCCCGAGAAAACTCAAAATGTCTCCCTCTACCCAAATTTTTTGGAGAATAGTAGTGCAAGCATTGAAGCTGCCGTAGTATAGTGGGTAGTGTGCTGGCTTATTAAACGTGAGGCCGCGGTTCAAACACCTCCAGCAAAATGAAAATATAAAAAAAATATTTCTGCGGCGACTTGCTATCATTAGATTTCTGGTAAAAAATCTGAGAGGAGAGTAAATTAAATTGCAGTGAAAAGTTTCTCAAAATTCTGTTGTTGATCGTTGTTGTATTGCGGTTTGCATTTTGAAATATATTTAAGAAATATTGACAAGTAACAGAGCATTTAATAATGAGAAATAAAAGGAGTCCAAAATACGAAAACTGGTTGCATTGAGAACGAATTTATTTCAGGTAAGTTTTAAAACTAAATATTGCCTCATATATTAGGGCAAATTTGTTAGAAAGGCTCAAAATTTTAAATAATATATGTGCGTCACAGCGCGATGATATTCGATCGTAGGCGTCGTATTGAAATAACCATTAAAAAGTACGAATTGGATAGTCTAGTTACAAAAACCTTTCATTTTGTGTAGAAAACGTATCAAATTTCTGTTGTTTGTAGACTTTAAACTGTAGATCCCACCAGTCATATATAAAATTAACATACAAGACATAAGTAGTGTGAGAAACAAGGTCGTAATGCTGAAGGACGTGTTGTAATGACCATTTATGTGTACGTATGTGAAGCGAGCCTTCCCATAATCATATTGAATGTAGCTGATACGATTGTTGGATCGTAATTATGTCCTTATATTGGGTTTAATGACTTAAATAACTGTCTATGCAAAAATAGATGACCTGGTAGACTAGTGGGTGGTGTACTAGTCTATTAGTAATGAATTAATTAAATAAGTAACATAATTACGTGCTTACATAGTTGTTTTTTCTTGCAAAAATTCTAAAATTATTGTATCATTGAAAACAATAATAATTAAATACTCTTAATAGATGATTTATTATAAATTCATGTGAATTAATTTCAAAATACTTTCCATTAATACGAGTACTTATTAATCTTTTTTATTTATTCATGACAAACAAAAAATTACTTATGAATTCAACTAAGCGAATGATTAATTTTAATTGGTGGTTTTAAGGATTTTTTTGATTCAATTTTTTTATGACACAAAATGAAAAAAACAACCCAGACAGTTAAAAAAGTGTTAACAAGTGTAGACCACAATTTAAATATGAAAACCTTAAGTTTGGTTTTTTTTACTTTTTTGTTTTAATAAATAATTAGCGTGTGATAAACCATGGCGGCTTATCTTTTTTTTACAAGAATACTTGCAGGGTAAGGGAATGAAATTGTTTAATTTATTGTTTTATGGCGGCATTACAAAACGTTTGTCTTTGCATTAAATGCATTATTTTAATGCCTTTAAAGGCCTTTACGGCATATAAACCCTGTCTTTGCGACAAGGTGCGTTAACATATGATCCTAAAGTTCATTTTAAAATTAACTTCCATTATAATTATAAGATTCGTTTGCAATTAAAAATTCTACACAGTAAAGATGACGAATTAAGATGTCGCCAAAGTTGCTTTTAAAGTTTTTCGGCATTACAAATGTGGCACTTGCTATATGCCAACTGTTTTACAACCTTCTGTCAGATATTTATTTCAATAAATAATTAGTCATATACATTATTTGTTTCTTTACAAGCTTAATTCATAATTCAAGTAAAGGAATTTTCAATTCTAACCTTTATAAACCGAGAATAAAACAAAAAATATGGAAATTTTATTATTTTGGGAGCAAATTTTTTATTGTTACAGCTTTAATACAAAACAACATATGTTTTTGATCTTTTCTGTAAGTACGTCGAGGTGCGTTAACATGCGTTCGTATACTTCTCAATGCGGCAAAAGTTTCTAAATAAGTTTATTTAATGTAAAATTTCAAGTGTATTGTTATAATTTGTGTTGGCTTACTAAGCATATAATGAAACTCAAGAAATTTGGAATTTAAACTTTTATAAACAAATAATTAAACAAAATATGAAAATTTTACTATTTCGGGTGCAAATTTTTTATTGTTACAGATTTAATAAAACATAACATATGTTTTTGAGCTTTTCTGTAAGTACGTTAAGATGCGTTAACATGCGTTCGTATACTTCTCAATGCAGTAGAAGTTTCTAAATCTGTTTTTAAACTTTTTTGTAATGTAAA
Organism: Sarcophaga carnaria; assembly: GCA_958299815.1. Taxonomy (NCBI): domain Eukaryota; kingdom Metazoa; phylum Arthropoda; class Insecta; order Diptera; family Sarcophagidae; genus Sarcophaga; species Sarcophaga carnaria. The sequence goes on along the minus strand of OY283153.1, from coordinate 121,216,793 downwards.
ATTTCAAGTGTAGTGTAATAATTTGTGTTGGCTTACTAGGCGTTTAATGAAATTGAAGAAATTTGAAATTTAAATCTTTATAAACCAAGAATAAAACAAAAATTATAGAAATTTTACTATTTCAGGTTAAATTTTTTATTGTTACAGCTTTAATACAAGTTAACACGTGTTTTTGCGCGTTAACATGCGATCTTATATTTCCCAATGCATTAGAAGTTTCTAAATTCGTTTCTGAACTTGCTCTTAAAGGAACATTTCAAATTTAATCCAATAATTTCTGTTGTATTAAGTACGTCAATATACGTTAACATGCGTTATTATACTTATCAATGCAGTAGAAGTTTCTAAATTCGTTTCTAAGCTTGGTTTTAATATAAATTTCAAGCTTGCTCTAATAGTTTGTATTGTACTAAGTACGTCATAGCGCGTTAAGATGCGATCTTATACTTCTCAATACAGTAGAAGTTTCTAAATTCGTTTTTAAGCTTGTTTTAAATGTAGTCTAAAAATTTGTGTTGGCTTACTAGGCAAGAGTTCGAGAACTCAAACATTTAGTCTAGCTTTATCCAAAAAATAAAACATATAAAATATAAAAAATTTATTTGGGCGACCATATGTATTTTCAAACACTGGGGTTCTTATTTTTGCAACTTTAATAGAAGCTAACGCATGTTTTTTGATCTCTTTTATAAGTACGTCACAGTGTATTAACTAGGTGGGAGTTCGAGAATTCAAACATTTGCTCCGGCATCTGCCAAAAAACCACATAAAAAAATATAATTTGGCACCTCCATATATTTTGAAGGACTGGTTTGCATCAAAGTGCAATGTCATGCGATTTTATGCACCCAATTTTCCTAGAAAAATTATTATCAAACAATTTCTATGTAGCATTCCTTCAAAATCGTTGTAATTTTAAAATTTCTTGTAAAATGGCAGCCTAACTGCTGTAATGGCTATTGCCACAGATAAACTAGAACTATAAACTGATGGCAAAAGCATGAGAAAACCTTTCGTAAAATACAATCCAAATGGAATCCAAAATTAATGCTAAAAATTCCTTGTCCATATTAAATATTCTTAAAGCATTTACGCTTCATGCCAAGAGTGTCTTGTTTAGCATGTCACCCTCACTTTACTTCACATCACATCACATCACATCACATCACTTCAATTGTATTTAAAAAATGTTTAAATTTCAAACTGTAACAATAAAACATTTCCGTGACATTCTCTAACAAACTATTTATGTGCATCTAATTACCTCTTACTATTGTATATCACTACCAGCACCATTATTTGAATGAAATACCCTTTAAAACTTTGCTACCTATTTTAGCCAACCAACTTAATGTTGTATGTGAAAGTGAATGTGTGTGTGAGAATGTAAGTGTGTGTTTTCAAAAGGTAATGTTTGCATATCAATAACAGAAAATCCAAAAAGGATTTTATTAATTTGCATAAGTCTAAATGACATAATATTTGTAGAATACAATGGCAACAATACTTTAGTTATACTTGCTAACTTTGATATACACCCGGAATTGCTATTATTGTTGTTCTTGCTTGTTGTAGTTACTGCTGCTGTTATTGCAACAGTTTTCAAGCAAACTGTATAACAATGCAAAAACAAACCTTCCTTTACTTCACAACAATAAGAATAATGAAAACGAAAAAGTTTTCTTTTCTGTTTTTTTCTTCAAATGATTCAAATATATGCACATATTTTCAAACTCATTTAGATTGTCAATAAAACTTAAAACCAAACATTAATCTTTGTCTTTTAGATTTTTTTGTTTTGTTTTTGTTTTTGCTTTCTACTGTGATCGTTGTTGTATTGCTGTTTGCATTTTGAAATACATTTAAGAAATATTGCCGAGTAACAGAGCTATTAATAATGAGAAATAAAAGGAGTCTAAAGTACGAAAACTGGGTGCATTGAGAGCGAATTTATGATGAACTACGTTTTAAAACTCTATATTGCCTCCTATATTAGGGAAAATTTGTTAATAATATTTATTAATTTATTTTATTTTTTAAATTTTAAATAATATATATGAGTCATAGTGCGATGCTATGCGAACGTATGCGTCGTATTGAAATAACCCGTAAAAAGTACCAATTGGATGGTTTAGTTAAAAAGCTATTTATTTTGTTTAGAAAATGTACTAAATTTCTGAAGTTTGTAGAGTTTAACTGTAGGTCTCGCCACTCATGTATAAAATTAACACACACAATATAGGTGGTGTATGAAGCTAGGTCGTAATCCTGACTAGAAAAGTACCAATTGGATAGTCTAGTTACAAAAACTATTTATTTTGTGCAAAGAATTGTATTAAACTTCTTTAGGTTGTCGTGCGTTAACATACGTTACTAGGCGTCATAAAAAAATTAAATAAATGGATATAAAAAAAAACTTAAAAATTTTAAATTACACTTATTATACCAAAATAAAACTGATACGTACGTGTAAAGGTACGAACATATACTATAATTTACCATAATAACAAGTGCGTCAAGTCTAAATAGCTTTTAAACACCAGCTAACGTATATTTTTGAATATAAGGAAACCGCTTTTTGTACCAAAACAAATTTAAAACATGCGTCGAAATGCGATGTTATGCGCACGATCACATCATTTCCGCGTTCATTGCTTAATTTGTATTGCTTTCATGTCCAGTTCACACTCTGCCTTGAACCTCCTTTTCTCAAGCTGCCCTAATGATTACATTCACTAGCGTTTCCATTGTTGTAAGACTATGTTTTGATCAAAATATTCGTCTTTAGACTATAATGTTAACTTTGGTTAGTCCAGTTTGTGGCGAGAGTTGGCTATTGCTGATTAAGTCTTTTATAATTCAACGGCGCGACAGAATGAAAATTCGTCTCAGACAATAAAACGAGTAGAAGTCTTGCCGTTTCAGCAAAATTGATGGAGGCAAAGAAAAAGTTCCCGTATCGATGCAATTTCCCTGGAGAGATTTGTAATATGAACAAAACAAATAAAGAACGTCACCCAATTTTGTTACCTTTGGAGCACTATATCCACAAACGGGAGATCAGGCGAGGATATTGATAATTTCTACCAAAAAGCTTGTCAGGCCTCGTTCCCTCATGAATGCGAAAGATGCAAGTGATCGTGAAGAGCTGTCTTCTTAAGATCGTCAAAGAACTGTATTCAATCAAACGCTCTTATAAAAGACGGACGAACAATGGCATTAGATCTGACAATGTAACCAGAATTTTCTTAGTCTGCAATATACAAGGGAAGAGAAAAAGTGAACGATCTGTTCACTTGTGAGGGAGGCAAGTATAGCGCTAAGTAAACAGCAAAGGAAAGAATTGCCACAGAAGACTTTTTCCCGTAAATTTGTTAAGATCCTATGCCTCTTATAAAACCCACGGAAACTTATATGTACGTACATATGTAGTCTTCCAGTGTGATGGTGTTGGTACGTAGCTATGAGTGGCCTTCCCCCCAAATGAATTGGATGGACGCACTTAGGCCCCATGGGGCCCATTTTGATACCACAGTTCACGTTTACCATCCCCTAGTCATGGAACCATCCAGAGCTCACAAGGAAGCAACTCAAACTGCCGACATCAATGTTCGACAAATCACTCAAATCATCGATGTAGTAGGCACCAAAATGTCTCTTCCTTCTCTGACATATTGCCGGGCATGTTCCCAGTAGATGAAGAACAGTCTCTTCCTCCTCTTTGTCCCTGCAGCTTCTAAAGGTAATCATTCGCGAGGTGTCCCAGACCAATGCGCCTTGCGTGAACATCCATAATGCAATAAACCGTCACGACTCCATCAACCGCACTGAGTACGCCTCTTTGGAGTTTTAGCAGCCTTGCAGTGCGTTTTCTATTCTGCTGCGGCCAGATCATGCGCGCCACAATGCCCTTATCTGAAGCTGCCCACCTGCGGTTAACAGAGTCCGTGATCTCGTCATCAATCATGAACCCAGAGGTCCCCAAATGGACCCCAATACCTAAGAATTCCTCGGAGAGCTCGATGGTCGTGCCGGTCGTCTCGCCAATTCATCCGCTCTGCAGTTTTTCGGGATATCATTCTATCCTGGAACCCAAACGATATTCATACCTCTTCGTTACTCTGTTCAGGTGTTTCCGACAGCCGTAGACCATCCTGTAGTTTATCACATTGGAGCCCAGAGTCCTGATAGCCGCCTGGCTATCGGAGAGTATGTAGATGTTTCCATGATGATGGTGTTCAATTTTATCCTTCAAATTGCGGTTGCTTGCCGTAGGGCACTTGTTTGTAAATAAACAAAAGTCTTATTGTGCAGTTGAAGGAATTATTTCCTGTTAAATAACAAACAACACCAACTATTTTCATGCAACTGTGTCTGTGTATGTGATTTCAAAAAGTCATAAAAATCAATCACAAATTGTATCTCAGATTTGTGTTTTTCTTTCAATATTTCCAAAAAAAAAACGACGTCTCAAGAAACCACATAAATCTGAAGCTTAAATGTTGTTCACCAAAAAAAAAAAAAAATACAATTGCAATGAGAAATCAAAACCCCCACCAACTGTTAGCAGCTAGAAATATCGCACCAATATTGAGTATATGGCCGTCAACAACAAGAGCTATGACAATGCTAAGCTAAGCAATCAAACATAAAACTCTGGCTAGCCTTTTAGCGAAGGCATGCATGAGAATGCAATGAGAATGAAAACGAAATATGTGAGTACATATCACAAGACTGACTGTGGCTGTGACTGTGGCTGTGGCTGTAACGACGTTTTAGTGGGTGTAACATTTAGATTCTGAAGCCATTTAAATTGTTACCATAACTGTTTCTATTGTTTTTGTTTTTGTTTTATTTTTTGCTTTTCATAGGGTTTTACTTAACTCAGCTAACAGTGTGACAATCAGCACCTTTGCTCTGCTCTGCTCTGATTTTATTACGAATAGTAAGTTTTAAATATTGTTTCTTGCTTTTGTTGTTGTTTGTCTTGTTGTTGCTGTTATTGTTTTAAGCTTTTCTATTGATTTATCATATTTAAGGTTGAAAACAGAAACAACAAATTTTCTTGAAAATTTCTTGAAATGTATGTGTTATGGCCTGCTGGGTTCAAATGTATTTCGACGTTTTTCTTGACTTGACAGCTGAAGCTGTAAATGTTGTTGTTGCAGGATTGCTGTTGCATTTATTTTATGTTAAATAATGTTACACAAATCTTATCAGATGTCCAAACTCCAAAACATATATACGTACGAGTACATACTGTGGAGTGGTGGCAAAAAAAACCCTATGATTGCCTGGCTGCCTGTTGCAAATTTTTCAAAAAAAATACTTTACCAAGCTGTGCAGTATTAATGTTTTCTCAAGTTTCCAGAGACATTTAAATCCCAATTTTATCATTTTGAAAATTTGTCACAAATGTTTGTTACGGTTTTTCATTTCATTACGGCATTACGGCATTACAGCATTACATTTGCATTAACAATACATAACACATAATCAGCATCATTCATTTAAGTTGCAACTAACAATGGCAATAACATTAACAACAACAACAACACCTACCAATATACACACCTACAACTGTCAAATGCAAGTATACATGGAAAGACAAAAAAGCTGACAAGTCTAGATATTAAATGCCTTGATAAGCCAACAACAACAACAATTAATCGAAAAAACATTCATGTTTTAAAACGTTTTGAAAAAGTGTTCGTTTTATAAATGCAAGTTTATGACAGGCGGCACAAACTACAACACTTCACAATTTCATTTAAAACGTTCGTTTATTATTTATTTTATTTGTTACCCGGTAACATAATATTCTGCCATAAAATGAAATCGATCAACAAAAGAGTTTTCAAAGTGCATATGCATTAAAATTGTGCACATAAAGTGACTCATGACAATTACTTAAAGGGCAGCAATACCTTAGTCATTTACAGAGGAGTGCAAATCTGGCTTTGTATCTCTGACAGACAGGTTAATAACAATTTTATGTTTCCAAATTGATATGCGTTCAATAGCCTAGCACGGCTTCTCTGTATGGAGAACATTCGAATTGGCAAATAAATCTTTGGCATATAAATCAGGCCGATCGCATGAAATATATTGGATTTGAGGACCGCTTATATCTGCTACTTAACGAAATCCAACTAGAAGAAGTCTCACGGAGCCAAGACGCTTCATCTCGGTGGCCCCCACACCGCTTGTGCAAAATATCCAATGTAGCGACAGCTGTGTGGCACGTTGGTGCCTCATTCGATCCAAAAGAAGTTCGTAATCATCGAAACACATACATACATACACACATGCATACATGGAAACATGACACAAAGAGGGGAATGGATCTTTCCAACCCTGTTCAGTTAATGGATGATGCTGTGGATAGATGGTAGCAAGACTGGTCCAATCCCACCAAGGGAAGATGGATCCACAGACTCATACCGAGCATAGGCGAATGAACCAAAAGGAGACAGGGTCAGGTGAACTTCTACTTGACACAGTTACTAACCGGCCATGGATGTTAGAGGGCATATGTATCCCTATAAGTATGGTCATGACGTATGCCGTAATGAAAGGAAGACGGCGGAGCATGTTTTTTTTACTTGCCCGCGATGTGTTGTTCAACGAAATTGCCTGGAGGGGACAATGGGATTCCAGGTAACGCACGATAATATAGTTAAACTGATGTTAACCGCATGTGACGATTGGAACGCAATAAGCAAAAGATTGGCTGAGGAAGCAAGGTTAGCAGAATTTGAAGGCAGCACTCGCTGAATCTATAACACCCTCCCCAATGTAATACTTGATTGTGGTCCCGGGGGGCAAATGGTTGAAAGTGTGACGAACTAGGTTGGGTTTAGCACATATGCGTTTATCAAGTCGAGAGTAAGTCTTGCGGCGAATCGTGCACATTGGTAGGCCGGGCTGCCTATGTCTTTGGAAGATTCTCAACCTTTAGCTCGTAAAGCTATAAAAAAACATACACACATGATTGGTCATTACAACCCTTCAGTCAGGATCACGACCTAGCTTCTCACACCAGTTAGGTTGTGTGTGTTAATTTTATACATGCGTGGAGGGACCTACAGTTTAAAGTCGATTCCGAACGACAAATTTATGGGAAATTTTTCATGGCAATTTTATTTCCTTCTCAGAGTTTTTGCCAGAAATCTGCTGGGAGGAAGTCGCCGAAGAAATATTTTTCAAATTTCGTTTTGATGTTTGACCTGGGCTTTGAACCGTGGCCTTACGTTTAATAAGTCAACACATTACCTACTAGACTACGGTGGCTTATTAGCACACATCTGTGATTAAATGAAATCCCACAATAAGATGTATTACGGGGACGAATCTCTTCATGTCAGTGGTCAGTGCGTATTACATACACGCGAACGACCATGTACTCTCATCGCTGTGCAGAATATCCAATCAAGCGAGGGCTGTGTGGTTCGTAGCAACACCGTATTGAAACCACATGTGCAGATCATACAATTCAATCCAATGGAATTTAATAATCATCGACATGGCCAACGTAGTTCTTAAAGAAAGGTAGACCGATGACGCCAACAGCCCACATGTCCACTTCATACAATTCATTCCAAAAAAAATTGGTGATCATTGACATGGCCAAAGTAGGTGGACCGATGGCGGTGCACCGATTACCAGTCCAAAATTCATACCAAAAAGTGACTTTTTCGGCATGCATTGGACGCTCTTGGATTTCATGTCGATTGGTATCGCCCTAAAATCCGAAAATCATATGAATTCACGTGCCAATTCATCTTAAAATGGGTTTTATGAATGAATTTGGCTTGTCGATGAAAATTAGGATCATTTGCCAAGAGCTTCAGAGCCCATGCAACCAACACGCATCATTGCCTATGGTCGTTTGCTATCAGTTTCTAGGTCACTTGAATTACGTATGGCTTCACGCCGAAGTCAGAACGTAAAATTTTCGAAGTTGTTGTCTGCGAAAGACCGATCTCTTGTAAGCAATGCAAAATCTACTACCTAAGGTTCTTCTGCACACTCTGACGGATAGTAGCGATATTTTCAGAAGGTCTTCGGTTTATTCGACGTACGGATATTGATCGATCGTTTGCAGTAGATTCGAATTTATCCACCGTATTGCTAAAAATTCTCTCGGTAGGACGTTAATGGCGACCGTATAATTAGGGAGGAAGTCGTCGTAGTCTAGTAGGTAGGGTGCTGGCTTATTAGACATGAGGCCACGGTTCAAACCTCAGGTTGCACATCTTCAACAAAACGAAATTTGGAAAAATATTTCTTCGCCGATTTCCACTCAGCAGATTTCTGGCAGAAACTCTGAGGAGTAAGTAAAATTTGCCATGAATAATTTCGCAAAAATCTTTCATTCGGAATTAACTTTAAACTGTAGGTCCCGCCACTCATGTATAAAATTAACGCACACAACATAAATGGTGTTAGAAACTAGGTTGTAATCCTGACTGAAGGGTTATAATGACCAGTTATGTATGTCGGTACGATAACAGAACACCCATTTTGGTAAAACAATTTCATTATTTTGCACGTGTTGGTTAATGGAAGATCCTTGCATGGGAACTTGATAAAAAGTTGGAATAACTCACAACTTATTTAACAGACGTACCTTTAACCACGCGTTAGCATGCGATTATACGCCTGATCTTGAGATAAATACTCCAGGGCACACACGTTATTGTCTTGGTTGTAAATTAAACTTTTACGCTTAAAATTTTACTTCTATTTTTGTTTGCTTCTTTTTTTTTGTAAAGTTTATTTATTTTTCCTATCGCTCTTTAAATTTTATTTTATTTTCATAAATATTTTTGACTTTTATTGTCACATTTGATTACTCATAACATTTGAGAACTACACGCGGCAATCATAATCCATACCAATTATTGTAATGGCAAGAGTAGTACTCTTAAGTGATAAAAAAACTTATTTTGTTTAACAAAAGTTTAAAAATATTTAAAAAATTTTCAAATCTTAACATTAAGATAGAAAAATGAACGGCTGTAACTGTTTAAAAAATTGCCATAAAAATAGAATTTGTAATTTCATTACAATGACATTCTCTAGTCTAGTCTGTTTCCATGTGAAACTTATTTAATGTTGTAACGAGTGTTACAGTTTGACTTCCAAAATTGTTTTTTTCCAACAAAATGACATACGATTTACAAACAAAGCAAAAAACCGTAGCTAGAGAAGCAAAAAAGAACTATTTATTACCAAATCATTAACTTACTGGTAATAAAATATTATACCATGAGGAAAAAATATTAATGGCCTTACAAAAGTCAGACAATTAAAAGAGTGAAATGAGAAAGGAAGAATAATTATCTGCTTAGAAATTGTATTACACTTAAATATCACAACTAATATTATGTTAATCAGTCTCTAAATACACATTTTGCTTGAAACGACATTGCGTTGAAATGCGTCAATATGCGTCAACATGCGATTGTATGCGTTTTTTATGTGTTTTGTTTGGATTTGAGAATATATATACACTAAGTTCCATTTAAAAACATTTTAAGAATTGAGTATGCCAATATGAAACATGCTAACCTCCATTGGAAGTCTTACACATGAGCGATCATATATAATGTTGTCCCCGCACTATAGATTTTAGAAACTTATTCTTAAAAACTAGTTAATCTTGAGTCGAAGGGCTACATAACGTAGATAGCCAAGGTGTCACAATTGCTTTCATCTTTAGTAATGGTCATAAGTTCTCTCATAGCTGGAAGATAACACCCAAGTCTTTATAGGCTACAGAGACCTGTAATAGCAAAGCAGATTTCTTTGCTTAAATAAATTTTGTTTTGAATTTAAATTCACTCTTTTATTTCTCTTAATTATACTTAACAAATGAACCAAAAGGTCCTACTTTTGGTCAACTTTTGTTCTGTTTTACTTATTCTTTCATGTCTATACATTATTTTGTTAAATGTGTATGGTATTGTTCAAAATTTATTACAGAATTACTTTGAAATAAACGAGAGAAGCAAAAAAATAAAACAAATGGCAAACGAACGACATCAATCACTTTTCATTTCGTTACACATTTGGCACAATCTGTGGTGCTTTGAACCCGGTGCTCAAATTTTATATTCAATGGGTACTTAATGCTCAAAAGCACCCACACATAAATAAACGTTGTTTTAATGTCGATTTTAAATTTTTTAAACATAATTTTTTTTTCTCCCCAAAAACAAAAAAATACAATGGAATCCAATGGATTTTTTTTTGATTCCTTTAATGTGGAGGTATTTTTTAATATTTTTTTTAAGATTTTATTGGTAAAACATAAATTAAATAGCACAGTGGCTTATAAAAAAAGAGTAAGTTTTTCGTAATTGACATAAAAATCTGTGTATTTTTTTGGATTTTAATTAAATTTATATTCTCCTCTGTTTTAAAGCAGTTTTTATCTCCGGCATGCTGTTTTAAAAACAAAGTTTAAATCACATTAAAATGGCAAATAAATTCTAATCAAGCGTTATAAATACATACAATATTAAATGCATTTCCAAATATTTGCACATACGAGTCCATTGTGTAGCCCGAGCATTTACTCCTCTGTTTGTAATAAATTTAACACACACACACAGAGAGAGAGAGAGAGAGAGTTAATTAATAATTTTGTTGATTCTATTCGTTGTTTATTAAACACATACAAAATATTGTTTTTAAGCAAATACGGATGTGCGATACAAAAAATTTGTTTTTATCACCGGCGGATTTATACCCGCGTAGAGTTTATATTTAATTATGCCTACACACACATACATATCGCATAGAAAAATCACAGCAGTTTCTGCAGAATCATGGAAAATGTTAAGTGGTCCTCAGCATAAGTTAGTTTAGATATTTAAACATCTTTTTAGTCTAAGAATTTTTGTAATTGTTTCATTTCTGTATTCAGTTTGATCATTCTAAAGCCATTCTAATAAATTTTTCTCTTTAATAATCTGAAATTAATTCAAATTAATTATAAATTGCTCCACCTCTTGTGTTTGCTTATTGGCTTAATCAATGCTGTTATTCAATATGGTAACACGTGAGAGAAAAACTTGAAAACTAATTTTTAGAAAAAAAATAATAAAATAATAAGCCTTTAATGTCATCATATTGACACATGATCCGTCAAAATTTTGAAATTTAATTTATAAAAATAAAATAACCTGCTAAAATTAATATTTTTTTTCGCAAGAACATAAATTTTTTTTACAGATGCGTTTATATGCGTCTACGTGCGTTTATATACAATTTGTTTAATACATACAATTACATTTGTTTTTAGGATGCCGTTTTTGAATTAAAATAATTCTTACTTTAATTATATAAACTTTGATTTGATATACGTCAACATGCATTTGTATACGTTTGTATGCTTTCGACTAATGAAAATAATTTATTCAGTATTTCCAAAACAGTAGTAGTCTTTATTTAAAATAAAATGCATAATATTGCATTTATTCCTATGATGCCTATTTTTGAAATAGAAACATTTTTTATAGCAATTATCTAAAATATGATTTGATATACGTCAAAATGCGTTTGTTTACGTTTGTATGCGTTCAACTAATAAAACCTCATCTATTCAGTATTTCAGCGAACATAGAAGTCTAGTAGGAAGTGTGTTGCATTATTAGATGAGAAAGCTTGTGGTTTAACCCCTGGCTTAGACATTTTGAACGCGTATAAATATGAAACAAATAATTCTTCCTCTCAGTAGTCTTCTTTATAAAAATTCTAAGAGTAAATAAAATTGCGAGGACGATTTAATATACGTCAACATGCGTTTATATACGTTTGCATGCGTTCAACTAATTAAAGCACATTTATTCAGTATTTCAACGAACGTAGTGGTGTAGCAGGTAGTGTGTTGTATTATTAGATGAGAGAGCTTGTGGTTTAACCCCTCGCTTAAACATTTCGAACCCGTAGAAATATAAAAATAATAGTTTTTTCCCCAACTTCCTCTCAGTAGTTTCCTGTCAAAAATTCTGAGAGTAAATAAAATTGCGATGACGCATACGTCATCATGCGTTTGTAAACGTTTGTATGCGTTCAGCTAATTAGAGCACATTTATTCACTATTTCAACGAACGTAGTAGTGTAGCAGGTAGTGTGTTGCATTATTAGACGAGAGAGCTTATGGTTTAACCTCTGGTTTAGACATTTTGAACATAGCGAAATATGAAAAAAATATTTATTTCTGCAACTTCCTCCTCAGTAGGTTTGGTTAGGTTAGCTCGGGGTGGTAGCTCTGTTAACAAAAAGCTCACTTGATCACGCATAGCGGCCCGTTGTGATGCCACAGGTAAACGCAGTCTTTGCACTGACCAAGTTCTACTAAAACCAGGGAGAGGAAGCGCCCAGGGCAGAAGTCGTTAAATGGGAGCCGCATCCTTTCCGCGTGTCTACCCTTAACACAATGACCTACAAGCATGGCCACTGTGATTGAGATGATGCCACGACCAAGTCCAAGTAACTGGTTGGTACGACTTCTATCCAGCAGGAATCCTCATTGACCCAGGATAGTTTGGCGTCTCGAAAGAATTTCCGCGGCATAGTTAACTTTACCGAGGCAAGAAGAGTTTCCGGAAGAAGTGCACCAGCTCTGACAGGCTCGTCGCCCCTGCAGTTTCCCGGAATGTTAATATGCCCGGGGAGTAAGACACGTAAGCGCCTAGAAAGAAGGTCGAGACAGCGACGACATTCCCTAACGGTTCTGGAGTTATTCACAAGACTCGAAAGAGGCGGCCTGAGTCAGAGAAGACCGAGACGCGGGTGAATGTAGCACCGTTGACTAGAATCCATGGAGCAGCCCGGTAAATTGCCATTACCTCCGCCTGAAACACGCTACTGTGATCCAGTAGTCGGAGGGAAATGTTTAGTCCCAGAGTAGACTCCGCTACCAACCCCATTATCGAGTTTAGAGCTGTCAGTCTATATATCCAAGAGTTCCGGAGGGATGATCGTGTTAGGGTGCTTATGTGTATACAATTTGATTAATCTTTAATTATGCTATTAAAGTCTAGTATTGATTTATTAACTGCCTTTATTTATATGTCCTTTAGTGTATCCTTTCCGGTGATGTCATTTGAATAATTTTTATGTTTTTCATAAATTTTTATGTTTAACACAAATAAAATCAATTTTCCTGTATCATAAGCAAGGCGTGGTCGGTCGATTGCTACAACTGCCAACTTAACAAAATCTAAACAAAAACAAAGTCACTCGAACTAATGCCCGTTTACAGCATGTATGGATATAAATCAGTTAAACTAAATTAAATATAATTTTGTTATTAAAAAGCAAACAAACGAACAAAAACAGTTCATATGATTGTTTGTTTGTTGGTTTTCCAAGATTTCATAAATCCCCATAACGATAACAATTTTTGACACATACAAACAATTTAAAAATTTTGGCAGACAGGGTAAATACATGCAAGAGTTTCAGTTTCTGTTTTTTCCGTTGAGTTTCTTATGAAAATTCAATTAAAAAATCATGTTTGTTTTAAGCGGATTTCAATGGAAAAAATGAAAACGCTGACCACATAAATTTTCAAGTGCCTGGCTTTTATCAGCTGCTGTGGACATAGAACAGCCAGCGAAAAAAAATTGTTCAACATATTCAGCATATTTTTCGCTGTTTTTTTTTCTTTTTTTAATAATAATTTGGCAACCAAAAATTTTTGAATTTATTTTGTTGTTTTTGTATCATAATAACATTAAAATTGTTTTTATTATTAAATCGTAAGTCAAATAATAACTTATTACGAAAATTTATTTTTTTTAAACAAACAAATCAAATGTTACGGGGCATTTGAATACATTGTATAGTTAGTTGGGGCCCCACAAACAAAGCACCGCCATACATATGTTAAAAGCCAGGGTAATTGTTTTTAACAGATTGATTTGCCAAATTTACAAATAAAATTAAATTTAAAACATTCAAGAAGTATAACAAAAAATAAATTTAATTTTAATTTTTAAGATTTTTTTTCTGCTCGTTTTTTCTGTTTTTACAGAAAAATGTGGGTCAATTATGATTGTGTGGTTGTTTTCATATTTTAATACCCAATAATGGGCGTTTAAGTGGAACAATAACCAAAGAGATAAACAATGTTAGAAATAAAAAATTATTTCTAAATTATAGAAAATCATTAGAAAAAGAACGAAAAATGGAAATCATTTTGTTTTGTTATGGAAAAAAAATCAATCAGTTTCAACAGAACACCCAAATGAATAGAGGGGATAGGACCTTGTCTTTTTTTTAAATGTAATCGTTACTGTTACATTTTTACCTTTTAAAAATGTTTAAAATATAAGCTCGTAGTTTCCAAATCAAATAAAAATAAATTTGTGTTTAATTTTAATTCGAATTTTTTATTATTCGCACAATTCTGTGAAACACTGTTCACAACTTTATGTAAACAACAACAATTGCTTTTTTTATTCCTCTGTTTAACCCTTTATATAAACAATAACAATTTCTAGACAATTATTTGTCATATCTGTGTAACGGAGATTACTCTCTTCAAACGCACCGCGTCTTCACACAAGACTGACTGAACTTCACTAACTCAGTTGCCTGCTTTGCCTTGACTTTGATATGGCAGGGTAAACAGTCTGATGAATGTTCTTGAAGGCGAACGTTCATGACTTCACCTCCTCAAAATCTCTATAAATGTAAACAACGATGTTTACATTTATTATTGTAGTGTTGTTGGTATATTTTTGTTTACTTATTTACCATTATTTTCATGCTGGTGTTTGTTGTTTTATTAAGTAGAACGATAAATTGTAATCAGGTTTGTTTACAGATTGTTTTGTTTTTGTAGCTTTTGTTTATAATTTTAATGTTAAGCGATGTAAAAGCAAAACACCAGTATCTTGATTTCTCATTTACGTAACAATACATACACAATTGGTCATTACAGCCCTTCAGTCAAGATTACGACTTTGTTTCTACCACCACTTGTGTTGTGTGTGTGAGTGGCGTTACCCGCAGTTTTAAAGTCGCTTTCGAATGACAGATTTTTGAGAAACTTTTTAATGGCATTTCTTTATTTACTCTTAGTGAAGTTGCCAAAAGAAATATGTTTTTCATATTTTAGAAATGTTTACGCCAGTGATTAAACCATTAGCTCTCATCTAATAATGCAACACAATACCTACTATACTTCTATTTGCGCTGAAAAACTGAATAAACGTATACAAACGCATGTTAACGTATAGCAAATCATATAATTTATTTATTTATTTATTTATTTATTACAATTACAAATTATATTCTAATTATATACGAGCGGAGTAACTTGACCATATGATCGGTGTAGTGTCACAAACCAGAGTCTCTGTTGGGAATCGAATCCAGGACCCTCATACTAATAGTCTAGCACACTACCCACTAGACTACCAGGGCATCCTATATCAAATCAAATTCGAAAATAGGCGTCATAGAAATAAATGCTATAGTATAAGTTATTTGCTTTTAAATAAATTGCAGACGTAGGCAGACGCGTCTGCCAAAAAAAAATTTATATATGTTTCTGCTAAGGAAAGTGATGAAAACTAGATCTTGATGGGCAATGAACCCAAGTTATTTTTTTGTACCTTCTCACGATGAAGTTAATATTTCTTAGTTACACACAGTATTTAGAGTTTCTCTATTGAGTTAAGTTTAATATGTATTAAAATGTATTAAAAAAAATTGAATAAAAATTTAAATTAAAAAGTGAATGCCAAGATCCGATTCGTCAATATCATGTGATTGCATCAAATATAGTTTCAATATTTTTTAATAAAATCAATATTATTCACACATATGCATGTACATACCAACGTACTCTATTTGAAATTCTGAATGAAATACGAATTTATTTTTCTAACTTTAATTGCATACGAAATTCCATAGAATATTAAAAACCAACTGGCAGTTCCTTTTCGAAACAAAAAAACGTCGTCTATTGTTTGTAATACCATGGCATTGCATTGAATTGAATCTGATTTATTTTTTTCTGAAATATTTCCATATTTGACTACAATTATGAAGTTTAAATCAAAAATAAAAGAAATAATAATTCTTTTATTATTGATTTTATTTTTTTTGTTTCTTGCTTCTTTATAATTTGAAAGCCTTAAAAAATAGTTACTTTGCGGTTTACAGTAGACCTGCTGCTGCTAACTTAATGAGAAATTAATTTCAATATTTTTGAAAAGGTTAACAACGAATAATTGAAAGGGGGGCTGAACCCAATAGAAAATAATTGAAATTTAAAATTTTTAATTCAAAATCTAAAAAGAGCAATTGTTGGAAATCTAAACAGAAAAAAACAAAATTAATTAAAATTTTAAATTTTGTTTTAAGAGATTAAGTGCTGCAGTCAAGGTCTAAAACAAGACAACAACTCAAGGTTAGGAAATTATTTTAAAATAGAAAAAATATGCATTCAACTGTCAGCTGGTAAATGAAATGCAAAACGATGTAGTTTTGAGAGGATTTTGGATACTTAAACAATTAAATACCTTTAGAATAGGAAACTGTGGATCAGAAGTATGTATATTGTTACGAAAATGAGGAATCTAGATACTGGTGTTTTGCTTTTACATCACTTGACATTAAAATGTTATAATGGGTGATTTTTTTAGCTATTATATTTTTGGCAACACTGTTTTAAACAGCTCACGCAAGTTTCGTGTTTTGTTTCACTGTCAAACATCTTCAGTTTGGTTTATAATTTAACCATGAATCGTCTTACAAACGAACAACGCTTGCAAATCATTGAATTTTATTATCAAAATGCGTGCTTTGTTAAGAAAGTTCATCGCACGCTTCTTCCATTTTATGGTCAGTTTAATCGACCCACTGAAGCGGCTATTCGAACTATTGTGACAAAATTTCGCACCAAATTTATATTCTTGGACATTAAACCATCAACAGGCTTACGTAGAGTGTGAACTGAAGAAAATATCGCAGCTATATCGGCCAGTGTTAATGATGGCCATCAATTATTGATTCGTCGCCGTTCGCAGCAATTGGGCCTGCGTTACTCAACAACGTGGAAAATTTTGTGGAAGGATTTACGTGTGAAGCCTTTCAAAATTCAGCTGGTGCAAGAATTGAAGCCGAACGACCTACCGTAACGCAGAATTTTTCGTGAATGGGCTCTTGAAAAGTTGGCCGAAGATCCACTTCTTTATCGAAAAATTGTGTTCAGCGACGAAGCTCATTTTTGCCTCAATGGATACATAAATAAGCAGAATTGTCGATTTTGGAGTGAAGATCAGCCAGAAGCATTGCAAAAGCTACCAATGCATCCAGAAAAAGTAACAGTTTGATGCGGTTTATGGCCTGGTGACATCATTGGACCGTACTTCTTCAAAGATACCGCGAATCGTAATGTAACTGTGAATGGTGAGCGCTACCGTGAGATGATATTCAACTTTTTTTTTGGCCAAAATGCAAGAGCTTGACTTGCATGATATGTGGTTTCAACAAGACGGTGCCACATGCCACACAGCATGCGTAACAATGGACTTATTGTGAGGCGAGTTCGGTGAAAATTTTATTTCACGTTCGGGACCGGTCAATTGGTCGCCTAGATCGTGCGATTTAACGCCTTTAGACTATTTTTTGTGGGGCTATGTTCAAGCTCATGCCTATACAGACAAGCCCGCTTCAATTGACGCATTGGAAGACAACATTGAAGCATTTATTCGTGAGATAACGGCCGAAATGTTGGACTAAGCGGATGGACCATTTGAGGCGCAGTCGCGGTCAACATTTGCATAAAATAATCTTAAAACATTAAATTATATGGACCGTACTATCGATTCAAATAAAGATTTCATGAATTTTTCTGAATTTTATATTTTTTTTTTTGAAAAATTTCCTATGGCTCTTAAGAAATCACCCTTTACTAGTAACCAAAAATACAACAACAAACACTACATGAATAACTGTATACAAAATACACAAACAACAATAATGAAACAACGATGTTTATATTTACAGAAGAAGGAGAAGTCATGAACATTCGCCTTCAAGAACATTCATCAGACTATTTACGTTGCTATGTAAAAGGCAAGGCAAAGCAGGCGTCTAAGTCAGTGAAGTTCAGTCGGTCTTGCTGGAAGACGCGGTGTGTTTGAAGAGAGTAATCGTGGTTTGCAGATCTTCGTTACAAAGATCTGTTGGTTAATTGTCTAGTAATTGTTATTGTGTATGCAAAGGGTATAAAAAGAGGAATAACAAAGAAAAGCAATTGTTGTTGTTTACATCAAGTTGTGAACAGTGGCACACAGAATTGTGCGAATAATAAAGAATTTTAATTAAAATTAAACACAAATATATTTTTAATTTTAAAAGGTAAAAGCGTAACAGTATGTATGTAATTTGACAGATGTAACTTCAACAAGATGACTGTTATCTCCTGATTCCTTAAAGTTAACTCTGAATTTCTAAATCTTTTGAATTTTATTCAACATATTATGCGTCATTATTAATGGTGTTACAATTTTCAAAGAAATGCTTTTAAATGCCATAAAAAACTATTATTTTTCAACATTTGTTTTTAAGTTTTCGAAATTAATGTGTTAATTTCAAATATTTTATCAATTGTAATAAATTTTTGTAAATTTTTTATAATAAATTTCGGCGGAAAAATATTTTTTTTGTGGTGCTTATCTTGTACATAAAATTGCTAAATGTTAAACACAAATTATAAAATTCAGACAAAAAGAAACAGAAAAAGAAAAACGCAATAAAATAATAGTAGAATAGTAGAATAGTAGAAACCGTGCAAATGTATTATTATAAGATAAAAAAGATAAAATAGTTTAACAATAATTAAAAACGCTTTTACTTAAAGCCGAAAACAAAATGAAAAACGAAAAAAAAACAAAATTTGAAATTTAACTGGAATAATCATATCAAAGGAAACCTTAAATTTGACCTCTTTCTACGGCCCAACAGCTAGCAATACAGCAACCAAGTGACACATGCCTTCAAAAAAAAAACAAAAAAAAGTAAGAAAAAAATAGAAACTACGGAAAAAGAACCAGAAATATTGAAATGGAAAAAAATGTTGTTGAAAATTGTTATTTTTGCGACAAAAGTGGTTTAAAAAAAAACGGGCGTCGTCACTGCAAGTCACTTATAATAGATGCAATCGTTTGCATCTAACAGTCTGTCTAGTTGTCTGGCTTTTTTTCCCCATTTTTTTTTGTTATGGGCCAGGAATAAAATGCTGCCTGCAAAACAAAAGTGTTGTACCATGTCCATTTCGATTTTAATCTGTGTGAGTTAAATGTGATCAACAATTTTTATGTGGCCATAATACGATCAGTACGCGATCAGTTGTCTTATTTGCTGGCTTTTGTTTTTCTTATTAAACAGCTGGGCCCCATATTACTGGTTGTTATTCGTATTATTATTATTATTTAAACTTTTATTATACGATTGAATATTTGCCATGTTTGACTACTACTTGTACTTGGATTTGAGTGCCAGAATTTTATGGTGTTTTGGGATTTTATATTCCGTATCAAAAAATTTTTGGCATAAGCCATGGTTAAACCTTATACCGCTCCATAGATATGAATGAGTGTTAACTGCAAAATGCCATAAAACTTCTTGACACAATTTTCTGCTGTGCTGTGTTGTATTGTGTTGGCCAAAAATAATTTTTTTTTTTTTTGAAGTCAATGACTATGAGTTCAGCCATACACAGCAAAAAACAGAAACTATCATGCAAATTACAAATATTGTAGACCAACTGAAACAGAAATTTATAGAAAAACAACAACAACAACAACAACAAAATAATAATTTAAGCCACCGCCTGTATATTGGCTGTTGATAGTCAAGGCAGTCACAGGCACAGGCACACTTCAAGTGGCTGCTTGGCTGGCTGACAAATGCAGCTGATATTGAGGCTATGCTGACTAACTGACTGACTTGTCTCACTTTATACAAAAAATAGAAAAAAAGCGTATGCAACCATCCATCCAAAACAATTTTAAAAGTTTCAAAAATATATCTCCCTTGCCCCCCTCCCAACGCTTATATCCGTCTGCATAACTGTTGTTGTCTATATAGCCGTCTAGTAATCCCTCTTGCCTCTTAACAAATACACAAAAAGAAAAAAAAATTATTTTAAAACAACAACAACTACATGAAAATCTAAAAAATTGTTGCCATATTTTCAAGTTGTATACAATTTTTTGGTATTTTTTTTTCATTTTTCTCGTTGACTAGACTATGCAACAGCAATAACAGCAATAACAACAACACTAGCAACAACAACCACATCAGCTGCAACAATATTTACTCGGCTTCCATGGAAATTGTTTTGAATTAAAACAAGCCAAACGGCCAACATCATTTTTGCAACATTTTACGGCAACAATTTATTTTATGGAATAATACAGCAAGGAGAAGTGAGAAAAAAAGAGGAAAAAAATATTTTTATACGCAAATACTCACAATGTTGACGTTTTTCCACTTCAGTTAATTTCAACTGAATTGTAGCCAGAGAGCTACGCACAATTTTCCATTGTTTTTCCTCTGAGAAAACACTGGAGACCCTACAATCGATGTGAAAAATAGTTGCAAGGCTATACGCCACTTAATTTTTTTTACAAGTTATTCTAACTGGGGTATCTCGAAAGACCACAATGAGAGAAATTACCTTCCAGAGTAGTCAGTTCCCTAAGTAGTCTCCCACAACTTCCCCATTGCCACATGAACTGTGCTACGAACAATTTTATCGAAATTTTCAAGAATCGATAACATCGAGTATCTAACCATGCAACCAAGACAGTTCACCTCAGAGAACAGCAATGAATCGTTTTTTCGCTACCCATGAGCACTCATGAAATTTTGAATTTTTGTGAGTCAACAATATTGAAATTTAACTATGTACTCTGATTAATTTGTACTCTATACAACGTTGTTTTATAAATACAGGTTGCAATGAGTATGCGTACAAAATTGGCATCAAACTCATACCATTCGAGATATGTTTGATTCATACGCGAATGACTCGAATCATTCATCAAAATTTACAGTCTTATTGTTGTTGCATTTACAAAAAAAGAAAAAAAGACACATAAGCAAAGACAGACAGAACAGGAAGCAGAGCAAATACACAACCTTTTAGTGAGCATTTTAGTGTTCGTAAGCGATTCATACTTACTTTGTGGTTCGTGTAAATGTTGAGTTATGAAGAGTCACAGTCAAAACATCATACGTGCTGTTAAGTATGAATATTGTTACGTTTTTACCTTTTTAAAAACGTTTAGAATATGAGTTCGTTGATTGCAAACGAAGTAAAAACAAATTTGTGTTCAGTTTCAATTAAACTCTCTATTTCTTACACTACTTTTGTGTCACTGTTTCTAACTTATACAACAATAACTACTTGTTCGTTATTCTTCTCTGCTCACAACCTTTTTGTAAGCAACAACACTTGTTCGCTAGATCTTCAAACCACGACTTCTTCACACGAGACTGACTGAATTACTACTGACTCGTTGGCTGCCTTGTCTGGCCTTTTTATATACGCACAAAATCAGTCTGATGAAGGTGCTGGAAGTAGAATGTTCTTGTCTTCGCCTTCTTGAGAGTTCAATCGCGACTACATTGTTGTTTGTGTATTTTTTTCACATTTTTTGTAGTTGCGTTCTTATTTACTTGCCTATCTCCTTTTCTTTCACACTTGTTGTTGGTGGTTTGCTTGTAACATGTTCGTTGCATATGTGTGTGTAGCTTTTGTTTATCGTTAATGTTAAACGATGTTTTCATTTTCGTAACAATATGATGAGTACTTCAAATTTTCAATAAGAGTAGAGGTTCCATGATATTAAAATAAGTATGAATGCGTATAAGTATCACAAATTATGAGCACGATTCGATTCTACTGATCTTTTTGAATACTCATTGCTGATCTCTGGTTGCCTGTCTACTCGGTCACAAATTGTCCAATGCCATACGCACTGTACTAGTACAAGAGCCTGGAAGATATCTTCCGTTATTACCAGTACCTTCTTGGCATCTTGCAGGTTTCAAGTTCTCCTATAATAATTTACACACAATTTTCAAGAATTTATAGTTTCTACCCTGTGCCCATCACTAAGTTTGAGCGTCTAACAATGTAAAAAAGACAGTCCACCTGCCGTAGCGTACTCCTTAATTTCGTTAAATATTCCCTTGTGACAAATCCTGCAACATGAAATTGCTCCCAATAACACACACACAATATTGGAAAAAAGAAATAAGTACTCAACCCCTTGTCACTCCATCAGTTATGAGTACGTGTGAGTGTCCAACTGTTCAACTCTATCATCTGGCATATGTTTGCCAAAGTGATAGAAACATTGGAGTGTTGATTTTATAAGCGACAACACGTGAATGAGTAAATTATACAACCAAGAATAAAAATGCTTTGTTTTTGTTTTTGTCCACCCAAATACAGTGTATGAAAATGTGAATTTTCATTAGGGGGAGGAGGGTGGTAGATTTCGTTTTTTTTTTTGTTTAATTTCTAACAGCTTTTATGAGCTCATAAAATTAAATGTTTGAAGTCAGGCGAGGTTGTTTGAAAATTTATGGCATGTCGTTGGAATATTGTGTAGATTTGTTTGCAACATATTTTCTCGTCTCACTTTTTTTTCCAATTTTTTTTGGTTTTTGTTTTTGTTAGTTTTTCCAAGCAACTGAAAGTGAAATATTTATTGGCGATTTCAGGCAGAATATTTTTTTTTTGTTTGTTTGTTGTTGGTTGGTGGGAAAATTTTCATTTCAATTTTTAAAGGCTTGAAGATTAAAGTGAATGTAGAATTTATTGAATTTTGTTTAGGATTTCAATGAATTTCAAGGATTAAAAGGGAAAGTGTAATGGGTTTTAAAGGATTTAAAAAAATATCATCAGATTTTTAAATTCATGAATTCATGGAGTACATGGTTCACAAAGCTTTGGAGTACAAAAAGTTGTTTATTTTTTAAATAAAATTTAATATTTACAAAATTTATATTCTGTTAATTGTGAAATATTTACCTTTGACCGACAATTATTTGGAATCCTCAAAGCTCTATTTCTGTACACAAAAAATAAAACAAAACTTGTATTTTTTTATTGAGAAATAAGGAAATATTTATGCAATAATTCTTGAATTTTTCTTGCGACTGCAATACAGTGGAACCTTCTTTAGTAACTTACTTACTAATCCAACAGCATTAAATGAATTATGCTGCTTTGTGGCAGCTAAACTGTTTAGAAAGCATTTGCTGTGTTGGGATGATAGTGGCGATTACATACTACGCATGCTAGGGAGTCTACTGTTTAAATTTTTGAAGTTAATTTAGCACCACAATATACTCAAGTTGAACTTTGAAATGTTCTGGTATCCAGCATATCTGAAATTACAATTAGATGTACCGATGCATGACCATATTCGGGTTTCCAATGATACGGCAGATACAATGGTTATGGGTTCACCTTATTGAACAATGACTGGCTACTTCGAACATTTGCAATGAATTCGCTGAATACTAAGCACAGGAGAAGCTATTTTCCAATAGAAAATCGTTCAGATTGACCATTTGGCTTAAAAGTATCCGGTGTTTGCCTTAAAAATTGCTTTTGCAAAAAGCAGTTACTGTTCACTGGCTATGCCAATTGCCTTCCTTATCCACAATTATCGACAGCTGTTTCTCAAGAACCTTATTATATGCTAGCCGTTTTAGCGTCCATCAACATTTTTAGGGTTTTTGAACTTCGACAACTAGCAACAGTCTTAGACAGGCCAGATTATTTCCTTGGAACATACATTTGTTCTTTATAGTTGAGTAACCTAGGGTGTGTGGGCTTATTCAACGTTAGGCCACGGTAAGATATCTTCAACAAAAACGAAATATTTTTTCGCAGCCTTCCTCTCAGCAGATTTCTGGCAAAAACTCTGAGAGAAAATAAAATGCCATGAAAAGTTTCCCAAAAATATCTGCAGTTCAGCGTCGACTTTAGACTGTAGGTCTCGCCGTTCATAGATAAAATTAACACACACAACATAAGTGGTTCGAGAATCTAGGCCGTAATCCAGACTGAAGAGTAGTAATGATCAATTCTGTATGTTTGTATGACACCGATATATGAATCGATTGAGGTTCTCCATCACGCATTCTGTATAGAACTTCAAAATTTATAAAAATCACATCAAACCAAAGGCAGCCCTTCAACCTGAAAGCATATATATTAAGTACTATCTAAGACGACCATTGTTATGCTATACGCTTAATGAATGGGAAAGAATATAGCTTTACTGAACTGAGCACTCTACAGAACTACCAGAAATATTAATTCTGAGAGCTGTTACTGATTGCTCATCAATTAACTGCATTGTAGTCATGCACAGTTCTGTAATTATTGTGTTTGCTTTCTTAATTCTGGATTCTATTCGTATTCGTCATGTGTGTGATTTCATCGAAATCGAAATTTTATTCGATTGAAGTACCTATCAATGCTAGTATGTGTGGATTATAACATCGTTCGAATGTCCGTCAAAGCTTCAATGAATACAGCGCATTCCATATGTCGAATTTTCCATGACTCTGGCTCATAAGTCACGGTAATTTTGACCGATTTCATGGGTTATGCTGGCTTTAAGGACCGCTGTGGTTTGTGGTTTATCTGCGTACAACTGCAACTTAAGAAAACTTCACAACTAAAAGTCTAACGTGGCCCGATTCTCGTGAGATGACCGTGTACTCAAACAGCTTGTGCAGGACCTCCAATAAGGCATGAACTGTGTGACACCGTCCTATTGATACCACATGTCGTTGGTGTCCAGATCATTGTATAAAGTCGCCGCAGTCTAGTAGGTAGTGTGTTGGCTTATTAAACTGTCCTGGTTCAAATCCTAGATCAGACATATCCAACAAAACGAAATATGAAAAAATATTTCCTCGGTGACATCCTCTCAGCATATTTGTGGAAAAAACTCTGCGAATAAATAAAATTGCTATGAAAAGTTTCTGAAAAAATCTGTCGTTTTGAGTCGATTTTAAGCTGTAGGTCCCACCACTTGTGTATAAAATTAACACACACAACATAAGTGGTGTGAGAAGCTAGGTTGTAATCCTGACTGAAGAGTTATAATGACCGATTATGTATGAATTATCAGCGTAAAGTACTCGTTGTTGGCAAAGATGGCCTAGCCACCGTCGTTCCTAAAGAAATATGGATCGATGACGCCATCAGCACAGAATTCACACCAAACAGTGTCTTTTTCGGGATGCATTCGTGACGCTCTCCTGTTTAAATTTTTTTTATATAAGAAAACTTTTCCGAAAATTTTTTCCGTGACTCTTTGGACCAGGAACGTTAAAAGGTTTTGCTATTCAGCAAATTGGATTATTGGGTTCGTTTTTATATCGAAGATCCACAAGCATAATAACCACATCAAATCTGATTACATTCCACCAAATTTTTCAATTTTTATTAACTCAGACTTAAGCCATTTGACATAAGCCACTTGACATAAATATTATTTCAGTCTCATTTCCTTAGCCGCCACTGTAACTTATATGCTGCTTTATATTTTTATTTTTCATTTAAAAGTTTTTGTACGTGTGTGTGTGTGTCCCTTGATTAATGAGGCCACGTTTAACCATCGATCTCCATTTAGCATTTACAAACTGACACGCGGTCTGCCGAAAAATATAAAAAGAACGAAAAAAAACAAACAAACCAAAAAAAATGAAAAAATTTACAGCGAAAAAGAGTTAAACAGTGCACAATAATAAAAATTACAAACAAATTACAAACAGCAACAGAAAAGACAGACGACTACCCCAGAGACAGACAGGCTAGTGGATGGAGAGACGGACAGACAGACAGGCAGAGAGACCTATAGATCTTAAGGTTTAACCAAAAAAACAGACGCAAAAAATATTAAATCGCAAATAATAACAATAAATGCAGCAATAATAATAAGAAGGAAACATTTGTAATGCACTGGTAGACAACGACTTTAGATTGCGGTATGGGAAAATAGAAAAGAAGACAAAAAATTACGTCTACAGTAGGACAGTAAATATATTGTAACGTGTTTACCTTTTGAAAACGTTTAAAATATGAGCTCGTAGATTGCAAATAAAATAAAAAGTAAATTTATGTTTGGTTTTAATTAAAATTCTTTATTATTCGTATAATTCTGTATGCCACTGCTCACAACTTGATGTAAACAACAACAATTGCTTTTCTTTCTTATTCCTCTGTTTACACCCATTGCATAAACAATAACAATTACTAGACAATTATTCGACAGATCTTTGCAACGGAGATCTTCAAACCACGATTACTCTCTTCAAACACACGGCGTCTTCACACAAGACTGACTGAACTTTACGCACTCAGTCGCCTGTATTGTCTTGCCTTTTATATGGAAGAGTATACACTCTAATGAATGTTCTTGAAGGCGAATGTTGATGGCTTCGCCTTCATGAAATCTCTATAAATGTAAACATCGTTGTTTACACTTATTATTGTAGTGTTGTTTGTGTATTTTGTTTACATTTATTCTTGTAGTGTTGTTTGTGTATTTTTGTTTACCATCTTTTTATGCTGGTATTTGTTGATATATTTAGCAGTGCGATAATTTGTAAACAAGTTCATTATTTTGTTTTTGTAGCTTTTATTTATAATTTTAATTTAATCGATGTTAAAACAAAACACCAGTATCTAGATAACAGTATCTAGACAATATACATGGGAGTAATTTGTTGAGCTTCAGATTGTTCTTTGTTTGCCAACCTAAACAACAATTTTAACACACTCGAAGTAGGGTATGTTTAATAACAACAATAGCGGCAAATTTTAAGAGTTAAGTAAACAACAACAAAACTTTTTACAATACACTGGCCGGCATAAATAAATGGCCAAACATACACACACAGACACTTACTCACTTGTATACGTTTAATACACAATATTTCTTCGTACATATATTCCCATAAAAATACTGCCAAATACACCAGAATAAATATAATTTGTGATGGAGTGCCATTTGTCCGTACACGGACGTGGTTGTATTAAAATTTCATGGTAAACAGCGGAAGCTAAAAAAAATCTGAAACATTGTATTGCGTCTGATGATGCAACATTTTGAGACTGACTGGCAATGAGTGTGTCGTATCAATTGATGCTTTTACAGAAACCGACTACAATTATGTGATTATTTTGGTGGCAGCTTTACTGCACAAACAATGCACAATTTAAAGTTAAGCTAATAATCGGAATGGATGGACAATTTTATTCTGTTTTTAAAGATTTTGTTTTAAGAAATAAATGTACGAGTTCAGGAAATAAATATCAAAAGAAAAATGTAAAGTTTTATAAGAGAAGAGAAGGTTATTGGGCTTTTATAGGAATGGCAACAAAATGCCCACAAAAACCTCAATCCCTAATAGACAGGTTTGGAAGTAGTTTTACTCAAAGCTACAATGCTTTTGTGTATCGATTCTATTTAATCCTTGCCATGCTATCGAGCAAGCTATCCCTTCTAAAAATATTCAAACCCTAGTCTGAGACTACATACACAACTGGTCATTACAACCCTTCAGTCAGGATTGCGACCTAGCTCCTCACATCACATATCGTGTGTGTTAATTTCAAATATGAATGGTGGCACCTACAGTTTACAGTCTATTTGGAACGACAAATTTTTGAGAAACTTTTCATGTCAATTTTATTTACAACCAGAGTTTTTGCCAGAAATCTGCTGAGAGAAAGTCGCCAAAGAAATATTTTTCAAATTTCGTTTTGAAGTCTGACTTGGAGTTTGAACCGTGGCCTTACGTCTAATAAGCCAACATACTACCTAGTAGACTACGGAGACCACTGGTCTGGTAATATTGGTCCAAAACTCTTTTAGGGCGTACAGTTGGGAAAGGTGGGGTACCTAATTAGCACAGAAAGCATTTGTATATCCGTCTCTGTAGTCTAGTACGCAGTATATTGGCTTATTAGACGTGAGACCTCGGTTCAAACGTCAGACGTCTCCAACAAAACGAATTATGAAAAAATGTTTCTTTGTTGACTATCTCTCAGCAGTCTTCTGGCAAAAATTCTGGCAAGAAAAATTTCTCAAAAATCTGTCTCTCAAAGCGAACTTTAAACTGATGTATAAAATTAACGCACACAACATAAGTGGTGTGAGAAACTAGGTTGTAATCCTGACTAAAGAGTTGTAATGACCGATTATGTATGTAAAGACAAAATAAGGTTGTATTAAACTGGCATCCAATAGGCTTATTTGGTAACATAACATCATGTGGCACATCTGCCAAACTCTTTTAGGGCGTGTATTTCAACTTGGGAAAGTTGGTGTGCCTAAGAAGCCTTGAAAGTTATTCAACGAAAATAATATTTACTCATAATTTGAGTCATTTGTCTTTAGAGGATGTTGCAGGACATTAGACGTTTACTCTCAAATGGGCTCATAAGCCCGTGGACATTAAAGATAGCAACACAGCTGACTCGTTTACAAATGGTGGCGTAACAGACAATTCATATGAACTCATACGTGTCATTGGCATTTCACTGCAGTGGGGCATAAGCATTATTTTACACAAACTTTACTCATTACTTTTGGAGACCAGATTGGTTTGCACCAGAGATCAGCAATGAGTATTCAGAAGATGAGTAGAATCGAATCATACTCATAATTTCTAATACATAACGCATTCATACTTATTTTAATATCATGGATCCTCTGTACTCATATTCAAAGTTTGAAGTACTCATCGTACTCATACTTAACAATTTTTGATTTCGACTCTCCATAACTCAACATATACATGAATCAGAAAATAAGTATGTTTCTCGTACGAAAACTACAATACTCACTAGAAGGTTGCGTGCTGTAAATATTGATGAATTATTCGAGTGACTCGAATTATAAGTATTTTTCTAAAGTTATGAATCTAAATGAGTAGGCTTATGAATCAAACATATTTCGAATGGTATGAGTTTGATGTCAACGTTGTATGCATACTCATTACAACCCGTACTTCTAAATCAACGTCGTAGTGAGTACGAATGAATCAGAGTACATAGTTAAATTTCAATATTGTTGACTCACTTATATTCAAAATTGCATGAGTGCTTATGAGTAGCGAAAAAACGATTCATTGCTGATCTCTGGTTAGTATCAACTAATGGTGAGTGTTTTACAAGCCTAGTTGATGGCTTGAGTGTTTGCCGATAGGCCAGAGATCTTTGGTTTATTTAGTTTCTACGTTTCTATCTACTTAGACACTTGCCCGCTGCCTGGTTATTCGAGTAAATTAACAGGCTTTCCTGGTATAACGCCTTGACCACTTTCATTATGGTCTGGTATAATAGCAAATTTATACGAATTCATACATGTTATTGGCATTTTTCTGCAGTGGGCCAAACACCTTATCGCACACAAAATTTACTTAGAACACTTGGAGACCAGATAGGTTTGCTGCTTATAGACATATGCACTGAACCTAAGCCTAACGGCAGTTATAATGGCAAATGCAATGGACATTCTATTAATTTTGGGATATGGCAACCTACATATTTCCCGAGTTTTAAGCTGTTAAACAATAAACAATTGCGTGTTATTTCCCTTTTAAATTCTTTTTAAAATTTAAATAAAAAATTTTAACAATGATCTGTTGACGCATGTTTCTTAAGTCTTTTGTTTTGAGTGTATTCTTAAGGCTTCAGGATGGTTGCAGGTAAACATTACTATCAAAATGTCTAACAAATAATTTTTTCTGTTAATGTCCAAACGCATAAAATACACACATAAAGATTATTTGTTTGGTTTTAGCCAAGAGAAAATTAAACACACCTTTGGTTATAAAAAATAAATTTTCTTTTTCGATAAGCAATGTTAAGGTGAAGACTTTTTTGTGGCTGTTGCCTGAGTAGCAACTACCATTAAATAAAAGGGTCAAATGGTACTTCTAGCTTTTATTCTTTATTAGAAAAAACAAAAAAAAAATAAATTTTGAAATTAAAAAAGGCATGTAATGTCTTCAACAATTGTCATGTTAGGCAATTGCATAAGGTTTTCCAAATAAAAAGTGATTTTCGAAATAAAATTTAAAGCGCGAAATTGCTTTTCAAAGTTTTTTTTATAATGTTGGGGTCTATGGAACCATAAACTTTAGGAAGCCTAAGTGTTAATTTGAAAGAAGACCTTTCAATGGCAGAAATGAAAAATTTTATGTACACGTTATAACGCTTACAATAAAAGGTGGGTTTTGTTAACGGTTTTTGTACATTAGAAGCCCACTTTGGCTATTAACATTTTTACTGGTACAACACACTCATGAAAAAAGTGGGCTAAAAACGCATGTTTTATGCTATGGACTATATTTGTTGCCATTAAGGCTACGTATGCTGTCATGTCTTTACGACAAGCAAATTAAAAATTCGTTGTTGAAAGTGTTTGAGCATCAAAAGTGTTAGGAAAACTTATTTTTAAGCTGTAGTTGATTGCTTACAGGCTTTTATTGCTTGCGGTTGTTGCTTATTTGAAGTAAAGAAAGGTGGTATTAAAGGAAATTCAATTTTTTTTAAAGCGGTGGCGTCCAATTCAAGAACATATTATATGAATTGTATGGACGTTACAGGATTACGACCTAGCTTCTCACAATACTTATGTAGTGTGTGTTAATTTTTATATATAAATGGCGGGACCTACGGTTTAAAGTCGATTCCGAACATCAGATTTTTAAAAACTTTTCCTGGCAATTTTATTTACTTTCAGAGTTTTTACCAGAAATCTACTGAGAGGCAGTCGAAGAACAAAGTAATAAAAAAGATATTTTTTTTGCTTTTCACGTCGCATCTATTGTTACGAAAATTAAAAATCAAGATAATAGCGTTTTGCTTTTACATTGCTTAATATTAAAATTATAAACAAAAGCTACAAAAACAAAACAATACAATAAACAAACCTGTTTACAAATTATCGTACTGCTTAATATAACAACAAACACCAGCGTAAAAACATGGCAAACAAGTAAACAAAAATACACAAACAACACTACAATAATAAATGTAAGCAACCATGTTTATATTTATAGAGATATCGCGAAGGTGAAGTCATGAACATTCGCCTTCAAGAACATCATCAGACTGTTTAGGAAGGAATAACAAAGAAAAGCAATTGTTGTTGTTTACATAAAGTTGTGAACAGTAGCACACAGAATTATGTAAATAATGTGTGATTTTTTAAGAGCTATAGGAAAATTTTTCAAAAAAAAAAAAACACATAAAATTCAGAAAAATGCATGAAGTCTTTACGTTCCATATAATTATTTCATGCAAATGTTGACTGCTTCCAATGGTCCATCCGCTTAGGCCAATTTCGGCATACTCTTTCCAAGATTTCGGCCGGCATCTCACGAATAAATGCTTCAATGTTGTCTTCCAATGCGTCAATTGAAGCGGGCTTGTCTGTATAGACATGATCTTTAACATAGCCCCACAAAAAATAGTCTAAAGGCGTTAAATCGCACGATGTAGAAGGCCAATTAACCGGTCCCGATCGTGAAATAAAATGTTCACCGAACTCGCTTCTCAATAAGTCCATTATTACGCGTGCTGTGTGGCATGTGACACCGTCTTGTTGAAACCACATGTCATGCAAGTCAAGCTCTTGCATTTTGGGCAAAAAAAAATTGGATATCATCTCACGGTAGCGCTCACCATTCACAGTTACGTTACCATTCGCAGCATCTTTGATGAAGTACGATCCAATGATGCCACCAGCCCATAAACCGCACTAAACTGTGACTTTTTCTGGATGCATTGGTAGCTTTTGCAATGCTTCTGGCTGATCTTCACTGCAAAATCGATAATTCTGCTTATTTACGTATCCATTGAGCCAAAAATGAGCTTCGTCGCTGAACACAATTTTTCGATAAAGAAGTGGATCTTCGGCCAACTTTCCAAGAGCCCATTCACCAAAAATTCTACGTTGCGGTAGGTCGTTCGGCTTCAACTCTTGCACCAGCTGTATTTTGAAAGGCTTCACACCTAAATCCTTCCGCAAAATTTTCCACGTTGTTGAGTAACAGAAGCCCAATTGCTGCGAACGGCGACGAATCGATAATTGATGGTCATCATTAACACTGGCCGATACAGCTGCGATATTTTCTTCAGTTCGCACTCTACGTAAACGTGTTGGTGGTTTAATGTCCAATTTGGTGTGACATTTAGTCACAGTAGCCCGAATAGCCGCTTCAGTGGGTGGATTAAACTGACCATAAAATGGAAGAAGCGCGCGATGAAGTTTCTTAACAAATCACGCATTTTTATAGTAAAATTCAATGATTTGCAAGCGTTGTTCGTTTGTAAGACAATTCATGGTTAAATTATAGACCAAACTGAAGATGTTTGACAGTGAAACAAAACACGAAACGTGCGTGAGCTGTTTAAACCAGTGTTGCCAAAAAGATAATAGCTAAAAAATCACCCGTTAATAAAGAATATTAATTAAAATTAAACACAAATTTATTTTTATTTTATTTGCTATCTACGTACTCATAAACGTTTTTAAAAAGTAAAAACTTAACAATATTTTGTTCTTAAACGAAAAGAGAAATTATTTTCAAATAAATTTCCCAACTATTAACATTTAATTGTCATTGTGGTTATTTGGCTTATTTTCACAATTTGATTTGTCTTGTTTCAGAAAGTTTTTCTTTTGAATTCTTTTTTTTTCGGTTTGCCGTTCATGTGGCAATTTTTTAAGGTGTCACTGAGGCAATACAAGGAAACCAATCACCACCACCACCAACACTACCATCACCACCATTGCCAGCGACCAGTTGTGAGAGTTGAGTTGACTTGTGTTGAGCAGAGCTGTGTGACAAAAAACTGCTGCAGACAATCCATTTAAAATAGAATTTCACTTGTAAACATGGCTTAAACGTTTTATCACATGTCTTAAGTAGGCGTTACAACAACACAATTTTTTTTTTTGGTTCTTTTGTTTTGTTTGAATTGTTGTTACCACTTCTCGCCAACTATTTAATGCAACATGTTGATGTTGTTAGTTGGATGTTGCGGGTTTTTTATTTTAATACTACGTTAGACAAAAAAGTGTCAACATTTTATTGGTTTTTATAAGGTATAAGCCGGTAATAGGAGGCACGCTATGGAAGGTATATTTAAAGAACTTTTATAAGCAAAACAAAACGAGTTTTTTAACATGGATTCTGTAGTTTAATTGGCTTATCTTACAACCAAAAAGATAGATTTTTAGCAAGTAATTTCAAATTGCCTTCAGTAGGGTATTCTTATTGAAAAACATGGCAATTGAAAAATGAAGAAAAAGAAAAAAAAAGTGCAGCGCAACAATTGTGTGAAATTTATCAGCTTAATAGTGGGTGGTTTTTCTTAATTTCCACAAACAAGGGGGACAATTTTCTTTTTCCTCTTTTGGATAAAATTCATGCATTCATGCTGTACTAACAACACCGACCAACTGTTTGTCTGTCTAGGTGACAGACTAGTTAAGGCTGAAGGCTTGGTTTTTAGCAAAAAAAAAAACCCAAAAAAAGCCAAAAAAATAAAATAATCAACGCCAACTTAACATTACCAGCCAAGAATGTCGCCTTTGGTTTTGGTCTTCTTCTGCAGACAATTTTTATTGTTTTTATTGATGTTAACTTGAGGCCTTAGGCAGGCAGATATAGAGAGAGAGAGAGAGGGTGAGGGAGACTGTTAAGCAGAGATCTGTTAACTGGCAACCTAATTTTTCCTGCCGTTTTGTTGTTGTAAGGAGTTATTTTAATTGATTTGTAGTTACCAGACGTTATAAAGTGTTATTTTAAATGTTTTCATTTAATTCCAAACAATCTTTTCAGTTTTATAGCTGCCTAGTGTTTTTCCTTTATTTTTTTTTGTCTTTTTTGTGGTTCATTTTCTTTTAACCACACTTTCTACGGCATTTAAGTTTGCTTTTCTCTTCGCCTTGGTATTGTAGTTTTAATCTCAACACAACAAGTTGTTGTTGAAGACAACATACAAAAAAAAAACGAACAATAACAATAACAATGTATTGTTTAACCATTATTTTCAAGCTAAGAAATGTGGCCTATTAAGTGGTTTCTGAAAACTTATTTTTATATGCTGGTTCCCTACTAAAGAAAATGTGTTGGAAATTCAATTAACTCGTTATAGTTTTAAAAGTAATGGAAAGCATTTGTTAGCTTACAATAGTAGTGCAGTGTAGAGCCAGAACAAAAGCAAAAAATTTTTGGGAAAGTTTTCTTTTCTCTTAAATCGACTTAATAAAGTGCAGTTCATTTCAAAGTTATTAACGAAGTTTCCTTGTTTTTCTTTTTCTTACAATTTTTACTTTAATTTAGGATAAGAAAACAAAAGAAATTAAAATTTCATATTTTTATGATAGAAAGTTAAGTTTAGTCTTAAGAAGTTTCATTGCAAAGTAAGATGTTCAATAAAAAAAAATATTCTGAAATCGATAAACAACATTGCATAGTAAATTATTAAAAAGAAATCCAAGCGCTTAAGCAAATCTTAAGTATTTTTCTAAATAATTAGGTACATGAAGTAAAAATTTAGATACTCGTGTTTGCTTTTACATTGTTTAACATTAAAATTAGAAGTCGCCATAGTCTAGTAGGCAGTGTGTTGGCTTACTAGACGTAAAGCCACGTTTCGCAACCCAGGCCAGACATCAAGACAAACTGCAAAAAGTATTTCTTCGGCGACTTCCTTCCAGCAGGTTTCTGACAAAAACTTTGAGAGGAAATAAAAATTGAGATGAAAAAGTTTCTCAAAAATCTGTCGTTCGGAGCCGACTTTAAGCTGTAGCATGTATAAAATTAACAAACACAACATAAGTGGTGTCAGAAACTAGGACGTTGTACAATGGATCAATTCGACCTCTGGGTACTGTACTTGTCTTAATAGACATGTACACGTCCTCTAACCTAACCTAACCTAACCTAACATTAAAATTACAAACAAAAACAATGTACTTGTTTACAAATTATAGCACTGCGTAATATAACAACAAACACCAGCATAACAAAATGATAAACAAGTAAACAAAAATATACCAACAAACACTGGCATGAAAAAATGTACAAAAATACAACAACAAACACTACAAGAATAAATGTAAACAAAATACACAAACAAAAATAATAAAACAACGATGTTTACATTTATAGAGATCTCGAGAAGGCGAAGCCATGAACATTCGCCTTCAAGAACATTCATTAGACTGTTTATGTTGCCATATATAAAAGGCAAAGCAAAGCAGGCAACGGAGTTAGTAAAAGTTCAATCAGTCTTGTGTGAAGACGCGGTGCGTTTGATGAGAGTAATTGTGATTTGAAGATCTCCGTAGATCTGTAGAACAATTGTGTAGTAATTGGTATTGTTCATGCAAAGTGTGTAAATAGAGTAATAACAAAGAAAAACAATTGTTGTTGTTTACATCAAGTTGTGAACAGTGGCACACATAAAGAATTTTAATTAAAACTAAACACAGATTTATTTTTATTTTATTTGCAATCTACGAGCTTATATATTAAACGTTATTAAAAGGTAAACATGTAACAATAGCATAAAGCATATGAGAAAATCTCAAAAATGGTATTGGACTATAAAGTCAAGTCAAGAGTGTCCAGGAGATGTGGTTTCAACAAGACGGCGCAACATATCACACAGCTCGTGCCACAATAGATTTATTGAAAGACACGTTTGGTGACCGCCTAATTTCACGTTTTGGACCTGTGAATTGGCCTCCAAGATCTTGTGATTTAACACCGCTAGACAACTTTCTGTGGGGCTATGTAAAGTCATTGGTCTATGCGGTAAAGCAACAAACGCTTGACCATTTGGAAGACAACATTCGCCGTATTATTGCCGATATACGGCCACAAATGTTGGAAAAAGTCATCGAAAATTGGACGTCCAGATTGGACTACATCCGCGCCAGCCGTGGCGGTCATATGCCAGAAATCATATTTAAAATGTAATGCCACAAGATTATCTTTCGGATAAATAAAATTCATGGTAATCGAATAATCCATCGTTGTTTTATTGCAACTTAAAGTTCTATACCTCTATAAAAAACACCCTTTACATCGGAAAATTGTTTCAGCCTTTTCTGGATCCAATAGTAGTAGCCGGTGGCTTGAAAGGGCACTCTAGACTTCAAGTGTATTCTTTTAGAATAGGAATCGAATCAAAACCAATACGTGGATTTTGTGATGAGGAGAGGGAATCATAAGAACATTTACTTAAAGTCTGTAAGGCGGGCATATCGGAACTAAATACCTAGTTGCGTATAAACTTCTTGTCAGAGAGTTATCCCAACTGACAACAAACGATATCTTAATGTCCGACAAGATGAAAAAATTGAGACATTGTAGGAATACATACATACATACATAATTGGTCATTGCAACCCTTCAGTGAGGATTACAAACTAGCTTCTCACACCACTTATGTTGGATGTGTATTAATTTTATACATGAGTGATGGGACTTACAGTCTAAACTCGACTCCAAACGATAGATTTTTCTTTTTGAGAAACTTTTTCATGGCAATTTTATTTTATCCCTAGAGCTTTGGCCAGAAATCTGGTGAGAGGAAGTTGGCGAAGAAATATTTTTCAAATTTCGTTTTGTTCGAGATGTATGACCTGAGGTTTGAACAATGGCCTCACGTCTAAAAAGCCAACATACTACCTAGTAGACCACATCGACTTCAAGTTACTTGATTTTAAAGTTCAGATCTCTCTTTCCCTTACTTTACAACCTTTCACCCTAATTCTGAACTTTCATGCAACATAAAAAGCTGTGAATAAATGTTTACACCAGTAATTTACAATAAAATATGCAGCCTTGTTTCTCATTTTCCTACACCCCACTGTCCACAATAATGCATTCGATACAGCAGCTGTTAAGGGCACAAGAAAAACTCAAAAATTCAAATCAACTCCAACAACCGTAACATGTCGTCATAATCATCAGGCTACAAACAGCTACAAATCGATTTCAGTTTTTACACTTGCCGCACTAAACAGTAACAACAATAATAAGAAACATTTTTGAAAATATTTTAAAATACAACAACAACAGCCACACTATACCATATTGTATGGCAACTTTTAACAACGAAATCTTTTTGAAGGAATGATGACGACAATACTGCTGCTGTTATTGCTGGATGATGATTTTGATGATGATTTTGATGACGATGATGGTTATGTATGTGTTGTTATCATTAGTTTAGAAAAAGTGATGAAATAAATCATTTTCATCGTCAGAAATAGCATCACATGTGTATGTTGCAGCAGAATATTGGGGGGTAAGTTTCATACAATTTCATTGGGGGAGATGGAGACAGATTATGAGTAGGTATTGGTAGATGATTTTCAAAGCAGTGTTCTTATGTAGACATGAATATGTCGAGTGATGAAACCAATTTATAATACTCATATGTTTGACTAGATGTCAGAAGCGTCTATAGAGGAGGGTAAAATAGAAACGGGTTGGCATCAGCTCGGGTAAAAGTTCAATTTAATTTTCTCAAAAAAATCAGGGCTTTGCAGGATAAAATAAACCTTTGTGGTCTTATCTGTAACTACTCCTACCAAAAATTAAATATAAATACGCATCTGCCATTGTAGTAGAACTGGCTGTAGAACTGGCGACTTTTTGAGTTATGAATGCCTTTTGTTTCGTGTCACACTGACTTCGAAACGAATTTTTATTGTAAAAAAAAAATTAAACTCATGAAGCATTGGAAGCAGGTTTCCTGAGGATAAATTAGGAAGACTGAGATATGCAATAGAGTTTCATATGTTAAGTATTTGCCTTATTCGCATTTCAAATTTCTTGCCAGTGTAAACCGCTTGCAATTGGCTAAATAATCTCTCCATATACAACAAGTGCTGGTGTCAATTACATATCGTGTCAAAAATGTCAAAAATTGTCTCGTCTAAGGTCGAAAATAAATGGCGTATAATACAATGGCATCATAAACAAACTAGAAAAGAAAACAAGCTACCCTGTAGAACAATATGACCATCAGCAACAGCTTTATGGCAAGTATAGCTATTACAACGATAAACATTTTTTTCTTGTAACAATATTGTTAAGGGTTTCGAATTTAGACCCCCCCTGTATAAGAAGGTTGTCAACAGAGTCATATATTTTATATTATAAGGCTATGGAACATACAAATAAAAATGGAAAACATTTGACTCCATACAGTATAGTGCATATAGGGTTGAGGTCATTTACTTTTCTTAAAATCATCACTTTTCCAAGAGCAGCATCACTATTCCATCAGCCATTCATAACCATCAGCAAACAACACAAAACTCCATTAATGCCCATCATAAAGTTCAAACAAGAAAATGTTGTTCTCTTCTTGCCGTTGTGGGACATTTGATACTCCAGGAGTTTTAATCACACTATCACACAGCGTTTGTTGAACAATAAAAACGATTTTACAAAAATATTCTCGAAAATTAAAGCCTGCTGAGTACTCTCACATAGGCTTTCACATAAGACAAACGCAAGTACTTTTATTTGTAACAGTGATGGGCATCCTTTTCCATCATCATGTTCATTAAAACTGTCAAATAGTATGACACCCTTACTGCACTGTGTGCGTAGTAGGAGTGTTTGTCTTCAATTTCTGCGCGATCCATAACTCATAATATATGCCTGCTGAGGCTGAGTCAATAAAAATTGAAAATAAAAAGGAAATTTTTTACTCTCTTTAATGATGTATGATGGCTATGGTGCTTCTTAAAAAAAAAGAAGTATTGAAGAAGATTTCATTTCGTATTTGTAATAGAAAGTCATTAATTTTTGTCAGTCCTGTGATAGATGTTAAAAGAGTTATTAACCCCATATGAATTTAAAATAGAAATGAATTATTATTGATTAACTTGCAGGAGGTTGCCATAATGATGCATGATTGTATTACAAACAATAAGTTTGTTTGTGAAATTCCTTAGTGAATACGTAGTAATCTTATGTAATAGAGAAGTTTTAAAAGATACTTAATAAATGTAAAGATAGGGGAAAGAAATTTTAACTTCAGATTTGAAATTCATTTCATTTTTATCAGACGATTGCTTGTACCAAGATAGCAGTATTCGAAGTTGCTGTAGATATTAGCATCATGTATCGATTTATACGTTTATAAATCTGCTCGAGGTAATAGGGAGATAACCTCGACGTCAAAATATTATCGTTCTTATGGAGCCTCACTCTTATAGAGACTACTTACTAATAGAGCCACGTGCTTTATTCTAAGTAGCGGCAGGTTTACCGTAAAAATCACACAAGACTGACTGAACTTCACTAACTCACCCGCCTGCTTTACCTTGCCTTTCATAAAGGCAGGGTAAGCAGTCTGATGTGTGTTCATGAAGTCGAACGTTCGTGACTTAGCCTTCTCGAAATCTCTATAAATGTAAATATCGTTGCTTACGTTCATTATTGTTGTTTGTGTATTTTGTTTACATTTATTCTTGTAGTGTTGTTTGTGGATTTTTGTTTACTTGTTTACCATTTTTATGCTATGTAAAAATATCGACAAAGTAAAGAGGATAAGCTCTTCTTAACCACTTAATATGCACCAGAGATCAGCAATGAGTATTCAAAAAGATGAGTAGAATTGAATCATACTCATAATTTCCGATATTTATATGAATTCATACATATTTTAATATCATGCATTCATATTCAAAGTTTGAAGTACTCATCATATTCATACTTAACAACACTTATGATGTTGTTGAGTTCGGCTCTCCATAACTCAACATTTACAAGATAAATACAAAATAAGTAAGATTCGCGTACAGACACTAAAATACTCACTAGAAGGTTATGTGTTTTTGCTCTGCTTCCTGGTCTGTCTTTTTTCCTTTTTTTGCAAATGTAACAACAACTAAGACTGTAAATTTTGATCACTGATTCGAATCACTCGAATCATTTATACATAAGTATTATAAGTATTTTTCTAAAGTTATGAATCTAAATGAGTAGGCTTATGAATCAAACATATTTCGAATGGTATGAGTTTGATGTCAACGTTGTAGGCATTCTCATTGCAACCTGTACTTATAAATCAATTTTTCAGTGAGTACGAATTAATCAGCATACATAGTTAAATTTCAATATTTTTGACTCACTTATATACAAAATTTCATGAGTGCTTATGAGTAGCGAAAAAACGATTCATTGTTGATCTCTGATAAGTACATAAAACACCGAAGAATAACAAGAATCGTAAGAATAACCAACATGACTATACGTTGAAGCACCACGACCAAATCAATAACTAAAATGACACACTGTAAAGCTCCTTAGACAATTTACACGACGTAGAAATCCAGCTGTAGAAATACTTCCATTAATATTCGGCTTTATCCTTCACACTAGCTGTTGTTAGTGTAGTTCCTCATGTAGGTATGAAAAACAGAAACAAGAAGAGACAATCTGGTTTTGTGTGGAATCTATATTCTTCACTTTATGGGTACCTAACAGAACTTTTAGGTAACAGAACTTCTGTAAATCATGAAAATAACTACCATGTTTAGAGTATGAATCCGAGGGTCACTACACAAAATTGTTGCTAGCATCCTACCAATGCAAATTCGTCATAAATAATTCTTTATCGATGCCAAATACTCTGTTGTTCACACTGCTTGTATGTTATACACTAAATTGCTGGAAGTTATACTAAGGAAATTCAGAAGCTGTGGTTAGCAAAGTTAGTTAATCTGTTGACTGGGTATGACGAAATATTTCGTCATACGCGAAGTACTTCTACAGTGGGAATGATGATATTTTTGGTCATGGAAATTTGTTGGAATTTTTTAAACTCATGCAGTTTAAGATACCAAACT
The DNA here is from genome assembly GCA_958299815.1 of Sarcophaga carnaria. Taxonomy (NCBI): domain Eukaryota; kingdom Metazoa; phylum Arthropoda; class Insecta; order Diptera; family Sarcophagidae; genus Sarcophaga; species Sarcophaga carnaria. The sequence continues at coordinate 121,175,802 of OY283153.1, read as the reverse complement.
TATCACTTCATAGACTTAACTTTAGAGTATAACAGCTCGTAGATAAGATCTAGTATTGCCAAGTCTTTGACCAATTTATTTATAATTGACTTGGAGTCTGAAAGTTCACAGCTTCCAGTACTCTTATGGCGATCGAAAAGAAAAAGCCATCTTCAAAAGTCAAGAACAAGAGGAAAACGTTGAATATGCATGTTTTGGAAGCCGCCTGAACTCTTCAGAGTCCATCATATATACAAGCATAATGACTGATGAGTTTATTAATTTCAAGTCATGTAGTAAATGCTTGCTTCATAGATACATACATACATACATGATTGGTCATTACAACACTTCAGCCAGGATTATGGACCTAGTTTTTCACACCACTTATGCTATGTTTGTGTTAATTTTATACATGAGTGCTGGGACCTACAGTTTAAAGTCGGCTCCGAAAGACAGTTTTTGTGAGTAACTTTTCATGGCAGTTTTATTAACTCTCAGATGTTTTGCCAGATATCTGTTGACAGGAAGTCGCCGAAGAAATATTTTTTCATATTTTCGTTTTGTTGGAGATGTCTGACATGGGGCCTCACGTCTAATAAGCCAACACACTACCTACTAGACTATGGAGACTTCAGAAATGGCTCATATTATTAGGTGTTTGCCTAATGCAAGCAGACTGAGCCCATCATTTATTGTGGTAGTTGCAATAATGTACAGAAAGAGTTCCCCTCCTGCTATTCATTTCGTGTATCATTGTTTCACGTTCTCCAGGACTAAGTAGAAATTCAAAAAGAGTAAATTCCTTCTTAAAGAGCTGGCGGATCTAATATTCATTGATGCTACTCTTAATCATTTCATGCTGATCATCTACTCTGTTTTAGAAAGTCTCTGCCTATTCCAATGGACTTGAAATTGGTTCCGATATAATTGAGTTCTATGCTGACTATTCAATGATAACTTGTTGCAATTGCCACTCTTAATTTTATTTTTTGATATTTTGATACAACGTCCAAACTGAAGGTGAAACTATTTACAACTCCATTCCTTACTACATGAGCATTCACTTCGCATATTCTAATAATTTTGAATTTAATTTTAAATTATAATTTATTTGAAACTGTTACCATAAACATTTTATCATTAAAAATAAAGTTTTTCTCAAACAACGTAGACGATGAAAATATTTTTTTCAATTTATTTTCTTAGATGCGCTACATTTTATCACTTTAGTCAGACCATGTAATTTGACGTATAATTTGCACATACAATACGCGTTTAAGAAAACAAAAACAAACACACTAAAAAAACAAGAAAATGCTGCAAGTATTGCTAGCATGTATGACAACAAAACTGGCAAATCCTTCGCACATTTTAGGTGGGGGTATAGAAAACTCAACTAAAGGCGGCGACAACAATGCTGACGACATCGTTGTTGTCGTCATGTTGGAGAAGAATGATGAAGATGAAGTACGAAGTATGAATAGTTTTTGGTGTAGAATCGAGTGTAATACTGTCTTGCAAATGTCAGTGTTGCACTAATTAATATTCGAAAAAATAAGCAAAAAAACAAAAACAAAACACAGAACAACAATTGCAATAACAATTTACAACATGTTGTGTATTAAAATTTACTCATACGTTAAGAAAAATAAGAAGAAAAATAAAAATGAAGCAGCAGAAGCAGCAAACTACACTAATTAATCTAAAAATAAAAATAAAATGAAAGCAAAGGAAAGAATTTTACAAAATTCTCTTGGAAAACATGAAGTTTTCTAATAAAACGATTTATTCTATAAGAATTTTTGTAAAATTCATTTACAATGTGTAATAATTTAATAGGTCAGCAATGTTTTTAACCTTTAACTCCATTATTACTATGGAAATTTTTCATTTTTTATGAGTTTGTTTTTTTGCTTATTTTCAATAGTTTTTATTTTGTTTAAAAAACAAAGTCAATTTAAAATATAAATCATTTTTATTATAAATAATGGTTATGCACTGTATATTTGTTTATTTATGCGTTCTTTTACTACAAAATTTTTTTCTGAATTCATATCCGGTTAATTATTAACTTATTTACGAGTATTTATCTCTACTGTTTCTATTTTCTTATAAGGGTCAGTTTCACAGTGGAAGCAAACAAGTTAAATAATATTCGACAGCAAATTGAAGTTACAAACCTAAGGTTTAAGAGGATGTAATGAACATTTTATCGAATCTTTGTTTAATCATTAATCAGGCTATGTATGATGTGGAATATGCTTCAAAAAGTTTCAATACGAATGGGATTAGAAACTAGCAACCAGGGGTCTAAATCAGAGATCAGTTTTTTCGCTACTCATAAACACTAATGAAATTTTGAACATAAGTGAGTCAGCAATATCGAAATTTAACTATGTACTCTGATTCATTCGTCTCACTACAACGTTGATTTATAAGTACAGGTTGCAATGAGTATGCGTACAACGTTGACACCAAACTCATACCATTCGTAATATGTTTGATTCAGAAGCCTACTCATTTAGATTCATAACTTTTTAAAAATACCTATAATACTTATAAATGATTCAAATGACTCGTACGCGAATTATACTTCTTTTGTGATTCTTGTAAATGTTGAGTCATAAATATGATGAGTATGAATATGATGAGTACTTCAAACTTTCAATATGAGTGTAGGTGTCAGAAATTATGAGTATGATTCAATTCTAGTCATCTCTCTGAATGCTCATTGCTGATTTCTGGTCTAATTGTCGAAATCGTAAAATAAAATTTCTATTTTCAGGCTTTCAAGTGAAAATATTTTCTATTTGAAACACACTGGATAAGATATTATTGCACGTATGGTAGGAATGCATGTAACCTTATGTAAAACTCCATAGCAAAAAATCCTAAGAGGCTACTTTGGCAGGGAATTTATGGTCTCAATGAAACTACAAGATATTAATTTTGTACAAGGAGTGCTTTATTTTCCCTAAAGTGATTGCAGACAGAATGGCAAAGTCCTCCCGATTATCTTTAAAAAGGCAGATTCCGCTATATTGTGGATCCGAACAATACTTGGCACTGATCAATATGCAAAGAAGTTACCGGCCATGGTAATTGTGGGACAAACTACCTCCGCCATCTTTTCTTTGGTTTGATTTCCGTCTAGTAAATCAAGCTTTTACCTGAAATTACCTAATAGAACTACACATACATACATAATTGGTCATTACAACCCTTCAGTCAGGATTACGACCTAGTTTCTCATAATAAAACTACACCCCTCTTCTTATGTCATTGTCGAGCTTTGTCTAGGACTAGAAAGTTGTTTCTGGTCTTCCTAATTTAAAAATTTTTGATACTAGAAAACTATATGAATTCATGAGAACTTCAAATGGATTGGCACGCACTTAAGTTCCATTGCTTAAGAGCCTACTTATTTATTGATGATTATCTTAATTGAATGTCTTTCCTAAGGATTGTTCTGAGCTTAAAAATGATTTGATCCCCTATTGCTAAGGTTACTTTAACTACCGATAATTTGATTCATCTTACAGGGACATAATACGTACATGTATACATACTTGGCCATTTCAACCCTTCAGTCGGGATTACGACGTAGCTTTTCACACCATTTATGTTGTGTGTATTAATTTTGGCCGCACTTATAGTTTAAAGTCGACTCCGAAAGACAGATTTTTGGAGAACTTTTCATGGAAATTTACTATAATAAAGAGAGTATTTGATATAAATCTGCTGGGAGAAAGTCTTCAAAAAAATATTTTTCATATTTCGTTTTGTTTTTGAGATATCAGGCCTGGGGTCTGAAACGTGCTCTCACTTCTAATAACCCAATACACTACCTACCGGACTACAGTGATTTCAATTAGAGTTAGAGGGACTTAATATTGGAGTTATTTCATGGGTTATGAGATATATTGTATTCATTGTGGCCCTTGTTCCTGTCACAATTAAATTCCCCGACTTCTTATTATTTTAGTTTCCTTTGTTACAGCGTACTTAACAGATTTTTCTACATAATTATGTCCTAGAATGTCGTTGCCCCGAAACAATGTTTACTGGGTACGTGTATTAGATGTAGTGGCAAGAAACTTTTTGCTAAATAAGCTCTTCCTCTCTTCTTCTCTACACTTCCTCTCTCTCTCCCACTCTTTTCATTTTGTTCATTTTTATTGTTCTTTTCTTTGGATAGAGTAGAGTTTAGATTACATCCAACATGAAGGGCTTTTAGATTGCATTTGTAAAACCGTTCCTCCTAATATATTGTAATACAACACAATGCCATAAATAATAATTTTTTTGTTTTTTTTGTTGTTCCAGAAAACTATTATTCAACCTTTTATTTCAAAGCCACTTTTAATTTCTCACTCCTATTGGATTATTATACTAAAGGTGTGTCTCTCTTTTTCTGTTCGTTTTTAGTGTGCCGTATTCGAACTTCAAACAATTTTTTACCGCCAACCAAATAATTTTGCTCCACTTTTTAAGGTGTTTTCCAAATGATTTAATGTAGAGCTTAGAAAAAAAAAACATTGCTTGCGTAGCAGAAATTTGTTAGCATAACTAAACCAACGCTCATAATTAAGGTAATTAACGATAAATTTGTTACGGAGAATATACACTCTTTTATTTTTTTTGGGAATATACCACCAGTATCCACTATATTATGTGGCTGAATGCGTGCAGAAAATTGTTTTCATTCATAAATTTGGAAAAAAAACAAAATAAATCTCAAATACGTCTGTTATTGTATGAATCATGGTAACTTGAATAATAGAGATAATTGGAGGAGGAAAACAACAAAAATAAAAACGGGTGTTACATTTCTCACCGTTGCAGACTATAAACTCAACTAATTGTGTGTTGGCTAAACGGAAATGTGAGATTAGTGAGGCGGAAAAAAATGAAATTGTTTTTAAATAACTTAACTTAACTATCAAACAAGGCCCTGAATATCAATGTAAATATGTGTATAATGAAAAACTATACCCGCAATGCGGGTATTTTATTCTAGAGAAGGCAAGTCAATGTTGTAGTTTGTGATCATGTTAGGAGGGGTTCACCTTTGAGTTTCTCAAGTCTTTTATCCAGCGATGTTTCCTAAGCCGACATTGATCTACCGACCTAATATTGTTCACTTGGCCCCTGTTGTAAGCATAATAGTACCTATGTATGGCAATCATGTTTGAATGGTTGTAACACAACGACCTTCTCAGCTCCCCAGCAAGCTGATTACTTGTATTGTGGAATATATAATCATATTCATTACAGAAGCTTTGCTCCTCCTCCAGCAAAAATCTCCACCAATTCCATTCACCTTAGATTCACCCAATTAAGTTATAGGACCGTACGTTGAAGTTTCAATGGATATCCAATGTCCTGACATCTTGCCTAGTGCTGTAGCGAAAACTTTGTTTTGATCAGTTGCCCTTTAGAATCTCTTTAGATCTCTTCTCTGAAAAATCTAGATATGTATTCTATGTATACAATATATGTGAATCTGTAATAGCGCCGAATTGCGGGTCTAAACGACATTACATTTGTTTTCAATATAATAATTTTGCCCTACTTGTTCATCAAGCAGACATCAAGTCAATGCATTTCGTTACAGAGATTAAATATATGACGGGAAGGAGTCCGAATAAAGTCCACAAATTTTGCTTTAAATTTATTCCCAATCAATGATCCGAGAGCCTTTTAAGATGCATTATTGCTGTTTGTTATTCGTTCCTCTTCTACTATCCTCAACTGGCTTTTACATACCATACATACCCACATAACTGGTCATTACAATCCATCAACGTGTGTTTATTTTATACATGAGTGGCGGGACCTACAGTTTAAAGTCAACTCCGAACGACAGATTTTTTGGGAAACTTTTCCTGGCAATTTTATTTACTTCTCAGAGTTTTTGCCAGATATCTACTGAGAGGAAGTCGTCGAAGAAATATTAATATTTCCTTTTGTTGCAGATGTACGAGCTGGGGTTTGAACAGTCTACCTACTAGACTACGGCGACTTCAACAGGCATTTGCTTCTTTTAAATGTTCCAATTGTTGGCATATGGAGCCAACTTAAAAGTCGAAATCTTAGCGTTTGTAGAAACCTTTCTAAACATAATTTTATTTCGACTGATAATTTGTAATTTGCCATAGTCGCCGTAGTCTAATAGGTAGCCTGTTGGCTTATTAGATGAACAGTCCGGGTTCGTATCCCAGGTCAGACATCAAAACGAAATATGAAAAAAAAATATTTCTTCGGCGACTTCCTCTCAGCAGATTTCTGGCAAAAACTCTGAAATTAAATAAAAAATTGCCATGAAAAAGTTTCTCAAAAAATCTGTCGTTCGGAGTCGACGTTAAACTGTAGTTCCCGCTACTCACGTTAAAATTAACGCACACAACATGAGTGGTGTGAGATGCTAGGCCATAATCCTGACTGAAGTGTTGTAATGACCAATTATGTATGTATGTTGCCATAGCTTACTACGTTGATAAATCTACTGTTTGCTCTCTACGTTGCTGCAACTGAAGAAATCATCATCGCGATACTCAGTTTAGTTCAGTCAAAAATCCAACATTTTAAAAAACCTTTCTGAACATAAATCTTATCTGGACTGAAATTTGCTTGCCATATATTACTACTTCGCTAACTCTACTGTTTTCTGTTGACGTTGTTGCAACTGGCGAAATTATCACTGACAGTCTATAGCCAATACTCAGATGAATTCAGTCAAAAACCCAATATTTTGAACAACCTTTCTGAACATAAATCTTATCTTGACCGCCATTTGTTTACCATAGCTTAACACATCGCTAACTCTACTGTTTTCTCTCTACGTTGGCGCAAGTGACCAAATAATCATTGTCAGTCTCTAGCCAATATTCAGGTGATGCTAGTTTGGTTCCATTTAAAAAAAATTCTCTGATTAAACTTCGGTTCAATAAATTTTTTGTTTTAATTGCGTTCGGATTCTATTCATTTGAGTACATGTTATAGTCTCTGCCCCTCATATTAATATAAGTATTCTGTGTTGTACTGCATTTCTAAAGCTTAAAAAATATTCTTTTTAAATTTTTTATTTAATTAAGGGAACTGTAAACAGTTTAAAATCCATTTCTTTCTTTGTTTGTAACATGAAATTGAAAATAAAAATTTTTATTTGTAAATTTCCCTTTTCATTTGATTGTAAAACATTATAAATTTTCATCTAAACTAGACTTAATTTTGATTGATGACATTAATTTGTCTATTTTGTTATACAAAAATGTTGAAAAACAAAACAGAAAAAATGATATTCTAAATGAAACTGAAAACTGAAAATGTTAAATATGCATGAAACTCAAACAAGCATACAACTTATGTCAACTGCGACTAAAACTATGAAGAAATAATAAAAAAAATGAAAATGAAAATGGAAAATGAAAAATATGATAAATGACTATTAAATGTTTAATAGTTTGTTTGCCATAGATTACATTCATACATTCATATGTATGTGTTTATAAAAACTAGAATGAAAAACTGAAAGAAAAAAAATTAATTTTTTTCCTTTCCTCTCTCTATCTATCTCTATGCATGTAATATTAACAAGTAAATATTTGTATATTTAACCCTTTTACATACAAAAGTTCAATCAGTCATTCATGCACTCACTAACACACATTCAATCATGCAATCACTCACTCACTCACTCACTCATACAGATGACTTTCTGTTATTCATTCATTCGTTCATTCATTTTTATTTGAAAACTTTTTAAATATGAATGCAAATGACATACAAATTTAACAGTCATACATACATGTATGAACCAGAGACTTATAAATGGACGCTGCTGTCACAGTTATTATAAGAAACGCAATCCATATGCTACAACAACAATGGCCAAAAGTGTTATTAAAATGTGGGTGTTTTTACAATGGCGATAAGCTGATGAAACATAATTTTTTTATTGTTTTTAATAAATATTCGTTTCTGACAATCTAAAAAAGATTTTTTTGTTTTGTTTCTAATAAATGGAACTTATATTTGAAAAGAACAATATGAAATGAGCTCATAATGGCTCATAAATCTCAATTAGTTCAGAATGTGACAAAACTTAGCAAATGAATAAAAGGGACGCCATATATGGCTGTAATATGCCACGCAATTGTTATTGAATTTTGAAATAGTTAAGCGTATGAATTTAAAATTAAAATTTTATTTCCATAGAAAATCTATGATTGATGACAAGATCAAGCCAAAAACAAGTTTATATGAAATCTCTCTGGTAATACTAAACTTTCCTGTGTCCTTAAGTGGTAGAAACTGATTTATATGAGCTAAATGCTCGAATGTAGATCTTATCTGTAAGATAGTATTAAAGTCGTCGTAGTCTAGTAGGTAGTGTGTTGGTTTATTAGACGTAAGGCCAGGGTTCAAAACCTCAGGTCAGACATCAAACCGATAAGAAAAAATATTTCTTCGGGAAAAATATTCCTCTTCTTCTCAGCAGATTTCTGGCAAAAACTCTGTGAGTAAAATAAAATTCCCATGAAAAAGTTTCTCAAAAAAAAAAACAAATCTGTGATTTGGAGTCGACTTTAAACTGTAGGTCCCGCCAATCATGTATAAAAGTAACACACAACATAAGTGGTGTGAGAAGCTAGGTCATAATCATGTCTGAAGGTTTGTAAGGACCAATTATGTATGTATGTATATACCCTTCTAAGAGAAGAATATTCTGTCGTATACGGATAGGTCAGAAACGGCCAAATATTTGCAACCAGAAGATGTGCGTGTGAATATTCCAAGCGATTACTTCATAGAAGGTTGTATTCAATTTAACTTGGGCAGGCAAAGCAAAGAATGGAACACAGGCAATGTTATCTGACCGCTTAGTTTCATATTCGAGCATTTAGCTCGTGTGAAGCTTTCTCTAAATGAGAAGGGCATTATGAAGATCAGCGGAATTAGCTAGACTGGGAAATTAAGGTGACCACTTGCTATACTAGGCAAGGTCATTCAGACCGCTTAGTTTCATATCAGAGCATTTGGGTTCTCTGAAGCTGACACTAAATGAGAAGGGCATTGTGTAGACCAGCCGAATTAGCTAGACTGGGAAAATAAGATGACCGTTTGCTATCCAGGCGGCCAGGTCATTCAGGGTGAAAAAGTTCTCCTACAACAGATAAAGAATTTGATCGTTTGTTAATATGTAGCAAAAACAACGTCTGCCAACTATATCGTTTATCAGTCCGAAACATTCGTCTTGTTGCTCCAAATTGTTTTAAACTTTTTGTCTCTGGAATAAACCTTTTGGCCTCAAGGATAGAAGTGCGTTATAGGGAAGATTTTAAATTGGTCAATTGCACACAATCTACTACTTGGTATTAAAAGTCACTAAACTAGGGACTGAAAGTAGCTTTACATCGGAACTATATACACTGTGTATGCTTAGTATGATTGTATTTTTCAAAATTTCTATTGCCCATAACCTAGTTTAAATCAATTACATATGTTTTCTTTTTTAAATTAATTTATCATAATTAAAAAATTTTTAGATTTCAGTGACCAAAAAATGTGATGTTGTAACACATATTCAATAAAAAATAAAAAATAAAAAAAAAACAATAAGAATTTCAACATTTATGTATGTTTTCATATAATATTTGATTGCTAGTAATTACTACAAAAAAACAAAAGAAGAATAAAAAAATATATGAAAAATTCTTATAAATTTCTAAACAAAACGATTTACAACTTTCATTTGATTAACATGCCATCATTAATATCATCACATCATAGAAGCAGAACCATATCATATCATTAGGCCATGATGGCATCTGATTGCACTGTTCCATGTCTCATGTTGTGTCTGTCTGGCTGTGCTAAGCATGACACAAAGAACTGTATGATGCTAGTGCTGCTGCTGCTGTTTAAGAAGACATTGAAAACGATGCTGATGATGGTGGTGGTGATGGTGATGATGGTCGTCTGTCTATCAAATAATAAAATGTTCAAATTAATTCGACAAAAAAAAATTCTATCAAAACGAACAATTTTAATTAATTTCAATTTGTTACAACATGTGTTTTGTGTTGTTTTTATGGGTATCGAAAACAAAAGAATATTTCCCTGTAATGAAATTGTTTAACTTTTTCGAGAATTCTTAGAAAATATACAAAAAAAAAGAAACAAAATCGTAACACTAATTATAAAAGTGACCTCTGGTGTTGATATTTAAAAAAATGCTGACTTTTGTTTGTTGAGAAATTCTTTTTTTTTCTGTTTGTTTAATACAACCATGCTAATCAGAATTTCGTTCTGAAAACAATTACAGCGTAAACATGTAATGGTCAAAGTAAATGAATCTTATAAGAAAATTTGTAATAATTAAACACGCCATTAATTAGGGCCAATTAGCACAGTTACAGTTTGAGAATCTAATTTCATAAATATAGTTACGGCAACAGAAGTGAGATGTCGCTTATGAATGTATATGTACTTGATTAAGAAAATAAAATAAAAAATACATTGTTTTTAGGTTAGGAAAAATTTAAGGAAGGAGCTTACTGCTGGATCATCGATAGCAATCCTAAGGCAGCTGCACAGACAGTAATAAAATGCAGGAAGTCAAGTTCCCCTTTGTTAATCTGAAAGTGAGTTTTTATTGAATGTTCTCTCAGAAAAAGAAGACAACTCGATAATACATCTCTAATAGCGGTGTTTTGCGGTCCAAAAGAGCTTTCATCCATTCCCAAGTCTAATAATATTATCCTATCATTCAAGTCAATGCATTTCATTATAGGGTTTAAATATTGTTACGTTTTTACCTTTTTAAAAACGTTTAAAATATGAGTTCGTATTTCGTGTTTAGTTTTAATTAAAATTCTTTATTGTTCGCACAATTCCGTGTGCTACTGTCGCAACTTGATTTATACAACAACAATTTGCTTTAATTGTCATTCTCCTTTACACACTTCCGCGTATGCTGACAATTGTTCGACAGATCTTTATAATGGAGATCTTCCAACCACGATTATTCTCTTCACATGCAACGCGTCTTCACACAAGACTGACAGAATTTTTACTGACTCCGTTGCCTGCTTTGTCTTGCCTTTTATATCGCTAGGTAAACAGTCTGATGAATGCTCTTGAAAACGAATGACTTTGTCTTCGCGAAATCTCTATAAATGTAAACATGTTGCTTACGTTATTGTTGTGTGTGTATTTTGCTTACATTTGTCCTTGTAGTGTTGTTGTTGCTTCTTGTTTACTTGTTTATTCCTTTCTTTATAGTGATATTGTTGCTATATTTTTGTTTATTCGTTGATCATGTAAACAAGTCCATTGTTTTTGTTCTTGTAACTTTTGTTTATTATTTTAATGTTAAACGATAACACCATTTCCATTTTCGTAACAATATATTACGGAATTCAGTCCTAATAAAATTCACAGTTTTTGCTTTAAATTAATACCCTATCAAGATCTGTGAGCCTCTGGAGATACATTATTGCTGTTTGTTATTTGGAGTTGTCCCTCAACAGGCATACATAAATACATAATTGATAATTACATATCTTCAGTCAGGATTACGACCTAGCTTATCACATCACTTATGTTGTGTGTTAATTTTATACATGAGTGGTGGGACCAAAAGTTTAAATTCGATTCCGAACGACAGTTTTTTGAGAATTTTATTTATTTATTTCTCAGAGTTTTTGCCAGAAATTTTGATGAGAGGAAGTCGCCGAAGAAATATATTTACAACATGGCCTCATGTGTAATAAGCCAATACTGTGCCTACTAGACTACGACGACTTCAACGACTTCTGTATTCAGAACAGTGAATATTACCACCTACTTATCATCTAAGAACCCCTTAGTGGCTACTATATCTACGAGATATATCTTCGTAGACCTATCCTTCTATATACATACGTGTCCATCAACATTTGGACAGGAGAAATTCCATCGATCACTATATATCTTAGCTTATGCGTAAGCCCCGTAGGAATATTCAAATCTTTGAACGCCTTGTTTTCATGTATAGGGAATTACGAATACTGAAGATGCGGATCTAGTGAGGACCCTTATATGCAACGCAGTTTTTTATCTATTAACTCACGAAGAGTAATACAAAGAAAAGAAATTTTTTAAATATTTTGCCACGACATTGTAGCAAAAATATGTGAAAGAAATATTTCTGAAATTGTTTCCTTACTTTGCCTTCCAGTCCCAGGCATGTAAAATAATTTCTTTTTTAATTTTAATCTTTCTTTTGTTTACCTGCAATCTTTTTACAACAACGAGAATGGATTTTTTTCATTATTTTATTTAAAAGAAATCTTTACTCTTAATTGGTTGGAGGAATAAATTAATTTACCATAAAAACATTCGTGATGAAATTTGATAGAAATTGGTCAGTCAACATATAAAACAATAACAAAAACAACAGTTCTCTTTCCGAAATAAAAAAAAACGAAAAAACTGTGTCTCTTTTGTATACAAAAATATCTGGGTAGTAGTAGCTGTGTACTCTGGTTACCTTATCCCAATGAGTGTAGCCAACTGTAGATTTACGTATCCATTCAGGCAAAATCATGCAAACTTTGTGTTTATTTTACAAGACGAAAGGAAAAGAAATTTAATACCACACCACACAATTCATGTGAGTTCCTCATCTCTTCTTCTGCTGCTATATATACATACATCCATACGTACATATGTGTGTCCAGAAAAAAGGAATAAAACGTAGAGTTCTTTATGAAAAAGTAAAATATGGCATATGAACGCTCTACAAAGTTGTCAATTGATGTGAATACCAGTAGAATTGATATTAAAATTTAAGAAAAATACAACAACAACAACAACAACCAAAAATTGTATGAAAAGTTTTGTGAAATTGTTTTTGTTTTCTTTTCTTTTGTTGCATTTGAGTATATTGAACTCCACCATGCAATACTTTACAGATATTGGTATCAACAGCCGTCCAGTTAAAGCCACCAACAACTTATGCAATTAAGAATTGTTTTCCATGGAATATTGTTGCCCAGTGAGTGAAAAGGGTTGCTAAGCAAATGGGAATTTCAAAAAGATATACATTCTCTGAATATGTAAACTACGTTGCTAATAAAGCAATCACAATGGCCTACAAGTAGTGTAAATGTGTCCTTCCTTACTTCGTTCGGTGTACAGCGACCTCTGCCTACCTACCTACTAATAATACAGAGTTTGCCCACAACTTAATGCCTTCAGGTTTTCCTTTTTTAACAGAGTTCTCATACAGTTTGATGTTGGAATAGAACACGAAAACGACTCGTCACAGTTAACAATTTTATGATCGCCATGCCAGTCAACTGTCGTAAACGTTGCAATTATAGTATATTGTTACGCAAATGAAAAATTTAGATACTGGTGTTTTGCTTTTACATCGTTTAACATTAAAATTATAAACAAATTCTACAAAAACAAAACAATGCAGTAAACAAACCTGTTTACAAATTATCGTACTGCTTAATATAACAATAAAGTTGCCGTGGTCTAGTAGGTAGTGTGTTGGCTTATTAGACGAAAATCTGATCTGGCATCTGATTGCACTGTTCCATGTCTCATGTTGTGTCTGTCTGGCTGTGCTAACCATGGCACAAAGAATTGTATGATGCTGCTGCTGCTGTTTAAGAAGACATTGAAAACGATGCTGATGATGGTGGTGGTGATGGTGATGATGGTCGTCTGTGTATCAAATAATAAAATGTTCAAATTAATTCGACAATTAATTAGACGAAAAGCCAGGGTTCGAGCCCCAGGCCAGACATCAAAACGAAATACAAAAAGTATTTCTTCGGCGACTTCCTCTCAGCAGATTTCTGGCAAAAACTCTGAGAGTAAATAAAATTGCCATGAAAAGTTTCTCATAAATCTGTCGTTCGGAGTGGACTTTAAACTGTAGGTCCCGCTACTCATGTATAAAATTAACACACACAAAATAAGTGATGTGAGGAACTAGGCCGTAATCCTGACTGAATGACCAATTATGTATGTATGAATATAACAACAGAAAACAGCATTAAAAATGGTAAACAAGTAAACAAAAATACACAAACAACACTACAATAATAAATGTAAACATCGTCGTTTACATTTATAGAGATTTCAAGAAGGCGAAGTTATGAACATACGCCTTCAAGAACATTGATCAGAATGTTTACTCTGCTATATAAAAAGCAAGGCAAAGCAGGCGACTAAGTGGAGTAAAGTTCAGTCAGTTTTGTGTGAAGACGCTGTGTGTTTGAAGAGAGTAATCGTGGTTTGAAGATCTCCGTTACAAAGATCTGTCGAATAATTGTCTAGTAATTGTTATTGTTTATGCAAAAGGCGTGACCAGAGGAATAACAAAGAAAAGCAATTGTTGTTGTTTACATCAAGTTGTGAACAGTGGCACACAGGATTATGCGAATAATAAAGAATTTTAATTAAAACTAAACACAAATTTATTTTTATTTTTTTTAAAGGTAAAAATGTAACTATATACTGTCCTGTAGACTGATGGCAACCCTTTTTTGTATTTTTTTTTCTTCTTAATATTATAGAAAACTGATAATCATTTGCTGTTAAAGAAAAAAATTTCAAAATATTTTAATTTCTTTAAAGTTTTATTTTACCAAAACAACAAAAACAAAAAAAAAATTATAAAAATTACGAAAAAAAAATCGAATGCAGACCACACTAACGGGGGGTTTTCAATTTGAGCATACAACCAAATCTGTATGGTCAACATACTTGCATGTAACACGAAATCAAAGCCAGTAGAAAGATATAAAATAGCAAAACAGCAACACAGAGTGGTGTACTGGACTAAATACAACGACAGCAGAAAAGTTTAAATTACCATTTTTACAATATTTTTTTTTTGTTTTTTGTACAAATCTTTCTTTCAGTATTTCAATATAAATCTTGGCTTTGTAAAGATAAATCTGAAATCTGAAATGCAATGAACCTTTAATAAAAATATACAATATATGATGGCCACTATCTTCCCAAACAAAAACGAAAAATGATATTCGAACACTAGCTATTAAAGGAAACTGAGGGAGTATGTGTCTGGCATAGCGAATGTATAAAGATGTGATCTCTATACACATGAAAGGTTGCTTGAAACAAATAACGGTCATCATCATAAAAATACAATGAAAATGAAACAACTGCAACTAAGACAATACATAGTACATGTATGGGTGTGATAAGACTATACATCTATAGAGTGAAAGAAAAAAATCAAAGCGAAACTATAAAATATTTCAACACTATTAACACAATTACCAGTTGATGTCATAAAAAGGACTCTTATTCTGAAAACAAATTATTTTATATACGAATTACATACATACTCGTATTGTGGTTTCAAGTATTTTCGATACAACTACAAGTCATGACTTTCTCCATTACTTGCTTGTGATAAGTAAACATAACACAATTTTTGAATTGAATTCTTCTGCTTTATCTGTGCTACTCATAAAAATCTTTCTTTTTTTTGGGAAATTTTTATGACTTTTGTTATCACAATGATAGAAAAAAAATATGAAAATTTGTGTCATCATTAGTTTTTTCTTTTCTTTTTTTGTTATTTGAACAAGGATTCTCCAATAAACCATGACTTCAGTAAATAAATACATTCGCACATATTTTAGTTTAGATTTCGTCTGTTTTGTAGGTTCAGAGGTTTGATAAGCTCTCATCTGTATTTCTCGTTTTATGATGATTATTTGGTTTTTCATTTTGCAGGATTTTTATAGTCCTTTAACTATAATAAGGACATCATTATTTTATACACTATATGAGACACGCTACAGTCAATAAACACAAGGCAAGACATTAAAACATTTTTAACTTAAAGCTAGAAATATACGCCATAGTTTAATTCGTAGAGCTACGACCATCCATTGCAACATGAGCCTATCTCAGCAGTGTGACAACGGTTGCGAATAAAATGTTACTTCAGTACGAGCAGAGACAGAGTTATAAAAATTATAAGTTTTGACGAGCTTCTCCGCGTGACGGGATTATTAATGATTGATGATAATGATTGATGATAATGATTGGTGATAATAATTGATGATAATGGTTGTTGATAATGATTGACGATAATGATTAATGCTAATGATAGATGATAATGATTGATGATAATAATTGATGAGCAACGACTGATGGAGTATAGCATTCTTCTGAGGAATCATATACAGAGTAAACATGACCCGTAGTAGTCTGATCAGTTATCTTAGGATTTTGGTACATTGCGTTTAGGGAGTTTAGTTGTAGGTATTGCAATGAGCCTAATGTCCTAATCCAACTTAGAGTCTTAATCAATATAGATCGTATAGAAATCGAAGAAAGGCTCCCAATTGATTAAGAAGATCATTTCAGATGATTAACAAATCAATCAAAGTATTCAGAGGACTGACAATTTCGAGAAGGTATACCTTTTGACAGTTACATACATAATTGGTCATTACAATCCGTTTATCAGGAATACGACCTAGTTTCTCACACCACTTATGTTGTGTGTGTTAATTTCTATGAGTAGCGGGACCTACGAACGACAGATTTTTGAGAAACTTTTCATGGCAATTTTATTTAACTTCAGAGTTTTTGCCAGAAATCTGCTGAGAGGAAGTCGCCTAAAAAATATGTTTTCATATTCCGTTCAGTTGGAGATACCTGACCTGGGGTTTGAATCGAGGCCTCACGTCTAATAAGCTACCTACTAGAAAAAAATGTACAATGGGTTAATTCGATCTCCGGATACTGTACTTGTCTTGATTGACGGGTACACGTCCTCTAACCTAACCTACTAGACCACGTCTAATCAAACAGTTTAGTAGCTTTTATTAGTGACGTTGGTGCTACTTTAGATGCAAGAATATGATATGTCCACCTGAGATTTAAATAAGGTTTCTGAAGGTACTGTGAAATTTACTTAATTGGACATTACAACCCTTCAATCAGGAATACGACCCAGCTTCTCACACCACTTGTGTTGTAGGAGTTAATTTTATCGATGAGTGACAGGACCTACAGTTTCAAAACATTTCAAGACAATTTTATTTATCCTCAGAGTTTTGCCATAAGACTGCTGAGAGAAGTCCCCGAAAGCAGAATTTTTTTACATTCCGTTTCGGTCGATATGCCTGTGCTGGGATTTGAACTACGTACTCTTGTTTAAAATGTCAACTTACTATCTACTAGACTACAGTGATTTTTTTGTAATAACAGTCTCAAAAAATATTTATTTTTATGGAGATCGGCAGATCACATGCTTACAAGCGTATTTGTAGTGTAGAAGATAAAGTGACTGATATAACCTCTTCCCAGTAGAACCATCTAAAGTTGTCTAAGACTGTCAATAAAAAATGTTCCTCAATCTTACGATAATCTTATAAAGGATTCTTATATGTTTTTCAATGTGTTTCTGTCCTTAAAAAACTACTTTTCTACGAAAATTTTATGGTTGACTTTGTTACTTATTAGACTACCTACCTGTATACGAGTATGTTTTGCTTAAAAGGATTCTAATTTTTTTATGGTAACAATTCTCTTCAACTGTAAGCCAATAAGCATGTTGTTTGAGCATGACATTCATAATTTGAGTGTTCGTTAAGGAAAAAAGAAATGAAAATAAATAATGAAACATATTTTGTTACAAAAATTTATAACAATTTTATTCTCCGGCATTATTAAGGCTAAAGAGGAGAATCTACAGTCATTAGGGTTTAGAATTTTTTGAAAGAAATATTTTCTTCTAATAATAATGATAAGGCATTATTAATGTGTTATGCAAGATTAAAGGATTAAGATGTCATACAAGACATATTAAAGTCAAGCTGCATTATGAACAGACAAAGACAACCCTTATCAATACAAATCGAGAAATTTTTATAATAAAAATAAAGTTTTAGAGAGAATTTTTTAATTGATAAATTCGGATGGTTTGTAGGAGTACTTATAAATACTTTATATAGACGACCTATTTTCTTAAAATATTTTATTATAAAAGAAAGAAATTCTGTAGGAAAGTATCTGCTTTCGAAGTATATGATCGCATGTTTTCTTATAATGGCACATGCTCCATAAAATTTTAATCCATGTTACGAAAAATATTAACGCCTTCCTGAAATTTCTGAACGATCAGATCAGAGCGATCATCTTATTGAAGACATATCTGTCGAACTAGTTGTTGTTTATTCCGTCTGCTTGACTAAATCACCGTGGATGGCCATATACAAAGAAGTGTGGTCGCTGAATGCTAACTAAATTGGGCTCTGAAACTGCAGGCATCTGATAATTCAGGTTCAGGTCGGAGTGGTAGCTCTGACGTGCTCACTTGAGCACGCGTATCGGCCCGTTGTGATGCCACGGGTGAACACAGTCCCTGAACTGACCAAGTTCCACCAAAATCAGGGAAGAGGAAGAAGTTGGTCAGCGCAAGGGCTGCACTGCATCTGATAATAATTTCCATCAAAATATTATGCCGTTTCTGAAAGAATTCTTACATGAACAAATAAATTTGTCCAACTTAGGACATCCAGTAAAAGTCACTGTTTAATGTCGATTTTGGAACGACGGCGTCATCGAGCCATATATCTTTCAGAACAACGTTACACTATCACCATCACAGTTAACAGTGAGTCTTAAAGGCCGATAAATACCAACTTAATTTGCTTTGAATTGAATGTAGTCGTATATGGCATAGCGCAACATGTAGCACAGTTCAAGTTACATTAAATGCTTTGTACGAGAGCAAGGTCATCCCCCTGTTAAACTTTTTCTTGTAACATCTTCAAACCCAACACAATCCATGCCATCGTTCAAATTCAACGTGATTTATGCGCCAGGATCTTGGGAAATTGAATATTTCGGAGCCGTGGCGGACATTTAAGCGGTCTTGTACTCCACACATAATGGTTTTTCATCAACAGACCTTTCAAACGAATACAAAGTTTCGATGATATCTTACATACACTTTGTTTTATTTAAATTTAAAGCCGGGAAGCGCTTAATAAAATACTGTACAGTAGACTAGAAATTATGTGTGTGTAATAAAATTGTGGCGGATAACACAAATTTGTCGATTCCGCAACGTTCTCCATTGGGTCTATCCTTCGGGTCGTAATTTGTATTTAAATTTACGCCTCCACCCATGTGACGGCCTACACATACATACATAATCGGTCATTACAACCCTTCAGTCAGGATTTCGACCTAGCTTCTCACACCTCTTATGTTGTGTGCGTTAATTTTATACATGAGTGGCGGGAACTACAGTTTAAAGTCGACTCCGAACGACAGATTTTTGAGAAGCCCTTCATGGCAATTTTATTTACTCTCAGAGTTTTTGGCAGATATCTAATGAGAGGAAGACGCCAAAGAAATATTTTTTTTTCATATTTCGTACTGTTGGAGCTCTCTGCCCTGGGGTTTGAACCGTGGCCTCACTTTTAATAAGCCAATACACCAACTACTAGACTACGAGTTTTAGTTTTTTGAAAACTCTGCTTACACTTGTGAACGGTGAGCGCTTGTACACCAAATGAATGAATTGAAAAAAAAACAATAAATATTAAATACACTGTCCTCGCTAATGACCACCTAACGTTACATATATACTTAATTGGCCGTTTCAACGCTTCAGTTAGGATTACGGCCTAGCTTCTAACACCACTTATGTTGTGTGTGTTAATTTTATACATGAGTGGCGGGACCTACAGTTTAAAGTCGACTCCGAATGACAGAGTTTTGAGAATCTTTTTCATGGCAATTTTGTTTGAGTTTTTGCCAGAAATCCGCTGAGAGGAAACCGCCGAAGAAATATTTTTTTCATATTTCGTTTTGATGTCTGACCTGGGGTTTGACCCCAGGCTTTACGTCTAATAAGCGAACACACTACCTTCTAGGCTACGGCGACTTCCAGCTAAAGTTGCCGCATTAAAAAATCAATATTTGAAAATCAACAGCTATTGCCGTGATACCACCCCAAAATAATAACTTTATTTAGCGTAACTTTTAAAATCGAAATAATTTCTTGAATTGAATGTAAATTTTATAATTTTAATCAGAATTATTATGAATTATGTTCTCGAATTTCTCTTCTTTAAAGGACAATTTAAGATTTAAAAAAATTTTAATATTTCCAGATTTTATTTCACATCTCTTGCCTGTAATAAGAATCTCCATATAAGTACCTGCTTCTTAATTGTCTCCAAAACTTTCACATTCCCCCAAGAAAATTAAGAAACAAAACCAATCAAACATCATCAATGAAGTGTAAAATAATTGCCTGGCAAAAAAAAGAAGAGGAAGTATTCAATTTCATTAAAAAAATTCATGTCAACCAAGGTAAATTACGCACAGGTTAATGATTACGTTTACACAATATTAAAAGCTGAGATTGTTTTTTGCTGTAAAAAAAAACAAAACGTTCTTACCACATAATTAAAAACCCGGCAATTATTATAGGGAAGCCTAATTTACAAACGATATTATATTCGTCTTTTTAGGAAAGAATACATAGCGAACAGCTGTGATTTGTCTTGATGAAGAGAAAGGCTTAAAAACGTTGAATTTTTATTCTCATAACAGCTGTAATAAAAATAAAAATAAAAAAAATTTTGCAAAAAGGCCTGAGAATTTCTGCTTTTAAGTCTCTCAACATGGATGATGATGATGACAATTTTTATTTTGTGGGATTTTTTAAAAAGATTTTTTGAAATTTTTTTTTCGTTTTTTTTTTAATATTCTAAGGAGGTACGTTTGAAGATCAGTTTACTGCCAGAGAGAAAGATCCATTGATTGGAACTACTATTATTGGGTTGATTTATCATATTTAAACGATCTTTCTTTTTAGAAATGAAATCCTTTTCTTTGCTTGTTTGACAAACAAAACGTTTTAGTTTAGCAATCTAAGGCTATGGATTACAAAGAGGAGTGCAGTTGTTTTATTTTTGTGTATTTTTTGGCATTGTCAACAGATGTTGACAACATAAATGAAATGATGCTGCTTTCTTTAATACTGTAATGCCATAATAACTGGCGCACTTACCAAGTATTCTATTGAAAACTGAAACGTAAAGTCTTTTTACATACAACCTGGTCTACACTTCTAGATTTCAAATGTATTTAAATCAACTGATAAGATTTTCGTTTAAAAGCCCGCCTTCAAAATGCCTTTTCTTCCTTTCTTTCTTTCATTTGGCATAAACAATATATAGAGAGACGCTTGGCTAGATGACAAACCTTGTTTCGCTTTTTTTTTGTGTCCTCTCTATGAAATTGTAGATCATTTGCTAGAGATATACAGGATCAAAGTATTAGTAGAGTATCATGGCAAGGAAAATTGATATTTTTTTTTTCAAATATTTTTTTGCAAATGCTAATGATAGGTTTCTGGTTTAACAACATGTTAAATAATCCTCCTTAGCAGTTGACAAACCCACCATCTTAAACAAACCAAAAAAAAATCTATAATATTGGCTACATTACTTCACTTTATTTCATTTCATTTCACTCGATATTAGTAGTTGAGAAGTTTGCTGTTTCTTTTGAGGTTCATAAAGTATTTTTTATGTTTTTTTGGTAACGATTACTTGCGCTTGCCTTGTGTAAAAATGTCATGACTTAAACTATAAAAGAAAATGATTTGAATCAAGTTTTTCTCTTCGGGATTTTTATGTACAATAGTTCTGAGGATCACTCCTTTTGTGGTTGTGATTTTCAAAGTAAATTACAGAATATAAGACGTAGGAAAATATAAAACAAAAACCAGCAAATCATTCTTAATACACTTGGAAAAATAGTGGCCAAAAATGTATGGAATTTTACATAATTGGTTACTACAACCCTTCAATCACGATTACGACCTAGCTTCTCACATCCCACTTATGTTGTGTGCGTTAATTTTATAAATGAGTGGCGGGACCTACAGTTTCAAGTCGTCTCCAAATGACAGATTTTTTGAGAAACTTTACATTGCACTTTTATTTGCTCCCAGAGTTTTTGCAAAAAATCTGCTGAGACGAAGAAGTCGAAGAAATATTTTTTCCCATTTTCGTTTTGATGTCTGACCTGGGGTTTGAAACGATGCCTCATGTCTAATAAGCTAACACACTACCTACTAGACTAAGGCGATTACATTATCGAGGTTTAGTTTTCTGAAAACCCTATGGACCAAGAGTTTTCTGTGAAGAATGGGGGAGCGGCGTACATTCCGTAACCTACACCTTAAATTCTGGGGATTATTTTCGGTCGTCTTCCGCTTATCAGAGCCTGCGGGGGCATAATGAACTATGGTTTTAGCTCAATTGAGCCAAGGGTCTACAAGTCGGATTCTCGCGCTGCCGTACATCCCCCCATCCCACAAGACTCCACCCCGTCTGACCCTACCCCTGAACCCCTTGAACCCGCCGAAGACGTCGAATGTAGAAGCGTGTGCAGTTACTCCTCTCTACGCTCTTCCGCCAGCAAGAAGTCCAAATCTGAGCTGGTTGGGGAATTCTTCGACGGCATTGACATTGACGCGGGCCCAACCTCTATGTTGTCGGACGAAGGATGCTGATGTGACAATGGTTGATTCTCTAGCCAATGCTGAGAGTCATACAAATTAACCTACAACATTCCAAAACCGCCTCCGCCGCTCTGCTCCTCCGACTAGCAACCGAGGATGCAGAGCTCATTCTGGTCCAGGAACCCTGGGTCGTAGACGGCAGGGTTTGTGGACTCAATACCAAAGGATATCGCTTAGCGTATATCCAGAACGCAGGTAAGCCTAGGCCTTGTGTCATGGTAAGGACTAGTATTAATGCTCTTCTCTTCCACAGGTTCGGCGACAAGGACACCGTCACCATGGTCGTCGAAATAAACTCGATGACCCTATACCTATTCTATTTATGTTTCCCCGCAAGATCACGCTGTACAGACTTTCTAGACTCCTTTTCATTGAGTTTTTTGAAGGCGTGAG
The DNA here is from genome assembly GCA_958299815.1 of Sarcophaga carnaria. NCBI lineage: Eukaryota > Metazoa > Arthropoda > Insecta > Diptera > Sarcophagidae > Sarcophaga > Sarcophaga carnaria. The sequence goes on along the minus strand of OY283153.1, from coordinate 121,152,821 downwards.
TTCATGTCATGTAAAGTCGTCGTAGTCTAGTAGGTAGTGTGTTGGCTTATTAGACGTGAGGAAACGGTTCAAACCCCAGGTCAGACATCTCTAACAAAACGAAATACGAGAAAATATTTCTACGGCGACTTCCTCTCAGCAGATTTCTTAAAAAATTCTGAGTATAATTAAAATTGCCTTGAAAAGTTCCTCAAAAATCTGTTGTGCGGTGTCAAGTTTAAATTGTAGGTTCCGCCTCTCATGTATAAAATTAACTCACACAACATAAGTGGTATGGGAAGCTATGTCGTAATCCTGACTAACTCTCAGAGCTTTTGCCAGAAATCTGCTGAGTGTAAGTCGCCGAAGAAATATTTTTTCATATTTTCGTTTCGATGTCAGATCTAGGGTTTGAACCGAGGCCACATGTCTAATAAGCCAACACACTACTTACTAGACTACGGCAACTACATTAACGCGCTATAGTTTACTGAAAACTCTATGGACCAAAGGGCTTTTGTGAAAAAAAAAAAAACGAATTGAAAAAAGTAGAGACAACACAATGGGGGAAGGGCTCTGGGGGCTATTTATCGGCCGTCTTATATTGTGTTTCGATGACTTTTCCCGGAAACCTTTCCCGGAAAGATCACTCAATGCAGACGTTCTATATTATTTTGTTGTATATTTTTTAAGTCGTGAGTTCATGGCAACAACCTTGAAAACCTTAAAAAAACTATGACAGAAAATTGTGACAGAAACGATGGAAATCGTTATAAAATTGGCCTCAATGTCTAAAATTTTGGCGGCCACTTAGAAAGTCTTCAAGCCTTTATTTTTTATTTAACACACACTTTTTTCTCTCAGTGCTGTTAGTGCCTATAAGTGCTTAAACGTTTCTTGCCTTAATTTCTCATCTCATCTTGGCCTGCTTTTAAGAAATAAAAAAAAAACAGAAATTCTCTCATCAGCATGCGTCTGTCTCGGTCTCGAGTCTATTGTGTCAACTCAAGTAAAAATGTCATGTTTGTAGGTTTGTATTCTTTGTTCGTATCTTTTGAGATTTTTTCCTTGCTTTTGTTTTGTCTTCATCTCTATTGTTTTTGAAAACCAAAAAGATATCGATCAATAGAATTCTATTGTTTGGTTTGGTTTGGTGTTGTTTTTGTTTTTTTGGTAGAAATTAAAATAATATTTGTTGTTTGTGTTATAGTTGTTGTTGTTGTTATTATTAATGTCTAACCTCTATGATATGCTGTTGTAACCATTAATTATTATGTAAGTTTTTAATTTGAGTCCTAGAAAAACAAAAACAAAAAAACCATGAATAGCTCTGTACGCACGTAGTACTCTATGCCTAGAACACATGACAACGCAAGACAGTTTATATGATTTAAGGAAAAGGAAAAAAGGAGCAGAGAATAAAAATAAGAAAATGAAATTCCTTGAAATTTAAAATTCAATTCAAGTATGTATGGGGTTTTCTTATAAAAATTTTTTTTTTTGAAGAAAAACGAATTGAAATAAAAATTTAGAAAACATGTCATCGTTGAAAGCAACCATTGCCTTGTCTGTTTATTATTTATGTTTAAAGACGACAATCAAAACATTATTAATTATTGGGCCTTGGTTAAGGCTTAGGATGACAATGACATTTTCCAAGCCAACCAAAATTTGATTTAAATGACAGATTCTCTTAGGGAGGGTTTTCTGTTTTCGAGTTTCAAACAAGTGGCGCTTACATGGTGGCATATTTTGTATTTCGTTTAAATTTTTCTCTTAGTTTTCTTATAGATCATAACTTTGTAAGTAAATATGTATGTAAATACAGTAGTGGCCTTATAATTAGAACCGACTTAGCAACATGTAGGTTTGTTAATTTGTTTTACAGTTTTCACTGTGTACCTGGGATCAAAGGCTTTGTTTGGAGGACGTCTTACATATGTACGTTTTTCCATCAGATTGGCACAAATTAAACTTAGATTCGTCACTCCAGAGAACTCTCTTCCAGAAACATCGTTGCTAATTATAAGGCCACCACTGTATGTATGTATTTATGGATGTATGTATGTATGTATGTATGTATGTATGTATGTATGTATGTATTCTAGAGTTAATGAATTATTGTAAAAATATGTTAAATTCCTTGAACGCTATACTTGCAAGGTAGATTTGTTTAGGAAAACAAATCAAGTTTTCCATAATTTAAATATTTTTTTTAAAATATTTTATTTTTATTTTGAAATACTTTTCATTATCTTTTTTTAAATTTCAATGTCTGTTTCTATTTAAAATTCTTTCATAGTCTACTTAAGTTTTATATCAACGATGAAAAGTCAAAATCTTAATGACACCTGTTCTGAAATTTAACATGCATCGCTATTTTGACATCATAATCATTTAAAGAAAACAGAAACAGAAAACAAAATTTTTAAAATTATTTCTTTTAGTTGTAATGCATTAACATACATACATATTTTTTGTTTTATTTAAAAATACTTAACATTCGTAAAATGCAAAGCATTAGCATGGTTAAGCAATAATTCTTTGAAAAATTAATAATGTTTCCTGAACATACATACGTCCATTTAATGTATGACATCAGGAATGCAAATGAATTTTAAATTAAAAAATTAAGAACAGGAAATTTTATAATTTTCTTGTTTAAAATGTCTTACTTTTATTAAAAAAAAAGAAAAAAGTGTGAGCATAGTAAAGTGATGATAAAGTAATTCTGATTTTTACACCGGAGAAGCTGAATAAATTTTCAAAATAGATTTTGAATTCATAAATAAATAAAATTCTTCAATCCTCTTCCAATAATTCAAATAGGATGTGCCTTGCATCCTGATCAATTCATCAGTACATAGAAAGAACAGGCAGAGCCCTTTAAGAGGTGGTTAGAGAGTAAGTCAGAATCAGAAATAAATTTCTTACCACGACAGAAGGCATTTGTACAGAAGTTATAGGTTCTATATAACGATAGAAAAACGTGATATCAGACAAGAAATTGCTATACTAGATTACTTGCCTGATTAGTTAAAAAAAATTTATCACTCAAATCAAAACTGAGTTTAACAAGCCCTAGGGGTACACTACACCACCTGAAGGAATGGTAAAAAGGCAGTTTGCTGACAGTCGTTGTGGCTGTACAAGCAGGGAAAATCCAGCATGTTCTGGATATCGAGTTTAGGACTCTATTCTTATTTACTTTCTTACTTAATTGGTCATTACAACCCTTCAGTCAGGATTACGGCCTAGCTTCTCAAACCACTCATGTTGTGTGTGTTAATTTTATACATGAGTGGCGGGACCTACAGTTTAAAATCGACTCCGAACGACATATTTTGAGAAATTTTTCATAGCAATTGTAAATCTGTGGCCAAGCAGAATATGCGTTGCGCCATGGTAATGTTCTGTATTTCTGCCCAGACTCTCCCATTCGTTTAAAGCAAGGATTGGTTAGAGAACGCCCTGAATATGCAACCATACTCGATTCTGTAATTTTTCTTCATGACAACGCTGCACTTTATTTTTTCTACTGAAATTGTGAAAATCAAGGAAATCAAGCAAGGAAAATCCCCCGCATTCTAGACGTCAAATTTAAGACTCAATACCCGGAAATAATTGCAAAAAAATTCACGATCGATCGAAGATTAAAAGTGTTAGAGATTATTGTAGCCATAGCCATCTTGCATGACAAAGGTTTCCACCAAATCGATTTCCGTTTGCTTACAACCGACCATTACTATGATCGCGTAATAACTAGAACGAGTGCTTGAAACCATTCAACCAAATAAAGAGTTTCTCCATGCCTTCGTTAAAAGAACGTGATTCCATTCAACATTGGCGAATAGCGAGTTCAGTTTTCACCAGTCGCTGATGCTGTACAAGGCCTGAATATATTTTAAACTGTCCCGGAGACTTACCTACATACATACATAATATGTCAATACAACCTTCAGTCAGGATTACGACCTAGCTTCTCACACAACTTATGTTGTGTGTGTTAATTTTACACATGAGTGATGGGACCTACTGTCTGTCATTCCGAACGACATATTTTTCATGACCATTTTATTTACTCTCACAGTTTTTGCCAGAAATCTTCTGAGAGAAAGTGGCCGAAGAAATATGTTTTCGTACTTCATTTTGTTTGAGATGTCTGAACTGAGATGTTTTTTTGATGTTTAAGGTGTTAGAACCGTGGCCTCATATCTAATAAGCCAACACACTACCTACTGGACTATGGCGACTTCAACTGAGCAGTTGAAACAGTTTACATTCAGCCGTCGCCAAGTTTATTATCTCTACAGACATAGTGTTGCCAAGTAGTCCTTCGATCTCCTCGTTATCGGACCAAATGGTCATGTTTGTGAGGGCTTGCGCAAAGGGAAGTGGGTGTCTACAAAAAGTTCGAGTATTTCTTACTGTCATGAGTCATCCTTCCTTTGCAGCAGACTTGACACTAAGGATGTAGTTGTCAGAAAGTCCATTAGCCTCGAGGTTTAGCTGCAAATTTTTATGTTGATACAGAAATTTCTTCATGATTCCATCATAGTATGTCCCAAATTTTTTTAAACCACATAAGGAAACTTTGTAATGCTCCCAGTATTTAGAATTTTAGATTTTTCTTTTTGCATTAAAGAGTCTGCAGTTCTAAGCTTCTCTAGACCTTACTTCCATCAGGGCGGTTTATATCTCCACATCCTAAGGCGCTATGGATATGTCTTTTTAAATGCCCTCACTGGGCAATGGTAAACTAATCTACCACAGCCTGAAGTTTTGTATTCAATAAAATACGATAAAATGTAGGCCGCCAAAGAAATTTATTTCTCCAACCTTAAGTCAATAGGTGTCTTATCAGGAAAGACACTTACTAACAGCATACATACGTAATATATTCAAACATTAAAGCACGGGCTTGCATTTCCCTATTTTCTTAAGCAAGTAAAGTAATTAAATTTTCCCCTTTTTGTTTTAAGTACTTAAGCCAAAATTCTTTATTCTTGTGGAAGTGTCACAATGGCTACCAAATGTTAAACATTCATTATTTAAGCATAACACTTTAAATTTTTGACATTTAAAAGAGAAACAAAAATTTTTATTTTCAAAATGTTCTTCTCAGAACAGCAGAATTTAAGCAGACAGCAAGCAAGCAATTTAAAAGGAAATAAAAATATAATTTAAGCCGGCTATGACCACAAACAAGGTGTGAATCGTCATAATGAACAATTTATACAGAAATTCTGGCAGGTGTCAAAATAACAATAATAACAACAATTTATTTCTTTTTTTTTTTTGCTTGGCTTTTAAGCAGAAAGATATCAGGAGAATTGCCATGTCATTTGGTGATCATTAAACAGATGAAATGAACAGCAATTTTGCTTGAATTAATCAGAAGGCAATTGTGATGGCTACAGACAGTCAAGCAGCCATTCCAACCATCAAACCATTCAGTCATACAAATCCTGACAAATAAGTTTTAAGGGATGCCAAAATTTCAGAATCGACATTTTAAACAACCAACACCTTGTTTAAATTGATGTTTTTGTTGTTGTTGTTTTTTATCAATCAAAATTATTTTATCGTTATGAGGAAAGAGTGTGAATAAGGAAACCGACAAATAATTAGGCTTCTCCATTTCATCATCATTATGAGGCATTTTGAAATGGAGAAGCAGGCAACAAATGCTCAATTCATTATGAGATGAGAAGCAAAAAAATATTTTCAAGAAAAAAAAAATTTTTTGTTTTTCAAGAAAAATACAAAATGCCTTCGGCTATTGATTGTAGAGTATAGAAGAAGAAAATTAAATTTTTTTCTGTAAGGCGCCAATCATAATTATATGGTGCAATGATTAAACAAAAACAATGTCTTTCATCTTTTGGATAGTTTTGCTGCAGCATTTAAACAAAAGGTGTTAATGAAATACAAACTTTAAACCAAACAACCAACCAACCAACCGACCGACTCGTCTATAATGAAAGTCAAGAAAAGAAAATAAGAAAAATTATTCGTTGTTTTTTTCGTTTTTTTTAATCAAATATGCAGCAACACTGTAATTGTTGCAACATTTTCAACAGCAGTGTTAAGCAGCAAGTGCAATATCCTGCTGTTTAGTATCTCCCCTCCCCCCTGAAGTGTTACTATAACACTTTCCCTAGTGTTTCCATTGTATAACTTCTAATACCATTTCCCAAAGGAAACTGAAGCGGTGAAAGTCCGGTGTAATATGTCTGTGTCAACGCCTCTACAAACACCTTATTCTTAAGCACGGCTTTAGATACAAGTGTTTACACGTTTTTTTTCTGTTTCTGTTTCGTTTTTTGTAAAATCATCTTCAAAACTCATGCCGAGTTAAATGTTGTGAAACCCTATTATTACATGGAAAATATTATAAATCAACTGAAACTAAAAAAAAAAAAAATAAATTAAATGCTGCAAGAGATACTCGTAACTTAAATATTTCATTTATGGTGAGTGGCTATGTATGACTTCCTTTAAGACAAAATGCCTTTAAAAGGTTCATTCGTAAATCTGTATTTGAGTTTATTTGTCGGTATTTTGGAGGGCAGGTGAATTTTAATTTACTTGCTTCGAAATAAATAAGACTGAGGTTATTGCAAGTAGTTGAGTTGGCTAAAAGAAGATTACATTTTACACAGTTAAGCGTTAAAATATTTGATATCGCTTGAAAATTGTGCTTACAAATTATTGCAAGGTTTTAAGCAAGGGCCACATGTGATTTTAAAAAGCTGTAAGTGTGTGTGCCTTGTTCACTCATCAACGGAAATCCCGAAAATCCAAAAAAAGTCTAAAATTTTTTCCTACTATTCCTTCCTTCATGTTTTCCGAGCTCTATCAGCGTTCTCACAGGCTCATCTGCCTTTTCACTGCTATCAATTGCCACCTGATCTGCCATCAAGCTGAGGGTGACAATTTAACCCCTGCTTTGATGATTCAATTTCCTTAGACAGCTCCATACTATTCTCAAGTTAATCCGACTGTAACGTAACTGTCAGATAACATAGCCTTGTTCAGGTCTTTATACAACAATAACTGCTTGTTCGCTATTCTTGTTTGCTTACAACCCAGATCTTTTCAATCCACGACTGTTCTCTTCACACGCAACGCGTCTTCACACCAGACTGACTGAATTCTTACTGCTCGTTGCTTGCTTTGTCTTGCCTTTTTAAATGCCCACGTAATCAGTCTGATGAATGTTCTTGAAGTCGAACGTTCGTGAGTTCGCCTTCTCGAGAACTCTTTCGCGACTTCATTGTTGTTTGTGCATTTTGTTCACGTTGCTTGTTGTTGCGTTCTCGCTTACTTGTCTATCCCCTTTTCTTTCATGTGGATGTTGTTGGTTTACTTGTAAACAAGTTTGTTGTATTTCTTAGTGCAGCTTTTGTTCATTTTAATGTTAAACGATGTACACCGTTTCCATTTTCGTAACAATATTTTCGCGATTGATACTGTTTCTAGACAAAGTTAGGAGGAAACTTCAACACCTGCTCCAGTTGAACAATAAATTGCTGCAAAAATTCGAATAACGTAACAGAAGCAAAGCAAAGAAAACATGGAGATACCTATGAGTTAAAGGAACCCATAGTAAAATAAATGCCTACACCAATAATAGAGCACTGACAGGTTTTTCAGATTGCTGAAAATTCAATAAATTATGATTAAAGAAACGGTCCGACACTGGGTATAATTTTATCCATTTTTTTAAAATGTTTACCAAATATTTACTTCTTCAGACCACTCCTAGTAGATCAATTTAACATTGAAAATTTTGTGATTTTTGTTTTTTCCAAAAAATGTTATTCAAGTCCAGACTAATACAAATATGTTCTCTGTTCTCTGTTTATCGACAAATCCATCTATTTGTACAAACTCTCTGTCTAATAGCTCCTAATATATGCATTCATACATGCATATACATATAAGCAGCAGCAACAGCAGCAATAAAACCTAAGCTCAACAAACAACACATGTTAATACGCACACCTTATCATGTGTATTTTCCAGGGAATTATGCAAAAGATAACATCATCAACATCAATATCATATGCCACAGAGCGCACTGGAATAACAGTGTAGGTGACACCTTCACTAAAGAAAACAAAACAAACAAATCAAACACCAGGCTGCAGCAACCAAACAACCAACCAACAAACCTACCAACTTGTGCTAAGGTTTTTCCAAACTCACGCATATTTACGCTGCCATTGACTACTGACTACTGTTACAGGCAGCAACTTCCTTTAGAGCAGAACTGAAAATATTTAAATTTTAAAGGAAGGAATACAAATAAAAATGAGACAAAAGAAAAACAAATTTTGTTTTTTTTTTGTCTTTTTTGTTTTGTTTTCCCTCGATATTCATATGAAAGGATAACTGAGAACAGGAGAAACTCTATGAATATTATCGCAACCGAAATATCAATGATCTTGATAGTATGCCATGTTGTTCCATACAGTATACTCGTACCGTGGAAGAGTATTTACAAGGAAAACCAATTTTTTAAGGCCATCATATTATATTTTGTGGTTTTGAAAGAGACAAAAAAATAAAGCGTGAATATGCGTATGAAAACCCAGCAACCACATGTTGCCATTGTTTGCGAGGATCTCAAATACAAAAAACCAAAGTAAGAGGTTTTCTTTCTTTCTTTCCTTATTCTAAAAAAAAGAAAAAGAATTTGAATCGTATCTTGATTTAAGTTTTCATAAACCTACAACACATGTACTATTTTATAAACACATTTTATTTTCTATTTTGTTGTTGTTTGTTGGTTTTTTGTTTGAGCAATGAATTAAGATCATAATTGCATAGTAAAAATTGATAAGAGAGCTTTAACAATAAGGACATACTGAAGAACAATTTCAAGAAAATTCTTTTTTTCATTCATTCTTTACAATTCAACTACTTTATTATTATTATGCTTGTATGTATATATGTATGTATGTACGCATGTATGTATGTATATACTCATGTGTGTGTACTTACTCTTATGCATTTTTAATGAAAAGAAAGGATGTGTTATTGAGTACTAGTTATGGTTTATGTGAGTGTAAGATTTTAGTGGTTTATTGAGAAAATTTACTGGCTTAATAGAGAAGGCAGATGTTGTCAACATAAGATGAAAATCTCAAAACATTCCCATGCATCCATAGAGTAAATCAAAAGGAGAAGTGTTTTCTTGTAACAACATGTACTACAAATGGGTGAACTACAGAGTTTCTGCAAATCTGCCGCAATGTGCTGTATGTAGTGTTTTTTTGAATTAAATTATTTTCGAATACATTGGACAGATTTAAAGGGCTTTCTAGACGGAGTTTTTTGAAGGATTTGATGCTTCTTAACAACTACATAAGGACAAGACAATACGTACACAGGGCGTTTTGATTTATGAATACAATTCTCGTTGAAATTAGATCTTGTTTGGATGCATTCGGTTATACAATTCAAGAGACCATATATAGGTTAGGTTAGGTCGAAGTGGTAGCTTAGATACCAAAGCTCACTTGAGTACGCATATCGGCCAGTTGTGGCCTTACGTCTAATAAACTAACACACTACCTACTAGACTACGTCCACATTTGGTTATTGTCCTCATGAGTTCATAAATAAGCCTACGAAAACCATTCTTGTGGATCATATATAAGAAACATAGAAGAATATGGACCCTGTAGTAGCCGCTGTCCAGTAGGTAGAGTGTTGGCTTATTAGAAGTGAGCCACTTTTCAAACTTCTGGTCAGACACCTCCAACAAAACAAAATATGAAAAAAATATTTCTTCGGTGACTTCCTCTCAGCAGATTTCTGGCAAAAACTCTGGGAGTAAATAAAATTGGAAAGTCGCCGTAGTCTAGTAGGTAGTGTGTTGGCTTATTATACGTAAAGCCAGGGTTCGAGCCCCAGGCCAAACATTAAAATAAAGTACAAAAAATATTTCTTCGGCGACTTCCTCTCAGCAGAATTCTGGCAAAAACTCTGAGAGTAAATAAAATTGCCAAGAAAAGTTTCTCAAAAATCTGTCGTTTGGTGTTGACTTTAAACTGTAGGTCCCACCACTCATGTATAAAATTAACACACACAACATAAGTGGTGAGAGAAACTAGGACGTTGTACAATTCGACCTCCGCGTACTGTACTTGTCTTAATTGACAAGTACACGTCCTCTAACCTAACCTAACTAGGTCGTAATGCTGACTAAAGGTTTGTAATGACCAATTATGTATGAATGTATGTATGGACCCTATTCACAATCTGTTTAACCAAAATGCAGGAGGACGAATTAAAAACGCACAACTAGAAATTTGCTATAAGGTGGGATTCTTACCCCAATAAAATGGGGTCTGGTTGTGATATTTTTAAAGGCGATCTTAATCAATTCTTATAAAAAGAGGCAAGTTTGAGAGGCCTTTGGTGACATCTCGAATATGTGACCAGAGATAGGAATTGTACACGATACATGGAATAACCAACGTCATTTATATTCCTTCCACCAGGCAGTTAAAACCACTGTCAAGGCAACCATAGTTAGGATAATGGAAGGCAGATAGAACACAAGATTCATTAGAAGCTGTTGAGGCCTGATAGATTCATTCTTAACTACCTACCAAACAGAATCATTAGGTTCTATGACTCTAGGAAATGGTTCACAAGGAGACGAAGTACTAAAAATAAAAGGGAGATTTTTGAAACCTTGTACCTCGTTTGGAGAAGAACTATTCTGTGGCATACGGATGAACTCATATTCAGAGTAGTGTACTCGGAATGTATGAACAAATTCGTGAGTATTTTCAAAGTGAAAATTTCTACCGAAGAATGAAAGAAAATTTTGGCAGCCAAATTACTTAGCTCCGGTTAGTTTAAATCAAAATTAGTACGGGACTAACTAGGAAAGCTGAAGGAATAGAGGCACCCGCTCTAAGGTTTGAGCCTGAATTTATCGTGTAAGCAGTAGATCATTTTAAATAGTATTTGGAATCGCCTGGATAATCAAGACAAAAGTACTTAAAGAAAATAAAAAGAATCAAAACTACTCATGCATTTGGTCAGTAGCATAAGAAGCATTTCCCAGCAGGCCAAATCGCACATTGCTAGTGGCTCAAATAGTGATCAGAAAAAATGGTTGGAAACTTTTCATACACTTGTATTATAATCCCCAGCTGGTAGCAAGTAATTCTTGCATACTCCTGCCTTAAACAAATAATTGCTTTGCTATTTTTGCAGCACCCTTTCCTTATAAATGTTTACTTGCTATTGAATTTCGCCCCTAATGCCGTTGGTGTTGTGCATGAAAATGAAAAGCTTCTTTCGTTCTCTCTAACCATATCAAAATTTATTAATTTAATCAGCATTTGTCTCAGCAATTTATATCACTTAAAGCTGTTTAATTAAATTGTTTGCACATAAATTCTACCGGCTACCACAACACACAGAGCAGCGAGTGTATAGTTTTAATAGATAAACTTTAAAAGAGAATTTTTTTTTGCTTTTAAAGTTTAATTTAGCGGTAATTGCAACGTGCAACGAAAATTTATTCATAAAGCAGACATGTTGCTTAGCAACGAGTCATATATAAATGTATGTAATGCAGGAACTTTGTCATTAAATTGCCCAGGAAACAATTACAAATTGGATTTGAAAATTGCAATTTGGATGAATTTAAATCACAAAAATATACAATGCTGGAGGGGGTAGGGAGAATGATCAAAAGGCCAGTAGGAAATGGAATGAAAAAAATATTAAAAAATGTGATGTTGTATAGCACTATATTTCCTCTTGGGGTTTGTTTAAGTGATGTTTGCTTAAATGCTTTTTGATTTTCAAAAAAAAGGAGAAGTCAAAGCGTTTAATACATTGTTATGCTTGAACGCTTTCTCTACACTTTGACGCTGCATACGCTGAGCTACAAGACAATACGGCCATTCGTTTCAATTCAATTCACATCGACAAGTTTTGTTTTCGTGCAATTGACAACAGCAACCATATGAATTCGCGTTGAGCCTGCAGTGTTTCGTTAGGCCTCGGCAATATGTTGCTGTTGCTGTCATATATCAGCAATAACAACAATTATTTGTTATAAATCCGTATGCTTTTGTGTTCAATTTACACTCATATTGCTGCGCATACATACATTGTTAAAGGCTCAATCACTAATTTGCTGCTGCTTTAACAGTTTTATGCCGCAAACAGAGACAGACAGTGAGAGAGAGCGAAAGAGAGACAAAAATGATGATTTATAATGCCGAAATTATAGTCTACGTACCAAGTCAATATATGTATGCGTTGCATACATACCATTTATACATGGTATAAGTGGTTGCCGTCTACCATGTATTTAAGTTTTGCTTATTTTGGCTTTGCCGTTATTATTTAAAGACCAAACATACATACATATTTATACTCAATATAACTGTCTTAGACTGTATAATTGTGTTAATTTTTTTGCGTTTTGAGGGGAGTAGCTTATATCGAGAGACACTTACATACACAAACATTGGTTTAATCGCAATTCTTAAATCGATTGAAAAGGCATAAATTTCAATTGCCGCAATTGAAATGTTTTGGCAATTAATTAAAGCGTTTATAACCGTTCAAATAATTTTCTCTTTATTTAAGACTTTTTAAAATTGTTTTTGTTTTCGACTTAAGGATAGAGAAGCATGAATTTTTTCTTATAAATTGTAATAAAAATATCGTATATTTTTGCATTAAATTGAAGAGTTTATTGAGCTCAGTTAGGAACTTACAGTTCAACTTAAATATACACCCTCTAGTTTGATAGCTATCAGGCCTTTTGAACCCTCGTTCCTACTGAACCTTTACTGAGCCGAATGTTAAATCTACAAAATTACCCGTCATATACAGAATCAGGTGATAATATATACACATACATACCTCATTCGTCATTACAATCCTTTAGTCATGTCACTGGAACAGAGTTCTCCGGAGTGACGAATCTAAGTTTAATTTGCCCCAATCTGATGTAAGACGTCCTCCAAACAAAGCCTTTCCCAGGTACACAGTGAAAACTGTAAAACAAATTAACAAACATACATGTTGCTAAGTCGTTTCTAATTATAAGGCCACCACTGTAGATTATCACACCACTAATGTTGTGAGTGTTAATTTTATACACAAGCGTCGGGACCTACAGTTTAAAGTTGATTCCGTACGACAGATTTTTTTGAAAAACTTTTAATGGCAATTTTTTATTTACTCTCAAGAGTTTTTGCCAGAAATCTGCTGAGAAGAAGTCGTCGAATAAATAAATTTGAAACGTAGCATCATGTCTTACAAGCCAACACGCTACCTCCTAGACTACGGCGACTTCATACTTACCAAGTAGGCCTACAATTGAGTTTCGAATCAGTTCACAGTTTGACGATAAACGCTGGTAACTTAGCAGCAGAAAAGCTGTTACGATAAGGAATCTTATCAAATAGGAAATGCAATAAGTGGCTGATAGCAAGTGACTACCGAAGAGCTGTGTTATCAGATCCACGCCTCCATTCTATAACGTTCTAAGTGTACTTAGAACGTTTTTAATGTTCTTGCGTTTTTAAATTCTACGTTCTCTAACTTAAATGCTGTCAAAATTTGGTTAAGATGCGCCGATCCGTTCCGAAGTTATAGAGAAAAATCTACTTAGAATACACATATGGTCGTATGTCGCGTGAATACTCAAAACACACTTTTTCGACTTAGAATGTTATAGAACGGAAGCGTCGAAAGGTTTCAGGAGGGACAACAGTGAAGAATAAAAATGAAAAATAACTTCAAAACAAAATTCCGAATGTAACCAGATAAACTGGATCCGGACCAACCTTGAGTGCATGAACAAACTGGAGACTGTCTGCATCAACATTCTAGAATTATTCTAAGACTGGTGGTAGGACACACTATTCCTCAATTTCTACTGTTGTATGCCAGAGAGGCTCACAATCAACATGAAGGCTTACTATTTGTGCCATATAAATCCGTATATTCGTAAAGAGGTCTTACGTTTTTGGCTTGATCTTGTCATCAATCTTAGATTTTCTACGGAAATAAAATCTTAGTTTTAAACTTATACGCTTGTACAATTTGAAATTCACTAACAATTGCATGGCATAAACAACCATATATGGAAGCCCTTTTATTAATTTGCTAAGTTTTGTCACATTCTGAACTAATTGCGATTTATGAGGCATTATGAGCTCATTTCATTATTGTTCTTTTCAAATATAAGAAAACATTTTTAATATTTTAGTTTTGATGCCCGACCTGAGGTTTGAACCGTGGCCGCATGTCTAATAAGCCAACACACTACCCATTAGACCACGGCGACTTACAGCTCAAATTAAATATACACCATTTCGTTCGATATCCAACAGCGCTTTTGAACCCTAATTCATACCGAGTCTTTAATGGGTCGAATGGTACACCTAAAAAATTTCCCATCATATTCAGAAGCAGATGATAATAGCTTCTGCTCATGGCAAATGATTCTCTTCCAATTTTACATAAAAAATCTTCTGAATTTCAATTTTAACTTGACTAACTTTGGCTTTGACTTATCGCGGGACTTATAAGATACCCAGCAATTTACAAATTTGATCATTTTGAACTCATGTATGAAACTTCTTCCCCAGGCATTCTTACTGTGCAGAATACCTCCGTTTTGTTTTGCATCAATGCTGTTAAGTCTTTTGTTTGTTGTATAATTGTCTTATCCTCCCTCTATGGAATCCTTTATCCCACTGACTTACTGACTCTATTTCATTTAAATGCCGGCCAATAATAAATGTCACTTAATAATGTATAACAATTAAAAGCATTTACATGCACTCAAGCATTCTAAGAGAATATGAAAACAATTGCATACCATTAGGAGCATAAAATGCCTTACCAGTGTTGCATACATAAATAGTCAAGCATTCTGGGTTAATAGCAAACAAGCAGCGAATGTTTGTTATCAATTAATAATAATTGCAAAAGGCTTTTAAGGAAATTTCGTAGGGATTTTCCGTAAATTAAAGATTTTGTATAGTTCTAGTCTATTAGGGTCACCATGTTTCATATGTAAACAAATTCTTATTACGATCCCTATAAAACAGAAATGTAGGGTAATATTTCGTATTCTTACAATCATAATATAATAATAACGATCGAATTGTGTAAATACAAAAAACTCATTAACGTATGCCCAAATAATACGATATTTTTTTCGGTCTAGTTTCCATAAAGCAATTTGTAATGGCGGCAATTCATCAAGAGACCTTGAAAAAGGGAAAACAAATTCAGTTCAAATGTTGTTTATTTTTCTTGAGATTTTTTTCCGTTCTTTTTCATTTTCTTTTTCTACCTTCATTAATGATGTCTGTATTTAGAATGTGAATACCTCTCTCTAATATTTATTTTAAATATTTAGTCGGCAATAATCAATTACCAGACAATTACCGGTAGACGCAACAGACAAAAAGAAGCAGCGTAAAAACTGTAATACAAGCGTTTTCGTAATTAGCGAAAGGGCGTTAATTAGAGATAAATTGTTGTTGTTTTTGTTGTTGTTAATATTGGTTTTATTGCCAAAGAACAAACAGCAATACTATTAAATACATACACTGAGCTCCAAAAGTGAGTAAACACCAATGAAATGATTAATTTTCTTAGGATAGCAAGAAAAGTAGATGAGAATAGTCGAATAAATTTCCAAAAATAAAAACATTTATTTATTACTCATAAAATGTTAAAACAAAAACAACAATTCATGATAAAGGAAGTTTTTTATACTTAAGAACAAAAGTGTTGACTCGCTTATGGCGCTCACTGCACGTTGGTAGCAATATTCAATAATTATGTTTCCGAGGGTAAATACAGGAACAATCTCTTCGCGTCCCTATTAATAATTTCTTTAACTATTTAACACTATTTTCGCAAGATAAGAAGACAACCGAATAATCTTTCAAAACACAGAGCACGACGGTAAGAACGAAGGCCAGTTTGAATCGATGACCCAGAACTAACTGATAAACCCTGATCAACCGACCTTAGTAGACAGCATCTAGGCTTCACAATTAAAACATCAGCCCCTTAGAACCAATATGAAAACTAGTCTGAGAATTTAATGACTCCAGTGAGTGCTCTGTACGACTACCGAGAAAGGGCGAACCATGGCGTCGAGCTAGAGATGAAGAATCGCAAATCAATTGGTCAATACTTACTTACTTATCAGAGATCAGCAATGAGTATTCAAAAACATAACTTGAATTGATTCATACTTATAATTTCTGATACTTATAAGCATTCATACTTATTTTAATATCATGAACCTCTATTCATATTCAAAGTTAGAAGTTCTCATCATATTCATACTTAATAACACGTATGATGTTGTTGATTTCGACTCTTCATAACTCAACATTTACAAGAATCATGAAATAAGTATGAATCGCATACGAACACTAAAGTACTCACAAAATGGTTGTATGTTTGCTCTGCTTACTGATCTGTCGGTTTTGCTAAGGCTATAAATTTTGATAAATGATTCGAGTAATTCGAGTAACTCGAGTAACTCGAATCATTTATAATTTTTATAAGTATTTTTCTAAAGTTATGAATCTAAATGAGTACGCGTATGAATCAAACATATTTCGAATGGTATGATTTTGATGTCAACGTTGCACGCATACTCATTGCAACCTGTACTAATAAATCAATGTTGTAGTGAGTACGAATGAATCAGAGTACATAGTTAAATTTCAATATTGTTGACTCACTTATATTCAAAATTTCAGGAGTGCTTATAAGTACCGAAAAAACGATTCATTGCTGATCTCTGTTACTTATGGTATATTGTACAACCAGCACTAATGCTATCCCTCTATTAAGAATTAATGGATCACAGAAAATTTATTAAAAACTGGTTTTTATGTCTCCAGGTAGTGCCTTGATGAACTGATTACATACACACATAATCGGTCATTAAAACCCTTTAGTCAGGATTACAATCTAGCTTCTCACACCACTTATGTCGTGAGTATTAATTTGATACATGAGTGGCGGCAGCTACACTTAAAAATCGACTCCGAATGACAGAGTTTTGAGAAAAATGTTCATGGCAATTTTATTTTGTCTCAGAGTTTTTGCCAGAAATCTGCTGGGATGAACAGATTATCTGAAATAATTTGGAATCAATTCAGCCACTCACCTGGATTTTAAACTAAAATAATATAAACTTATCAATGAAACCGGCAGAGAATTTTGCAAACTATCCGGCTAAAAATTAGTAGCTGACCTACATCGTTTCCTTTGCAGCATTAAATAAAGTGTATGTATAATGAATGTTATTCTTATTGTTAAGCCTGCTTTGGTTTCCATTACTTTTACTTTCAAAGCTTTACTTTATTTAATTGAGGCTCATCTAATCCTTGTTTTTGTGTTACTTTTTCTGTGCAATTAGAATTTTTCATTTAGAAAATGTTTCTTTTTAAACTACCACGGAAACCAAAAATTCCGCAGAAATGCAACATAAAAACCAACACATATGAGTACATGGAACAGGTTTACAAAGAGCCATAGAAAGACATGCTTTTACATTCATTATAAATACGTTGTAAAGTCCTTGATTTCATAATGAAAAGGTTTTTGTTGAAAAATATTATATCTTCTGCTCATACGAAGCTCCTTTTTTACGGCATGTAGTCCCTGTTATAGAATTTGTTTACAACACATAAAATCTCTTTTAAACAAAATGGCATATTAAGTACTTAGAAAATAATAAAAAATACAGTTTTTAATACCTTTTCATAGTTCCAGCTGTGAGATAATTATACACCCAACTAGTATCCCAAAATTTACAGCCTTTGCTTAGGAGATATGACGCAATCACATGTGACTTAAGCGAAAGTCTCATTGATTTATAAAGAAACCGATATAAAGTTGAGCCAAACATTTTTGTTTACAAAAAAGTTACGATTTTAGGCGATAACTTGCATTTCCAGAATAATTAGAATCAACAATAGAACAATTGCATTTCAATGAAAAATGTGGATTCTATTGAACAGACTGTTGCCAGTATAAACTTACTTACTTAATTGGTCATTAGAACCCTTTAGATAGAATTACGACCTATCTTCTCACCATCCACCCAGGTATAGATTAGTGGCGGGACTTACAGCAAAAATTGACTCCGAACGAAACATTTTTAAGGAACATTTCATTACAATTTTATTTATTTGCATAGGCTTTGCCAGACGACTGCTGAGAGGAAGCCGTAGAAAAAGATAATTTTTCATATTTCATTTTGTTCGAGAAGTCTGAACCAGAGTTTGAACCACGAACTCTCGTCTAATAAGCCTACTAGACTGCCTAGTAGACTGCTTACTAGAGTACTTACTAGACTACTTACTAGGCTACTTACTAGATTACCTACTGGACTACCTATTGGACAACTTACTAGACCACTTACTAGACTATCTACTAGGCACCACTGATATATAATCATGAGATCAATAGTTAGTAAAGAAATATCTAGCAGATTTCAGGAAATGGTGTAATTGACTTTAATGGACTTCGTGGCAATGTCAAGTATAGAAAATATCGGCCACCACACGATCTTCCATTCGAAGAAAGGTGGCCCCCAAAATCAGTAATTGCAATGGAATCAGAAATTCAGTCTACTGTCCTCACTTCCTCCTGGGTTCTGACCACATTTTTTCTGTGAAATTAATCCAACATGTAGGATATTGCAACTCGCAAGAGAATCCGTACAAATTTACACCGATGGCTCCAAGCTGAAGGGAGCCATTGGGTGTGGAATTTATTCGGAACGACTGCAGCGTCCTTCAAGTGGAAGTGTTGGCAATTCAGGCTGCTGTGAAAATTATTGTGGACAAAAATGTTCTCAGGCGGGAGATCACCATACTTTCCGATAGCCAAGCGGCTATCAGGGCATTGTATTCTACTGCAATGAACTCCAGGACGGTATATGACTGTGACAGATGTCCTAACGAGGTGCGATATGATGTTTGTATCACATGGGTACCGGGACATAGGGACATTCCCGGCAACTGCAGAGCGGATGAAAGGGCACGGCCATCGCACTCTCTGATTAATTCTCTACATTAGGGAACCCTTTGGGTATCTGCAAGCTTATAATTGACAATGGAATCGTGGATCTTGTCAATAGTAAATGGACAGCTTCAGACACGGGCAGAACGGGACAGAAAATCTGGTCAAGGCTGGATAAAAGGCGCGCGACGGCTCTGCTTAAACTCCAAACAAGTAAGCTCAGCACTGTTATCTTGTTATTACAGGGTATTGTATTATAGGAACGCTTGCGAGGCGTATTGGTCTTGGACATCTTGCAAATAATTTCTACACAAGCTGTGGAGTTGAGGAGGAGGATGAGGCTGTTCTTCACCTACTGTGCACATGCCGGGCACTTGGTCGGAGGAGAAAGAGGCACCTGGGTGTCTACTACATGGATGATTTGGATGAACGGACATGCATGAATTTTGGCAGCCTGAGCTGTTTCATCGAAAGCTCCGAGTTGTTCCTGGACTAGGGAATAATGTGAATCTGTGGTATAACAATGGGCCCTGTGTGCAGCCTAAGTGTGTCCGCTCATGACTCCATCGAGGGCACAGCCACTTCTTTCTACCTACCAAAACTTGTTTTTCCATAATTTTTTCTATGTACAGGTTTACATCAGGCAGCAGGCGACATAGCAATTTAACAAGTTCGGCAAATTAATTCTGGCAATCCTTTGAATTGTATGGTCAACTGTTTCAGGTGCACTGTTGTCGCCACTTGTCAAAATAAAATTTTTGTTTTATTTCGAAAAATTCCTCAGAAAAATAATATAAAACTCCAGACTTACAAGTAAATGTTTAGCCTTTGAATAAATATACTGCAAAATAAATACTGGCCATAATCCTGGTGAATTGTAAAATTTTTGGTGGAAAACAAATTAAAGAATACTTTGGCATTACAATGCAATTTTTGAACTGATATTGCTGCCTGCCAAAAAAAAAGAAAAACTCTTCGTTCTGTTTATTTAACAGGTTTTGGCTCCTTTTCGTGTACCTGTTTTTATTTCAAATCCTTTTCATTTTGTCTGCGGCTTTAATCGGTAATCGCCTTTTGTTGTAATTTTTTTTCAGGGTAACTGGTGGCTGCAGCATATAGCAGGGTGCCTTGTCTGATGATGTGGTGTGAATTCCTAGAAATTGTTGTCACTCGCTTAAAATAATATTCTTAAAGGATTTGCCCTTTAAGCAGAATAGAGAAGAAAATTCTTAAGAATCCTTTCTTTTCCTTTAAGAACAAAATCTTGTTAGTTTAGCAGAAAAAAAATTTAAGCTGTTGGCTTTTAATCCTGTCTACAGTAAATGGATGTTAAATTTTTGGTGTGAAGGAACTTTAATTTTAGAAAATTAAAACATTTGAAGACGGATTTTATGTTAGCACTTTAAGACATATTTTCTTTGCAAAAGGCCAATGATTCATGGTTTAATTATAGATACTGAAGGCCTGGCGACTTTCTCTCAGCAGATTTCCTGCAAATACTCTCAGAGTAAATACAATTACCATGAAAAGACTAACAAAAATCTGTCATTTGGAGTCAGCTTTAAATTATAATTGACTGCCACTCAAGGATAAAATTAACACACACACAATTAACAGTCGGAGTCCTGACTAAAGGGTTCTAATTAAGTAAGTATATCAGTATTGCACCTCACGCTGCTAATTTTTTCAACTTCTCTCTTGTTAAAAAGATTTTTCAAATGAATTCAAACGACTGTCGATTTTTGGATTTGATCAAAAACACTATTTTCAATAAAAAGATGTCCTGTTTGTTCTGCTACCCTAGTGTATTCCACATTATTGAGGCTCTCACATAAATCCTTAAGTGGAAGTCATAATTTTTAGCCTGACCACTAATCAGGCAATAGTCAGTAATTAGCTCAACCGCAATGCCTATTTGTGAATTCTATTGAGCTTTTGAAGTCGCCGGAGTGTAGCAGATAGTGTGTATTAGACCTGAGGCTACGCTTCAAAGCTCAGTTCAGATATATCCAACAAAACGAAATATAAAAAATATTTCTTCGGGTACTTCTTCTCAGCAAATTTCTGGGAATAACTCTAAGAGGAAATAAAAAAAATTGCCATGCAAAGTTTCTCAAAAAATCTGTAGTTCGGAGTCGACTTTAAGCTGTAGGTCCCACCACAATACAATACAACATAGCTGGTGTGAGAAGCTAGGTCGCAATCCTGACTGTAGGGTTGTAATGACCAATTATGTACAGTGAGCGTCAAAAGAAACTATACACTAAAGATTAAATTCCAACAATCACCAAACTCAACTGTTACCACTTAAGGAGAGTACCCGAAAAAATTTGACAATATATCGAATTTTTTTTTAATTTTTGTTTTTGTGCTAATTCTAAAAACTGTTAATGAAACAATTTAAAAAAATAACGATTATTTATTAATGTATATTCTTTTTAATGTACAGTTCTCTTTGACGCTCAGTGTATGTATGTGTATACCAACCAGAGATCAGCAATGATATTCAAAAAGGTAAGTAGAATCGAATCATACTCGTATAATTTCTGATACTTATACGCATTCATAAATACATACATACATAATTGGCCACACCACTCATGTTGTGTGCGTTAATTTTATACATGAGTAGCGGGACCTACAGTTTAACGTCGACTCCGAACGACAGATTTTTGAGAAACTTTTTTACTCTCAGAGTTTTTGCTGATCTGCTATTTCTTTTTTTTCGCCGAGGAGGGATAAATGTACCTAACCGCACCATAGAGGAAGACGTCACATCCTCCGTGTGTGGGGCCCTCACCCACTAAATCCCGCCCTCGTCTCCTGTGGACTTGTTTGTGCCCACTCCGGAACTACGGTGGTATTATTTCGGAGTGGAGTCCTTTTGGCCCTTTGGCCTCTACATGTTTATATCCGCGTCCGGATTGCGAATCGAAAGTTGAGGAGTCACCTAAGCGTCTCCACTATTCCTTTCGTCTAAATCATCGTCTCGGTCACGCTTGGCACGTGTGACAGTATCACCTATGCCGACATGCTTACTCGTTCTGCAGCCTCAAGATCCCTCTTCTTCCGTCTCAGAATGAGCTCTACGTAATTCACTATCAAGGTCCAATTTTCACTGCTCGCAGTCATAACCCCGACAATATTAGTAGCTGGGATCTTTCCAACGTCAGTACAGAGCCATAGCTCTGCCAGCGTACACACTCGAAAACAGTGTGTTCTGCGTCATAAATTACCTCCTCTTCCTCGTAAAGACAGTAAAGGGAGGCGGCATTGCCCATTCTGTGCAGATGTTTCCTAAAATATCCGTGACCCGATAGCATCTGTGTTACGTAGTAGTTCACCTCTCCAAATCTCCGATCAATCCATGGCCGTATGTCCGGAATAAGTCTCGCCGTCCATCTTCCTCTATCTTCCTCGTTCCATCGTTGTTGCCATTTTGACTATTAGACTACATACTTATTTTAATATCATGGAACCTCTACTCATATTCAAAGTTTAAAGCACTCATCATAATCATACTTAACAACACGTATGATGTTGTTGATTTCCACTCTCCGTAACTCAAGTATGATTCGCGTATGAACACTAGAATACTCACTAAAAGGTTGTGTGTTTGCTGTACCTGCTCCTCTGTCTTTTTTGCTTATGAATCTTTTTTCGTTTTTTGTAAATGCCTAACAACTAAGACTAAATTTTTATGAATGATTCGAGTCACTCGAGTCACTCGATATACATTTATAAGTATTATAAGTATTTTTCTAAAGTTATAAATCTAAATGAGTAGGCTTATGAATCAAACATATTTCGAATGGTATGAGTTTGATGTCAACGTTGTACTTATAGTCATTATGACCTGTACTTATAAATCAACGTTGTGGTGAGTATGAATGAATCAAAGTACATAGTTAAATTTCAATATTGTTGACTCACTTATATTCAAAATTTCATGAGTGCTTATGAGTAGCGAAAAAACGACTCATTGCTGATCTCTGGTACTTATTAAGTATATAAGTTTCGTAAGAATGCTCAAGTTTCTCAATCTTAAAAGCAAAACGTTCTTCAAAGTATTAAAGAAATTGTGTTATTAACTCATATTTTTATTAAGCCAAGACAAATTTCTTTTCTAACAGATTCTAAGGAAAAATATTTCCCTTAAATTTTGTGTAACCTTTTGCGTTCCATCGTCCACAAAGGCAATTTCTTTGCAAAGGTCACAAATAAGTGAAGGAAAATTGCTTTTTTTGCGGGCCAGGCTGGCAAGAAAAATTGATTAATTTATTGCTTTATAATGAGAAACAGCCATGAAACTATGCCGTAATAAATATATTTTTTGGGTTTTAAAGCTTCTTTTTCTTGGACAGATAAAGCAGTTATAAATTATTTAAAAATAACAAGAAAAAAAACATTGCAATTTCACATAAATTATGAAACAAACAAAAAAATTAACAAAAATTCAAGTAGAAATAGATTCAAGTCCACAAAAAAAAAGAAAAAAACGAAAAGAACATGTAATTTCGGTAATTCTTGTTATAAAGGAAACCCTCACCAAAAAAATGTTGTTCTTCTTCTTGGTTTTTTTTTCTAAGGAAAAAAAGGTCATAAGTGTGAATATCACAAGAGAATATCTTGCTTTACAAAAGTGTGAAACGAATTATTTTTTCTTGTTCTTTTTATTTTTTTATTTTATTTTTGGAAATCAAAAAAAAAAAAATAAAAATCGTGCCAAAATTTAAAGTAACACAACTTTTTAACTCATTACCTGTAATTCTTTTTCTAATTTTTTTTTTCATTCTGCCATTATTTTTTATACAATCCAATAATTTCTTTTAACTTTATTACGAAGACTACTTTAAAATACTTTTTTCACCAATAAAACAAGGAAGCTTTTACACTAAAAAAAAAAAAATATAAAAATAAAAGAAGAAGAGGAGAAATCTATCTAAACTACATAATCGGTGGGTGTAAACCCCTTTAACAACAGCATTAATATTACCACCTTCCATTTCCATACACTTAGTTTTCTTCTTGATTTTCCTACAAAAGAAATGTTCTTCATAAAGTTACCCAATATCGTCGCCGCCGTACGTCTGCTTTTTAAATCTCAGCTTAGACAGTTAGCCAGTTAGTACCAGCAAGCTAGAGATGATCGTGTCTAACTGTCTAACCTTTATTTTTATGATTTCTTTTCTAAGTCTAGCTTTGGTAGGGGTTTTTCTTTTTTAAGAAAATTAGTTTTTTTTTTGGAGAACTTTTTCTTGTTTCCCGCAAAAGTCCATAAAAAATTTTTTATTGCCACGAATTCTTTTTACTGTGTGGAATAAGACAAAAAGAAGTTATAATTCCATAAACTAATGTTGCATAATAATCTAAGATGCTCGCACGCTACACTAGGTTATGGAGAATCTATATAAGCTATAACGCAATCTGATCTATCTGATCACAAGGGCTCAATACATACACACATTCTTTACAACCCTTTAGTCAGGATTACAATCTAGTTTCTAACACCATTTATGAGTAGCCGAACGACAGATTTCTGAGAAACCTTCATGACATTTTCATTTATTCTCAGAGTTTTTGCCAGAAATCTACTGAGAGGAAATCGCCGAAGAAATATTTTTTTCACATTTCGTTTAGTTGGAGGTGTCTGACCTGGGGTTCGAGCCGAGGCCTTACTTCTAATAAGCCAACACACTACCTATTACACTACGGCAACTTCAAGGGCTCAATAGAATTCACAAACAGACATTGCAGTTGAGCTGATAACTGGCCATTGCCTGATTGATGGTCAGGCAAAAAAACTATGACTTCCACATGAAGATTTTTAAGGGAGCTGCAATAATGTGAAGTGCAATAAGCCGACAGGACATCTTTTTATATAAAATAGCGGGTCTGGTTAAAACAAAGGACGACAGGCGCATTAAACATATCATAACAAGAGAGAAGCCGAAAAAATTACCAGCCAGAGGAGCAGTGCTGACTTACTTACATAATTGGTCATTGAAATCCTTTAGTCCGGACTTCGATCCTTTGGTCAGGACACACATCTCACATTTTGTATGTGTTAACTTTATCCATGACAGATTTTTGCAAGCCTTTTCGTGGTAATTTTATTTACTCTAAGTTTTTGATAGAAATCTACTGAGAGGAAGTCGCCTAAAGAAATATTTTTTTGAGATGTCAGAGTCTGGTTTAGAACCAGAGATCAGGAATGAATCGTTTTTCCGCTACTCATAACCACTCATGAAATTTTGAATATAAGTGAGTCAACAATATTGAAACTTTAACTATGTACTCTGATTCTTTAATACTCACTACAACGTTGATTTATAAGTACAGGTTGCAATGAGTATGAGTACAATGTTGACATCAAACTCGTACCATTCGAAATGTGTTTAATTCATAAACTTTTTAAAAATACTTATAATACATATAAATGATTCGAGTGATTCGTACGCGATTCATACTTGTTTTGTGATTCTTGTAAATGTTGAGCTATGGTGAGTCGAAATCAACATCTAATGTGTTGTTAAGTATGAATATTCAAACTTTGAATATGAGTAGAGGTGCCATGATATTAAAATAAGTACGAATGCGTATAAGTATCAGAAATTATGAGTATGATTCGATTGTATTCATCTTTTTGAATACTCATTGCTGATCTCTGGGCTCTCATCTAATAATCGAACACATTACTTACAAGACTACGGCCACTTCTCAAATTCTGTAGTGCTTTCAACAATTCGTACACCTTCAATCCTTTACAAAGCTGTTAAAAGAGTTCTGTTCTTAATGTTAAACTTTTATTACAGCATTCAGCAGTCTTGCGAATACTGTCTTCGAAGACTGTCTGTTCACATTGTAAAAAAATGTTTGTTGCATCAACAGCGTGCATAAAACGAAATCATAGAAATTCTTAACATTACAGGCAGTATTTTTGTTTTGTTTTTTTTATGCAATTCTGCTGAAATATTGGATTGTAAGTGAGAAAATTAGTCTAAAATACGACTGTAAAAATGTAGGTCTTTCATGATCTATAAACTGTAAAGTTATTTTTTGTTATTTTCTTGTAGTTTTATAATCTTTTTGGCTATAAAAAAGGTATTTCTGCCATAAGACCTTCCGCCAAGAGAACAGTTATGGGCCGTTAAATATTCTTTTTTTTTCTTACGTAATTTGCTTTTTTTCTTTATTTTTCTGAAGAAAAAATGTAGTCCAGTAGTAAATTAAAATTGCAAAATAATTTGAAAAATAATCTCCTGTTTTTTATGGCTATGTATTGCATAAAATGCTGGCCAGGCTTGCTAGAGTATAGACGTTAAAATTGTACAGAAAATTGTAAGAGGAGAATGAATGCCAACATATTTGAAATTATTCAAAGGAAAGTATTAAAAGCAAGGAAATTCAAGAAGGTAACCTTACGATTACTAAGCATTTTTGATCGTAGGAAGTATAGAAGAATTAGAAGAAATTTCGTTTGTTTTTCAATTGCAGGCCTATTTAATGGTTATCATCAATTAAAAGAAATTTTGCGCCTCCGAACTTCAACTTTAAATTAAACAAAGTGTATGTAAGATATCATCGAAGTTTTAAATTCATTTGAAAGATCTATTGATGCCCTTACATAATTGGTCGTTACAATCTTTCAGTCAGGACTACGAAGTAGCTTCTCACACCACTTATGTTGTGTTTGTTAATGTGATCCATAAGTGGTGGGACCTACAGTTTAAAATCGACTCCGAAAGGTAGATTTTTTGAGAAACTTTTCATGGCAATGTTTATTATTGACTCTTATAGTTTTTGCCAGATATCTGCTGACAGGAAATCGCCAAAGAAATATTTTTCCAAGTGTCTGTCCTGAGGTTTCAACCGAGGTCTTACGTCTAATAAGCCAACACACAGACTACGACGACTTTATGGATGACATTACTTATGCAAAATAACATCGTCCGCCAAGACTTCTTTAGGTGGAATACATACGATATGTTTAATTTTCAATGATTCTGGTGCTTACTACTTCTACTTACTACAATTTACTGCTGTTTTTTCAGATTGATGGCGGCTTACTATTCTTGTTACTACTATCTACTATTAGTTTTTTCGATTAATGGCGGCTCGATGGCGGCTTCCTATTCTTTTTACTACTATCTACTGCTGGTTTTTTAATAGTTTAATGGCGGCTAAATGGCGGTTTGCTATTCTTGTTACTACTATCTACTACCGATTTTTTATTGAATTAATGGAGGCTTGCTATTATTGCTACTACTATCGGCTATTGGTTTTTTTCGGATTAATGGTGGCTCGATGGCGGCTTGCTATTATTGTTACTACTAACTACTATTGTTTGTTTCTTCGAATTAATGGCTGCTCGATGGCGACTTGCTATTATTGTTGCTACTATCTATTGCTGGTTTTTTTCGAATTAATGGCGGCTCGATGGCGACTTGCTGGTCTTGTTACTACTATTGGTTTTTTCGGATTAATGGCTGCTCAATGGCGGCTAGCTATTTTTATTACTACTATCTACTATTTGTTTGTTTTTTTTTCGAATTGATGGTGGTTCAATGGCAAGGTTGAGTTTAAAGACCTCTATGGTTTGCAACTTAAAAAAAAATTCACAAGAAAAAATCATATGTGGTGGAATCGAACGATCTCGTTAGTCAGGTCACATCAGCTTCATGTGAGATGATCATACTTTCAAATCGCTTATGCAGAATAAGTCATATACTGTGTGTTACGTGCAACACAGTCCTGTGGAAGTCACAACATCCCATTCGTTTCAAAAGAAATTGCTTAACATCTACCTATAGTGTTCGCTGTTGCCTGTGGTGGCCTGGGCAAATGTGGGAAATGTGGATTGATGACGCCGCCAGCAAACAA
The DNA here is from genome assembly GCA_958299815.1 of Sarcophaga carnaria. Classification (NCBI taxonomy): domain Eukaryota; kingdom Metazoa; phylum Arthropoda; class Insecta; order Diptera; family Sarcophagidae; genus Sarcophaga; species Sarcophaga carnaria. The sequence goes on along the minus strand of OY283153.1, from coordinate 121,124,888 downwards.
TCCACATCAAACAGTGACTTGTTTGGGGAGGTATTGAACGCCTTTGAATCTCATGTAGATTGGTATTGTCCTTAATAGAAAATTTTGTTTATTCAAGCATTCATTCATCCAGAAATGGAAGTTATTGCTGAACATGAAAATTATAGTAAGCTGCGAACTCCTCCAGAGACCATTAAGTGGTTTAGCAAAACATATTGAATAAATAACAACTAATTTGACAGATGCGGCTTCAACAAGACGGCCGTTATTAACTGTCACTTTTCATAGGGCTCTATTGATTGTCTTTAAAATGTCTAATCATGCTCTCTTAGAAAAATTTTTCTTTTATAACTGACGATATTATTTGGAAAAAACCTTTCTTCAATTCTTTTTTTTTTCATTTACACAGAAACAATGAAAGGCTTAACATGCATTTGCCACTATTAAGGTCATAATAAAAAAGAAATGTTTGAAAAGAAGTGATCATATTCAAGCGATAACATCATGTCACAAATTTTGACAAGTTGTTCGAAACGTACTTTTGATGAATTACAATAGAAAAGTAAGGAAAATGAATTTCAATTTCCATTATGATTTTACCCAGGGCCATAATGATAAGGGGGAAAATTTATAAAATATTTTCAAAGAAAGAAAATTCTTGGAAATGAAAAATTAAGCCATTATTAGAAGGAATTTATTTGAAACAAAAAATAATAAAAATAAAGAAATGTGGAGATTAACATCTAAAACAAGACATTGAAAGCGTAACAATTTTTTAAAATATTTTTTTTCGTAATTAATATTTCAGACAAACAACAAATCGTATCTAAATTGAACCTGTGACTGTTACTCTATTAAAAATTTATTTTTTCTTGTCACATGTCTGTCAAAATTTCGTCATACATTTCCAAAGTGGCACTTGACAGCTGTGTGTGGAGATAAGGGCGATAATTTGTCATAATATTCAGTGAAACTGAAGAGCGTGTTTCCCTCAAAAAAAGGATAAAAATTTTTAATGAAAGTAAATTACTACAGTTATCACTTACCCTCAAGTGTTGCAAAGAAATTTTGAAAACAATTCCACTGTTTGGACAATATTTGAGCAGGTGATTTAAGTTTTCACACGTTTTCACATTCAAATATGAAAATTGTCGACTGCGGACTATATTTACATGCACTTGTGATGGTTATACTAGGAATTCTTAAGAATTTTTGTCAGACATTTCCTCTTAACCTTACCTAACAATATGGGCTTTTCCTAACCTCCAAGTACGTGCTGTTATGGCATCCTTTGATAACAATTTTTATGTTCCAACATGTAAATGTTTATCAAGGTTAACGTTAACTGACATTCACCAACCAAACAGTTGAAAACCATAAAAAAAAGACAACTCATAAGTCTACTATTTATTACAATTCCGTATCTGTCTGTATCACATAGCCAGACTTGTCTCATTGAATGTGTAGTAAACATTTGAAAGATTTATTAGTATTCAAAAGCTGTTACAAAATTAAGGAATGTGATCGCAAGTATTCTTATGGAGCCAGAAATATCAAATTCAAATGACAGTTCATATGTAAGAAATCAAAAGTTTTCAATTTGTCTCCGACATTTCTGAGTATTGAAGGACGTTTTGTTGTCGCATAGACAACCAATCGGAAAGTTTGCAATTTCAGTTGCAAATACTTGGAATGGATTTATTTTTACTTTTACATTTCTTAACCTATTTATACAATTTTAAGTATTAGAAAACAAAAAATTCTATTAAACAAAAATAAAATAAACGAATTCATTCATTTGTGCATAAAAAAAGCAAAATAAATTGAAGAAAAAAGTTCTCTGAAAGTAGGCGTGGCATAATTATTACTATAAGGTTATATGTTTAGGCAAAGAGGCCAGTTTTCGATAAACAGTGGGTCGTATTTAAAATTAATTTGGTTCTATTGGCACTTTTCAACTTTAACAGTTGATATCGGTCATCTTGTGGAAGCTACATTTGTCCAATTAGTTGCCCCTTATTCACTTTGCCAAAACATCATGGCCGGATATAGTAATCAACAACACTCACAAGAAATAGAAGAGCTTTATCAAAATGGGCATTCTGTTCGGGTGTTATATTCACCCACTATACGATCGCCATAATCGTCCTTTTGAGAGGAGTTTTCCCTATTTGATAGATAAATTCCAATCCACTCTTTCAGTAAAATGACAGCCAACACCCGGACGTCGACGTAACCAAAGATCTGCCGTAAACATCGCCACTGTCTATTAGAATGTGCAAGAGAATCCGAGGCAGCCGATTTCGCACCGTTCACAAGAATTTGGACTTTCGCAGACCACAACTTTGGCCACAATTTCTAGACTAAGCTGCCAAAACAAACGTTAAAAGGCTCACCTCCTCTCTGAGAGCATAGACAGTCCATTGTAGAACCCTTTAAAATTACGCTAACAAAGAAATGTCAAAGGGTAAGAAATAGGCCAAGAATAGTTTAGTGACAGACTCAAAGGAAAAGAGAGATATGAAAACGGTGGCAGACTTTAAAAAAAATTCTAACGTTCGCCAACTGTCCAATGAATATAATTGGGTTCAAAATCTTGAGTTTTAGACTCTGTACACCTAGGCAAAGAAATTAAACGTGCTCGGCAGCTTCAGGTTCCCTCGCATTACACCATACTCTTCACAAAAAGTGGGCTACTTATGTCCCACGAACTAGTCCCTAATTTCCTTAAAAAGCCTATCAGGATTCTAAAACATTCCGACCACCCCCTGATTTAATGCTCATTCTATTCTAGAATCACCAAATCTTGGCTAAAGTAACCTAAAGATCCTAAATGATCGAGCAGCCTACTTAAGGGAGAGACACTTTGAAGGTCTATACACTTTGATAAAAAACATTTCAAAAGAAACAAATTAATTTCAATTGTGTGACGTGAAAGACACACAGAAGTTTCCATCTGGAATATATTAACGTAAAACAGGTTCCAATCACGAGTTCTGAAAATTCATTCTCCTTACAGCAGAACTTACTTATAAAACTCGACATGGCCTCTTTTATAAAGCCGTTTACTAACCTCAGATTGTTCTGGTATAGTCTGATGCATGACTCAAATCTCTTTCTACCAGAAAAAGTTTCGGTTGCCTTAAACCCATTTGATTTCAATAGAGGCTCTGCTTCTCTCTACCTACCTTTTGATTGAGTATACCCTTGCAAACGTCGCTTGCTGCTTTACAGAATGATCCTCTTGGCGTAGAAGCTTAAATTCTTGCAAACTTTTTGCTGCAGGTTCGCACGTGAGCTGGTACCCAGCAGATAGTGGCTCCATTTCTGATGTCTAGCTGTTTCAACTTTCCCAGACAGTTCCATACTTTTTGCGTGTTAACGAGCCGAGCACGAGATTAGAGGCCTGATTGTCAGATGGCATAACCATGTCTTGACCTTTTTGCCAAATTATTTACTTTTTCTTGCATGACACTCGGGGGTTCTTTAATGGGCTCAGAACATTTCGCTATGGAAACAAATATATTCAAGCAAACCAAATATTCACACACAACAGAATTGTCTAGTACGTATCCTCCAGATTGCTTCATTCACTCATTTTACTCATTTTCTTAGTTAAGTTCTTACTTACTTACTCATTTCATTGGCCACTAACAACCCGATTAATAACTTTCGGCCTGCCTTAACACATGCTTCCATGTGCTTCTGCTCCTTGCGCCCCTAAGCCAGTCGGTTACATCAATCGATGACAGGGCTTTCTCGATTTGGTCCTTCCAATGCAAACAAGGTCGTCCTCTTCACCGACTTCCGCAGATCCCCGCATCAAATACCCGTCTCGCTAGAGCATCTTCCTCCATTTGAATGATATGGACGAGCCATCACAGTCGCTGGATGTTAATGCGCTGCACAACGTCTATGTCGTTGAGGAGCTCATACAGATCACTATTGAGTCGGATGCGGAAATCATCGCCAACTACTTAGGGAAGTAGTTTTCGAAAATCATAGAGTCTGTTGATTCTGTCTAGGGACAGTCAGCCACTGGTTTTATCAGGTAACATTGTCCCAGTGATGAATCTCGTATTAGATATGCCTTCCAGAGACTGTGAAGCTATCCATAGTCTGTAAAGCTACCACGTTTAAAGGGCTTCAATTGAATAGAGCATCTGGCGAAGCTATAGGGTAAGTTCTGATTGTCCACGTTATTCCAACACATGCCTGTGTCTTTATCTTGTTTAGGTCCGTTGGAACTGTTTTAAAATTATTTCTGCCTACGAGAACAAAGGCCTTTGGCCATTACGGTTTGGACAATTTCCCTGCATGTCTTCCATACATCTTTATGCCATGCTTGGCTTTTCCTGGGATACTCATCATTTGAGCCTTTCATGTCAGTTTACTATCTAGATGTCACAGATATTTTTTCCTTCAATTTCTTTGATAGTACATTCTATTCAAAATTAATGTTTAATTTTGCATTTGAAAAACCAATTCGAACTTCAAACACCACGTATCTAATTTATTATGAATTTTTATTTTCTTTCTCTTTCTGTCTTAATTAATTTCTGTTTTCATTCCAACAATCATTGCTAATGAATTTCTGAAGTGAGTCTTGATTTCTTTACATATGGTTTACCTTTGTATGTAAAGTAAGGAAATGTAAAGTAAATTGAAACCAGTCGGCAAGAGTATTTGGCAACAACCTGATTTGCCACCCATTGAGAATATTTTTTTAAGGAATACAGAGATAGACAGACAGACTTACAGCCTCTTTTAGATTAAGACAAACATATGCCTGGTATTACTATAACAACCTCTATACGAGTGAGTGTTTATATGAAATACAAGTAATGTAATGTAACGTGTTACGCATAATAATAATTGCTCAAAATACAAGTTTACAACTTTAAGCCGAAAAATATGTTGTGTTAATATGGTATGTATGTATGTATAGTACTTACTATACGGGTAAGACACGTCCTGTATAAAACAACAACAACAACTGGGAATGAAGAGGCCAAATATCAATCTTTTAACTTCAAAAACAAATAACTGGGACATCTTTTACACGTTCTTTCTTATCTTACAAGAGAACAACAACACATTTACAATACTCGTGTATACTCGTACATACGTACATATATACGTACAAGATGTTAATGTTTATTGGATCTAAACAGAGATGGTAGAACGTTTTCCTAATTTCAGTTTTCTAGTCTACGATATCAACTAAATGGAGGCTTGTATCTCTTGAATAGAGAAAATAAAAATAAAAAATATCTCATAGAATAGATTTGTTTAATACCCGTACCTTGCATTTCTTAAGAAAATTGAAATGTTATAAAACGTGTGGAGACTTTTTTATGTTTCTATGAGAGAATTCAGTTGTTCTTTTTTGTTTAGACAGGTCAATTCATAACTGGAGTTTTTTTTTAATATTTTCAATTTCAGTTTTATCTGCCTTTATTACGTTTTTTTGTGTTGTGTGTAGAACAGTTAAAACATGTCTTAAGTTCAGTTCATAAATTTCATTTTTATTTTGGTTGTTGTTGTCTTCTATTTCTCACATCTAAATAAAGTCCATTCATTGAAAAAAAGAAACAAAGTGGAAATGTTTACTTTGCCACCTTTTTAGGTTTTTTTTTTTTTTTGTAAATGATAACACACTTCACTCAGGAAATATATTTCTGTGGTAGAAAATGTTAAGTACGTGACTTTTATTCAATGATTTAAGTAAACTGAAGCATTTTTTATAGGCCTTCATATCAAAATAGTTAGAAGGTGTTATAATATGACTGAAAGGAATGCCCTACACGATAAGCCTACTTAGAGGTTTTATATTTTAAACTAAAAAACACTTTTTATGCTGATGTTTGTTGTTGTATTTTTGTTACTTGTTTACCATTTTTTTTGCAGCGGTTTGTTGTTGTATTTTTGTTTGCTTGTTTACCATTTGTTTGCTGGTGTTTGTTGTTGTATTTTTGTTTACTTGTTTACTATTTTAATGTTAAGCAAAACACCAGCATTTAGATTCTTCATTTTCGTAACCGTACTTTCTGAAGGCCAGCTATAATAAAGGGCTATCCATTTCGTGGTTTGAAAAGTATGGGACTTGAATTCGACATCTGTCAAACTAAGTTGTGAAACCAATTTTTTTTTCAGTTGAAAGTCTGACATTGACGAAAATGGATCGCTTAACTATCACACAACGCATACAAATTATCAAAACCTTCTACAAAAATGGACGGCAATTTTTCGAACAAAATTTTCTTTAGCGATGAAGCACATTTCACACTCGGTGGGTATGTTAATAAACAAAATTGGCGTATTTGGGGTTCTGAGAATCCTCAAGTAATTGAATAGACGCCATTACATCCAGAAAAAGTCACTGTTTGGTGCGCTCTTTGGTCCGAAGGTGTGATTGGACCATGTTTCTCCGAAAACGACGATGGAACGACTGTCACCGTCAATTCGGAGCGTTATGGTCATATGATAACCGACTTTTTTGCCTGCTATTGAAGAATACGACTTGGAGAATATGTGGTTTCAACAAGACGGTGCCACATGCCACACAACTCTAGTGAATATGGCTTTATTGCAAGAGACATTTCCTGGCCGCGTAATTTCTCGCCGTGGCGATATCAACTGACCAGCAAGATCATGCGATTTGACACCATTAGATTTTTTTGTGGGGCTACGCGAAAGACCGTGTTTATGCAGATAAACCTTCAACTCTTGAGCATTTAAAAATCAACATTCGTCAAGTTATGGCTGAGATACCGCCTAATATGTGTCAAAAAGTGGTCGAAAATTACCGCAAAAGAATCAATGCTTGCAACACTTCGCGTGGAGGTCATTTAAATGACGTAGTGTTTCACAGATAATGTCAACGTTCAAACTTTACAATAAAAAAGAAATATCATGAAAAAAATATTTTATATGTGGATTATTTACGTTTACTTTTGAAACCACGAAATGGATAACCCTATACTTACAGTGCAGTTACTGAGAACTTTGAATACCCCGTAAGTCAGGCAGAATTTGATTGATGATATAGCTTTCTGTTGGCTTTGAGGATCGCTATGATTTGTGGCCTTGTACACTTGAATCTAGTGGTCAGTATCCCACTGGCATCACAACGGGCCGCTATGCGTGCCCAAGTGAGCTTTGTGATATCAGAGCTACCACACCGACCTAAACCTAAGCACTTGAATCTAAGGAAACTGCACAAAAACAGTCCAATGGGATCAAATTGCACGATCTTACAACAGGTCACACCACTTCCTCTTTAGATGGCCATGACCTCAATTTTCTTGTGCTGAATATCCAGTGTGGCATGAGCTATGCGGCAAGTAATACCATCAAGTTGAAACCTGATGTAGTTGGTGTCCAGACCATCCAATTCAAATCAAAAGAATGTGGTTGACATCATTCTAAAAGAAATACGGAGCACTCCACTCCAAGCAGTGTTTTTACGCTCCTGATATCTTGTGGGCTAATTTCGTGTTTAATTCATTCAGAAATTGATTTCATTGCCCAGAATTATTTTTCAATGAAAATTAGGGTCAGTTTCCAACTACTCCAGAACCCATTCAATGAAAACGTCCTGTTCTATGGTCATTCCCGTTTCAGTTGAGTTTTGTGTGCCTAATTAACGACGCAAAGTTGTGGTTTGCGAAAGTCCAAATTCTTGTGAACGATGCGAAATCGACTGTATAGGATCTCTAGCACATTCTAAGGGACAGTGGCGCTGCTTCTCACAGAACTTTGCCTGATAGCTTACTGAACCAGTGGACTGGAATTTATCAAACTAAATAACGATTTTGACGATCGTAAAGTCGGCGAACATAACACCCGAACAGAGCGCACATTTTGATAAAACTCTTCTATATCTTGTGAGTGTTGTTGAATACAATATCCGGCCATGGTGGTTTGGCAAGGTGAGTAAATGACAACTAATTTGACAGATGTAGCTTCAACAAGATGACCATTACAACTGTTAAAGTTCGAAAGTCGCTATAGAAATTAATTTTTAGTCTCTGCTTATCGCAAACGGGGCTATGGCTAAACATATGAGTTTAATAATATGCCACGTCTACTTTAAAAGAGCTTTTAGAAAATTTTCCTTTAAAATTCCTTCAGTATTTTGCTTTTTAATATGCAAAAATAAATGGCTATGGTCTCTCATAATGTAAGTTATTATATGACCGACTATAGTGTATTCCTATGGCCTCGTAGTGAAATATTTTCTGCTGCCCATTGCTAAGGCATGCCTTTTTATTTATCTTCTCAATATTTTGGTTCTTCGATAATAAAAAAAAACGAAAAGAATGAAACCAAAATTTTTACTCAACTCAATACCATTCATTGATGTGTTGTTTTTGGGCCTACTCGTTTAAGCCACGTATTGGTCAAAGCTGTTAAATGTGTTTTAGTTGTTGTACTTGCTCGTAATCTTGTTCTGGTTTATGAGTTTCCTGTTGTAGCGGGTGTAACTAAATTGAAATTGGCCTTTAACTACTCGAAAGAAGAATCTTTAAAACCATTTGACAGAAAACAAATAAAAGCCAGGCTACTTACGAGTATACTGGTTAATAAAACCGAGGAGCATATTTTTCTTATTGGTTATTGCCTAAGAGATGCCACTGCTGGTGATATCAAATCATTGTCATCATCAGCAGCCGCACAATTTCCCTGATTATCATTGATAGGGATGTGCTGCTTAAGCAAGAGTTTCATTTCATTTCACTTTTCTTCGTAATCTTTTCAGTTACCTTTTGATTGCTGGACATTGTTTTTATTTATGACTTTATCTTTTGGCCAGTTTAGTAACGTTTCTTTTTTCTTTTTCTTTTTCGTATGACAATTTCAATTTCTTGGGAATTGAGAGCGAGTTTTGAGTAGCGTGCGATGCGTTTACCACATCTGATATCGTTGTCTAAAGGCTGAAGTCATTTTGTTTTTGAGAAGTTCATTGTGTTTTGGTTTTTTATTGCCTTGATTTTGAAATCACGTGCAATTCGTGGTAATTATTTCATTTAGAATTAGATTTCTTGGCCAAATATGTGACTTGATTTTGGATGACTAAAAACAAAAATGTTCTCATGAACTGAAATGATGAAACAAATTTGATAATTTTTTAAAGTAAAAGAGAAATTCTGTTTACATTCCAATGACACTGAAGTGATTGAAAAACGGATTTGAAAAATGCTTCAATTTTCTAAAAAAAAACAATGTTTTCTGCGTTGACTGCAATATATGAGTTTCGAAACTGCTCAGAAATAACGGGAAGAATTATGTTAATAGCTGAGTAAAGTTTAAAAAAGCGCGCAAATGCTTAAAGTTATGCTTGTTATGAACACAAATTAAAGAATACAAATTCGTTGTAATTGGCTCCCATGAGAAAGGTTTCGAGCCTTAGTTCGAACTCACGGACACCTTCATCTTTTGGGCTTTAAAATGCATAACTGCAACTACATTTTAGAGAAAAATCATGCGATAGGGTTACTTGGTGGCAACCTTAATCAAGCTCAATTTTAACAGATAACTCCCTCCAATCATGTTTAGAATAATCGGTACACGTCATGATTCAAGGTATACCATTAAGTCGTAACAAACAAACTAAATAGGCAATATATTGTCTGCTATTACTCGCCTAATATTTTAGGCTTTCTTTAGTGTTTGCATATCCATGATTCTCGGAAACAGCCAAGACTTTTGTAACTTTTGTAGCCATAACATTAGCGATCACTGACATTTTTTGATCAGAAACGATGCGAAGTAGATCTTCAAACTTAGCTCACGCTCTGCAAGGATTCAAATATATCTCTTGATGTTTTTATTGCCGTCTAATAAGTAAAGAGTTTGGATAGATTGCTAGCTAGCCAGCTACAGTAGCCAGCTACAGTAGCCAGCTATACTAGCCAGCTATACTGGCCAGCTATAGTAGCCAACTATACTAGCTAGCTATAGTAGCCAGCTATAGTAGCCAGCTATAGTAGCCAGCTATAGTAGTCAGCTATACTAGCCTGCTATACTAGCCAGCTACAGTAGCCAGTTATACTAGGCAGCTATACTAACCACCTATAGTAGCCAGCTATACCAGCCAGCTATAGTAGCCACCTATAGTAGCCAGCTATACCAGCCAGCTATAGTAGCCAGCTATACCAGCTAGCTATAGTAGCCACCTACACTAGCCAGCTATAGTAGCCACCTACACTAGCCAGCTATAGTAGCCACCTACACTAGCCAGCTATAGTAGCCAGCTACACTAGCCAGCTATAGTAGCCAGCTACACTAGCCAGCTATAGTAGCCAGCTATACTAGCCAGCTATACTAGCCAGCTATACTAGCCAGCTACAGTAGCCAGCTATACTAACCAGCTATACTATTCCAGGCAGCTAGGCAGATTTCTATCTAGTAGGTAGTGTGTTGGCTTATTACACGTAAGGCGACGGTTCAAACTACAGGTCAGACATCAAAACGAAATATGAAAAAAAATTTCTGCGGTGACTTCCCCTCAGCAGATCTCTGGCAAAAACGCTGAGAGCAAATAAAATTTATATGAAAAGTTTCTCAAAAAAATCTGTTGTTCGGAGTCGACTTTAAACTGTAGATCCCGCCAATCATGCATAAAATTCAAACACACAACATAAGTGGTGTGGGAAACTAGGAACTGAAGGATTGTAATGACCAATTATGTATATATGTATGTATGTCAGCCTGACACTTACACTCTACTACGTTGCACTGATGTTAAGGCCGCCAATTACTTCAGCAATACTAATGCTTCGATCTGCTAAAATAGGAATGTGTTCTGCGGACCCATAGTGCTGACTTGAATTATAAAGGCGCTAAGAGCCTTGAGGTTAAGTTAGTTTAAATTGAAAGCCCATTTAAGGAAGGTACAATTGGGGGCTTTTAAACGTTCCATTGTGATACCTGTTTATTTATTCCAACGTGCGTCTATAATTCTTAGTTTGTATCATATATCTTATAAAGAACTGGATGTTAGACGCCGTTTGCACGTTCAAAGTACTTTGCAAATTACTTTGAAAAGTCTTTAGTTTGTAGGAGAGAGAGGGGAAAACGATCGGGTGTAAGCTAACACTTTGATGTACTCGCAAAGTTGCTTTGTTCTCCGTTCGTCGTCTACCGATGGTTGTATACAAACGACAACGATTTCAAAGGTGTTCAATGGTTTCATGTTCTTTTTCACTACAGCTTATTTAGAAGTCGAGGTGGAATGCTTTCAGTCTTTGGGCAGGTATACCAGGGGTCCTGAAACCCATTGTGACCAATGACAGCTTCAAAAGGTTGGTTGACGTATTTGCATGCCTGCTTGGTCTACAAAGGTTTTCACTTTAAATTTTTATGTAAATCACTGATATTTGTATCAGATTTGCTACTAAGAGAGGCATTTCAGAGTCACATTTGAATTTGTTCCAATGACACTCATGGTTCGAACATGGTTGCAATGGTTTTCGCGAGTGCGTCAGCTATGTTCTAAATTTCATTGTTGCAACAGGAGGAAACATCCGAAATCTATGTGATGTTAACCGAATGATGATGACTGAATGGATCTGAGTACAGAGTTTGTTTGTAACTTGAAGAACCATAAGAAAGTTGTGTAAGGAAATTAGGCATAATGAGGCATAAAGCCGTATTGGTTTGATCTTCAAGTTCGTTAGTTTGCATTCAAACCTTTTAGTTTTCTTTTCCATACGTACGTATGTAAATATTCTTTAAACAAATACTCATATGTTTGAGATTCAATCATAAATCTGTCATAAGAACAACATCTGCTTATTGTTGTCCCCATAATGGAAAAAAAACGAAGGCAAACAATAACTAAAGAGAGGTTTTTTTTTATAGATTTTCCCATAAATATTGAGCTTAAATTAATAACAATCAATATTTATTTTCAACTCAAAAGCGAGACATACATGCGAGTACAACAAATGAAATGATTCATAAATTTCCAATAACAAAATGAAGAAAAAAACAACGAAAAAGAAAATTGGAATTGTTTTTAAGTAGAGGTGGTAGTAAAAATGATTTTTATTTGTGAATGAGAATGAAATCATTTGTATGCTTAATGCGTATATAAAACCCTACTTAAATACTGATTCAAACACAACTAATCCTTATTGTTCAAATGTCAAATCACCATACAAAAAAAAAAAATATGAAATCAGAACGAAAAGAAAATTACAGTCAAAGAACAGTGCCTGCTATGCTACACAAAAATATGAAATGAGGGACAATAAGCTGTTTGTTGCCTGCCACTCACTCACTCACTCACTCACTCACAGTTGAGAGAGTAAATCTCTAAAGAGTTTAATGGTTGGCTTAGGGGAGTTCTTTAAATAAGTTCAGCTTTAAAAGCAATACAATCAGATGCAATCAGATCGTGGTGGCAGCATCTTTAAATCTCATCACCGATGGAAGTGTAAGATTTTGTTGTTTTATGTGGCATGCAAGATAACAAAAACTATTCTGTTCCATTATATTGAAAATGAATTGATTTTTAATGCCTTTTTACGGGTTTTTCAATAAAAAAAAAAACAGACTAAAAGGGTTCAATAGAAAACAAAATTGACAACCTAAACACTAAGGAATCATATTCTATTATTTATTAGCTTAGGGATTTCTCTCCTCAGCTCTCTCTGTCTCTCTTTCCATCAATACTAAGGCCACTTGCAACATGCTACGAGTACATAATAAATCGCTCTTTTTTGTTTTTGCTTTACAACTAACGCCTTGAAGTCATAAAAAGAGTTACAAAAAAAAAAGAAAAGAATGTTTCAAGTATGTTTTATGGCGGGAGATCTCCTCTTCTTGTTCTTCTACATTCCTTGCAAAGACCAAAAAAAAAACAAAAAAAAGATCTCCTGGGATATTTATTATTTGAACAACTGATTACTTGGCCCCAGCCTATTAGAAACATAAAACCGTACAGACAGACAGACAGCTAGTCAGAGAACAGAGGAGATCATTAAATATCGCAATCAAATGTAATGAGAGTCCTAATATTTTTTAATGATTTCAAAAATGCAGTGACATTTTTATTATAACCCACAAATGATCACAAACTTAGACTCATAAATGTCAATCAGGATTTTCATTTGTATGGGCATGTTGCGTGCATAAGGCATAAAGAGCTCAGAATTAAAATCATAAAAAAATAAAAAATTTTTTTGTTGAAAATTAAAAGCCTAGTACAGCGCAGCAAAGGAAACAAGGATTTATTCTTGTAGTCGTAAATTTTAAATTTCAAAATGTAGCAGAAATAATTTTTTTTCTCTTCTCTTTTTTAATAAATTTTAAATGCCAGACACGTTAATTAAGGCGAAACATTTTATTACGCTACACACTGTCAATTATCAATAACATGGCATCGTGGAGACTTAATTAAGTTCGCAGTTATTCGGGTCAAAAGTTGTTAAGCAATAAAAAGGTCCTTCAATATACACAAGAATACTAAACAGAGAAAAAAAATTTTAATTTCAAAATAATTGCCGTATGCATTCTGCTAATATGAAATGCATAATAGGACCAATGATCTTATCTGCAGCTTAGTTGACTGATTTGCTGCTAAAAAAACAAAACCGCATTCAATTACGAAAATACATTCGATTATTCGTTATAAAACCGCGTCCAAGGCCTATCCAGACATAGAGTATACACCACGAAGTCGCCGTAATCTAGTAGGTATTGTGTTGAGTTGAGGCCATGCTTCGAACCCTATGCCAGACAAACGAAATATGAAAAAAATAATTCCTTGGCGAGTGCCTCTAAGCAGATTTCTGGCAAAAACTCTGAGAGTAAAAAAAAATTGCCATGAAAAGTTGCTTAAATACCTCTCGCACGGAGTCGACTGTAAACTGTAGGTCCCGCTACTCATATATAAAATTAACACACACAATATAAGAGGCATTAAAAGCTAATTCATAATCCAGATTGAAGGGTTACAGTGACCATTTATGTATGCATAGTCTGAGAAAGATTAACATTTTTAATTGCAGTGCCAAATTGGTACTTTTGTAAACCACACTACACTCTTTCGCCAGCAGCCAAAGTCCCTTGGCGACGTAACAATCCGATTTACCACCCTGAGCCTCTGCTACTTCTACCCAACCAACAATTCGAAAAGTCCATAGAGATAACAGATATAATTGGAGGTTCAACCACTACATTACCAGCAGAATGGAATACCACTCTAGCAACAGGGTTAGTCTTACATACATCAGACTAGCACTCTAACACTCACGGCAGCTTATTGAAAACGGAATCTGCAAGCTCAAGTGATCTGGAGCATTCATGTCTTGAGGAGGATATCAGATGAAATTGCAAATTGTAATCCTGATTAAAGGATTGTTATTACCAATTATTGTTATAAACATCATAGTGAGAATGAAATAAAATTGAATGCAGATACTTTCGGCATGCCCGTCAAAAGCACTGTGGCCCATGATAATTACTATTGTGCTATGATTGGCTATGCAATTTGATCTTCTATTTATACATATGTGTCCTACAGAGACAAGCAACAGTGCACGTACACTGCTGCTGCCAGTACTATTGATTGGCTTTTCTCCTCAAATCTACGGATTTGCGGCAGTGCCTCAACTTTCGGCAAGCCTACCAAGAGGTTTGTTGGCCCATGATAATTACTACTGTTTGATGATTGGCCATGCAAGTCGGCCTTCTTTTTATCCATATGGGTTCAGCAGAGTCTCGCAACATTGGACGTACACTGCTGCTGCCAGCGATATAAACGTAGAACGAATTTAACTGAAGCAATCGGCGCAGAAGTCGCCGTAGTCTAGTTGGTAGTGTGTTGGCTTTTTAGACGTAAGGCCATGATTCAAACCCCTGTTCGGACATCAAAACGAAATATGAAAAAATATTCCTTTGGTGACTGCTTCTCAGCAGATTTCTGGCAAAAACTCTGAGAGCAAAATAAAAAATTGCCATGAAAAGTTTCTCAAAAATCTAGCATTCGGAGTCGACTTTAAACTGTAGGTCCCGCCACTCTTGTATAAAATTAACACAAATGACATAAGTGGTGTGAGAAACTAGGTCCATAATCCTGACTAAAGTGTTGTAATGACCAATTATGTATACACATTCTTGATGTCGAACCTGAGGTTTGAATATAATAGGCCAACACTGTATCTACTAGTCCACGGTAACTTCTAGTATACAACATACAGCTTCAATATCTCAAGTTTCGTGCAACATAACTGATGGCGGTGAGTTAATGAATTAAGTGGAGTAACTGTAAGGTTGTTAAACGTCTAAGAGCACATTTGACATGCTTATTAATCTTCTACGAAAGACGTCCAAAACGGTTTTGGTCACTGTTTTTTTATTATTGTTGGCTCAATTGCTTTAACCCTGGGCGTCTTCGTTGAATTGACGAACAAAAAAAATTTTTTTTTCGTCTACTGGCTTCAAGCTTTCATTATCAACTAAAAAATAAAAAAAAAAATTATTTGTTTAAACATAAAAGAGTTATATGAGAACGAAAAGTAACCGTCCAGGGTTAAGGAGGCTCGGGATTTGACAAAGCGTCTTCATCTTTTTAATCGGGCTTCAGCCATAATGAACATATGTTCGTTATGAGCTGTGTTCGAAGCTGGATAGCATTGTTTCCACCCTTTCAAGGATGGGACAAAGCATTATCAATGTACATCAAAATATCCTGTAAATGCTCTCGATGCTATTATCATATCCTGATAAAAAGATGTGCATCTAGGAAGAAAATCGTTGCAAATATTTTCCTTCCTATTATTTCAAATAAAAAAATTCTCCTCTTTTGAAAGTAAAAACTGTAAACGGATCTTTACTGTAGACAATCTACAGTGTGCCTTTTTTCTCTAATTGTTCCCAAATGTAAACATAATGTCTTCCATAAGTTATATTTAAAGAATGCTTTTTATAATTGCCATTGAAAAGTCACCACCATAAATGTCAACTACAATCTGTATAAGTTATGGATGGGAATACTTGTACAACTCAAAACTACAAATCTTTCTTTTTTTCTGAGCGCAGGCTTTTAAATTTATGTACGAAAACTAATTTTATTACATTGCAAAGTAAATATTCTTTAAGCATTCTGTTTAGTATTCGTAATAAAATTAAGTAATTTTTTTTATGACCATGACTATGACTTTAACATTTAATGAGTAACCGTCCAGCAAAGGCAATAAAATTAATAATTATTTTATTCTCTCCGGCTAAAACTATAAAAGAAATATTTCCTGCTTTAAAAAAATTGATAATTATTAACGAAGAAAATGATTCTTTTTCTTTTCTTTTCATTTTTTTTCTAAAACGAAAATCAATATTTACTTACTTAAGTAAGTACTTAAGTGTTAAAGATTTTATAGTTAAATTCCTATTAACGGTTATTATGACTGCTGTTACAAAAATTTTATGACTCCTTAGAGACCACTGGATAATAACAACCTGAAGCAAGCCAAACCAAACAATACGGAACAATACAGTTATTAATAATAATACAGTAATTTCTTTCATTTCCTTGCAACCACCACAATGTGAATAGGCTTGGGATTGGTAGCAAAAGTTTACTTTAATTTATCGTCCAGATTTCAATATCTAGTGAATGAATGTTGTACTTTAACTACAGCTGCTGCATAATAATTATTTTGTTGCATTGTTTACCTTACCTCTCTGTGTTGTCTAGTGTAGTGTTAAATTAATTTAAAATTTATTCATTACATGCTAGCACACAGGCAGTCTACACATACAGGAATGACTCCTTCCTTCTCAGAAATTATTATTTTAAGGTGGCATTGTTACCTGTTCACATACCGCAGTTAATTTTAGTTCTGGCGTTGTGTGGTGCACTGGCATTGTGTGGCAGTGTTAATTGTGTTTTGAGGTTCTTATCTTAGTTTTTTTTTTAGATTTTAATCTTTAAAATCCTGCTTCTATCAGTTAGCCAAGAACGTTAAGGATTTTGTCTATAAAAATTAGTTCAGAAATGCAATTTTCTTTTTCAAGAGATTTTCATTTTATAAATCAAGTCAATGATAAGAAATAAAGTAAAAGAAGTTACAGCAACTAAGATAATCTTTTTGTGGAAAATGAATAAGATACACTTTATGATTATGTTTAGAAACAAGAAGGTTTACCAGGTAAAGAAAAATGATAATCGAAGATTTTCTTAAAAATTTATAAGAGAAGAATTTTAGAAGAAGTTTTTACTTTGCTTTCGTGGAACTCATCAATTCTCTCAGTTCCGTGAGTACAGCTCATTTTAACCCAATAGCATGGGCGCAAAGGTGGTCGTTTATGTCCCTTAATAGCGAAAGTTACCTCACCAACTAGTGAACTCATGATATTCATTGCTGAGTCTGTCCTAGGCCAGCGAAAACTCTCAGCAATTCATAGCCTTAGAGGTCAATCTGGTGTTTTTACCTGAAGATATAGAAATTGTCATAGTCTGGTAAGTACTGTGTGTTGGTTTATTAGACGTGAGGACACGATTCAAATCCCAGATCCGACATCTTCAACAAAAGGAAATATGAAGAAATATTTGTTCATATGACAAGTGAACTCAAGGAGTTCATTGATGAGTATCCTTCTGTCCCTCGGTCAGAATCAATCTTTTATCAGAAGGTATTTTTTTTACGCCGAGGAGGGGTAAATGTACCTAACCGCACCATAGAGGAAGTCGTCACATCCTCCGTGTATGGGGCCCTCACCCACTAAATCCCCCCTCGTCTTCTGTTGACTTGTTTGTGGCCACTCCGGAACTACTGTGGTATTACTTCGGAGTGGAGTCCTTTTGACTCTTTGGCCTCTCCATGTCTATATCCGCGTCCGGATTGCGTATGGAAAGTTGAGGAGACATCTAAGCGTCTCCTCTATTCCTTTCGCCTAAATCATCGTTTCGGTTTCGCTTGGCACGTGTGACAGTATCCACTATGTCGACATGCTTACTTGTTCTGCAGCCTCAAGATTCCTCTTTTTCCGTCTTTTATCAGAAGGTATAGAACTCGCCGTAGTCTAGTAGGTAGTGTTTTGGCTTATTCGACGTGAGGCCATGGTTCAAATCCCAAGTTAAATATTTTCAACAGGACGCGAAATATGAAAAAAGAATTTCTTCGGTGACCTCCTCTCAGCAGATTTCTGGCAAAAACTCTGTGAAGTAAATAAAATAAAAATTGCCATGAAAAGTTTATCATAAAAATCTAATGTTCGGAGTCGTGTTTAAACTGTAGGTCCCGCCACTCATATATAAAATTAACGCACACAACATAAGCGATAAGAGAAACCAGTTCCACAATTCTGACTGAAGGGTTGTAATGATCAATTATGTAATTAATCTGTAATTGATGCAGAAGGCAGTGCTATATTATACACTGTGTTTGAAATTTGTAAGCCAAACAGTGCATTCCTCAAGCTACGAAATACAATATTTGGAAGGCGCACAACTTTTCATAGTTGGAGATTAGCATCAGAGATCACCAATTAATGGTTTTTTTTTGCTACTCGTAAGTACTCATGAAATTTTGAATATAAGTGAGTCAACAATATTGAAATCTAAGTATGTATGTCCTCTGATTCATTCGTACTCACGACAACGTTGATTTATAAGTACAGGTTGCAATGAGTATGAGTACAACGTTGACATCAAACTCATACTATTCGAAATATGTTTGATTCATAAGCCTACTCATTTAGATTCATAACTTTAGAAAAAAACTTAATAATACTTATATAAATGGTTATGCAATTCGGTCTTTTCCTCATCGATACGTGTCCAACAGAGTCTAGCAACATTACATGTACCGCCTTGCTGTTAATGATATTGAGCCTCCCTGTAAAACGAGTGTGAAATATCGAACTTAACGTAAGCAACTGGTGCAGAAGTAAATATGTAGTATGTTGCCTCATTAGAAGTGAGGTTGCGGTTCAAAATCGAAAAGAAAAATTATTTCTTTGGCGACTTTCTCTCAGCATATTACTGGCAAAAACTCTGAGAGAAAAAAATTGCTATGAAACGTTTCTGAAAAATCTGTCGTTCAGAGGTGGCTTTAAACTGTAGCTTCCGCCACTCATGTATTAAATTAACACAAACAATATAAATGGTGTGCATAACTAGGTTGTAATCCTGACTGAAGGATTGTAATGACCAATTATGTAGGTATCGGTGCAGAAGGCAATGGTACATCAGATACTAAGTTTGGAACTTGAAGCTACGAAATACAATATTTGGAAGGTGTACAAATTTTTACAGTTCAAGATTGGCATAGAAATAAGTAAATAAACTTACCATGAAAAAGTTTCGCAAGAAATCTGTCTTTCGGAGTCGACGTTAAACCGCCACTCACGTATAAAATTAACGCACACAACATGAGTGTTGTGAGAAGCTAGGCATACTAGCATACTAGCTACTAGGGTTGGCATACTACTCACTAGACTATCGCTGCAATATTGAGCCTATTTCTACCATTACAAACAGAAGCCAATGGAAATTGTCCGCGCTTGAGCTAAGAAAGAGTGTAAATACGCTGGCTGGACTTGGATTTAATGAAAGATGTGCAGAGAAGCGGGCGAAGATGGAACGAAAAAAATTGCTAGCAAACAATGGATAAGATGGAATTAGAAGAGATGGTATTTAACACACTTTCGGGGACATTATTTTCTATTGTAAACCTCAATAGCTTGGAATTCGCATTAAATTTATTTCAAGGCGCATCACGTTCTTTATATTCGTATGCACGTGTTCCATATACACAGTTAGCAGCGTATTAAAACAAAATTTATTTGAGTTTAACTATACGCAAATAGACCATTGTTTGTTCCCGAAAATTATTTTTTAATAATATTTTCATTACATTGCATCAAATAAACTGGAAAACTGCATGCATGGTTGTCTATTTATACTGTCAGTCAGTTATGATAATTAAGTATGGAAAATAAATTTGGCTTTCAAAATTGAAATGACTTATTGGTCTGACATAGATTTCGTTTAATATCCTTTCCAGTTAAGCTTCTTTATTTTACAAAAAGCGATTAAAACAGAAACAATACATTGCTCTTTAAAGGAATGTTTTTAATTTTTTTTTATTTTCTTTAAATATGGAAACAAATTAAAATTGGCATACGGCAAATGGTGAAACAAAACGGCAATAAATTTCTATTATTTTAAAAAGTTTTGCGGTAAACTGCACATTAACATTTGACCGCCGTACATTCAATAAATGCAAGAGACGGGCAAAAATAAAAAAATATTCAAAATTAATTATAATAAATGAGCATAACAACAACAAAACAAAAAATCTTAATTAATCAATACTTTGTACAGAATGAGGATTTCATTGTTTTATTTAAGACAGTTTGGTTCGGTGAGTGTTTCAAAATTTTACCGTTTTAAGCCTTTGAGACGATTATAATTTCCCTAACCGAACCGGTTAAATTAAAGCAAAATTTTTCCCTTGTTTTTTACGGCTTGAATTTGTTTTTCTCCTGTTTAATGCTAATAAAACAAAACGTTGCTGTCAAAAGCTGAGCATCACGTAAGGCTAAAACAAAAGTCTGCATTGGAAGAAGTATTAAAATTAAGGAGAATACATCATTATTTTATGGGATTTCGTTTTTTCGTTTTTTTTTTCATTCTCTTGGTTTTAATGCCAAAAGACGAGGCATTACTTTTTTTATAATGTTGCCACCCAGTTAAGGCATTCTTATTCGAAATGCAGGCAGTCAGACAAAAAGGATGATGGAGGGGGGTGTTAAAAAAAACATTGTCATTTATTATGTTGTTGCTGCAGCTTAGTGTAACAACAAATTTGCTGAAACACAGCTTCCGAATGTGAAACAAATCTGTGACATGTGTTTCATGTTTTTTTGGTTTATTTTTATAGCACGGCAGCCCCTTGCCTTGCTTCTTTAGCTTCAAGCAGGCAGTATAATGTGCTTGATGTGCTTGTGATTTTATTTCAAACTTAATGCGTCTTTTGCTGCTGCTGCTGTTGCTGTTTTTAGCCGGTTGTTATACATTTTTATGGGCGTTTGTCTGTATGTAAAATATTTAAAGTGGCATTATGCACTTCATTAATTTTCTTTTTTAACAAACTGAATTGTTTTTTTCTTTCTTCTTTCGTTTTTAGTGTCTCTTTCTTGGGGAGACATCATCCATCTATTTATATAGAATGTGTTGGAGTATTTTGTAAATTTAATGCAAATTTTTTTATTTAATTTTCTTGCCTGTCTTTAGTCTTTAGTAACGTCATTTGGGTACTTTTTTGAAGCGGATTTTCTGCGTCAAGCAATAAAAAAAATAAAATCATTCAGCGACAAATAAATGGCATTGCTAAATACTTGGAAATAGATTAGGGTTACGAGAATTCGTTCTCTTTTTTTGTTTCAATTAAATCCTTTAGCATTTTCATAATATTTCTTAAAATTTCTTATATTTTATTACACACATACCACCTGCATACTAGTCAGAGATCAGAATGAGTATTCAAAAAGATGAGTAGAATCGAATCATACTCATAATTTTCATGGAATCTCTACTCATATTCAAAGTCTGAATACTTCAGACATAAAATCACATACCAAAATTTGCATAACAAGCAATTTTACTATCAAATTTCAAAAAACAGCATGCCTATCAGAGATCGGCAATGAGTATTTAAAAAGATGAGTAGAATCGAATCATACTCATAATTTCAGATACTTACATATATGCATTCATACTTATTTTAATATCATGGTAGAGGTTCCATATTTACAGTTTGAGGTACTCATCATATTCATACTTAACAACATGTATGATGTTGTTGATTTCGACTCTCAATGACTCAACATATACACGAATCACAAAATTTTGTTTGCTCTGCTTGCAGCTCTGTCGTTTTTGCCTTATGAATCAAACATATTACGACTGGTATGAGTTTGATGTCAACGTTGTGCTCATACTCATTGCAACCTGTAGTTATAAATCAACGTTGTAGTGAGTACGAATGAATCAGAGTACATAGTTAAATTTCAATATTGTTGACTCACTTATATTCAAAATTTCATGAGTGTTTATGAGTAGCGAAAAAACGATTCATTGCTGATCTCCGATACTGATTGATTTTGTATTTGTGTACTAAAGTGCAAAAATCGAATTTAACCATAAACCATCAGCTTTTAATTAGAAACTAAAGCAAACACATTGTTGTTGTTGTTGCATTGCAATCAAACCATATCTAAATTATGATTTATGAACTGTCATTTTAAATACAGTTTTAATACTTAAGGAAGTTCTCTTCTCTAAAATGCATACAAAATACTGCAACGCATTGTATGCCAAAAACAATATCATAACACGATCAAAATATTCAAAACCATCAATTTCTCTTCTCTTCATTGTTTTTTTTTTTTGTTTATTTTATTTACCACAATGAAATTCTTCATAAAGCATAAGAATCTAACTATCGACTGCTGCTTCTGACATCTTCAAAGTTCCATGGCACCACAGGTAGTCATTATTCTTCAACTCAAAACAATACGAACATGATGTAGTTGATCGTATATGATCATGTACTTATGTATGTGATCAGAAGTTATAGAAAATTGCGCATAAAACGCAGAGAGCATTGTATCTAGAAATAGGAAAAGACACAGGACGCGTTAATAACAATAAATAATTCCATGAATACGCATTAACCATACGAATATTGGCAATATGTGTGTACTTGAATTATGCACACAGTATAGTCACTCCTTAGGTGTGTACTCATGGAAAAATATCAGTGATTCAGGTTGAATACAACATTAGGTTGGCTTACAAAACCACTCACGAATAAAATTAACGCACCCAAAGTAGGTGGTGTGAGAAGCTAGGTTGTAATCCTGACTGTGTAGGAACTTCAATTTTTAGGTTATCACAGAAGACTGAGACAAAAGTATCTGTGATTTCAGAGCTCACTTAAGTACCGATGAATGACGTGAGATATCCGAGATCTACTGCACTTAATTCCGCCATATTAATGCACATGCCTTCCTGACACTTTTATTGGAAATAACTCCAAGGTAAGAATAATTGGTGGCATACTAGCTTATGCGGTAGATTCTCATTGTGGTTACAAGCTTAATGCTTGATGAAGAGATATTACACCAAAAAATGAGAAGCTTGACGAACAGCATGAGTTTGAAATCTATTTCACAACCATTGTGGTCAAGCAATGCCGATACGAATAGGGATACGGAGACATACCAACTATGAGGATGAGTCAACCTATCACTGCCTATTTTAAGCATTGAGCATATGATTGATGACCAATTTGCTTTGCTCAAACGAGAGGTTGAACTGCACTTAGAACAAAAGAGCAGGTCAGATTGGAGGAGATTTATAGGCATGGTATACGTAGAAAATCTTATTTACAGATTAAAATTATTGCCTACAACTTAGCTTATGCGGTATATTCTAAGGTTCTCTTCTTCAGCTTCAAGCATTATACATGATGAATAGATTTAAAAAAAATTAGAAACTTGACGTTCAGCATGAGCTTGGAAGAGCGTCTATTTCACCCGTCTAATGTGGTCAAACAATGTCGATACGAATACGGATACGGAGACATACCAACTATGAGGATGAGGCAAGCTATCATTGCCTATTTTAAGCATTGAGCATATGATTGATGACCAATTTGGTGTACTCAAACGGCAGGCTGAAACTGCACTTAGAACAAAGGAACAGGTCAGATTGGAGGAGATTTAGATGTATGGTAGTCGTAAAAAATATTTTTTACAGGTTAAAAATAATTGTTTGCATCTTAGCTTATGCCGTAGATTCGAACGTAGAGGTATTCGACAAAAAAAAATGAGAAGCTTGAGTTTGAAAGAGCATCTATTTCGCAACCATTGTGGTCAAGCAATGTCGATACGAATACGTATACGGAGACATACAAACTATGAGGATGAGGCAAGATATCACTGCCTATTTTAAGCATTGAGCATATGATTGACGACCAATTTGGTATGCTCAAACGAGAGGTTGAAACTGCACTTAGAACAAAATAACAGGTCAGATTGGAGGAGATTTAGATGTATGGTAGTCGTAGAAAATCTTATTTACAGGGTAAAAATAATTATTTGCATCTTAGCTTATGCGGTAGATTCTAACGTTCTCATTGTGGGTTGTTTAGCTTCAAGCATTATGCATGATGAAGAGGTATTAGACAAAAAGAAAATGAGAAGCTTGACGTTCAGCATGAGTTTGGAAGAGCGTTTATTTTACAACTAATGTGGTCAAGCAATGTCGCTACGGATACGGAGACTTACCAATTATGAGGATGAGGCAATGTAATTCAATGTCACTGCCTCTTTCAAGCATTCAGCATACGATTGATGACCAATTTGGTTTGCTGGGATGTTGACAATAAACTTACAGCAAAAAAGCAGGTCAATTTAGAAGAGATTTACATCTGTGGTGGCCGTAGAATATCCTATTTACTAACAGGCATTCAGTAAAGTCATTTTAGGCTAATATTTGGAGAGGTTACTGCTGCTCGTTATTAGTAAATACGTGCTCATGAGCAAATGCAGTTCGTCAGAAGTTGAAATTATGATTGTTACAGCCACACTTCTTCGTATTTCCAGGCCTTAATAAAAGTTTTGTGAAAAAACTCAATGAACAATTTGGTGTTAGATGAGAATAGTTTCTGCAACTAAACTGTACTAAAGTTTTTCTTTCTAATTTTTATTTTCGAGTGTAAGTAAAAGTAAATATGCAACAACATTCTAAAAAATTATTACTTAACGCTCTAACTATACATTATAATGACCACCAAACTAGTCTAGTCTTGTCCAGTCCAGTCTAGTCTGCTGCTCTATTCTTTACTTTATTTATTTCAAGTCCATTGCTACAATTTTACTGTCTATATATTATTTGTTTTTGTTGTTGTTGTTCTTCTTCTTTTGCTCTAATGCTGTTGTTGTGTTTGCAACAATTTACAATGTTCTTGTAAAAGCTGGCTGGCTGGCCAGGTTGGCTAATTAATGTTACACCCAAAAGCCTGGTGCGAAAATTGCGTTTCGTTCAAGTCTTTCAATAACTTTTCCTACAAAACATACATACTTACGTATGTGTATATATAAGCTGTACATATGTATGGACAATATAGCAAAGCCATTCACTCATATAATGGCCTATGAATTCCTGCTACAGATGTCTATGGTGTTGCTGCGTTTAAAACCATGTTTAGTGTTAAAGTCGTTCTTTTTTTTTCTTCTTTTTCATGTAAAATTTGTAAAGAGTAACAACAACAGCAACAACAACAACAAAAGCAAGAATGAAAACAAACAAACTAAAAAAATAAAAAAAGTTGTCATGTAAACTTTTCAATATAGTGAGTCATTGAACCTTTTTTGTAAATAATTTTATGTTAGTGTTGTTAATGTTATTGTTGTTGTTGTTTTTTAAAGTATGCTTTAATAGTAATAAACGTTGAAATTAATTGTTAATTTCACACTTTAAAAATTACAATAAGTTTCTCTTCTCTTGCCCTCAAGACCAAACCAAAGAGTTTGACGTTGTAAAATGATGAAAAGTCGTTATTTGAAGCACTGTTGTGGCCAATAAAATGAAAAAATTTCGAAATGCTTGAGAGGAGAATGTTGAAAATAATTAATAAATAATGATGATGGTTAGCTAGCAAGCATCAAGCAGTAAGCAGTAGGGAATAAATGAATTCAAAATTATAATTTAATGGGAATTTCTTTTTATTTTTATTTTCACACTTTTACTGAGGCATACATATCTAAGCCATAGGCTTCACAGATCAGAAAAGAATCGTTTTTTCGCTACTCATAAGTACTCATGAAATTTTGAATATAAGTGAGTCAACAATATTGAAATTTAACAATGTACTCTGATTCATTCATTCTCAGTGCAACGTTGATTTATAAGTACAGGTTGCAATGAGTATGAGTACAACGCTGACATCAAACTCATACTATTAGAAATATGTTTGATTCATAAGCCTACTCATTCAGATTCATAAGTTTAGAAAAAAATTTTGGATTTACAAGAAAACAAAGAAAAAAGAGACAAAGACAGCAAGGATAGCAAACAAACAACCTTTTAGTGAGTATTGTAGTGTTCGTACGTAAATCATACTTATTTTGTGATTCTTGTAAATGTTGAGTCATGGAGATTCGATATCAATAACATCATATACGTTGTTAAGTATTAATATGATGAGTACTTCAAACTTTGAATATGAGTAGAGGTTCCATGATATTAAAATAAGTGTGAACGCGTCTAAGTATCAGAAATTATGAGTATGATTTGATTCTACTCATCTTTTTAAATACTCATCGCTGATCTCTGGTTGACACCCTGACAATCAATTGCCCAGTTTAAGTGCTGTAAGTATAGCCGACAGTTGGGATATGACATTCGTATTGTATTGTAAGAGCGTCCCGAATGCATCCCGAAAGAGACACTGTTTGGTGTGAATTTTGTACTGATGGCGTCATCGATCCATATTTCTTTGAGAACGACGGTGGCCAGGCCATCATTATCAACGACGAGTAGTATACGTTGACAATTCATACATAATTGATCATTACAATCCTTCAGTTAGGATTACAACCTAGCTTCTCACACCACTTATTTTGTGTGTGTTAATTTTATACATGAGTTCTGGGACCTACGGTTTAAAGTCGACTCCGAACGACAGATTTTTGGGAACATTTTCATGGCAATTATATTTACTTCTCGGAGTTTTGTCAGAAATTTTGATGAGAGGAAGTCGCTGAAGAAATATTTTTTTCATATTTTATTTTGATGTCTGACCGGGGATTTGAACCGTGGGCTTACTTCTAATAAGCCAACATACTACCTACGAGAACACAGTGACTCCAATTTAACAATGTATTCTGATTTATTCGTGCTCACTACAAAGTTGATTTATGAGTACAGGTTGCTATGAGTATGAGTACAACGTTGACATGAAACTCATACAGTTCGAAATATTTTTGATTCATACGCGTACTCATTTAGATACATAACTTTAGAAAAATACTTATAAATGATTCGAGGGATTCGTCAAAATGAGCAAACGCACAACCTTTTAGTAAGTATTTTAGTGTTCGGACGTGAATTATACTTATTTTGTGATTCTTCTAAATGTTGAGTCATGGAGATTCGATATCAGTAACATCATACACGTTGTTAAGTATGAATATGATGAATACTTCAAACTTTGAATATGAGTAGAGGTTCCATGATATTAAAATAAGTATGAATGCGTATAATTATCAGAAATTATGAGTATGATTCGATTCTACTTATATTTTTGAATACTCATTGCTGACCTCTGGTTGACACCCTGAGCAGCAATTGCTCAGTTTAAGTGCTGTATGGTTTACAGTGTCCAGTTTAAGTATGGCCAACAGTTGGGATATGTCTTCCTTATTGTAATATCATAATCAGTCATATTCGTTCATCATGAATGGCTAGTATGGCTCATAAAATCAATCAAAATTTGCCTGAGAATTGGAAAAAATTCTGAAAACCTAGATTTAAATTGTGGTTTCAGTTTGTGTTTTACTTTTTACGCTTAAATTCAGCTTAAACTCTTTGTTTTTTTAATGTTAACTTTACATTAATAAATGAAGCCTCTGCAATCAAGAGAGATTGCCTTTTGATTTTGGATCTTTAGTCCACCTCAGCTAAAGCCATTTCCAAGGCCTTGTTCCTTATGTAGCTATAATGCCTGAGGCAGTCCCTCCAGTGTTTGTAAAAACCACCATTATTTGGCTTAATTTTCGGTAATTTTCCAAATTTCTTCACTGCTACAGTTTCTATTTTTTTAAGTGTTTATTTAGGTCGATTACTTTAATTAGAAAAAAAGTTCGTTTTAAATTGCTTGTAAATCGAAACCCACCGGTGCTATTTCAACACTTTCATTAAAAATCCATTGATTACTTTTTCCCCATCTTCATTTTTAAACTATAAATAAAGCCCTTTCACTTTTATTGGTTTTTCTTTTGCCTTTTGGCCATAATAAGATTCCCAAAGTTTTTTTAAATTTTGTTTTAATTTTAATTACACTGTCATTAAGACAAAGATCTTGTCTCGGCATGACCTTAACTATTGAATACCGTTTGACAGGGAAATCATTTAACTGAAGACCGTTTAAATAAAAACATAGGAAAACTTCATTGTTTAAAATCAACAACCAAAGAAACTGTTAAAACAGAAAAATAAACGGCTTTTTAGGGTTATAAAAATAAATTTGAAAACACAATAAAAACGACCAACAAACAATGCAATAAAATTCAAATTAAGCCTGCCTGCCTGCCTGCCAGCCTATTTAGAAAACATTGATCAAAAAAACTGTATTCTGATATGATCAATCACATTCAAATGGAGTTGCAAACAGAAATATTCACTTGGCCATGTTTATGGTTTTAAGCAGGCCTATAAAAACGTCATTAAAACAGCACTTAATTGATTATAATAAATTTTTTATCAGCACTCAACGCCATAAAATAAATGGATTTCTATATTCGAAGACTTTTTCAAAGTTTCTCGATATTTATTTACAAAGCAATTTAGAAACATAAAAAATTAAAATTTTTATTTTCAAAAATTTTCTCTTCATTGCCTAGATTTTTGTAATCAAAAATTAAAGCGAAATAAAAGGGCGTTTATTTACCCAAAAACCAGAAAAAAAATAGAGGAGAAAAACAGCATCGAATGCATTTAGAAACTGTAAAGGCAGTCAAGTAGGTGGTCTATGCTATGGCTATGACTATGGCTATGGCTGATCATTAAGCTGCCAGCTTAGAGAAAAGTCATAAAAGACTCTTTCTTCCTCCCTTGTCTTCTGCTCTCGGCCCCATTTAGCATCTGTATGGTATATTGGAAAAGCATACATTCATATATTTCATGTATTTTGATTGTCAATTTGTTTGACAGTTTTATGATCGTAAAACTGTCACACACAGGCATGTGCGCTGCTTAGTCAGCTTGTCATATGCAATGATGCTGACTGCCTTGTTATACGATATTCTGATGGGGCGTTAATGCATTTTCATATGCTTATCATTGGTTTTCAATTTTTTTCTGTATTTTTTTGTATTTTTTTTTAACATAAACCAGAGCATGAATGAATAAGTGGCTAATTTCTAAAGTTTCTATTGTTTGTGAGATTTGATTGTGTTCATGCTTAGCTTAGCTGTCTTTATTGATTTCAAATCATATTTAATAAGGTGTGAGCATGCTTAGCTGGGCTTATCAAATAAGAGATAAGTCTGTACTTTAGGTTTACAAAACGGCTTAATAGGCATTTGAAAAGATTAAAAAAATACGTGTAGTCGCTGTAATCTAGTAGGTAGTGTGTTGGCTTCTTAGACGCAAGGTCCCCCAGGTCAGACATCAAGACGAAAATATAAAAAAATATTTCTTTGGCGACTTCTTCTCAGCCGATTCTGAGAGTAAATAAAATTGCCATGAAAAGTTTTTCAAAACAATCTGTCGTTCGGGGTTGACTTTAATCTATAAGTCCCGCCACTCATGTATAAAATTAACACACACAACATAATTGGTGTGAGAAGCTAGATCGTAATCCTGACTCAAGGGTTGTAATGACCAGTTATGTATGCAATAAAATCCGCGCGTTTTATATAAAGAATCACATACCAAAATTTGTATAAAAATCCTTCTGTAATAAGCACTTTTACTACCAATTTTCAAAAGTTAACATGCCTATCAGAGATCAGCCAAGATTATTCAAAAAGTTGAGCAGAATCGAATCATACTCATAATTTCTGATACTTATACGCATTCATATTTATTTTAATAGCATGGAACCTCTATTCATATTGAAAGTTTGAAGTACTCATCATATTCATACTAAACAACATGTATGATGTTGTTGATTTCGATTCTCCATAACTCAACATATACAAGAATCACAAAATAAGTATGATTCGCGTACTAACACTAAAATACTCACTAAAAGGTTGTGTGTTTGCTTTTTAGATGGATGATTCCAATCACTCGAATCATGTATAAGTATTTTTGTAAAGTTATGAATCTAAATGAGTAGGCTTATGAATCAAACATATTTGGAACTGTGTGAGTTTGATGTCAACGTTGTACGACAATATTCGTAACGACAAGATCCATAGAGATCTCAACATTCCTACAATTCAGGAAGAAATTAAAAAGTTCGCCATAAAATACGTCGGTAAACTAACGATACAACCCAACGCATTGCCAAGGGACCTGCTTCAATTCGACGGCCATCAGAGGTTAAAATGAAGTGACACACTGACCCTCGCTCGACGGCTGCACTGACACTAATTTTTAATGTAGTATTATTATAAGATTTGAATACAATATATAGTTAACACGCTGGTGCTAACTATTAACCTTTAAAACTAGTTTTAAGATTTGAAAACTATTGTAATACTCATACTCATTGCAACCTGTACTCATAAATCAACTTTGTAGTGAGTACGAATGAATCAGAGTACATAGTTAAATTTCAATATTGTTGACTCATATTCAAAATTTTATGAGTGCTTATGAGTACCGAAAAAACTATTTATTGCTGACCTCTGGTGCGTATGTAGGACATAGTGTTGGCTATTAAATTAAATAAAATCTAGGTAAATGGTAGGCCTGACTTATATCGTCTCCCACTATCACTAGTAGGATTTTATGTTTCTCAACCCGTAGGGGGTAGAGAACGTCGCTAAAAAATTTTACAAGCGTCGTAAGCAATGAATGATTACGAGCATCAAACTTCCAACTAGAGGCTACTGTGAATATTTGCAGGACACATAGTAATAAGCAAAGCAAAGGTCTTTGTACAGTTCTGCCTAAGCTCAGAATGAAGTATTTCTACACCTAAAGAGTAATTCAGCGATTAATTTTGGAATTCTGGTTGGTATTTTTATTAGTCGCGCTTACTTTCTTATGATAAACGATCTATGGAATCGAAATATTTAAATTAAATATTGATCTTAAACAAATAATCTTTGAACCACCACCACATATCACAACCCCTTCTGCTTTTGAAGCTGACCACCCACATGGCCTTTATTTTCTATTTGAATTTCAATTTTTTATTTAAAATCCTAAATAACATGTTGCAACATGTGGCCTCAATGGTTTTGTTTCTAGCAAAATGAAAAATCATCAATTACTGTTACAGAGCCATAACAACATGTGTTGCTGAAATGCTAACACACTCGGAGGGGGAAAAACAAGGCTCATGCAAGTAATAAATGATTTTATTTCTCTGTGTTTCCGTTTTTTTTATTTATTTTCCCTGTTTTTTTTCTATTTTCAATAGCCAAGTAATAATAATTAAAAGGAACAAATTTATATTAAAGCCAACAAACGTTTAAACTCTCTCTCTCTGCGTTGCTGCTGGAAACTTAACACCTTTTAGTGACAATATTACGGCCGTAATTTAAAATTAAAACCGAAAAGGCGTTTTTAAAATGCGGCTGCGTACTTAAGCAAAATGCTACGAAGATGGTCTTCTTTCTGGTAATTACCATCAACGACTGGAATTGGTAATTGCAGTCGTATTTTACATATCAAAGGCTTAATTTTCTTGGCTAAAAGTTTAAGTGTTTTTGACTACTTTGCAATGCTGCTGGTTTGCTGGTTGGCTGGCAGGTTTGTTTGTTTGTTTTTCATCACATGAATGTTTACGATGTTGCTGAGATGTTGTTACAATTCTGCTATTGCTGTTGCTGTTGCCTGTTCTTTATTTTCCTTTTTTACATTCTGTTGGTCTTTTAATTTTTTCTTTTCTTTTCTCCTCCTTTACAAGACAACAACATATTGCATTGCATTGCCAGAGTTTAGGCCATAATACAGCTTCCGTTGTAATATATTTTAAGTATGTTTGTATGTAAGCAAGTGTTTGCTCCATGTCTCTGTGTATCTACGTATGTATATGTTGTTAAGGCTTGGTAGCCGGCTGTTACTGTTTTATACGTAAGAGATTGTGTAGTTAGTTTAAAGCTCTTTGTTATGTTCTTCTTGGTGTTGTTGGTGTTGCTGTTGTTGATGTTGTAACATTGTGTGGTGTTCTATTAGCTCTAACACCATAAGCAATATTTGTTACAACAAGTAGCAACTTGCAACGTATTTTAAATTAAAAAAACCTACAGTATCAATGCTACACGAGACAGAATATAAATTTGCAACAGTCAACAGGGAAGTTAACGCAGAGTTTTATATGGCAAAATGGCTCTACGATTAGTATCAAATGTTTTCTTATAATCTATAAATTGAATGAATAATCGTGAAATTGTTTCCGCCACTTTATTAATTAGAATCCTGCATATATACATAAGTGGCCATTGCAACCTTTCAATCAGGATTCCAACATAGCTTCTCATACCACTAATGTTGTGTGTTTTCATTTTATATAAGTCGAGGGACTAACAGCAGTCGACTGCAAACGATAGATTTTTGAGAAACTTTTTCATGGCAATTTTTTACACCAAAAGACTAGTGCAACACTGCCGCTAGCCACATGGCCAATATCAACATAACCGTTAGCAATATGACTTCTAGCAATATGGCAACATGATCGCTAACTACATGGCCAATAGCAGAAGTATTTTACGTACGTACATACATAATTGGCCATTACAGCCCTTCAGTCAGGACGGCGACCTAGCTTCTCACGCCACTCATGTTGTGTGTGTTAATTTTGTACAGGAGTGGCGGGACCTACAGTTTAAAGTCGATGTCGAACGACAGGTTCTTTTGAGAATTTTCTTATTTTATTTTCTCTCAGAGTTTTTGTCATAAATCTGCTGAGAGGCAGACGCTGAAGAAATATTTTTCAAATCTCGTTATGTAGGAGTTGTATGAAGCCAACACAATACCTACTATACTTAGATTTAGAATGCTAAGGCTGTATCTATTTGGGCTACACAACCAGCTTTTTTGGATCCTGACTTTTTATTGATAGGCTCCCTACTTCGAATGAGCAAGTGCATGGACTTAAATCGCTCAAAACTCTTGTAGAGATTGTCTACGATTTATCGCTTGTGTTCAAAGCTCTAGACAATGTAAGATTGAGATTTTTATAAGTTTTTAAAGTGTTCAGATTCCAATAACCTTGTAGACGTAACAAACTTTACGAAAATAAAAAATCTAGATACTGGTGTTTTACTTTTACATCGTTTAGCATTAAATCAATAAATAAAAGCTACAAAAACAAAACAATGCAGCAAACAAACCTGTTTACAAATTATCGTATTGCTTAGTATAACAACAAACACCTGCATAGAAAAAAATGGTAAATAAGTTAAAAAAAAATACAGAAACAACACTACAATAATAAATATAAACAATGATGTTTACATTTATAGAGATTTCGAGAAGGCGAAGGCATGAACATTCGCTATCAAAGAAATTCATCAGATTGTTTACTCTGCCACATAAAAGGCAAAGCAAAGCAGACAACTGAGTGAGTGAAGTTCAGTCAGTCTTGTGCGAAGACGCGGTGTATTTGAAGAGAGTAATCGTGGTTTGAAGAACTCCGTTACAAAGATCTGTCGAATGATTGTCTAGTAATTGTTATTGTTTATGCAAAGGCTATAAACAGAGGAATAACAAGGAAAAGAAATTGTTGTTGTTTACATCAAGTTGTGAACAGTGAGACACAGAATCGTATGAATAATAAAGAATTTTAATTTATTTTATTTCCAATCTACAAGCTCATATTTTAAACGTTTTTAAAAGTTAAAAACGTAACAATACTTTCAAAATGTGATTTCAGCCGTTAAAAGTCACTCTGGGTAGCTGGAAAAATGTTCATTTTTTTCAAATGCAAACACTCTTGCAGATTTACTAGTTGGCAAACCTTCCCCTCATGCTATACATATCTAAATAGACTAATTTTGCAGGAAGTGAAGGCGTTAGTTAATACATGGCATCCATAAATATACACATTGAACATGAACCTCAAGCTTTTAACTACTACTGGCTACTTTGTACTCTGCATTTAAGAAGCTTTTTTAAATCCAATCAGTATTAAAGCAACATCACTTGCATACAATTTCTCACTCCCATTCTCTCTCTCACTTTCGTTCTATTATACTCAACCATTTATTATTAAAGAAAAGCATAGAATCAGAGGCAGAAAAAGGAGGCAGGATTTTAATATAAATTATAATACCACAGACTGGCAGCAGGTGTACTTGATAACTGATTGAAAATAATTTGCATAGCATTGGAGTATAAGAAATATTCTTTAAAAAGAAAGAAAACAAAACAAACAAATTCTTAATAAAATTAAAAGATGCTCAAAGGCAAAAGCAAAGGCAAACATATATAAAAAATTAATAAATTTTTTAAAATCAGAAAAAAAACCTCAGAAAATACAGAAAAAACCCAGAAATTGTTTGCTTTCATTAGTAACAAAGAAAATTAAATTTTTTCTTGAATTAAGGAAAAAAAAAATAAAACAGAAAAACTACAATAATTTACAATCAAAGTAAATATTATTATTACAGGCCATAATGAATGAATAACAGAAACAAAAAAGAAAAGAAATGACAAATGATTTGCAATCGTTAAGAGTTAAACAACTTTGTTGTCTAAAACGCAATTACTGTGTTTATATATGTATGTACCAAAGTATAGTGTGGTGTTATCATATGTGAATGGTATCAGGCTACTCCACTCATTTTAAATAAATAAATTTTTTAAGTTTTTTTTAATACACGTTTTATTGTTGTCGTTGTTGTTGTTGTTACAAAATAAACTAGTTTAGTTGTATGTTTATAATAAATATCAATTTATATTCTAAACTTTATATTCAATACAATTGTTAAAGAAAAGATAAACAAAAAATTAACATTATTTGCACACGTCCAAATGTATGTCTTGCAGGAGATGTTTAAACTGGCTACAGAAATAATAGTTTTTTCGAGTTCATTTCTTAAAAGGCAAAACTGTTCAAAGTTATCCTTTGAGTCACTGCTGCTAAATGAACAGTTTCTGTTGCTTCTCTTTTAATTGCCTCCATCCTCAATGCAACTACCCGTTAGCAGTCATAAGGGGATATTGGCCACTAGGTGTACTACATCAGACGTCAGCAATGAATCGTTTTTTCTGTACTCATAAGCACTCATGAAAATATAAATGAGTCAACAATATTGAAATTCAACTATGTACTCTGATTCATCTATACTCACTACAGCGTTGATTTATAAGTATAGGTTCCAATGAGTATGCGTACAACGTTGACATCAATCTCATACCATTCAAAATATGTTTGATTCATAAGCCTACTCAACAACTTTAGAAATATACTTATTATACTTATAAATGATTCGAGTGACTCGAATCGGATCAAACACACAACCTTCTAGTAAGTATTTTACTATTCGTACGCTAATCATACTTATTTTGTGATTCTTGTAAATGTTGAGTTATGGAGAGTAGAAATCAACAACATCGTACGTGTTGTTAAGCATGAATATGATGAGTACTTCAAACTTATAATATGTGCAGAGGTTCCATGATATTAAAATAAGTATAAATGCGTATCAGTATCAGAGATTGTGCGTGTGATTCGATTTGGTATACTAAAAGACGAATGTGTACGGCCAAATGAAACATCCAGACCATAATGAAACAATCACCTTTTCCGGACTATATCCGAATTCTTTTCTGGCTTCTCCAAGTGCCATATGCTACAATTTTACTCTGCCAAGTCAGAAATGAGCTTTATCGCTGAATCAAGTATTGTTACAAAGATTTCTATTGAAAATCTGATGCTTCCACTTCTCTACTTGAAGATTTACTCTCCACAAAGTAGCATTGTCTGCCGATTTCAATCGTTGAGTCACTGTGGAAGCAAAATACGCCATAATGTATCGGAACACAGATCCAATTACTGAGAATTCAACGGTTTCGACAATTTTGACTCATCGGCCATACTTTCTCTAACACAACGACTTGTGTAGAGGTATGAAGCATTGACCTGACTATACCTTCTTCCATTCTATTCAAACGTTTCTTCACTACGTATGGTATATAACGCTTCTAGCCTCTTAAAATTTCTTTAAAATCTTGCCAATTTCTTGCAAAGTAAAGGTGGGAGTAGTGGTCACGTCCGAATTATTGCTTTTGGAGTAAAATTTTACGGGTTTTTCTGTTATTAAACGAGCCATATTCTTGAATAGCAAGTCTGTCACTAAATAGGTGAAGACATTAAACAATTGGCAGCCTTACCAGATTAGCAATGAAAGGAAAATCCATTCAATGTCGTCAGCAGACACTGTAAAAACCAGAACAAAAGTAGGAGAGCATCACCAGACAGTTTCAGCTACAATGCCAAGATTTTAAAGACTTAAAAGGAATTACCGGGTAGAAAATAAGTCTTATTTAGAAACCCTAAAGCAGGAACTACTCTGCAGTTGCTATAAGGACGAGAAAGTAACGGCTGCAGTATATTTTCCCTACCATTTTCGGTATTTTGTTATCAGAAATGAATGATTTTTAAGGAGATACTACCGAACGACAGAATCTACCCAGGTATTGATTCATAAAATTAAATGAAATTATGGTTCAACATGACCTTTAGTAGGAACCTTATTATGTCACGGTTTTCTTCTATTAGACTAAGGCCTCATTCTCATTATTTCCACAAACCTGTCTGTTATGTCAACGCCAATTTAAATTGAGACACAGAAATCTGGAATCAAAAGGTCGCTTACATACATAATTGGTTATTACAACCCTTCAGTCAGGATTACGGCCTAGCTTCTCATACGAATTATGTTGTGTGTGTTAATTTTATACATGAGTGGCGGGACCTACAGTTTAATGTTGATTCCGAACGACAGATTTTTTGAGTAACTTTACATGGCAATTTTTTTGCTCCCAGAGTTTTTGCCAGAAATCTGCTGAGAGGAAACCGCTTAGGAAATATTTTTTTTCATATTTTCGTTTTGAATTCTAAGACCTGGAGTTTGAACCGTGGTCTTTATGTCTAATAAGCCAACACACTACCTACTAGACTACGGCGACTTAATTTGAATTAAGACACAGAAATCAAGAGGTTGTTTACTACCTCTGAAACACACGTACCTATCTTTCCTCTCGTAGTTCAAAATGCATACATAATTGGCCATTGCAACCCTTCAGGCAGGCTTCTCACACCACTTATGTTGTGTGTGTTAATTTTATACATCAGAGGCGGGACCTACAGTTTAAAGTCGACTCCGAACGACAGATTTCAAATACCTCTAAAGCACACGAACCTATCTTTCCTCTGAGCGTTCAAAATTCAAACTCGAAAGAGAATTTGAATATAAAAAACCTTTAAATCATAGGTGTTAAAAGAAAACAACATATTTCAGCAGTTTTATTACCATAATTTAAATAAAACTTTCTTTAAAAAAAAAAAAAATCTGTTTTGCCTACAAAGTTTTTTGAAATTTGAAATCTAGTTTCTTTCCTTTCACTACCAACACTTTTCTGTGTGCTCTATAGTGTAAACACTCTATTGATTTTATTTATAGTGTTGAGTGTTTTATTTAGCCAACAAAATATATTTAATGAAAATCTGTATCTTTAACTATATATTTATACAACAACAACAACACCAGCAGCAGCAGCAATAGAGTGTATAGTGGTGGTATGTGCATAATAAATATATGCAACATGCCCACCTCATATGCATGACGAATATTTTCAATTACTGGCCATGAAGTTTTAATTTTTACAAACGAGTTTACTCTACTTTATATGCACAATACACAATAACGACGACAAGACAAGACAAATATATTCTTTTAACGTCTTTTCTTCTCTCATGCAGGCTTTTAAGTCGATTTTGCATATGTACATGCATACAACTAACATATTAGGGTGGTACATGCTATTAGAGAATCAAACGAATTGCAATAAAAAGTTTTAGAAAATCAATGGTAAATAAAATCTCAATTTCAAGAATTGAATAATAACTTGTGTGAAGTATTTTTGTTTTAAATGGGTACCACCCTAATATAGTATTTCAGCTATACGTTTAGTTTTTCCCCAAAGTAAATGTTTGTTTCTTCTATTAAGTGTTGATTATTTGCAGTTTGAGTACTCATATGTTTTACAAGTCTCTTTAAAGTTCTACCATTTATTAAAATACAAGTAATTTCAAACACAAACAGTGGGTAATAAAAGTAAGGCACAAGGTAAGAATTTATTTACAGTTTTTAGTGTTTTAAAAATGAATCTAAATCGCAAGGAAAATATTGCTTTTAATCAGGAGTTAGTAAATAAATGCGTGAAAACATAAATGCCGTAAATTAAGTGCCGAAATGCTCATCGTTATCTAAATGTCCTGGACCATGGAGGTTAATATTAGTCAAACGTTTTACCTCCAGTAGGATACTCATTCACATAAATATTACACAGACTTTCTTATTGCTCCTGTTGCTATTATTTTGTTAGGTCATCATTCTTTGAGTTGGTTAAGAGGTTAGTTTAGGCTAGGTTAGGTTAGGTTAGGTTAGGTTAGGTCGAAGTGGTAGCTCAAGCTCACTTGAGCACGTATTGCCGCCCGTTGTGACGGCACATTTATTGTTAACCGATGCTCTATCAATTTTCTTCGGTGATTAAGGTGGTCCATATTATGTATAACTCTGGGGCACATCTATTGGGTTATCCACTTAATGGTTTCAAATTCACCTACCTGTCAAGGCTGTCGACCGAGTGTGCAAGGAATTGGCAAAATTATTAATAAATTTGAAGAGACTGGTTACAGAGTATTTCAAACGCATTTAGGACTGATCATCAACGCAATGTGAGCACTGCAGAAAATATCGTTTTTGTTTGACAAAGTGCTTACGATAATTCATATTTGTTGCATTCTCACGATTCCCGGCTCATTTTGGCATATTTTGCGTTTAGATTTGCACCTAAATTCTCTAAGTCCGCTGATCATTCATAAGTTTTTGGATATGTTGATTGCGTGTTAGAGTAGGAATCTGCGAATGCTGAGTTTATCAACAATATTTTTCTGAGATGAGGTTTATATCCCACTTGTGGTTATACCAACAAGTTTACTTATGATATAAATGAGTAACTATAAGGAATAACTATGGAGATGTCATTGTATTAGAAAATAGTGGCAGCTTGGTGTATATTATGGTCTGAAGCTGTCGTTGGACTATGTTTTAAATAACCCTGGAAGAACTGTTATCGTTAAGTCAGAGTACTATGGTCGTATGATGAAATATGAAAAATATTTCTTCGGCTACTTCCTCTCAACACATTTCTGACAAAATCTCGGAGGGTAAATACAATTACCATCAAAAAGTTTCTCAAAAATCAGTCGTTCGGAGTCGACTTAAAACTCAAGGTCCCGCCAGTTATGAATAAAATTAACACACACAACATAAGTAGTGTGAGAAGCTAGGTAGTAATCCTGGCTGAAGGATTGTAGTGACCAATTATGTTTGTATGTATGTATGGTCGCATGATAGCCGTTTTTTTATAACAATAATTTAAAGTTTCGAAATGGATATGTTATTCAGCAAGACGCGCCAAACAACGCCATCAATTTTGCCTTACACTATGACAATAACTGGTCTCCATTATCAAACTGTATAACTCTGTATAAGCTACAAAAACAAAACAATGCAGTAAACAAACCTGTTAACAAACTATTGTACTTCTTAATATAACAACAAACACTAGCATAGAAAATGGTAAACAAGTAAACAAAAATCCACAAACAACACTACAGTAATAAATGTAAACAACGATGTTTACAGTTATAAAGATTTCGAGAAGGCGAAGTCATGAGCATTCGCTTTCAAAAACATTCATCACACTCATTACTTTGCCATATAAAAGGCAAGGCAAAGCAGGCGACCGGGGTTAGTGAAGTTCAGTCTGTCTTCTGTGAAGACGTGGTGCGTTTGAAGAGAGTAATCTCCGTTACACAGATCTGACGAATAATTGTCTAGAAATTGTTATTGTTTATATAAAGTGTTAAACAGAGGAATAAAGAAAGCAATTGTTGTTTACATCAAGTTGTGAACAGTGGCACACAGAATTGTGCGAATAATAAAGAATTTTAATTGAAACTAAACACAAATTTATTTTTATTTTAAACGTTTTTTAAAAGGTAAAATCGTAACAATATTATTCAGCAGTAACTTTCCAAACAGAAAATGATGATCAGAGTCTAGTTCTGCTCTTGGTTTATTTCCTACGACACAAAGGTAGTTAGAGATAAATGTTCCAATTTGTTGACCTCATGGTCAATTAAGCCGTAGGAAAGAAGAGTTTTCCTTAGGAGTTGTAAGTTTTCTAATCGAAAACTGTTTTATAAAAATTTTGTCCTCCACTGTAACATAGTGGAATAATACTTTAATTGCTAAGTAGTTATACAATGATTTTTCTTTTTTTGTATTCTTTCTGTACATTTAAATTAGTGCGAATACAATAAACAT
This sequence comes from Sarcophaga carnaria, assembly GCA_958299815.1. NCBI lineage: Eukaryota > Metazoa > Arthropoda > Insecta > Diptera > Sarcophagidae > Sarcophaga > Sarcophaga carnaria. The sequence goes on along the minus strand of OY283153.1, from coordinate 121,084,418 downwards.
TTGCATGAAAACTAATCTTTTAATTTTTAAATTTTATTTTCATTTTGCTCTCTGTATGTATGTATGGCAAGCAATAACACACCTTAAATTGAAATGGTTTTGTTGGGTAAGTATTTAATTTTTCTTTTCATATCATTCCATGAATATTTGTTACATTTACTACAAACTCACTCGCTTACCATACTACATAATACATACTACATACCATGCTGCTCTAATAAATTCAATAATTTATGTTACTTTAATTCAGTTACCATTATAATTATCATTTGAATTACAAATCAAAAGAAATATTTACCGTTTTGTTTTTTTTAAATAATTTTCTTTAATTCGTTTTATCAAATGGAAAAATCTTAAAACAATTTTAATTACCAGCCAACCAACCAGCAGCAGTAGTTTTCAACTTTATTTGTTAACAAATAATTTTATGGCATAATTTTAAAAGGAAAAATTTTAATTAATTTGTGATAATTGTAATAGCATTTGCTACTACCGTTAACTGCATTTTTATGCTTTTTTTTAGAGATTTTTTAATGGTCACTTATAAAAATTTAAATATTAATTGCATTTTAATGCGGACATATTTTTTTCCAAATTTATTTATTTATTTCAAAGCATTTTTTTTATTAGAAAAAATTATTTGAAAAAAAAATTAGAAAAACAAAAACAAAAATGAAATTAAATTCTCCATATATGTATGAAGTGATTAAAATTTAAATTTAAAAAACTTTTTAGAAATATTTCGTTTAATTTTATGAATTTCTGGTTTAAAAAACATTTTTAATTGGAAAATAATACAAAATTTGATTGAATTGATGATAAAATTAATAGAAACAAATTGGAATTCAATTACATCTCACACCATGTAAGGATTTGTGGTTTTTGAAATAAAAAACAAAGTATAAGGAATTTAATGGGGGTTTAACACCAATATTTGACTTGTGAAACGTATTGGAGAGAGTAAAGGTGTTCAATTGAAAGTGAATGTTAGCAATTCCGTTAAAAGTGAATGTAGCAAATTGCACAATGTAAAAATGTTACTAACATAGACAGCATTTCAATAAAGACATAGCATATCTCGTAATCATATTGCTCCATTGGTTGTGTACAATCATTGTCAGACAGGTGGAAATGGGCAATATGGTGATAAGTCCTACGGCTACACCATACACTCTGTGGATGTTAAGTCCTACGATCTGGTAGCGAAGTCCAGACCTATGTAAAATAGGATTAGGATAATATATAGACGTCAACAATGAAGGCATCATAACGTTTTTAACACAGTAGCTGTCAGCTGGACAACACTAGTGGCTCCAGAGAATCGCTTTGCAGTGACACTCAGTAATAAAACTGAATGGGATAAAATGCAAGCTGCTTACTTACTTAAGAGATGGACGATTCTATAGTATACAAATGGGAAGCGGGTATGTAACTGTAAGGCAACGGCACTGATTGGTTTCGACTTGGCGAAGTCCGGGGCTATCCTTGCAAGTACATGCCAAGCAGCTCACAGCGTCCGTATCTTAGATCAGGCGCTCCCCGGGTACTGGTACTCAGCATCCGCTGGGTACTTGCTACTGTGAGAAGGCAAGATTGACGATTCGGCACGACCTTGACTATGCATTGGAAATCGATGTTGAAGATGACGCAAGTGGGCTGACGTTTGTTGCATTCTGTTACCTGAGTACACCGAGTCAAAACCGGTCGAAATGGCTTTCAGGCTAAAGGCTGGTAGAGGTTTAGGAGCAAATGCCAACAATTTTTCAAGTGGAAATCCATACTGTGAAATAGTAAATTCAGAAAAATATTATTCAGCAGTCAGGCCGTTATTCTATCATTCGGTTTCTGCAAAGTTGACTCGATACAGAACAGTCTAGCCAAGCTGAATCAGAAAGGCAGAGAAAGTAAGTTAACACTTTGCAGTATTTTAGGTAATGTAGGAATACAGGGAAATTAGTTTCATAGGAGTCGAGTTTACATACCGCTGTTGGAGCCGGAAGGGCACACTTACATACATAACATACATAATTGGTCATTACAATACTACAGTCAGGGTTCCGACCTAGTTTCTCAGCCCACTTATATTGTGTGTGTTAATTACATACATGAATGGCGGGACCTACAGTTTAAAGTCGACTCCGAACGACAGATTTTTTGGAGAAACTTTTAATGGCAATTTTATTTACTCCCCGAGTTTTTGCCATAAATCTGCTGAGAAATATTTTCTTGTATTTCGTTTTGTTGGGAATGTCTGACGTGTGGTTTGAATCGTGGCCTCATGTCTATTAAGCCAACACACTATCTACGAGACTATTCCGTCTTCTGGACAGGACTTACGGCTCCAAAATTTTAAGAACCTCTTTGCAACGAGGTTCAGTAATAAAAGTGTATGGGTTAGTATGGAAGCTCCATACTTTCTTAAGAGATGGACCATTCTGTCGTACACGAACAGTTCAAAAGCTGGTAGGGGTATAGAACCATCTTGCGAGAATTTTGCAAGTGAAAATCCTTACTGTAGAGCCATAAATTCATGGCAATGCTATTCCGTGGTTATTCGATCACTTGGATTCTACAAGTGGGACTCGGTATAAACATAGAACGGTCTAGGCAAACTGAAGCAAATAGTTGGGTTAAGTACGATTAACTTTTTCTGGATTTTAGATAATTTGAGTAATGAGTTCTTTAGGAGGGGAGCTCTCATACCTCTCATGGGGCCAGAAGGGCACGTATGGCAAAAGAAAAGACAGAGAGAAGCGTAGGCTGTTCTAAATCTAGATAGGATAGTGATAATAAGAACCTTTGCTATATAATTCTAGTGTGAATAGATTTTAATCTTTCATCAAATTATCCTATAATAGCCTAAGAATAGAGAACAATCTTCTTATCGTACGTTCCAGACTTAGCCTAATATGCGGATTAAATGATAAGAGATGCCTTCGATATAAAATTTTTCTTCAAGCTGGTACAGAATTTCTTCCTGAACAGCCCTATCGAAGACACATTGGACCAAGGGGTACCAAGACTTAACTGATTGAACAGCATGATTTAAAATAGAACTTTGGGAAAAGGAAAATATCATAGCTTTGTTCACCTCCAATAATACTTTATTATCCGTTTAAAGGATTAAGGGAGAACTAAGAATTTTTTTTTAAATTTCTTAACCATTATGTGTAACAGATTGTAATGGAAATACTTTCCAGTACTACATTGGCAGCTGAATGCATAATTATCTTACGGCTTCCAATATGAGACAGACGAAAACTATCCAGCTTTTTACTATGGCTTGGCTGTAGAAGCGGTGGGCAGATGAAAGTGTTTATTTTCAAATTTTTAAAATTTTTAAAGAGGCTTTGTGGAGGGTCTAATTGGCTTTATACTGAGTGTTGATTGTATGGAAGGGAAGTGATTGACTACGTTAAACCCTGCAAACCTAGAAAACCATATATGTAAGGCCTGATATTATATTTGGCTGTGAGCCTTGTAGCAGTATTGGGGGCGTCGCTATGGACTTTCCCATTTTGTTTGGAATTTTTCCATCAGAGCTTTTAACAATTTGGCTATGACTTGAAGTTTATATTCAATTCAATAATTCCAAAGCCTACCTTAGATACCTCAAACTTTTTTTAAATTTCGTATCAACTTCGAGAATAATTTGCACTGTAGCTGTTGATGTTTTAAAACACAAATTCACATGTGAAAACAATGGAGCTCAGAACAATAGAATTCACACTTGTTTGGCGGTTTTAAAAGGCAGTGTGTAAAGGAATGACATGCACAACGATTATAAATAAAATAAAAGTTAAGTTTTTATTTGAAAAAATAAATGATTTGAATGAAGCATTTGAAGTCATATTTTCCAAAAAAAAAGAAACAAAAGCAGAATCTCTCAAATATTATTGTCTTTTAAATGAAATTCTTACCACATCTTTTCATTGATTTTTTTAAGCAATTTCTTCACAATACCGAGACGATGAAACAGATTTTCAACGATTTTTTATTATCGTGTTCTACAGCTTATTTTTTAACGTCTTGTCTTTCAGTCTATTCTATGCACAGGATTTTTTTTCAGTTTTTTTTGTGTGTTTTTGCTTTTATTGCCAGCAGTTTGTTTCCTTTTTGCCCTATTACACATGCATATGGAAATATGCTCAGCTTCTAAATGTACACAAACATTCAGAGCTTGTTGAACCAATATTCGTTACGCTTTTCGCATTTCGAATTGCTGTGAATGGGTTTCAGTCTCTTTTTTCTTTCATTATTCTTGCTGCGAGTAGAATTTTGGTGTGTATGTCTGTCTGTCTGTCTTGCTGTTTGATTTGTTGAAAGTATACAAAAAAAAACGATTTTTTTATGTTTTATTGAATGGAATTGGATTTTGGATTTTGTATTTAAAAGTAACCAACCGACAATGTTGTCGCTCTCTTTCTTTCGTTTCTTTTTTTTTTTGTTTATCTATGGGCATGTGTGAGTTACGAGGTGTTTTATTTGTCACTATCAAACGTGTTTGCAACAGTCCAAACACTCCACCACAACACACCACATCACACATTCTGCAGCTGTTATCTGTTATGCATTGAAAGTATATTTGAGAGTATGTTGCTGCTTGGTATGGGTATCCATTAAAGCCATCTAGTGGAGTGTGCATTATCGATTTGTAATGGAAGGAAATGTTTTCTTTAATTTTCGTGGTATTCATCATCAACATTAGACAACTTGCCACAAATTCTGTTGCTTTTTCATTTTTTTTATTAAATGAAGCATGATTCAACACCAGTTTGATGTGTTGAAGACAGATAATGGAATTTTATTTGAAATATTTGGTTGTTCTTCTTGAAATTTTTATAAGATCAGGACAAAACTTTCTTCTTTTTTTTGGGTTTTCAAGTGGATTTTCATATATTATGTGAAGAAGAGGTGCGTTTGAAGAGAGTAATCGTGGTTTGAAGATCTCCGTTACAAAGATCTGTCGAAAAAATGTCTGGTAAAACAGACGATTAACAAAAGGAAAGGCAATTGTTGTTGCTTACATCAAGTTGTGAACAGTGGCATACAGAATTGTGCGAAAAATAAAGAAGTGGGTCTAACAGACATTTACTTTCATTTCTAGTTAAATAGACCTCATTTCATATCCTACTTTTTAAGATTTTCAAATGATTTAGAAAGTGGCTCAACAAGGCTCACCGAGCAATTCTGAGCCAGTTTGTAAAGTTACATTAAAATTTTCAGCTTTTTTATACCCACTGGAGTCCTGCGGAAAGCTTGCTACATTCTCTTTCGAAATGAGCAAGTGGTTCTAGCTACAGCAAATGTTGAGCACTATCAAGCTATGGGGACACAATTTTTGTTTCAAAAAATTTATCAGCTCAACATCAACCAAATTTGGTTTCACTATCACTAATCAACTTGAAATACAGGGGTCTTAACAATAGACATACTGGCTCACTTATTCGAGTGATTTGAAGATTTTGGCCTACTTTTTATAAGGCTATGTTAAGTCATTGGTTTAAGCCGACAAAAAAGCAACTCCTGAAAGCATTGGCAACTAATATTCAAGCCTGCTCTCGTATCCACAGCGGACTTATATGGAAATAGAATTTAAAAAGTAAGTGTCCTGAAATTAATACCGGATCGGAGTAAAAAGAATAGAAATTGCTTTGAAGAAAAGCAGGTCTTTGAGGAGTATATTGAAATGATCATGAAATCATGAAAGAACGGTTTTATGCTCACAATATACCTCTTTTTAGGTTTTAAAGTTCCTTAAAACACCCTATAAGAGGTTTACGATACCGAATGGAATTGCTTTTAAGATGTCAACAAGATTAGCAATGAATCGTTTTTTCGCTACTCATAAGCACTCATGAAATTTTGAATACAAGTGAGTCAGCAATATTGAAATTTAACTATGTACTCTGATTCATTCGTACTCAATACAACGTTGAGTTATAAGTACAGGTTGCAATGAGTATGCGTACAACGTTGACATCAAACTCATACCATTTGAAATATGTTTGATTCATAAGCCTACTCATTTTGACTCAGAACTTTAGAAAAATACTTAGAATACTTATAAATGATTCGATTGACTCGGAATCATTCAACAAAATTTATAGCCTTAGAAAAACGACACAGCAGCAATTAGAGCTGACACACAACCATTTAGTGAGTATTATAGGTTCGTACGCGAATCATACTTATTTTGAGATTCGTGTATATGTTGAGTAATGGAGAGTCGAAATCAACAACATCATACGTGTTGTTAAGTATAAATATAATGAGTACTTCAAACTTTAAATATGAGTAGAGGTTCCATGATATTAAAATAAGTATGAAGGCATATAAGTATCAGTATGAGTATGATTCGATTCTACTCATCTTTTTATATATACTCGTTGCTGATCTCTGGACCGTATCTGACATGGCAAAGTCCTGGGTAAAAAATACAACAATAAGCTAGAGATCTTACTCTTTCATCCAACAAATAGGCCTCCAGGTAAAGTTCTTATCAATTTTTTATCTGCCCTTAGTCTTTCAATATCCTACAGCATTATCCTGCAAATTAACATATGATTTCCTCCACATTTTGCTTCATGCTACCAATCCATCCAAAGCAATTTATCAACAATACTTTCGTACTTTCTTTCAGAGTCTCTCTCTCTCTGTGTGTATGTGTCTTTATGAGCATAAATTTTCCTTTAAAAAAATGCCACATTAACCCAATTTCTGTCTCCGATAAAAAGTGAGTGTTTAATGCAAAACAGCCAGGCAAAGAAAACGTAAAGATTGAACGAAAAAGCAGAAGCAACACCGAAGAGAATGAATACAAATGAATGAATGAATGAATGAATGAATGGCATACAGAATGAATTGATGAAAAATACTCACATTGTGGTTGAAGGTATCGTCCCCACTTGATAGTGCTGTGTGTTGGAGAGAGATGCAAATGCAGTGACATAGTTTTTCTACAGTGCTATGCCGTATACAGCAGCAACAACAACAACAATAAAAAACTTTAAGTCTGAAATTTTTACAAAACATAAACTGATTAAATGCCAAACAATATAGAAAAAAAAACTGAAGAAGACTATGTTTGCTCTACTAGTGATGGCACTAGTAACCAACTAAAGGCAACAATATCGATAGTATGAGTATATGTCAGTATATTGAAGAGTAGTTAAGGAAAAAAAAACTATATGCATACAAATTTCGTATCTCCCAGAGATGTAAATGTATGGAAAATAGAAAATATACCCCCCCTGCCTCTAGCATACAAACAGTAGAGACAACAAAAGGCCAACCACAGCCACCAGCCTCAGCTGCAACAGCATCAGTAGAAATCGATAAATTTTTGTCCTTTATAAACCTATTGTTTAAAATTTTTCTGTACAGCCTTATTTAAAGGATGCAAATTAGGACAATTCAACATAAGGAGGCAGCCAGCCAGCCATGCAGACAGTTGATGTATTTTAACATGATTTTCGACACAAAATTTGTTCAACTTTTTAAGTGCGATGAGTAAGTAGTTGTCGTAAAACGTGTTAAACTGCTGGGAGAATTAATATGATTTGTACTACGTTTCCTCTCGTAATTTGGGCAACAGTTTTTCCAGTTTTAAATAACTTTACTAGGCTGAAAATAAAAATGAAAAATCTCCGCAAATATTCGTTTGTTGACCCAATTCGTTTAGTTTGTTTTGAGGGGCATAAGGATACAAGGATTTGATGATGACGATGACAATGATGATGCAACTGTTTGTAGGTTTATAATCGTATGTTATTGTTAATAATGCTTGGACTGGAATGGCAATTTTGTTAATTGCCAAGGTAAGGATTTTTTCGTGATGAAACTAGTCAATGGGCCTTTGATAAGAGGCAAAGAGGAAAACTAATGTTTGAAATGTAACTCTAAACATAGCGACGGGCAATGTCTGTTGACATGAAACACATTAAGTGGTAACAACAGATGCTTTTTTTTGGCTTCAAAAACAAATCAGTGGATAGGTAAATCGAGTTGTATATTTATATTGGATGGTAAGGAATCGAAATCAGAACATGTTCAATGTTGGCCTACCTCACCAGCTCAACAGAAAGGGAACAAAAATAAAAAATGCATGACATTGGCCAGAAAGTTCAGACAACTGCCTAAAGCACTGTAAGAGCAATTTCTATCAAGAAACCATGAAATTTCTAAACAAAAACATCCCAATATGTGCTTTATGCTACTAAGCCACTGCGAAATAGCCAAAAAAACTACAACTATTACTATGCATTATATTGGGCTCTATAGTCTTATATTACATAATTTGTCATTACAACCCTTTAGTAAGGATTACGACCTAGCTTCTCACACCACCCATGTTGCGTGTGTTAATTTTAAGCAACTTTTCATGCCAATTTTATTTTTTACTTCTCATTGTCTTTGCCAGAAATCTGCTGAGAGAGGAAGTAGCCGAAGAAACATTCATATTTCATTTTGTTCGAAATGTCTGGCCTGGGGTTTGAACCGTGGCCTTACGGTCTAATAAGCCAACTCACTACCTGCTAGACTACGGCGACTACTACTAAGCCACTGAGAAATAACCAGAAAACTTTAAGAAACTTTTAAGAGTCAAAGAACACCAACTAGAAGTATGACATGCCTTCTATAGGTCTCTACGCTCCGATATGACTTGAACGGTAAGGATTACAATCTAGCTTCTCACGCTACCCATATTGTGTGTGCTAATTTCATCCATATGTGGCGTACCTACAGTTTAAAGTCGACTCCGAACGATGGATTTTTGAGAAACTTTTTCTTGGCAATTTTTTACTCCCAGATATTTTGTCAGAAGACTACTGAGAGAAAGCCACCGAAAGAAATGTTTTTTTTTTTTTCAAAATGTCACTCAACCCATACAGAATCGTGGATATATGTAAAGCCCTAAAATTATATCTCCAGATCTTTGAAGAGCAGACCCTAAGCTAGGGCTTAACTCTTCAGTTTTACACCTCAAAATAGATTCAAAGGAATGAGATCTTACAGAAGGATTGAATCTTCTTTCTTTTCATCCTATCAGAAGTAGGAGACCACAGCCATTCAGCTGCCTTTCCTTTTATCGTCTGTAAGTGGTTTCAGATCCACGATTCCAAGATTTATTTGACTTCATTGCATTTATTTCTAGCTGTCCGTACTACAACTGGTCAGACTATCTTGGCAGGGGCTTCTTTGAGGGTTTAAATTCTGTGTCGAAAGCTGACATTAAGGCTCTTCATAGATTCATTATTAGTGTGTGCTGGTTGAGAAGTGCTAGGGCTTCATTAGTGTAGTTGCATTCTCCTTTGTGTCTTTATTGGTCTGTGTAATTCCTCCGCTTCCTTATTCTTCCTTTCCTACTTCCTCTCCTTTTTCCTATGCGCTCTATTGTCCTCTCATCTTAAGGACGTTTGTACAAGTACACGTCCTCTAAGCTATCTACCTACCTCAGACTATTTCATTGAGGATTACAATCAATTGTAGGCCTGATTGGCTATAGTCTGTTAAGAACATACCCGCCTTATATTGATTTCACACTAAGAAGGGTGATTACAATTGGGTTTCGCTTGGTTTGTATGGTGATGGACCAGAAAATCCGGTGTCGGTTGATAGACGATAACGAAAAAAGAATACTTACATATGTACATACATAATTGGTTATTACATCCATTCAGTCAGGATTACGACCTAGTTTCTCACACCACTTATGTTGTGTGTGTTAATTTTATACATGAGTGGTGGGACCTACAGTTAAAAGTCGACTCCCAACGACTGATTTTTGAGAAACTTTTCATGGCAATTTTATTTACTCTCAGAGTTTTTGACAAAAATCTGCTGAGAGGAAGTCGCCGAAGAAATACTTTTTGTATTTTGTTTTGAAGTCTGGCCTGGGGCTCGAACCCTGGCTTTTCATCTAATAAGCCAACACACTACCTACTAGACCACTAGACATGGCCATAATTATGCTACATGCTAAGGAAACCTGCATATAATATTACCCTACAAGCCCGGTAAATATTTTGAATTGTTTTCTCTGCTATCAGGCGCCTTCAAACCTTTGGCCCCTTTGGCCCTTCTTGAAATTAAAGTTTTTCTTGAAAAAAATTCCTCAAATTTCTGTCTGTTTAATTTGTATGTTTTTGTCAGCATTTTGTCTGCCGATTTGATTGTTCTCTTCTCTCTTTTTGCCATAAAAAACCACCATGTCCCCAGAGAATGTGCTAAAAAAATGAAGAATTGAGTGAAGGAAATACATGCCTGAACAAATGTTGTTAATCAAGCATTAGTTTATGGACATGAAGTATGGAAATGCCCTGAGGTAACAGAAATCATGACAAAAGGAAGTCATTATTTAAGATATTTTGTAGCAGCAGCATGCAACAACAATAAACATTAGGATTTGCTCAAATGAAATGAAGAAAAAAAAACAGACGAATCTGATAAAACAAATCAATTATTCAAGCATATTTAAGGCAACAATCAAAAAAATGAGAAGGAAAAACTGAAAAAGTTTTTCCATTTCCATACACCGTTAACAACTAACAATTGATTAGAAATTGTAATCGATTATCAGTGAAGCAAATAACAATGAATGGAAGAAATGAATAGGAAAAGGAGCATAAAACAAAGAAAAGAAATATACAATGTGTTGCACGTATAGGGTGACAACTATTAATGGAATGACCTTACGAAATGACCTACCGCAATGGGACAGTGGCACCCACAAATTATAAAATGTGAGAATGGCTATTACAAGGTAGCTTTGTTATGGTTTTTAAAGAAGCCGGAAGAATATCTAACAGAACAGCTAAGGATTTTAACATTCCAAGGCTTTTTGTGGGACAACATACAAGTGACATAAGCCGCCTTTGAAGCCTTTCAATGCAAAGCAATATCGTGCTGTTTCTAGAACAAAAACGACAGGATACAAATGTGTGATGATGCTCTCAATTTAATCTTTGAAAAAAGAGAGAAAAAAATCAAACAAGTGTAACAAATTAGAAATGTATAGGAATCCCAATATATTTTGTAGCCTGACATTCTATATTTCCTTGTGTTATAGGAGAGGAGAGCAAAGGAAAAAAGTGTCAAAAAATTGTTTGAAAATTAAAAAATTAGTAACGCCTATCGCTTAAAATAGAAGAGGAACCACTAAGATCTCTAAGATCAAGGGTAAGTCACACACATTTTTAAAATTGAAATGAAAAAAATGAAAAAAAAATGGAAGAACATGGTAACATGGAAAAGCAAAATCAGAATAGAAGTTCAGTGTAGTGTAGTGAGGTGTAAAGAAAAGAACAAAAATATGACAAGAACGCTGTGTGTGGTTTTGTTTCTATAACATGCCGACAATACGTAAAATTTTTTTGTAAAACTTAAAAGACATAAAATACTTTCGTCACTTAAGTGTCAAAAGATGATCCACAATTGCAACAACCATAAAAAATAAAATTTAAAACTCCCTTATGGACTTACAGACTGCCTATGTAAACCAAACAGTGGGCGTTTTGCTTCTTTTTTTTTATTTTTTTTTTCGTCTTCGAAAATCAATGGCGGCAGCCTCTAAAAGAAAAGTCAAAAAAAACTTTTGTCAAGTGTCAGTTTTTTATGTGTATGGAAAACCATTAAAACGTTTCTATGTGCCTCTTAAAAAATATTAAAGACAAGAGAAAAATGAAAGATTTTGCAGCCCACACACAGTGTGTTAATCGTTTAAAAACTTCAATGCAAATACACTTAGAAAAGTACCCTTGTGTTGTACAGAGAGGAAGTCAGTCAATTGTCTTGATGTCAGTTTCAATTTTTAATGCTTTAGACTTTAAGTCACCATAGACTTGACTTTCTTAGTCATCGTATTATTTTTTTTTTTGGATTCGTATTTATGAGCACTGATGTCAACATTTTATTTTTGCAATTGAAAATTCAAAAACAAAAAAAGAAACATTTTTAAATCCTTTTTGTTTTACACTGTTTCCAAAAGTAAAAAAAACGTCTATCTTGGTAGATAGCAAAAATCTTAACGAAGGCTTCAGTAATTGAAAAGTTATCACCTCCGTACAGGTTGCTAACGATTATCTTTGGCCGCCATAAAACTAAAAAGCATCCAAATTTCTTAATCGTCCCACAAATTTTGTTCCTTAAAACCATTACTGCCCCCTATTGGATTGCATATGAGTTTCGATAGCCTCCGAGCCTTAACCAAGAGGGAAATCATATCCAAATGCATGGCTTCGAATTGGTATTCAAGATCGCTGATGCAATCCATGATATGCTTATAATGAGGCTGCATCATTGTGCGTTGGGGCGTTAGCAGACGCCATTGTTTCCACCCGCGATTAGAGCACTGTGCCATCATAGTGATACTCACGTTAAACCCTGGACTAATTTCCCCCTACACATACATAATTCGCCATTACAACCCTTCAGTCAGGATTACGGTCTAGCTTCTCACACCACTTATGTTGTGTGCGTTAATTTTTATACACGAGTGGCGGGACCTACAGTTTAAAGTCGACTGCGAACGACAGATGTTTGAGAAATTGTTCGTGGCAATTTTATTTACTCTCAGAGTTTTTGCCAGAAATCTGCTGAGAGGAAGTCGCCGAAGAAATATTTTTTCATATTTCGTTTTCATGTCTGACGTTTTCATGTCTTGAACCGTGGCCTTACGTTTAAAAAGCCAACACACTACCTACTAGACTACGGCGACGAAGGCTACAGTAATTGAATAGTTATCCCCTCCTTACAGATTGCTAATAATTATATTTGGCGGCCATAAAACTGAAAAACTTCCAAATTTCTTAATTGTCCTACAAATTTTTGATCCCCTTATTGGATCAGAAAGGAGTTTAGATAGTCTCCTACGCTTAACCAAGAGGGAAGTCATGCCCAAATGCATGGTTTCGAATTGGTACTCACGTATATTAATTCAATCCATGATATGCTAATCATGAGGCTGCTGAAAACACCGTGCGGTGTACCATCACGGCGATACTCACGTTAACCCCTGGACTAATGTCCCCCTATTGGACACAACAAAATAATGAGGCCTCATGCATACATTACTGTACCCTCAAACCATTTAGTTCGGCTTATACAGTAAGACGCTGCTTTTTTTTTGGTAAAACCAGCACTTAGGGGATGGCCCCTACTCATGCAGAGCATTTTGCAGGTTTAGGAAAATAGGTTATAGGAAGGTGGAAAGAGAGAGTAGTGTTTGTGGACATTTGATTTTAACTCAAGATGCGAACGGCTTAACGCGGGGGATACGTTCCAATAAGTTACAGCTCTAAACGAAACAGAGTTCGTACTGTGATTGTGACTTCGGAAAATTGAGTTGGAATCTTTATTCTGGACAGACTGAACAAAAGAGCGTCGTTATATAGTGCACCGCTTTTGGTTGGTGCATGGTTGGTCGTTTAATTTGCACACATATACAACCGCATAATACTGAAACAGCATTAAGCGGAGCAGCGTTAAGCGGGGTCTTACTGTAACTTAATTTTTCATAACATCCATGCTGTGTGTGCTAATTTTAACAACGAGTCATGTTTAACTTCGACTCTAAAGTACAGATTGGAAAAGCTTTTTCATGCCAATTCTGTACGTTAAAAGTTTTATAGATGACCGCTGAAGGAAGGCCATCGAAAGAAATACTTTTTCCGTTTTTCAAGATAACAGGAGCTTAAGTTTAGACCAACTCTACCCACTAGACATTACAACCCTGCAGTCAGGATTACGACCTAGCTTCTCACAGCACTTATGTTGTGTGCGTTAATTTTTTAAATGAGTGGCTGGACCTACAGTTTAAAGTCGACTCCGAACTACAGATGGTTGTGAAACTTTTCATGGCAATTTTATTTACAATCAGAGTTCTTGCCAGAAATTTGCTGAGAGGAAGTCGCCGCACAAATAATTTTTTCACATTTTCGTTTTGATGTCGGACCTGTAGTATAAACCGAGACCTTACGTCTAATAAGCCAACCTACTACCTACTAGACTATGGCGACTTCGGCAAGCAATTTCTGCAAGAAAATACCTCAAAACCCATCAGGCAAGTGTTATATAATATAGAGTCCTCCAACAGAGGCTTCCAAAGAACACCTACCCATTATACTATGGTAATCATTTGCTGCGAGGAATTACCTCGAAACCCATCATTCAAGTGTTGCGTAAACAGAGACTTCCGTACTTTGACAATTGATAACAGCCATCTTGTTAAGGCTGCATCTGTCAAATTGTTCTCATATATTCAGTTTTTTTTTTTCAAATCACCAAAGACGACTAAAAGCAACGACGTGTATTCACTGAATGGGTTCTAAAGCGGTTAGCAACTGTCCCTAATTTTTATCGAAGAGTCATCGTCAACGACAGCAAAATTTTTTACTTTAGGATGATACTAAGATGTGTGAAATCCAAAAGAGTCCAAAGCATCCCGAAAAAGTCCCTGTTTGATGAGGATTCTGGGTTCACAACGTCATCGGTCCACATTTCTTAGAGAACGGCATTGGCGAGTACTATAGATCAAGTATTATCAACTTCTTTTGACCTGATCTGCATGATCTGAACATCAACGATATGGGATTTCAATAAAGCCAACGCTATGTGCCAAATGATGTGAACTGGCTCTCGAGATCGTGCGATCTGACCACGTTAGACTTTTTCTTGTGCAATTCTCTTAAGGCACAGGTGTATGAGAATTTTTGCTGGAGCTTCTTGCTTTTAATTCTACATGAACTTCTTTCCTTAGGCTTATTACTTGAATGGGCAATGTTTAGTGCCCTATCTCTCTACGTAAACGTTTAAAATTTTTTTCTCTATGACAATCGTTTGAATATTTTAATGTTCGTTTCAGTGTAATCTCCATCATGCCTACGATCTTTTTATGCACCTGTTACGTTCATTGCATTCCACTCCACTAACACTTGTAATGTGTCTTGTGCCCTGTTCCTTATGTAAATCCCGGCCTAATGGAAAATTTGTCACTATTTTGCCTTTAACTGGCCATAAAATTTTGTAATTTCATGGCATTTTTTATGGTTTTTTTTAATTTTTTTTAACGTCTTTTCCACGTTTTCCTTTTCTTTTTTATTTTCTTTTTCTGGTCCCTTAAGTCTGCTTTGTATTTGGAATAAAGGTTGGTTGGTATTTAAATTGCATTGAATATGGCTGTTGAAAAGCGTTAAATTTCTGGTGTATTTAAAATGGTTCAGGATGTGTGTGTGCAGTGCAGGCTGTCTAAAGGCATAAAGTGCTTGAAGTTTATGGATTTTCATTAACTTCTTTGCGTACCTGGTGCATTTAAAGGCGCAATTTATAAAAAGTAAGCGTAAAATTTTCGATTAAAAATTTGTTTGTTTTGTAATGACCGTGAAGAACACATTAATGTTGAATGAATTCTTAAAGAAACGACTGATAAGCTGATAAAATGGAGCAAGACGGTTGGAATTCAAAAGGGTTGTAAAATATTTTTACTGGTGTTTTGCTTTTACATCGCTTAACATTAAAATTGTAAACAAAAGCTACAAAAGCAAAACTTTGCTGCAAACAAACCTGTTTACAAATTATCTTACTGCTTGATATAACTATAAACACCAGCATAAAAGAAATGGTAAACAAGTACACAAAAATACACAAACAACGCTACAAGAAAAAATTTAAACAACGATGTTTACAATTATAGAGATTTCGAGAAGGCGAAGTCATGAACATGAAGTCGCCGTAATCCAGTAGGTAGTAGAATACGTAAGGCCAAGATTCAAACCCGAGATCAGACATCAAAACGAAATATGAAAAAATATTTCTTCGGCGACTTCCTCTCAGCAGATTTCTGGCAAAAACTGTGAGAGTAAATAGAAATGCCATGAAAAGTGTCCCACAAATCTGTCGTTCGGAGTCGACTTTAAACTCTAGGTCCAGCCAGTCATGTATAAAATTAAATCCCACAACATGAGTGGTGTGAGAAGCTAGGCCGTAATCCTGGCTGAAGGGTTGCAATGGCTAATTATGTATGTATGCATGAAGTCGTGAACATTCGCCTTCAAGAACATTCATCAGACTGTTTACTTTGCCATATAAAAGGCAAGGCAAAGCAGGCGACGGAGTTTGTGAAGTTCAGTCTTGTGTGAAGACGCGGTGTGTTTGAAGAGCGTAATCGTGGTTTGAAGACCTCCGTTACAAAGATCTGTCGAACAATTGTGTAGTAATTGTTATGGTTTATGCAAAGGGTATAAACATAGGAATAACAAAGAAAAGCAATTGTTGTTGTTTACATCAAGTTGTGAATAGTGGCACACAGAATTGGGCAAATAATATAGAGTTTTAATTAAAAATAAACACAAATTTATTTTTATTTTATTTGCAATCTACGAGCTCATATTTAAACGTTTATTTATTATAAACTATCAAACAATGTCAATGAATTTCATGAGGAACTCTCGTATCTTAGGGGAAAATACTTTTTTCGAATCATTTCCTTCTGCGAAAGCGATATTTTTCTAGAAATGATTGAAGTTTCCTTAGGGATCGTTTTACTCTAATTTGTTATTCTTTTTTTAAACTACAGCAACCAATAGCTTCAAATTTGTTATTTCAGTTGCTGTAGGCCTTCAGACAAATAGCTAAAAAACCAAAAAGGGAATCTCCAATGAAGCCTGAATAGAAAGAGAAATGAATTTGGCAAATACCACATACACAAACCCCCTTGACGCTTACAAAGTAAAACGAACAGATAATGACAATAATCATGATCAATGATGATGACAATGATGATGCCAAAAAAATGACTCACAGAACATCCAAGGCATTGTTCTATTGAACTCCTGGGTTGAAATGCTGTCTGTGCGGTTAAAGAAAACCATTTTTTATTGTCATTTACTCTAGACAATGTTTAATTATTTTCCTTTTTTTATTATCAAACTACAATGGAATGAATTTAAAATCGTATTAAAAAAATGAAGCACGATACAGCCAAAGGCGGTTGTTCTAGAAGCTATTGTTTCATTAGGCAAGATGAACAATGAAAACAGAAAAAAATTGTCATTTTTAAATTCCAAACAACATGGTTTTCTATTGTAATTCATTGTTACTATAACAATACATAAATACACATGTACAACGGTAAAGCAATTAACTCATGTTGCATGTGTGGCCCAAAATAGAATACTGTTTACCCAGCACTTAAGTAATGTTTTTTTTTACTTTTCTTTCACCATATTTTGGCAACAAAATGCCTAACAAATTAGCTAATAATGTGTGGGAATTTCTTATAATCGTTCTTTCCCTTTTTCTTTTCATTTCTTTTTTTATTGCGAGTTTCTTTTCATTTTCATTTATTTTTGCGGCAAATCAAAACCAGTGAATTGCAAGAACTTTTTTTCTTTATTGCTTTGCTTTGCCGTTAAATAGTCGGCTTATTTAGCGTCTCATTTGTTGTTAATATTCTCATATAAATTGTTTTGTGTTTTTGGGGTTGACATCATCGTGTGGTCAAAAACTTTTGTTCATTTCATGTATTCTTCTACGTTTCTTTTGTAGACAAGCCTTTAAGCATGATTTGTAATTTTTATATTGTAGGGCTTATTAGAATCACTATCAGTGGTCGAGTAATAAAATTCTCACGTTTATTAAAGGCGAAGTGCTCATGCTAATCAAAGCGTTACATAATTACGGCCTCTATTAATGTTTTATGGAATTTGCAGAACGTTAAAGTAAAAGTAGCAAAACATTTCATTGGAAACTTTTTCTCATGGCTATTATATCTGATAATACATATTAGAAGACTAACTTTGGTAAGTACATGTTGTAAAGTATTGCATACAAACTGAATAAGATAAACTGCAAGAGAAGTTAGAAGAGGCTTGGACCCTTTTAAGCACTGATGCAGCATGCTTGAGAGTATGCGAGAGAAAAGTCCTACTCAAATTCTTCGGTCCATTGCGATGTGGCGATGATTTCCGCATCCGATCCAACAGTGAGCTGTATGAGCTCCTAAACAACATAGAGGGGTATTTGATGAGGGGATCTGCGGAAGCCGGCTAAGAGGGCGACCATATTGGAGTTGGAAGGACCAAATCGAGGAAGCCCTGTCATCGATTGGTATGACTAACTGGCGTTTGTGTGTAAGAAGCATAGGCGCCTGGAAGGATGTGTTAAGGCAGGGTTGTTAATGGACAATTAAGTAAGTAAGTAAGTAAGATGTGGCCAAAACCTTTCTTTGGGTTGAGTTGAGGTCTTTGGAAAGAAAATAGAGGGTGGCGGCACTATTCTCGAACGAAACTGCTGTTGTCGCAATCATTATAGGAGGGAATTTGAGCTATGCATCACACTATCCTTAAGTCAACTGAGAAAAATAACAGACTTTCTGCAGACTAAACGCGCACTCGTCTTCGCCTCGAAGCACAATTCATAATCATCAGAACACATCATCGGAACTCATACATACATAATTGGTCTTTACAACCCTTCAGTCTGGACTACGTCCGAGCTTCTCACACAACTTATGTTGTGTGTGTTAATTTTATACATTAGTGGTGGGACCTACAGTTTAAAGTTGACTCTGAACGACAGACTTTTTGAGAAACTTTTCATGGCAATTTTATTTACTGTCAGAGTTTTTGCCAGAAATCTACTGAGAGGAAGTCGCCGAAGAACTATTTTCTCATACTTCAGATATCTGACCTCGGGTTTGAACCATGGCCTTATGTCTAATAAGCCAACAACTACTTACTAGACTACGGCGACTTTACGCAGATCCTCTAGGCTGATTTTTCTCGGTGCCAACAGGTTTTTTCGCAGCTTATACTTGAAACTTTCATCCTTTTTGTGCAAGCAAAGTCCAATTTAGTTTTAAATATGATTTGAATAGCCTACTAGCTTTCAAAAATTCAAAAAATATAAATATTTTGCTATGATTTGTCAAATCAAAAAACTTCTGGGAATGAATCCCAACATATATCATGACATTACCTTTTCTATTCCCTTTTCCAACTCAACATAAAATATATTTAAATCTACACTAAGGACCACACATACAGTCTCTTCTTCTTGAAAATATTATTTTTATTGATTCAATTCTTTTGGCAATATGATCAGGTTTAAACAAAGTAATAGGCAGGGAAGGCAATTAATTTTGCTAAATATGCCATAACTAAGCATTGAAAAAAGGCAAAGAAAACTTAGCGGTGCAAAAAACACGTAAGAAATTTAGAAAAAAACAACAATTGTTAGAAACAATCAAAACAATAACACAAAAAAAAACAATAAAAACAACGAATCGAAACAATTGCATACATGTGGGCCAAATAGTTTTCAAATTAAAACCAAAAAATATCAAAAAAAAACTCCGTCAAAAAAACAAAGACAACAATAACGGCAAATTCACCGACAAACGAGCATTTAAATAATGGGGAGTAAACAGAAAAAGAACTTTAAACCTGTAGGCCAATTGAAAAAGGTAAGGAGTAAGAAAAGAACCTCACGCAGACAGACAGACAGACACAGTGAAAGGTGAGTCAAAACCTAAAGTAGCAAAAATCTAAAACGTACAACAACACTAACAATACAAAATAATACACAAAAGAGCGGCTTATATTTAAAAGATGTGCTGCCTTTCAAGCAGCGGTAATTCCAACACAACACAGCACAGCACAGCACAAGTGATGCAACACACCAACAATTGCGCAAAATAAAACAATAAAACTGTATTGCTTTGATCGCAATTGTTATTATTGTTGTTGTTGCCAACAAAGAAACAATTAAGGAGGAGCTCACTTAAGAAATGAAAGTATTAAAAATCAATAGAGCGTCCAGGTCATTTATGGAATCGTTTTTGCTCATTTCATTTCAATTCATTTCATGGCATTGCATTTCATTTCATTTCAATTTTTGGCCAAACAGTAGTTGAATGTGTGTGGCAAAGTAGCACAATAGACTATTGTTCTGGATCATTACTACCAAGGTGGCCCTAGTCCACAAGGAGAGAGGTAGAGAGAGCGAGAGAGATAGAGAGAGCAGGTAGAAGCATGGCTTACAACTTAGAACAAATTATTGCAGAACAAACAGGAATTTCTGATTAGATTTTAAATTTGTTTCAGAGATCACTGTAGTCTAGTAAGCAGTGTATTGGCTTATTAGACATTAGGCCTAGGTTCAAAACCCATGTTAGACAATACGAAATACGAGAAAATTATTTCTTCAGCAACTTCCTCTCAGCAGATTTTTAGTAAAAACTCTGAGAGTAAAATAAAACCCGTATGTCGTTCGAAGAGGAATTTAAACTGTAAGAAACTATATCGTAATGCGGACTGAAGGATTGCTTTGGCCAATTATGTATGTATGTTTACCTAGCTAATACATATTTGACTACTTATTTACTTCCTTAGTTATGTACTTAGTTTTCTTCTCAGCGCGATTGTTGAGTTTCGACCAGCATTTTTATTTATGTACGACTACTCCAGACGTTTCTTCGCCAGATAGCCACATACATAACTGGTCATTACAACCCTTCAGTCAGAATTACGACCTACTTCCTCACACCACTTATGTTGTGTGTGTTAATTTTATACCTGAGTGGCGGTACCTACAGTTTAAAGTCGACTCCGAACGACAGATTTTTTGAGAAACTTTACATGGTAAGTTTTTATTTACTCTCAGAGTTTTTGCCAGAAATCTACTGAGAGGAAGTCGCCGAATAAATATTTTTTGTTTTTTTATTTTGATATCTGGCCTGGGGTTTGAACCCTGGCTTTACGTCTAATAAGCCAACATACTACCTACTAGACTACGGCGACTTTTCAAGATAGCCACACTAATCGACTCAGTCTTTCCAACACAGACAAACTTGTCCTTATATCTACATTGCCTGATTTTCGCATCAAATACCCCTCTTGCTGGAACATCTACTTCCATTCGAACTAAATGGTCGCTCCAGTATATCCGTTGTTCTGAATTCTGTGCAATACTCCCAAGGCAATGCTACTGGTACTAACATCTCCCACATCTTATCACAATGAGCCTAAATGGTGGTCTAAGTGGGACCTCTTCCTTCGAGGGAGTTCAACCCTAACCTAACATCTCCCATCCTATCGATTCATAACAGAAGTCGGGCATCATTTGCGCTTGTTTGGCTTTCTGGTCGTTTTCAAAACACAAGCGACAGATATTTACTCCTAGATTCTACAGTGAGCGTCAAAAGAAACTGTACCCTAAGGATAAAATTCTAGCAATCACCAAACTTAATTTTTACCACTTAACGAGGTAGGTAGGTAGGTAGAAGTGGCTGTCCCCTCGATGAAGTCATGAGCGGACATACTTAGGTCGCACACAGGGCCCATTGTGATACCACAGTTCCTCATTTTTACTATTCCAGGAACCATTCGGAGCTTCGGATGAAGCGACTCAGGCTGCCAGTATCCATACATGATAGTTTATCTATATCCTCCATGTAGTAAGTACCCAGGTACCTCTTTTTCTTTCGACTAAGTGCCAGACATGTGCACAATAGGTAAAGAATAGTCTCATATTCCTCTTCATCTCCACAGCTTCTGCAGAAATCATTTGCAAGTTGTCTAAGACCAATACGCATCGCATGCGCCCCTATAATACAATGCCCCGTAATAACCCCAATAACAGTGCTGAGCCTACTTCTTCGGAGCTTAGGCAGAGTCGCCGTGCGCTTTCTATCCAGCCTCGGCCAGATCTTTTGCGCCGCTCTGCCCGAATAACCGAAGTTGCGCACATTCTATTGATGAGATCTACGGTTGCATTGTCAATTATAAGTTTGCAGGTCCCCAAAAGGATCCCCAACGTAGAGAATTCATCAGATAGTTCGATGGTCGTGCCCCTTCTGGCCAGTTCATCCGCTCTGCAGTTGCTAAGAATATCATTATGTCCCGGTACCCATATGATACGAACATCATATCGGTTCGCCACCTGATTGAGATATCTGCGACAGTTGTACACCGTCTTGGAGTTTATTACACTGGAATCCAATGCCTTGATAGCCGCTTGGCTATCGGAAAGTATGATGATTTTCCGCCCGTGAACATTTTTGTCCACAATAATTTTCACCGCAGCCTGAATTGCTGACACCTCCGCCTGAAAGACGCTGCAATGATCTGGTAGCCTTATAGACTTTGATATTCCGATTGATTTCGAATAGATACCAATTCCAATGGCTCCTTCCAGTTTGGAGCCATCGGTGTAAATTTGCGCAAAGTCCCTTGGGAGGTTCACTGAAGCACTCCTCCGGTCCTTCCTTTCCGGAATGGATGTCCCACACTTAAGGTGAGTGCCCTGAAAAAATTTTACAACATTTTGATATTTTTTTGTAATTTTTTTGTTTTGTTTTAATTTTAAAAACTGTTAATGAAACAATTTTAAAATAAAAATAACGGATTATGATTAGTGTATATATATTTTTTAAATGTACAGTTTCTTTTGATGCCCACTGTATATGATGTACGAGTGTGTATTGTTTGGAGGTTTCAAGGGCCTGTAATTAAAAATTCTTTGAATAAAAAAATTTGAATTTTTTTGGAGACTGTTGGAACCTAGCCCTGGGCTAAGGTATGTCTAAAACTAGTACCAATAAATCTAAAATCTGTATGCAATCCGTTGCTATAACAAAACCAATAAAATTTCATATTCTTTGCCTTGGAGTAGAGCAATTTTTTTTAGAAGCCGTCTCCTATTTAGTTAAGTTAAGAAGTTAAGTGATAATAAATCATGGCCCTGTATAATATATATTTAGCTTCATTGAATATGACTGTTAAACTACACTATTTTACCATCTTATTGCCTATCCTTGAACCTTTTAAAATGCCATATTAATGCTCTTGAATTAGTTCCATAATTTGTTTAAAAATTCAATCGAGCATGGCGGTGTATTTGAATTGTTTTTTTTTCTTTTTGTATTTCCAAACATGGATCCTGTTAGTACAAATATAGGCATACTTATGGGCAGATGATGTAATTGTTTGCAATTATCCTCTTATTAAAGGAATTCAAGCCTCCATTTAAAAAAAAATGGACACGTTGTATGTGAATGAGTAAAAATTCCTTCACAAATCACATGTAATTGATCTGCCAGCTGCTAAAAGAGCAACCAAGAAGGAAACATTTGCCCGTGGCCAATTTAAATTTTCTATGCTTAAATGATTTTCACAAATTTGTTTAAAGCGCACTAAGGCCTCTGAACACTAATTTAGTGTTTGTGTGTTTTCTTTTCAAAATTTTCGCACCCTTAAATATTTGTTTAATGCTTTTCTGTCTTCTTTTTTTAATATTTCCTTTGCATTCGTTCTGCTTAAATGTGGATTTCTTTACTTTCAGTTTCTATTCAATTTTCTTAAAAAAATTTTTTCAATTTTCTCTTGGCATTCTATCTTCCATTCCATTCAATGTTTCTTTGATTTGTCAACCAGTCTGTTAAATTTCTGTTGCACCAGTCCATGGAAAATGTTATTCGTCACATTTAGTTTTAAAAACATGTTTAAATGATGTCCTATTGTTTGTTTAAGAAAGATTCTTTTAAGTACTTTTTCAAAAACAAAAGTCCTTTATCAGGTACTTTTCAAATAAAAGTACCAATTTAGTGTCCTTTAATTTGCTGCGTAACTAAATTGTTAATTGTTTGTAAAATATGTATGTATGTCTTTGGGAAAATGTGTTTTTGTATTGTATGTTGGAATTTTGCTATGCTATCCTTGCCTAGCCGATTTCTATGTCAACTCTTGTTAATCCCGTTCCAATTTAATGTGTAACCAATTGCTTATGGTAAGTTTTTGATTATGGTGTCCTCTGTATGATTTTGAATTTCTTTTTTCAATATAAAATCCAATTGTTTGAATCAATTATTTAAGGTAACCAGGTGTCCTGTTTTTAGTTTCACTTTTTTTTATAAAGTATAATGTGGCATGGGAGTTGTGGTTTTATTCCATTACTTGTCAAAGGTCTGAGAAGATGTATTATAAGCTAGTAAAACAGATGTTTTATTTCTGATTCTCGGAATTGGTTTCTTAAAATTTTTTTGTTGTAGTTTTTTTCAGGGACAGTTTTGCATCCTACATCACTCAGGATTACAATTTAGCTTCTCACTCCACTGATGTTGTGTGTATTAATTTTATACATGAGTAGCGAGGCCTACAGTTTAAAGTCGAATCCGAAAGACAGGTTTTTTTACTCTCAGAGTGGGTGACCTGGTGGTGTAGTGGGTAGTGCACAGAGGCTCTGGTCAGTGACACTACACCGAGCACATGATCAAATTACTCCGCTCGTATATAATTAGAATATAATTTGTAATTATATTGTAATTAATAAATAAATAAATAAATACTCTCAGAGTTTCTGCCAGAAATGTGATGAGCGGAAGTCGCCGCAGAAATATTTCTTCATATTTCGTTCAGTTGGATTTGCCTGACCTGGGGTTTGAAGCGTGGCCTTACGTCTAATAAGCCAATACACTACCTACTAGACTAGGTTGACTTTTGCATCTTAATCCATTAAATTCTACAGAAAATATAATTCTATTCCTCAACATTTCTACAAATGATTTTTCTAAAACTCTAAACTGCAGCACCTAATCTTAGCACCTTACACTTTTAAGAGGCCCGTGGGCAAAATCTACAATGTCGTATTGGCTCTATCTTTACCATACTCACTGTAAGCTGATGGAAAGGACGCACCGTCGTTATTGTCACTTACTGGTCTATTAGCCGGGCTCAATAATAGTAACTTTGCTCCACTACAACTAAGTTGTCATTTGCAATAATAAGTTGGTTTCTCTCCAACCTTTTATTGAAGCAGAGGGTTGGACTGTTAGCGAGAACGATATCAGTTCGGAAGCCATAGATATATACAGGCACACTAAATGGTTCCCAATAATTTTCTCGAATCGAAAACCTTTTCCAAATTTCGATTAAGGATCTTTCGTCTAACAAGTCGCAAGTTCTTGGCCACAAAATATTGAACAAAATATTGAACTTCTGACGAAGTTCATCGAACTTCCATACACACATACATAAATACTTGGTCACTACAATCCTAGCTTCTCACTCCACTTATGAAGTGTGTGTTAATTTTATACATGAATGGCGGAAGCTAAGGTAAGGAATCGAAAGCAGAACATGTTCAATATTGGCCTACCTAACCAACTAAACAAAAAGGGAACAAAAATAAAAAAATTCATGATTTTGCCCAGAAAATTCAGGCAACTGCCTAGAGCACTTCAAAAGGATTTTTATCATGAAACCATGAAATTTCTAAACAAAAACATCCAAATTTGTTCTTTCTACTACTAAGGCACTGCAAAATAGCCAAAAAAAAACTACAACTAGAACAATGCATTATATAGGGCTCTATGCTCTGAAATTACTTAATTTGTCATTACAACCCTTTAGCCCAGACTGTGTGTGCTAATTTTATACATGAGTGTCAGGGACCTACAGTTTAAAGTCAACTCCCAACGACAAATTTTTGAGAAACTTTTTCATGGCAATTTTATTTCACTCTCAGAGTTTCCGTCAGAAATCTGCTGAGACGCAGTAGCCGAAGAAATATTTTTTCAAATTTTGTTTTGTTGGAGATTTCTGAACTGGGGTTTGAACCGTGTCCTCACGTCCGATAAGCCAACACAATGCCTACTAGACAGCGGCCTCATTTGCTATAATAAATCGGTTTCACCTTTTATTAAAACAGAGGGATGGAGTGTTAGCGACAAGTGTACATTTAGTATATCTCTGGCCCAATCTGCAGTTCTCGAAAGCCTTACAATTTTCCTTAGAATTTTCTCGTATCGAAATCTACTACGAGATTTCGACTAAGGACCACTAGTTCTATTCGCATTCCCGGCTACAAAGTATTGAATAGAAGTGCATGTGATATGTGAAACTGCACAGCCGACCAACTAGACAGAGCTGGCGCACTACTTCCGGAATTCTCTTCAATCAACTCAGGAATGCCACTAACCTCTTTCAAGCTGGCCATCGCGCAGAAATTTTTCCGAGACGCCAACCTATCCTGGATCAATCTTCATTGAGGCTAGGCTCACTTGCCCCTCAATGGATAGAAGGCGCACCAACCAGTTACTAGGACTTCGTCGTAACATCATCTCGATCACAGTGGCAATGCTTACAGGTCAATGTGTTATGGGTAGACACGCGGAAAGAATGCGGCTTCCTTTTAACGACTTCTGTCGTGGGTGCAGATCCGCTGAGAAGGACGAGACTGTTATCCACTTTCTTTGTCAATGCCCATCTTTTGTGAAGTGCAGATATAGGTTATTTGGCTCTCCAACCCTTGTCAGCTTGACGGAGCTATCGTCCATTGATGTCAAGGATATGGCCACGTCTTTCAAGCTTTCTGGCTGGTTCTCCAGCGTGGGATAGTCGAGCTTTGAAATGTGCAGTCCTTGCGCTGACCAACTTCTCGCTCCTTGGTTCGGAGGAACTTGATCAGCACAGCGACCACCTGTGGCATGTGTGGCATCACAACGGGCCGCTATGCGTGCTCAAGTGAGGTTTTGGTATGAAGCTACCACACTAACCTAACTTAACCTAACCATATGATATGTACATAAAGGATTCTGACATTAGATTTTCATATATGCCGCCTGACTATTTCAATATAATCCGGAGGAAGTTCATGGAACTTTGGAGCACGTAAATCCCTTTCACGTATGGCTTTTAACATGAAATGTTCTATACATGTAGTGACAAATACTTCACAGAGGCCTTCAAACAACTGTGATCCAAATGCCTACAAGATAGAGAAAGAAAAATCTGAGAATTTATTAAGAAACATTTTATTGTTTTATACAATATTTACAATGTTATTGAAAAACATGATTTAAAATTTAATATTTAATATTCATGTTCTTCTTTAAAACAAAATGGTGTTTATTTATATGGCAACAATTTAAAAAACCATAACCATTTAGTGTAGACTAAATTGTAAAAGCTATTGCATTTATACTTTATATAACACATAGCTTATAATGTGTTTAATATGCCTTTAAAATGCCCTTAATATGCCTTTAATATGCATGCCGAAATTTAACACTTTCACAGTTTCAACGTGTGAACACCTTGAGCTTTAGGAAACAACTTAACCCTGAACATACTCTCTTGCTGTACCGATTTCCTTTTTTCCTTTTGTTTTTTCTTTTTATATAACGACCTTTACTCATCGTCGTCATCATTATTATCATGTTTATAACCATCAACACAATGCAATATTGCCATCACCATCACCATCACCATCGCCAGGGCAACTATCACCATCGTCAGCTACAATCATCAAGTTATACTACATCAGGCCCTTGTGATCTTTAAGTATCAATGTAATTATAAATAAATTAAGCGTGTTAAATGTATTAAAAACGCCCCATAATTTTTTTCCAACCGCTCTTATGTTTAATATACGATATTATGGTTTACCAAAATGCTTAAGTTTTGTTGCAACATCGACAGCAGCAGCAATAGCAATATTATTGCCAGAACACCGCAACAAAATTTATTTTTATTTCCCTCATTTGCGAAACAGGCAAAAATTACACCTGCAATTGAGGTTTTTATTTCATTATTAAGCTTCTTAATGCACTTCTTCTTTTTATTTTTTATTTTGTTTTAATTTTTATTTCTTTTTTTTTTGTTTTCCTTTCGAGAATAAGTTTTTAAAAAAGTAAGACAACAAGTATTGAAATTTTATACGCTTGAAATTATATTGGCGTGAAATTATCAATAATTGCAACAGGTACACAGACATACACACACAATAACAGCCAGCTAGCCAGCCAGACAGCTAGCCAGCCAGCTTATAAAAAATAGTTTACTGGAATGTAAACCATATCGACAGCTTAATCTCGAAATATGTTTTCAACG
Source organism: Sarcophaga carnaria (assembly GCA_958299815.1). Classification (NCBI taxonomy): domain Eukaryota; kingdom Metazoa; phylum Arthropoda; class Insecta; order Diptera; family Sarcophagidae; genus Sarcophaga; species Sarcophaga carnaria. Next base: position 121,056,531 of record OY283153.1, on the reverse strand, counting down.
TTTCACTATCAAAATCAACAATTTCAGAGAGAAAAAAATTGAAATTCATTCGATACGATTTATTTCTTAATGAGAAGCCTATTTACGCAGATGAAAGCAAGTGGGAAACAATGATTCCCTTTAAAATTCTTTCAGTATTTCGAATTTAAAGGCAATTTCAAGAGGAAGAATTAAGCAACATTTTCTTCTAACGTTAATTTACAAATCCTTTATACTTCTATATACAGTCAAAGAAAAAAGTTTACATACACCACTGTACACCACTGTCTACATACTTCTTTTTTTTGACTGTATGTAAATAGTTGTGTATGTAGACTTTTTTCTTTGACTGTAAGGATTAATATAACCTTCATTCACTTTTCCTAAAGTTCCATATATACGTATACATGTATCTGTATCAGAGATTAGCAATGAGTATTCAAAAACCTGAAGTCGCCGTCGTCTAACAGGTAGTGTGATGGCTTATTACACGTAAAACCAGGGTTCGAGCCCCAGGCCAGACATCAAAACAAAATACAAAAAGTATTTTTTGCCGACTTCCTCTCAGCAGATTTCTGGCAAAAACTCTCAGAGTAAATAAAATTACCATGAAAAGTTTCTCAAAAATCTGTCGTTCGGAGTCGACTTTAAACTGTAGGTCCCGCCATTCATGTATAAAATTAACACTCAGAACATAAGTGGTGTGAGAAACTAGGTCGTAATCCTGACTGAAGGGTCATACTCATAATTTCTGATACTTATACGCATTCATACTTATTTTAATATCATACTCACACTAATCATATTCAAAGTTCGAAGTATTCATCATATTCATACTTAACAACACGTATGATGTTGTTGTTGATTTCGACTCTCCATAACTCAACATATACAAGAATCATAAATAATTAGTATGATTCGCGTACGAACAATAAAATACTCACTAGAAGGTTGTGTGTTTGCTCTGCTTGCTTCTCTCTCCTTTTTTTCTTACGTGTCTTTTTTCTTTTTTTATAAATGCACCAACAACTAAGACTATAAATTTTGATGAATGATTCGAGTCACTCGATATACATTTCTAAGTATTATAAGTATTTTTCTAAAGTTATGAATCTAAATGAGTACGCGTATGAATCAAACATATTTCGAATGGTATGAGTTTGGTGTCAACGTTGTACTCATACTCATTGCAGCCTGTACTTATAAATCAACGTTGTATTGAGTATGAATGAATCAGGGTACATAGTTAAATTTCAATATTGTTGACTCATTTATATTCAAAATTGCATGAGTGCTTACGAGTAGCGAAAAAATGATTCATTGCTGATCTCTGGTCTGTATAAAGATCCTGGAATCTTTTAATGTTTCATGACTAATTCATTCTAATTTTAATTGAATAACATTCCAATTAAAATAAAATTGTCTCCGTATGGGTACCTTAATCGTTAACCTTTTGAGGCCTGGGTATTAACAGAAAAATTTTCTCTCTCCTCCCTTCCAGATTATGCAGTTCAATTGTAAATCCATTTATCGTTCGATAATCTCTGCATAAAGCTATGACTTTGGCCGTAGGATAGGGGGAGATCTTTGGAAATTCTGCCCCTGGCGTACAGAAATATTAAGTGGCACTGGATGGAATGCAATTACTCTTCTTCTCTGCTCTTCTCTTTGAATCAATCAATCATGGGTTAGAAAATGTTTTTCTAGGTGGTAAGAGATTTTACATACATACATACATAATTGGTCATTGCAACCCTCCAGTCAGGATTACGACCTAGCTTCTCACACCACTTATATTGTGTGCGTTAATTTTATACGTGAGTGGCGGGACCTACAGTTTAACGTCGACTCCGAACGACAGATTTTTGAGAAATTTTTCATCGCAGTTTTATTTACTCTCAGAGTTTTTGCCAGAAAATTGCTAAGAGGAAGTCGCCGAAGAAATATTTTTTTTCATATTTCGTTTTGATGTCTGACCTAGGATACAAACCCGGGCTTTACGTCTAATAAACCAACACACTACCCACTAGACTACAGCACCTTCAAATATTGGGAATATTCACAGAAAAAAAATTATTCTCTCTTCCCTCCCAAAATTGTGTCGCTACAGCACTTGCAGTGGTACTGCAATTGCAAATCCATTTTTGCCGTCTACTTAATGATTGTTCAATAACCTGTGTACAACGCTACGACCTTGGCAGTAGGATAGCGGGAAATCTTTGGAAGTTTCAGGATTCTACCTCTGACGTACTGAGGAATGGAGTGGCGCAGGATGAGATGCAATTCCTCTGCTTTTCTCCTCTTTTCCTTGACAGCAATCATGGGATAGGCAATATTCTTCTATTAGTTGGGAAATTTTACATACCAGGAGAGATTCAGAAACACAGATTAAGGAAAAATTACTTTCAGTAGGTATATACGGAAGATATGATTGCTCACCTCTATTGCTTATGTCCGAAGCTATTTAAGATGAGAGAGAACTCTCTGGAGTCGCCGTAGTCTAGTTGGTATTGTGTTGGCTTATTAGATGCAAGGGCTTGGTTCAAACCCCTGGCTCAGACACCTGGAACAAAACCAAAAATGAAAAAAATATTTATTCGGCGGCTTCCTCGCAGCAGACTTCTGGCAAAAACTCTTGGAGTAAAAAGTCAATAAAAGTCATTGAGAAAATTGCCTGACTATATCAGCCACATTTTCAGCAGATTTCTGGCAAAAACTCTGAGGGTAAATAAAATTTGCCATGAAAAGTTTCTCAAAAAATCTCTGACGTTCGTAGCCGAAATTAAACTGTAGGTCCTCCCTTTACTCGGCGACTACCACTCAACAGATTTCTGGCAGGAACTCTGAGTCTTTAGTCGATCACTAATGGATAAAATAAACACGCCCAACATGGATGGTGTGAGAGGTTAGTTTGTAAGCCAGATTGAAGGGTTGTAATGATCGATTAAGTACGTTAAGTTAGTAAGAACTTCCTGGGCATAATCATCTGAGTTGCGAAGACAATCTAGTGTCTGTGGAAACAGTACTATGAGTTCAAAAGAATACGATGAGTTCATAAGAGCTATGAAATGGTTCTCGTAATTATTTATAAACTGAATGCCAGCTCAGTGAAATTATTTTGTGTGTTCTAGTCCTGGTTCTGTGCATATCATTCTCTACAAATGCAAAAAAAAAATTAAATTTATTTTTCCTTTGCGTTTTGACAAAATTTTGCTAAGATTTAATGCTGGTAGCTACTCCAGTTATCATAACTCACCATAAATTTCCCGTGAATTTCCTGGCACCCTGATTTGTTTTCCACAGGGTAATAAAAGCCAATTTTCACTCAATTTATTTCAGTTTATTTACGCCTATCAAGTTCTTATAGGCACTAAGGCAGACGGAATTGTTTCCACAGTTTAATGGCACAGCCTCTACTCTACTCTACTGATCATTTCGTTAAGCTTAAATGATTTTGTAGAGAAAAAGGGATCACATTGGCATGTTGCCTGGACAATGGCAATGAAAAGGAAAATTAGCCAGCAACACAACAGTAATAGTACAACCAGCGGATACCAGTAGTAAAATTTAATGATTACCAGGTGGGTGTACTAAATAGCCATCATGTCACTGTCACTTAAGTAATGTAATGGGAAAATTATTACAAAAAAACAAAAATCACAGAGACCTTAAGAGAGAAACCGTACAGGCATACATATGTGTTTTGTGTTTAGTATTGTGTGAGTGTGACGAATCAAGTTTACAAATGCAAGAAGCTGAGGACAATCATGCAAAATGATGATATGCCGGACACAAGTTAAAATTTTAGTTACGCTTACGCATCCAAAAAAAGGGAACATCATTTAGGCAGCAGGCGTAACTAACTTAACACATGTACTGGCAGCGAGTATTTCATTTTTTCCCTTTTTTTGTACTCTTTTCGTAAAACTAGCACGCGTATGTTTGTTTGTCCCGATGTATTACCGTACGTTTGTTTCACAGCACACGTTTAACCTTTAAACATACTTTAGGCATACAATGTATGCCTGCCTGCCTGCCTGCCTTGCCTTGCCTATATGGCTGGTTGGACAAAAATTTTCACGGTCATAAAATGAACATTTCTACTGACATGTATGAAGTTCCATAAAATTTAGTCTTTCAGTTTAATTTTTAAATAAAAACTCAAGGTTAATTAGTTTTTCTTGTTTTTCCTATTTTTACAGCGTGTTTTGGGAAAGAAAATTTTTTTAATTTCCAGTAGGAAAATTCTAAGAACTTTTGTTTACACTTCCTTGTCTCAACAATAACTTGTTGTTTTTCTTTTCTCTCTTTTCTCTCGTTTATTTAGACTTCATGTGGTTTTTAATTTAAATTTTTTGTTGCCACTGCTCCTGTGTATGCTATTTAGAACGTCTGTTGGTTTCCTCTGCACACACTACTGTGCTGATGTTTTGGCCGTTTGTTTGTTTATTTTGTTAATCAAATCTCCCGAGGACATTTTCAAGAAGGCCTTCTGTTTTCCTCAGTATTCCTATTGATTAATAGCAACATAATAGCATCATGTCCTTGCCAACATTAGAAATTTATTAAAAACTCCTTAGTTTTTTGGTGCAAAATATTGAAAAAAAAGGATATTCACACAAATATTTTGAATCCTTTGTGGTTTGCAATTATTACATGGAATACGTCTGTCACACAGGGTCATCGATAAAATGCAACTGTTTGTGGTTGTTACCTAAATAAGCAGAAGTTTTTTTGCATAAGCATAGCTTGTAGGGCTACTTTACATACATCATGACCACATCAGGTGTAAATTTCAGTTGTTATGAATTTAATAAGATTTTGTAATGCATATTAAAAAGCAATCCATTCTATTTGTGTGACACGGAACCTTTTTCCCATGCCAGGCAAACATGAAATCTTTTGTTTCAGAATTTGTTGTCAATTTTCAGAGAAAGTTTCTCTGCTGTTGCAAGCAAACGGTGAACACAAATCTTCAGTAGGAATAAAGCCCTTCACTATAGATAGGGTTTCCTAGTCGTCGTTGTCTAGCAAGTAGCGTGTTGGCTTATTACATGAAAGAACACGGTTCAAACCCCAGGTCAGGCAACAAAACGAAAATATGAAAAAATATTTCTTTGGCAATTTCTGGCAAAAACTCTGAGAAGTAAATAAAATTGCCATGAAAAGGTTCTCAAAAAATCTGTCGCTCGGCGGTCACTTTTAACTGTAGGTCTTTCCTACTGGCAGCAGTCTGGTCTTACTTGGCTGCGAAGCCTGACCAGAGGTCTTAATCTGGTACCACGGGTACCGGGAGCCCCAGAGACTTGTCTCTGCCCAGCAATTGGCGAAGCCCCCTTGTGGCAGCAACGTGGGGGCTGTTGTTTGGACCCAAATCGCGGGGAGTACGCGAGTACAGTGTGGCGTTACACTCTTAATGCATTAAAGGAGTTTAGATTGTCTCCAACCCCTAAACAAGAGGTAAGTCATGTCCAACACAACATGGCTTTGAATTGCAACCCACATATGGTGATGTGATACGTGGCACGGCACGTGATTGCATCATTGTGTGTGAGGGCATTTGTAGACGCATTCTATTTCAATGCGTTTCAGACACCGTGAGATATGCCATCATGGCGGTGCTCACGTACAACTGGAATTCAATTGTAGGCCTTTCCTCTCCTAGGCGACTACCCCTCATCAGATTTCTGGCAAAAACTCTGAGATTTTAGTCGACTTTAAATTATAGGTCCCGCACAACATGGATGCTGTGAGAAGCTAGATCGTAATCCTGACTGCTGTGTTGTAACGACCGATTAAATACGTTAAGTTAGTAAGAACTTCCTGGACATAATCCTCTGACTTACCAAGACACTGACTTACTTAGAAACAGTACTAAGAGTTCAAAATATCAGGATGAGTTCATAATAGCTGCAAAATAATTATCCGTAAATCGTAATCATGTCTGAAGGGTTGTAATGACCAGTTGTGTATATAGGGTTGCCTATGCTAGAATGATGGTTAGGCTGACAAGGTAGAAACTAGTTTTTTGGAAACCATTTTGATTAACAGGTTTTGAATATGATGACAATCTAATATCCTGGTAGACAACTAGCTTTACTAACTTTACTATACTATATTACTATACGAATTACAGATTATCATTCTTTATTAGACTCAAATGGAGCTCCTGGCGTCCTTTATTCTCATGCTGACGTCATATCTCACCTTAAATACATAATTGGCTATTACAACACTTTAGCCGGGAGTACGACCTAGCTTCTCACACCACTTATGTTGTGTGTGTTAGTATTATGCATGAGTGGCGAGACCTGCAAAACAAAGTCGTTTCCGAACAATAGATTTTTGATAAACTTTTCATGACAATTTTTATTTACCCACAGAGTTTTTGCCAGAAATCTGCTGAGAGGAAGTGGACGAAGAAATATTTTTTCAAATGTCATTTTGTTGGAGATGTCTGACCTGGGATTTGAATCGAGGCCTCATATCTAATAATCCAACACACTACCTACTGGACTAAGGCGACTTTTTCTCGAATATTAGTAATAGACTCATATTTCATCATTGACGACTGACTGGCAGCATCATTCTTTGCTTTATTTATACTCCTTCACTTTATCTGGCAACTTGAAGATCTTTTTATGGATTGTTAATGCTGGAGTTTGGACTTTTGTTTTATTTAAATACTGTCAGATTACGTTCTTTTTATCAGTCCTACCTGAATAACATACCAATAGAAAACGGAGGTGATCACTAGGAGGCACTAGTTCCTACCAGTCTATTGAAACTACATTAAAGTCGTTTCATTAAAATCGTTTTTCTTTCGCAGTAAATTTCATAAGCAATCAGAAACTCTACCTATGATTTTTAATGATAACAGGGTTAGTATAATAGCTGTTTTCCGCTGAAATGTGCTCCCCATAGAGTTGGCTTAAGAACTAACGTGTGCCTTAGACCCTTTACAGTATTTTTATAAAATGTAACAAGGTTATGTTATGTACCTTTCAAAGCGTAGTAAGTGTGTCTATTTTTTTAAAACGCCTCTTTCAAATGCACACTACTTGGCTGCTGGCATGCGAGTCATTTAGTTAAGGCGACATTAACACCTCAGGGTAGCTGCTTACAGTAATAAATTGTTTTTCTTAATTTCTGCTTAAAACAAAAGCTGAAATGCAAAACACAACAGAAATGTCTCTTCTGGGAAAATTGCAATTTTTCACGCTAAACTCATTGACATCCTATGGTTCCTTACTATTTTCCATACTTTCTTTTTTGTTTTCATTTCCAGTACATACGAGTATAATAGCCAAACTGGCATTGGGAGTTTTGTCTCTTTACGGTGCTTAAGCTACTGACCTTGAAGAATTTTCTTTCAGTTGTCGTTTAATTTTATGATTCTCTCTGTTTTGGTTGTGACACTTTCTAACTTTATGAACGTTTTTCTTAAAGTTGTCACAAGAAAATTAAAACAAGAAAAGCAAATGAAATTTATCACGAAGTGTGAAAAATTTAGTGACTTGTGCCAATGACACAGTTGGACGCATAGTTTAAAACTGTAACTAATAATTTAGCTCAAGGTTAGAAGGCACTGTTGGTTATATAAAGGTCAAGGTAAATGATAATTCGATAATAGTTATGTATTCCTTACAGTCTATTTTGTGCCAATGCGCTGTTCAAATTCGTGTATTGGAGAGACTAGAAAAGAGCTGCGTAATTATTTTGATGGAGAAGCTTGCTGAAGATCCATGTTATGTTCCTAGACTAGTATGCAGCGTTCGAAATATATTTACATTCCACATATCAGTCAGATGGGGGCTCTATTGTATAGTGCCTCTCTGCTCACCTCCGTTTTCTATTGGTATGTTATTCAGGTAGGACTGATAAAAAATAACGTAGTCTCACAGTATTTAAGGCTCTGGACTTTTTCAGCATAAAGAAGTGTTAATATGAGTAGTCATAGTTTAACAGGCAGTGTTTTGGCTTATTAGACATGAGGCCTCGATTCAAACCCTAGGTCAGACATCTTCAACAAAACGAAAATATGAGAAAATATTTCCTCGGCGACTTCCTCTCAGCAGATATCTGCCAAAAACTCTGAGAGCAAATAAACTTGCCATGAAAAGTTTCTTAAAAAATCTGTCGTTCGGAGTCGACTTTAAACTGTAGGTCCCGCTACTCGTATAAAATTAACACACACAACATATGTGATGTGATAACCTAGGTCGTAAGCCTGACTGAAGGGCTATAATGACCAATTATTTATGTACTTTGTTTAACCTAGTATCTGGTATTAATGTATTAAAGAAATTGTCACCAATCTTCTGTATTTAATGTAAAGGCTACAACCATTATTTTTACTCAAAAGCCAACCTTAGGACAACCAATTATTTTTGAAATTTCAATCGATATTTGAGCTGCGATCAACCACTTAGGGCAATTATTACAACTTGCCGTTAACTAAAGGGAGCATTTTAACGGGCAGATAAGTTGTTTTTCATTATTATAAGTGTACAATAAGGTAGAAGTGAGCATTAAGCTAATGGGAGGATAATCCTCCCGGTAACTTTTAAAGTTAAGTTTATGTTTGTTACAACAAAGATAAAACCAAGCCCATCAAGGACATTGCGCTTAAAAAAATTTGTTTAATTGAGCAGTGTTATCTATTTTATTTTATCATTAGGTTGTAATAACCAAAACAAGTTAAAGGTGACTTTAAAGTTCACTTTAGCTAAAGTTAAAGGTTGAAGTCGCCGTAGTCTAGTAGGTAGTGTGTTGGCTTATTTGACGTAAAGCCACGGTTGGAGCCCCAGGCCAGACATCAAAATAAAATACAAAAAGTATTTCTTCGGCGACTTCCTCTCAGCAGATTTCTGGCAAAAACTCTGAGAGTAAAGAAAAATTGCCATGAAAAGTTTCTCAAATATCTGTCGTTCGGAGTCGACTTTAAACTGTAGGTCCCACCACTCATGTATAAAATTAACCCACACACAACATAAGTGGTGTGAGAAACTAAGTCGTAATATAGACTGAAGGGTTGTAATGACCAATTAGGTACATAGGTAAAGGTGACCTTAAAGGTCACTTTAGCTCAAGTTAAAAGTGACTTTAAAATTCCTTTTCCTCTTCCTTAACTTACCAGTAACTAAACCCAACTTTAACGGGAAGTTATAATAATGGCCCTTAGAGGTGCATCTTACATTCACTAACTTATTGAAATAAATTGTGGTCTCCATACATCGTATACAACTCGTATATTCAAATCCTCTAGAATTGACTATAAAAGTTAATAAAATTAAATTTTCCAATTACTTTTGCACTCGAGGCCTATTTACCTGCTTGTAAACTGTAAAATCTTTAAGTTATGATGCGGAAATATAGAATATACAGCTTAATAGAGAGCCTATTACAAGCCTACTTATGTAAAGAAAAAGCATTATTTACTCCACGCTCATTTAACACACCATTAAAAGAGCGTTTTATGTGTGTGTGTGTGTTAAAACTAAATTTTATTAGCATTTGAGTTTGCGTTTGCTTATTACGTTCTTTTATTTCATGTTTTTTTTTTCTTTTATGAATAAGGAATATGCGTTTTATGTAAACGGCATATTTTTTTAAATTCTTTTTTTTTAATTTTTATTGTTCTTTGGCTGGTTTCGGGCTGTCACTCACGTTATGTTGTTCACTTTTTTTGTTTTTTTTTTTTTGCTTATTCTACTTAAATTTATGAGTGGGTTTGTTGTGTGTATGCCGTGTTGAGTCGCCATATAAGTCGTTGTGTCGTCATAATAATTTAATACATAAGCTTTCAAAGCTTTAAGAGGATTTTAAAATCGTCTTTTGTAAGCCGATTACACTTGACGTGTTTCTGCAATAACCAAAAAACAAAAACAAAAAAACTAAGAATAAAACTTTGAAACTTGGTCCGTAACATACACATTTTATTACGCATTCTACATGCTGTTCTGTTCCTTCTTAACGGAAAAAGGTATTTGAGAGTAAGTACGTGAATGCAAGTGATTTTCTATGAGTGTTGCAAGTCTATTAAAAATTTTATCTGCTTGAGAAGCGAGAGACGAGAAAAGTAAACACAGTTATTAAGGAAAATAGTAATTAAAAAATGTGTGGGAAGTATTAGGTGGAGTTAGTAAACAGGCTTTTAAATGAAAATTAAAAAATCATGGAAAAATGATTGAGGAAAACTTAAATTTGATGACTAAATAGGCGCTATTAGCTGCATAAACTTTAAGAAAAATAAATATTTGATAATCATTTTTACGGTTATATAAAGGCCCGTACTAAAGCAATATAGTTCTTCGAGCTTAGTTTGCCTGGTGTTTTGTTAAGTACATAACGCAAGACACTTATTGTTTCGATTAAGTGTCATCAAATGCTCTCAATGATTGCAGGCAGTTAAAGCCCTAGTGAAACAAACAGTTCTGAATCTAGTGAACCTAGTGAAACAAACAGTTCTGAACCTTTAAGCCGGTTTAACGTTACAAAAGATACGAAATACTTAGGACCTCGCGATATATTTTGCCTCTTAACAGCCAATTTGATTGCACCTCTTCGTTTTAGAAGCATGTCCGGAGTGCGTAATTGATAACCACGACCAAAATAATATATGAGCGGGCTGTGACTAGGTAGCTTTAAATTCTACTGATTTTTAGTGGCATATTAATATTGATTGGTATACAGGGTAGACTAGTGCGTCGTTTGTTGGCTCATTAAACAGTTTTATGATCATACTAAGTGAAGCCAGGCTACAGAATAATTTTCGAAATATTTGTGAATCTATTCAGTGACTTACTTACTTAATTAGTCATTATAATCCATAAATCAGGGTTACGACCGACCTTCCCACAGCACTTATGTTGTGTACGTTCATTTTATTACGCGACCTACAGTTTAAAACCGATTCTGAAGAACAGATAGATTTTGTGCAACTTTTCATGAAAATTTTATTTACTTTCAAAATTTTTGCTAGGAGGAAGTCGCCGTAGAAATGTTGTTTCATATTTCCTTTTGTTAGACATTTCTGGACTGTATATGTACATACATGAATACATAATTGATTTGTATAACCCTTCAGTCAGGATTACGTCCTAGCTTCTCACACCACCTATTTTGTGTGTGTTAATTTTATACATGAGTAGCGGGACGAAGAGTTTAAAGTCAGCTCCGAATGACAGATTTTTGAGAAACCTTTCATGGCAATTTTGTTATTTACCCTCAGAGTTTTTGCCAGAAATCTGCTGAGAGGACGCAGCCGTAGAAATATTTTTTCATATTTTCGTTTTGATGTCTGACCTGAGGCCTCACGTGGCCTCACGTCTAATAAGCCAACACACCATCTACTAGACTAAGGCGACTTCTTTCAATCCAATTTTCAATGACTCTACGGAATAAATCTGACTGAATTTGACCGATTGTAGGATTGTGGTATATGAATTATTTGCACACTCCTGCGACTTAAGATCCCTCAAAAAATTTAACAGGATCAAATCGCATGATCTATGTGGAGAGTTCATATCATATTCACGTGAGTTGACCATGCCCTGAAATTGCACGCGCAGTATATCCAATATGACATGATCTGCATGGCATGTAGAACCATTGAAACCAAGCCTTTTTGATCACCACATTATTTAGTTCAGGTCAAAACAAACTGCTAATCATCGACGTACAGTGATGACCATTGACATTGAAGGCGTAGACAATGAAAGGAAATAACCAGCGATTACGCCACCTGCACAAATTCACATCAAAAGGTTTTTAAGAGGCATTGACCGTAATCATGACTGACGGATTGTAATGGCCAATTATGTATGTATGTATTGAACACTCTTTGATCTTCTATAGATTACTTTTGTCCTAAAATCCAACAATTTTGTTGGTTCATGTATCCATTCGTTCAGAAATGGGTCTCAAAAAGTGGTGTTTCTATGAATATTAGGGTGCCAGTAGTTGTCAACTGGTCCAGGGCCCACGTAGTTGCCTATACTCGTCTATGGCGATTTGGTAAATCTGATTGAATAAACGAGGACTTCAACAAGATTACATGATCAGTGATGAGGAACTCCATTGTTTTTAATTTCCTTTAAATGCATCAAACAATTCGTACGCCCCTGAAAGAAGGTTAAATTTCACTCAATTGGAAATGGTTCACGTGTGTCAAATTTATCTAAAACCAGCAAAAGCTTGTTTCGTCCTTGTCACTTGCTTTACAGTTTCACCTTTAGAACACCCTCGGCTGGAGACGTATGGACAGGAAGAGAACGGACTCATTTCTGTCTTTAAATCGTATGTCCTTGAATAGTGGAACATTGTCTTTTTGGTAGACATGTCAAAAGACTTGGCATTCCAACTAATGACTTCGGCAGGAGCTGGAAGGGACTGTCTTTCTCTACATGTGTCAGTGCCCTGCTCTTGTCATGAAGAGATTCAGGCTTTAGACCTCTAATTTTCTGACATCGATGACCAAGTTCTCTAATATAAAGATTGCTGCAAAATCAACATTTTTTTCGGACTCGGGATAGTTTTCGCTAGTCGCCGTAGTCTAGCAGGTAGTGTGTTAGACTATTAGACCTGCGTCCATGGTTCAAACCTCAGGTCAGACATCAAAACGAAAATGTGAAAATATTTCTTCGGCGACTTCCTCTTAGCAGATTTCTGGCAAAAATTCTCAGTGCAAATAAAATTACCCTGAAAAGTTTCTCAAAAATCTGTCGTTCCGAGTCGACTTTAAACTGTAGATCTCGCCACTCATGCATAAAATTAACGCGTACAATATAAGTGGTGTGAGAAGCTAGTAGTAATCCTGAGTGAAGGGTTGTAATGACCAATTAATAGTTTTCCCTAGGGAATGGTTAACCCCCGGGTAGAATTAATTGAGGTATCACAAGGGGCCTATACGTTGGCTTAAGTGGTACTTCTTCCTTTGAGGGGGTCTGCCACTTAAACTAACCTTAGAACACCCAGTTTTTGTTGAAATGCTACCTAAATAGCAGAAAAAGTACGCATCTTCCAATCTCTTGCCTTATCAATACACTGAAGTTTTGTTTTGTCAATGTTTGTCACAATACACCTTCTGCTGTTGCAGTATGGCTGACATACTCGTATCACTGAAGTTCTGTCCACACAGAGTAAAAAATTGTTTTTAAAATTGAAAAAAATTCTGGTTAAACTTCTCTTCCGGAAACAATTAAACATTTTTAAAGTCATATAATAACGTCACATAATAACGTAAGATTTGAAAATCCATTAAAGGTTGCTTAGTGACAAACAGAGCATAGAAAAATTCTTAAAAAAATCATTTAAAGGCGGTGTATATAAAAGGCCTTTGAAACACTCCCATGAATCAAAAAAAGAAGACAGCAAAAGTCACTTGAATAAATAAATTTGATGGAATAAATACAATTACAAAGAGAAATTTGTTTGGAATAAATAAGAACAGATTCTGAATTTTTGTTGTTTTTTTTAGAATAAAAAACACATTTGAAGACGTCACAGTTTAAGATTTTTTTTTATAAACTTTTTTGGAAAAATGCCGTAAATCTTATATGTTTTATATTTTCAGAATAAGAAAAAGAAGAAGAAGAAAAAACAACACCACCGTAAGAAAAAATCATAAAAAATGATTATAATTAGAAACACCACCAACTGTGCTGTTGTTCCCAAAAAAAAAAATAATCTAAACGGCGGAGTTCACAAAAATTTTTAAACATAGGCACAGCAACGAAATTTGTTGTCGGCAGTAGTCAATGGAAGCTGCTTTGTACTCAGCGTGTTGTCCAAAGTTTTAAAATGAAACACAAAAGTTTTGTTTTCACAAAATATTTCATTTGAAAATCGTTTTGAAAAAACTTCTGAAAAAACACCACCAAAGAATTTTTATTGATGATCTATGCTTGGCAAGTAGGCCTTGGCAAGCATCCGGTGACTCTTTAACAAAAGTTAGAAAGAAATTTACATTTTTACGGGGCACTATTAATCTGTTCTGTAAATAAAATATTAACCGGGTTACATTTTGTGGAAAGCAATGATGAAAACTGTCTTAGAAACTCATTTCGTGAGTTCTATGGGCTCATGGTCCATATATTTTGTGGTCTCATATTACTATTACTACTACATATTACTGGAGTATTTGATACTTCCCTTTAAGGTAGTTAATGATGGCAATAAGCATCCGCATAGCGTCCACAGTTTAAAGTCGACTGCGAACAATAGATTTTAGAGAAACTTTGCATGGCAATTTTTATTTACACTCAGAGGTTTGTGCCATAAAGCTGTTGAAAGGAAGTTGCCGAAGAAATATTTTTTCATAATTCGTTGGGTTCCGTCTCATGTCTAATAAGCCAACACACTACATACTAGACTACGAAGACTTCAAGCATTCCCTTCCGCATTCATAAATTAATTATTTTTCAGAAAAATATTTTAAATTAAAATTTTATGCTCAGTTTTTATTTCAATAGTCTAGACCATCTCCCTATTTACTACCTATTATTTTTACTAACTAAACATGAAAATACAGTGAGCATTTTAAGAAACTGTACTGTAAGATAAAATTTTAACAATCACCAAACTCAAATTTTACCACTTAAGGAGAGTGCCCGAAAAAATTTGCCAACACTTTCAATTTTTTTTTCAATTTTAAAAACTGTTAATGAAACAATTTTAATATAAAAATAATGGTAATATATTATTGTATACATTTTTTAATGTTTAGTTTTTTTTGACGCTCACTGTATATGCACTTATGCTCAGTTTTTATTTCAATAGTATAGACAATCTTGAAATTAGTGGCTCCCTATTATTAATATAACCTAAACATGAAAATACAGTGATCATATAAAGAAACTGTAGTGTAAGATAAAATTTTAACGATCACCAAACTCAACTTCTGCCACTTATGGAGAGTAGCCGAAAAAATTTGTCAACATTTCGAATTTTTTTGTAATTTTTTTTTAATTTTAAAAACTGTTAATGAAACAATTTTAAAATAAAAATAACGGTAATATAATATAACGGCATATTTTTTTAATGTTCATTTTCTTTTAAGGCTCACTGTATATCCACAAAAATTAGGTTTTTATAGCCACTCTATAACAGCAATGATCGATCATTTGTTTCAATTTTTTTCTTCTTCGTTAAGCAAGTGCATGACATGTGTCTTCATTTCTAATCATTTGCTTCTATGCTTCAGCTGTTTTTATGCTTACAATCAATGGTTTTGGAGGACTAAATCCCTAACATTTCTTTATGCCTTGGCCAGAGTCATAATGTCTCTAAAAGCCTAAATGCATGAGAGGAACGTACGAATGGAAACAGCAGAAGAAGGCAAAGTAGAGAAGAAAATCATGTTTATATGCCGCATTTTATGTAACACATTAAGCTAATAATGTCTGAATGTCTGACTAAATGAAGATTTGTTGGATTTTTATGACCATTTTTAAAATAGTTTCCTACGGCTCATAGAGTTTTTAGCAGCATTTCTGTCTCTTCCTCTACAAAACGTTGTTGAAGTTGTCAACACATTTTCATGTTGAAAATGTCATAAATTTGGTACGAAATGAAAATGTTATTCTTTAAATCGATTTCTTTCTTGCGTTTAAGGGGGACATTGCAGCCAAGAGAGGGGGAGTCAAGTCATTGACATACTTAGGCAAGTAAATTACGAACTTCGTTAAGACCCTTATTTATGTATGAAGAATTAGGTTGGTGCTTAAGCAGTGATTTAAAATAAAATTTATTTGGAAAAATAATCAAAGCAATGCAAATACATATATTGTTACGAAAATGGAAAAATTTAGATACATACTGGTGTTTTGCTTTAACATCGCTTAACATTAAAATTATACACAAAAGCTACAAAAACAAAACAATGCAGTAAACAAACTTGTTTACAAATTATCGTACTGCTTAATGTAACAAAAAATACCAGCGTAAAAACATGGTAAACAAGTAAACAAGAATACAACAACAAACACCAGCATAAAAAATGGTAAACAAGTAAACAAAAATACACCAACAACACTACAATACATAGAGATTATGATGTTTACATTTATAGATAGTTCGAGAAAGCGAAGTCAGGAACATTCGCCTTCAAGAACTTTCATCAGACTGTTTGCTTTGCCATATAAAAGGCAAGGCAAAGCAGGCAACAGAGTTAGTGAAGTTCAGTCAGTCTTGTGTGAAGACGCGGTGTGTTTGAAGAGAGTAATCGTGGTTTGAATATCTCCGCTACAAAGATCTGTCGAACAATTGTCTATTAATTGTCATTGTTCATGCCAAGGGTTTACATACATGATTGGTCATTACGACCCTTCAGCCAGGATTACGACCTAGTTTCCCACACCACTTATGTTGTGTGTGTTAAATTTTATACATGAGTGGCGGTACTTAGAGTTTAAAGTCGACTCCGAACGACATATTTTTGAGAAACTTTTCACGACAATTTTTATTTACTCTCAGAGTTTTTGCCAGAAATCTGCTGAGAGAAAGTCGCCGAAGAAATACTTTTTGTATTTTGTTTTGATGTCTGGCCTGGGGCTCGAACCCTGGCTTTACGTTTAATAAGCCAACACACTACAACGACTTCAAAGGGCTTAAACAGAGGAATAACAAGGAAAAGCAATTACTGTTGTTTACATCAAGTTGTGAACAGCGGCACACAGAATTGTACGAATAATAAAGAATTTTAATTAAAACTAAGCACTCATATTTTAAACATTATTTACAAAAAAATTGTATATGTTTTCTTGTTTTAACCCTGTTAAGTTAATTTTTATGTCCCCATCTTTATATTGCATTTAAACGTGGTGTTACGTTCATAGCAGAAATTGCATTTTATGCCTTTAGACTAAACGATAGTCTTTGACAATTAAATTTGCTACATTGTTACCATTCTTTGGCAGTTTATTATTGTGTTTCTTCTTCGTTTTTGTAGTTTTCTTGCTGCCCATAAACTAGAACGTGCCATTGGTAAAGAATTTCATTTGATTTCTTTTTTTTTTGTACCTCTGCTGACCAGCAGAAATGTACCCACAATATAATAGCAATACTTAGTTGAAAGAAAAATAAAATCGTCAAGTTGTGAAAATCTAAAAAAATATAATACAAAAACAAGGTGTAAAACTAATGTTAGACATTAACTTAAAATTAGTTAAAGCCGTTAACCAGTTACTTAAGATTTTTCCCACTTTCCCAACCGGCCTACCTTTCTTTTCTTCTCTCTCTCACTGGCTTTATTACGCTTTTACTAGTTTCCCCCAAAAAAAATACAAAAGACAACCAGGAAAATAGACAAGTAACCAATAAATTGATGTACTAGACCGACCAGCAGCCTTAAAGGCATTACAATAACAGCCAGCCAGCCAGCCAGACAACCAGCCTAACCAACCGTCCATAAGATCAACCAGCATAAGTGTACAGAACTTAGGAAGTGGTTGTGTAGCGGCCTGTAGAAGTGTTGGTACATGAAGCCGTTGTCAAATTGTGGGAACAATATGACCAACAGTTTTGAATTATTGGACTGTATAAGAATGCATTTTTATTTTAAAAAAATTATGCTGTTATGAAGGCAATTTGTTTAACTTTTTAAATAAATTCATGACCTACATTTTAATGGTTTTTAATTAACAATCACCTGTTCATTAAAAAGAAACACAAGGGTTGGGAAAATTATGTCAGCTTCAATAGCTGAGCTCATTGAACTTTATATGACTGAGTGTGCAAATCCAAGCACAAAATTCACTGTAATGAGCCGTAGAATAGCCTAGAATACCGAGAAACCGACAGATTTTTATTATACGCCACAATTTTCTCTAACAGTGAGGCATTATCTTGACAGAGATGATGCGCCACAGTTTTCTCTAACAGAGATTCATTATCTCGACAGAGATGATGCGCAGGGTTGGCCTCATCTGTAATGTTTGCAGTCTCTTCAAATTGCTCTGTAATATTAACTATTCCTTGCTGGGAAGGTATATTAAGACGACCCTAATACCCCTGTAATACTTGAAAAATAGCTACGTTTGAATATCCACTTCTGTAGTAAGTTATAAATATTTTAATGCGTTCTTTGGTTATTAAAGGATTCATATTCGTAAATGAAGTCGCCATAGTCTAGTAGGCAGTGTGTTGGCTTATTAGGCGTAAAGCCAGGGTTCAAGCCCCAGGCCAGATATCAAAACAAATATACAAAAATTATTTCTTCGACGACTTCCTCTCAGTAGATTTCTGGCAAAAACTCAGAGAGTAAATAAAATTACCATGAAAAGTTTCTCAAAAATCTGTCGTTCGGAGTCGACAACATAAGTGGCGTGAGAAACTAGGTCGTAATCCTGACTGAATGGTTGTAATGACCAATTATGTATGTATTCGTAAATGACTACTGTTTCCCTAGGCACTACAAATCTTATGTTCATATACAGCAATTTTTATAATCATTGTTTTGGAAAGCTTTCGAAATATATTGTTAGGTTTCTACCTTCTAATAATGTTTAAAATATGAGCCTGTAGATTGCAAATGAAATAAAAATAAATTTGTTTTAGTTTAGTTTTTAATTAAAATTCTTTATTATTCGTACAATTCTGTGTGCCTCTGTTCACAACTTGATGTAAACAACAACAATTGCTTTGTTTGTTATTCTTCTTTACAGTCTTTTGCGTAAACAATAACAATTGTTCAACAGATCTTTATAACGGAGATCTTCAAACCACGATTATTTTCTTCAAACACTGAGCGTCTTCACACAAGACTGACTGAAGTTTTACTCACACCGTTCCTGCTTTGTCTTGCCTTTTATATCGCAGGGTAAACAGTCTAATGAATGCTATTGAATGCCAAATGACTTCGCCTTCTCGAAATTTCTATAAATGTAAACATGTTTACATTTATTCTTGGTTGTTGTCGTATTTCTGTTTACAATTATTCTTGCATTTTTTTGTTGTTGCGTTTTTGTTTACTTGTTTATCACTTTTTTATACTGATGTATAAAAAAATTGATATACTTTTGTTTATTTGTTTATCATGTAAACAAGTTCATAGTTTTTGTTTTTGTAGGCTTTGTTTATAATTTGAATGTTAAACGATATAGTCGCCGTAGCCTAGTAGGTAGTGTATTCGCTTATTAGACGCTTATTATAATAGGGATCTTACCCCTTCTGTTGAATGTTTCTTATTTATGATTTCATAAGGAGTATAATCAAATCCAAGAAATGTTTTTGTAGGGCTATCTATGGCCTACGTAGTCTAGTAGGTAGTGTATTGGCTTATTAGACGAAAGGCCACGGTTCAAACCCCAGTTCAGACATCAAAACGAAAATATCCAAAAAAATGTTTCTTCGGCGACTTCCTCTAAGCAGATTTCTGGCAAAAACTCTGAGAGTAAATAAACCTGCCATGAAAATGTTTCTCAAAAATCTGCCATTCGGAGTCGACGTTAAACTGTAGGTCCCGCCACAAAATTAAGGCACGCAACATGAGAGGTGTGAGACTCTGACTGAAAGATTGTAATGGCCAATTATGTATGTATGTGTATACGTAAAAGCAAAACACCATTTCCATTTTCGTAAAAATATTGTCACAGGCAGATTGCCCAGATATTACTTCTGCATTGTATTGTTCCCATAAGCAGTGAAGACAGTGTCGATAACAAATTTGTCCCCCGTAATTTTACTACGGTCCTCTTAAACCCCAACGAAATATTTTCCTTAAATTTTTAATAAAAAAAAAACTTCATGTACAATTTTAACACGCAATATTCTAATTTTTTTTTTTTATTTCGATTTTTACACTTTGGCTAAAAGGATTGAATTCCCTGTCCTCTTGAGTATTCTAACTGTAATTTAATGTCTAAAAATATAAAAAATAAACGGAAGAAAAATAAGAATTCCTACCTTATTATTGCATAAGATGGCTGGGTTGATGATGTTGAAAACTTATGCCTCAACACCTATTTTTCTGCCAAAACATTTTTTTTTTACCAGCAACAACAGCAATTTTTTTATTTTTAAATGGCAGCCATGGCCAGGGTTATACTGACAACCCAAAAATAAAAGATCATCAAGCTTTTCTAGGCATTTTGGTTTTTTGTTCTTTTTGTTCGTTGAGTGTTTTAAATTTTATAAGGCCGTTTAATAATATTATATGGTGGTGGGCATGTATCAGGGGAAAGAGCATAGAGCAGGTTTTGAGTGTACAAATCATAAGCAAGTTGATAAAGGAACAACAATGAAATAAGCAAGAACAAGAAGAAGAAGAAAAAATTAAGCCTTAGCAAATTAAGTTGGCACTCTTTAATAAGATGACGTTTTTTTTTTTTCTAGCACCACCACCACCACCAGCTCTATCATGGTTATGCCAGCATCATCAACAACAAACATCTCAAATTGTACGACTATATGTTACTGATAATTTCAATGATATGATGATGAAGCTGATGATGATGGTTTTTTTGTATGGCCTGCCACCATGTATGCTGCATTAATGTCTAGTTGCTTATGATGATATATCAGTAGTAAAAAATCAGCCATAAGTTAGCGGTTATAGTACAGAGAAAGCATTTATTTTTCATGGTCTTTTAGACAAAGACAATAAAAACAAAAATAAAATTCTCAAGATTTAATGATTAGAGAGTATTGAGTTGTAGTTTTCATAAATTTTATTACAAAAGAAAGAAAATATTAACCCTTTAAATGAAATTATATAAAACAATAGAATACTTATTCAATATACTTAAAAAATAAACAGTTTATAATGCTTCCTTCTAATGCTGTACTTCTAATGCTTCCTGACCTAGAAGCCTCTATTTCATATTTTCTGAAATACTTTTCATGCAGCACGTTTTATAGCTGCAGTTAAGACATATAGGACTCATATACATACATACAAAAATTTAAATGTTTACGGGGTACTATTAATCTCCTCTGTAAATAGAAGATTAATCGGCTTATCATTTGTGTAAAGGAATGATGAAAATTGTCTTTGAAACTGATTTCTCTCTAAGTCGATAGGCTCATGGCCCATATAATTTGTGGTCTCTTATCACTATTATTACTACATATTACTGGAGAATTTGATACATCCTTTTAAGGTAGTTAATGATGGCAATAAGCATCTGCATTCATACATACACAATTGGTCATTATAACTCTATAGTCAGGATTATGGACCTAATTTCTCACTCCACTTATATTGTGTGTGTTAATTTTATACATGAGTGCCGGGCCCTACAGTTTAAAGTCGACTCCGAATGACAGCTTTTTGAGACACTTTTCACGGTAATTTTTAGTTACTCTCAGAGTTATTGCCAGAAATCCGCTGAGGGACACATATGATTTACTTAATTGGTCATTACAACCCTTTAGTAAGGATTACAAACGAGCTTTTAAAACCACCCACTTTGTGTGTTAATTCTATACATACAGTGAGCGTCATAAGTGAGTCAATACTTTTGTTCTTAAGTATAAAATAGTTTTGTTCTTAAGTATAAAAAAGTTCCTTTATCATGAATTGTTCCTTTTGTTTTAACATTTTATAAGTTATAAAAAAACGTTTTTATTTTTGGAAATTTATTATCATTTAATTTTCTCGCTATCCTAAGAAAATGAATTATTTCAGTGGTGTTTACTCACTTTTGGCGCTCAGTGTAAGTGGCGGGACCTATGGCAATGTTTGTTTACTTTCAGAGCTTTTGCCAGAAATCTGTTAAAGTGGCTGATATAGTCCAGAGATTTTCTCAATGAGTGACGGATACATTATCTATCATTAGCGATGAGCAAACTTTTGAATGAACTCTGTTCCACAATAGAGAACAAAATTGATGGTTTGGACCCCATCATAAACATTCCTTATCGTTGCTCTAAGAAACATAGGGGCTGTCACAAAGCATCTTATCTCGCACATGATTACATAATTTCTTCATATTGTTTCAGTTTCTTTTATCAAAGTGCTTAAAACAAAGTGTTCCAAATTTCAAGATCTAGGATGATATATCAGTGATCTGTCGTCGCCTACAAGTAACACATTTTATTTCACTGTATTTGGTATTTGGGTAAGGATTTTTACTGATGGAGGTTTAATCTTTCTTAGGACTTTGCTTGTTGCTGCCTGAACTTTCTATTATATTTCGTTGCTGGTGTTATCCTCTCTGGAAAGGCATGTGGTGTGAAGGATAGATTGATTATTTATCGGAAAGACTTTTGATTATTAAAATTCAACAACAATAATGAAAATTCTTCTCTAAGTTTTGAACATTTATTTCTCTTATGTTTGTCTTCAAGCGCTCTATCTATTACTGAAGTCCCGGTAGTCTAGTAGATAGTGTGTTGTTTTATTATTTGTAAGGCATCGGCTTCTAACCACAGGTCAGACATTTTTAACAGAATGAAATATGAAAAAATATAGGCGACTTTCTCTCAGCAGACTTCTGGCAAAAACTCTGAGTGTAAAATAAAATTGCCATAAAAAGTTTCCCAAAAGTCTGTCGCTCGGAGACGACTTTAAACTTTAGGTCCTGTCACTCATGTATAAAATTAACACACATAATATAAGTGGTGTGAGAAGCTAGGTCGTTATCCTGGCTGAAGGCCTGTAATAACCAATTATGAATTATG
This sequence comes from Sarcophaga carnaria, assembly GCA_958299815.1. NCBI lineage: Eukaryota > Metazoa > Arthropoda > Insecta > Diptera > Sarcophagidae > Sarcophaga > Sarcophaga carnaria. Next base: position 121,033,929 of record OY283153.1, on the reverse strand, counting down.
CATGCTTTAGCTACTACACTACGCAACTCCCTCTGGTCTGTAAGCAACATCTCTTCAGTTGAATTGTTCTAAATGCAACAGTGTTTGCGTTTCGCTAGAGAGATAGCATATGCGTAATTGATGTCACAAAGATTGTTATTCAGTTTCCATATAGTTGCTGTTTTCCAATGCGATACTCTTTTTTCGCAGACCAAAGTGAAAAGTAACATGAGGAGACCATTGAAGAACGCCATATCCAATATTAATTTTTTGCTGACACGCCAAACAGAACAAGACGAACCACACTACACTTTAAAATCAGTGTCACAAGCTGGATCATAAATAAAGTAGTGTTGCCCTCATTTGACTGAGCCATGGACTGATTAGAATTGGAATTAACCTCCGAAAAAGGCACCAAACATATGCTTTCATATGATAATAAGAACGAAGTCTTGGATCGAGGACAAAAAAAAAAATTTATTTCTCTCTCACAGTTTTTTCCAGAAATCTGTTGAAAGGAAATCGCCGTAGGAAATACTCATATTTCTTTTTTGATGCAGATGTCTGACCTAAATGTTTAACTGAGTCAGAGGCTTTGGAAAGCGTTCATCGAAACAATTTGGGGAAAATTCTTTTAATGGGTTAATATTTAATTGAACAGTTATTTGCTCTTTTCTCTTTTATGTAAAAATAAAAATCAAAAAAAAGTAAATAAATTTTGTACACTTTTTTGTTTTATTCGCTAAACAAAAATTGGTCACAGTTTATGTTTTTTCGTTTTCCGTCTTTTCTATTTTCTTCACATGAGCATTTCTTCCTTAACCATTTTTTTTTGTTTTTTGTCGATTTGTATACCTGTCTCTCAGTCTAACTGCTTACTTTTGCTATCAATACAATTTATCATTGTTTGGGGTCGTCAGCTTCAGATCCATGGTCATCGTCATAGTCATCGTCGTCATCATCATATATTGCAAGATGCATGTGTGTAGCTTGCTACAGCATTATTATCACCATAGAAATATTGGTGAGCACAAGCTCGTCATCAACTATTTAACGCTTTAAAGTCTGCAAATTTTTTTCTTTCTTTTCAAGTTTTTTTTTTATTTCTACTCTTGGCCATAATCTGCCACAACTTTATTATTTTGGCAAAGAAAACAAAAATTCTTTCAACCAACCGTAGTAGAAACACGCATTATTATTTTGTTGTTAAGGAAGTGTGAAAAATGTATGTTACGTGCCACAACTATTTGCAACAGCCAATTTAGTCATGAGTTTAATGAACGAAATATGGGGTTTTTTGCTGTTTTTGTTTCGTTATGTTTTTTATTGTGAAAATTGATTGGTTAAAGGAAGAAGGAAATCCATTTTCCTTCTTTAAAAGTTATCGAGAAAAAACACGATAATTATTAAAAGAAATAATAAATCTGTCGATGAAATTAATCTGTTACTATTACAATATCAAAAGGTGTGTGAAATAAAAATGGCATTAGAAAAGAACACCCTTTAATCACTGTGAACTACGTAAGCCATGTCATGTAGATTAAAGGAGCTTTGTATTGTTACGTTTTTACCTTTTAAAAAAATTTAAAATGTAGGCTCGCAGTTTGCAAATAAAATGAAAATAAATTTGTGTTTAGTTTTAATTAAAATCATTATTATTCGCACAATTATGTGTGCCCCTGTTCACAACTTGATGTAAACAACAACAATTGCTTTTCTCTGCATAAACAATAATAATTACTACACAACTATTCGACAGATCTTTATAACGAAGATCCTCAAACCACGATTACTCTCTTCAAACACACCGCGTCTTCGCACAAGACTGACTAAACTTTTACTAACTCCGTCACCTGCTTCGCCTTGCCTTTTATATAACAACGTAAACACTCTGACGAATGTTCTTGCAGGCGAATGTTCGTGACTTCGCATTCTCGAAATCTCTATAAACGTAAATATCGTTGTTTACATTCATTATTGTAGTGCTGTTTGTGTACTTTGTTTACATTTATTCTTGTAGTGTTGTTGGTATATTTTTGTTTACTTGTTTACCATTTTTTTATGCTGGTCTTTGTTGTTACATTAAGCAGTACGATAATTTGTAAACAGGTTTAATTACTTCATTGTTTTGTTTTTGTAGCTTTTGTTTATAATTTCAATGTTAAGCGATGTAAAAGCAAAACACCAGTATCTTGATTTTTCATTTTCGTAACAATATTAACAATTAAACGTGTCAAATGAGGTTTGTCATTACAGGCTCGATAGCCTAGGACAGTATCACTTTATTCGATATTTTAGAGAGAAATGGTGCTGATCAGTAGCCGCCCTTAAAACTTATATATAAGGGCAGTACACTGTCCATAGTGACTTTGTCGCGGTTGTCTTTCATCCTACATTTATTTCTAATAAACCGTTTAAGGTTTCTTTACATTTCAAGGGGATTATAATAACAGGGACTTACAGACAGTCACCGAAGAAATAATCAAATTTCGTTTTGTTGGAGATGTCTGATGGTTTAAAACATGTCCTCAAACTACCTAAGACTATATGCACTCGTTGCTACGGCCGTGTTTTTAAATTTACGAATTAAATGCGTATGTAGGTTGGTAGGTAGGTATGTAGAAGCGGCTGTCCCCTCGATGGAGTCATGAGCGAACACACTTAGGCTCCATACAGGGCCCATTGTGATACCACAGTTTCACATTCTCCCCTAGTCCAGGACTCACTCGGAGCTTCCAATGAACTGAACTCAGACTGCCAATATCAATGCATGACATTTCATCCAGATCCTCCATATAGTAAGCACCCAGGTGTTTTTTCTTCTGCTAACAAGTGCCGGGCATGTGCACAGTAGGTGAAGAACAGTCTCATTCTCCTCCCCCTCTCCACACCTTCTGCAGAAATCTTTTCCAAGGTGTCCAATACCAATACGCCATGCATGCGTTCCTATAATACAATGCCCCGTAATAACCCCGATAACAGTGCTGAGCCTACTTCTTTGGAGCTTAAGCAGAGTCGCCGCGCGCCTCTCATCCAGCTTTCGCCAGATTTTTTGCGCCGCTCTGCATGGGTCCGAAGCTGCCCATCTACTGTTGACAAGGGCCACGATTGCATTGTCAATTATAAGCTTGCAGATACCCAAAGGTATCCCCAATGTAGAGAATTCATCAGAGAGTTCGTTAGTCGTGCTCATTCTGGCCAGTTCATTCGCTCTGCAGTTACCGGGAATATCCTTATGTCCCGGTACCTATGTGATACAAACATCATATCGATTCGCCACCTCCTTGAGACATCTCCGACAGTCGTATACCGTGCTAGAATTCATTACATTAGCTGTTGGGCTGTCGGAAAGTATAGTGATTTTCCGCGTATTTCATGCGTATATAGTTGGCATATACTTTTTTCCGAACTCCTCTTAGGATTATATGGCTTCCACAATGGCTTGTTTCCGTTTTTATATTCTACTTTTGTTGTTCCAGCTAAGCATGTAATTGGTCGGCTGCAGCAAATCCTAGAATAATAGAGTTGTCATCTATCGTTACATACATACATACATAATTAGTCATTACAACCCTTCAGTCAGGATTACGACCTGGTTTCTCACACCACTAATGTTGTGTGTGTTGATTTTATGCATGAGTGGCGGGACGTACAGTTTAATGGCGACTCCGAACGACAGATTTTTGAGAAACTTTTCATGGCAAATTTATTTACTCTCAGAGTTTTTGCCAGAAATTTGCTGAGATAAAGTCGCCGAAGAAATACTTTTTGTATTTTGTTTTGATGTCTGGCCTGGGGCTCGAACCCTGGCTTTACGTGTAATAAGCCAACACACTACCTACTAGACTACGGTGACTTCATGTTTCCGTCTTTATAATCTGCTTTTGTTGTTCCAGCTAAGCATGTAATTTATCTGCTGTAGCAAATTCTAGAATAATAGAGCTGCCATCTATCGTTGCCTAGAAACAACCCCCTCTGATTATGTACTTTTACTAGCTTGAAATTTTCATTATCCATGTTTAGGACACATGTTCCTCAATTTATTTAAAGGCGACAGTTTACCTACCAAATGTTCCACAAACTAAACAACAAATATTATGAATAAAACCTCGTTATTTGCCTGAAAAATCCTGTAATAAAATTGATATTTAATGGAATAAATTTATAGGATTTCAAAATAAAACTAAAACAGCAGCAAAACGTACGAGATAAGAATAAAGAAAGGCGTTTACACTGACCTAAAACACATGTATAGGTAAACACACCCCACAAACTGAAAGCAAAACAAACATGTCCACAAAAGGGGACAATTTTTATGTAAGAGGGCGAGAGGGCGTTTATTTGATTTAAAAAATGCAACAAAGCCAGGAAAAAGGATAAACAAACAGATTTAACCGCATATGGTAGCATTTATTGATAGGTCGGGCCATAGTGTAAAATATATTTTAAAAAGTCAAATAAACAAACAAAAAGACACGATAAAAACATTAAAAATAAATTTTTTCTGAAAACTCAAATGCTCCTGTAGTTTACTGTCAGTATTGATTTGACATTAATAAATAATTTTCGACATTAAATAGCAAAAGCAATAGCCAGAACAGAAATCCTTTCGTTTAATTTTTATCGCTTAAGTTGAAGAAAACAAAACAAAAAATTTAAGAAAAACTACCTGTTGTTGTTTAGACCAAAAATTTTATGATGTTGTTTTTAACTTCTGGCTAATCTTAACGACCGCATCAAGCCATTTACACAGAATTTTGTCTTACAGTAGTTGAAGGACATTTTAATATCTTCTGTTTATACATGTACACATGCCAGCCAGTACACTCTGTTACGAAAGAGTTAAAAAAAGAATCTCAAACGCATAAAGTTAAAATCATAAAACTGAACCAGAAGTGCTGTGAAGAATTTACGATGCTTCATAAAATGTCACTTTTTTTCAAATCAGCCTTAAATGTGCCCATAATAGACGCATAAACTTGAAAGACAATAACAGCTAACAGGAAAAAAAAAGTAAATAAAAACAACACAAATATGCCTCCGTTTCCTATCTTGCAAGCATTAAAATAAAACGTTTTTGAAGATAAACTTCAGCATTCTTAATAAATCATTTTTATTATGCCTCGAAAATCAATTTAGTTGTGAACATAAACTCTAAGGATTGTTTATTGATTTGCTTGGTTGGTTGGCTTCAGAGGCATCAAATCACTTGGCTTCTTAAAGCTTTCGAGTGGATCCGGCATATTCAAACGCGGCATGCGGTATATGCGCATAGACAACAGAATTTACAATAATTATGTACCAAAGCCTTTAGGAACACCATTTCGATCCACCGGCTTAATTTAGTTTCTCATCTTACACTGCTTTTCTTAATGCTGATGCCTTGGAAGTTCATTCCAAGCTTTTCCAATTTCATCTGACGGAAGTCTGAAAATAATGCATGCTGCGGTTTTCAAAGGTACCCAAAAATGTGTGTGTTTTTCTTTTTATTTAGAAGTCGCCGTAGTCTAGTAGGTAGTGTGTTAGCTTATTAGACGTAAAGCCAGGGTTCGAGCCCCAAGCCAGATATCAAGGCAAAATACAAAAAGTATTTCATCGGCAACTTCCTCTCAGCAGATTTCTGGCAAAATCTCTGGTAGGAAATAAAATTGCCATGAAAAAGTTTCTCAAAACTCTGTCGTTCGGAGTTGACTTTAAACTGTAGGTCCCACCACTCATGTATAAAATTAACACACACAACATAAGTGGTGTGAGAAACTAGGACATTGTACAATGGGTGAGTTCGACCTCCGGGTACTGTACTTGTCTTAATTGACAAGTACACGTCCTCTAACGTAACCTAGCCTAACCTTCTTTTTATTTTTTATTTTATTTGGCTGGATACTGCATCGGGTTATTCATTCAGTGCTTGAAAAGCCTCCTTCGCTTTCGAAAGGTTGTCTAAAGTGCTGATTTCTTTGTGAAAGAGTTTCACATTTTCGTTTAACATCTAAACAGTACGAAAAGATATTTAAAACTGATCACCAAAGTGATAACTGACGTTTAATAATAATCGACCGACAGTGCAAGGAATCGATAATTAAAGAGTAATTTGAAGACTGGAAACTTTAAAGAAGTGTTACAGTCCGTGAATCATTGGAACGTGCTTGTTGGAAGCATCGCTTCTGTTAGACAAAGTGTTTCAAAGCGCAGTACATGCAACAACTAAGCCCTCCTGAATGCCGTAGATATGCTGAAGCAGCAGCAGGGGCTTCAATGTTAATTTTTTCAAGCAAAATTTTCTTCAGCTTTGAAACTAATTTCTGACTTGGCGATCACTCAACAAATAAAATTGCCTCATACAACACTCGAATAATACTAAAGTGATTGCGGAATAGCCATTGAAGTCCAATACATGCAACAACAAAGCTGACGAAGCCCTGCTGAATGCCGTAGGTATGCTGAAACAGCAGCAGGGGTTCAATGCTTATTTTTTCGAACAAAATTTTCTTCAGCGTTAAAACTAGTTTCTGACTTACTCAATTTCTAACTTACTCGACGAGGCAAATTGCTTCATATAGGACTCGAAGAATGCTGAAGTGATTGCGGAAAAGCCATTGAAGTCCAATATTTGCAACAACCTAGCCGACTGACCCTTGAGAATTCCGTCGATATGCTGGAGTAACGGGGGTTCAATTCTGATTTTTCGAACAAAATTTTCTTCTAATTTCTGACTTGACAGTTACTCAACGAGGAAAATATGAGACTCAAAGGATGATAAAGATTGCGAAAAAGTCTAGAAGGTAATGTGAGACCTCGGTTCAAACCCCAGGTCAGACATGTCCAACAAAACGAAATCTTAAAAATATTTTTTCGACGACTTCCTCTCAGAAGATTTCTGGCAAACACTCTGAAAACAAATAAAATTGCCAAGAAAAGTTTCTCAAAACTCTGTCGTTCGGAGACGACTTTAAACTGCAAGTCCCGCCATTTGTTGTATAAAATTAACACACGCAGCATAAGTGTTATGAGTAACTAGGTCGTAATCCTAACTGAAGGGTTGTGATGACCGATTATGTATGTATGTATGTAGGTTAGAGGACGTGTATTTGTCAATTAAGACAAGTACAGTACCCGGAGGTCGGATTGACCCATTGTACTAACGTATATATGTATGATTGCGGAAAAGTTACTGCGTCCGAAAAAAACTGATTGATTCGTGAGCTCTAATGTCTCCGGATCTTCCGTTTCGAAAATAACATCGAAGGAACTGTTGCCATATAATAACTGACTTCAGTAACGATTTCTATGTATTTAGCCTGAATTCTATGAGGCTTTCAGAATGAATACAAGGAAAATTTCTTACATATCATATCTTGTGTATATCCATATAGGGCTTGTGGCTTAATTCTTCATTTTTTCTTGAGCACCTGTATGGACATTCGTTTAACAATCAGCAGAATATGGACAATCTCACGTCTGAATTCGTTCACACTACAATCGCTACCAGCATTGACCAGTGTGCTGCAGTTATGCTTCTACATTCTGTATTCCCGTACGTCACTACTAGTTTTTCCTGAAAACACACGATATTTTTACATTGTGTACTCCAGAGATCAGCAATGAGTATTCAAAAAGATGAGTAGAATCATATTCAAAGTTTGATGTACTCATCATATTCATACTTAACAACACGTATGATTTTGTTGCTTTCGACTATCCATGACTCAACATTTAAAAGAATCACAAAATATATAATGATTCGCAATACTCACTAAAAGGTTGTGTGTTTTCGCTCTTCTTGCTGCTCTGCCTCTTTTGCTTATGAGTCTTTTTTTTGAAAATGCAACAACAACTAAGACCGTAAATTTTGATGAATGATTCGAGTCACTCGATTCATTTATAAGTATTACAAGTATTTTTCTAAAGTTCTGAATCTAAATGAGTAGGCTTATGAATCAAACATATTTGGAATGGTATGAGTTTGATGTCAACGTTGTATGCATACTCATTGGAACCTGTACTTATAAATCAATGTTGAAGTGAGTACGAATGAATCATAGTACATAGTTAAATTTCAATATTGTTGACTCACTTATATTCAAAATTTCATGAGTGCTTATGAGTAGCGAAAAAACGATTCATTGCTGATCTCTGGTATAATATAATCGACTAGTATAAGGGACGATCAAAAACTTAAGCGACTCAAAATAATATTACATTGGACCTTTGGATTATGTGAACCTAACCGACTAGCATAAGGCACGATCTAAAACTTAGGCGACTCTAAAAGATATCACATCGGACCTCGTCTTGTGATTTTTATTAGTTGATGAATTCGTGGATGGTGTTGCCAATGCTAAATTGTACTGTCGGAGCAATAAGCAAACTGTTTTATCAATTCAGTTTTAGTAAATGTACATATAACATAACAAATCACTAAAATCTTTATCCAGTTTATGAATCAATTTAGATCCTCAGGTTCGCCTTACATATTTCTTTTGAAGACTATTAAGTGTAATAACATTATCTGCCCTTTTTTAAATCAAAAACGTTTTCAAAACCCTTTCTTTCTTATTGCAAAATGCGAATGCCAAACAGCTGCATATTTTTCCAACCGTTTGTTAAAAAAAAAAGAAAAAGGCCATGTGTGGTTAGTATTCCATAACAGAGGTTTGAGGTTTCTTTAGAAAAACCCAGCAAAAAAACGAAACGAAAATTATTTTGAATCATCAAAAATATTTAGAAGATCCAATTGTAAATTCCATGTCTCTTGTTGTTTTATACGTTATTTTGAAAATGTTTTTATTAAAGATCACGTCCATAAGCTGACAACATTGTGCAATGATCACGTATAATTCCTTCCTTCGCTTTTTGGTGAGGGTTTGATGTGTGTGGTCATCAAATTTCAAATGTGATTCACAGTACAATTCTAATGAAAATTAAAACAAAACACCGCCTCATGTGTAATAAAACAAAATTGTGGACAAGCGTCTCAAATAAAATAAAGTGTGCCAAAGCATTTGATTCATAAGTTCGTTATGGTGGACGTATTATTGAAGGCATGGGGGATTTACAAGGGAAAACAGAAACATAAACAAACATTTAATGGGAATAACAACGTTTGTGATCTTGTTTTGATATTTTTTCGTAAGAAAATAATAAGTTTTTCTATTCCTAACATTTTAAAATCAACAAATAAAAAGGCCTTCAATTGAAAAAATTATTTGCAGGGTGTTGAAGTCTGTCAATATTTGAAAGCCAAGGTTTTTTTTTCTTCTTTAGAGTTTAGACTCTAGCATATCAAGCACTTTAACGACTATACTGCATCGATGAAATTTTTATTTCAATTTAAATTTCGCACTCCTCCTCATATACGAAATACAATGTCTTTTGAATGACCGTCTGTGTATTGGCTATAGCCGTCGAGCCTTTTGAGATAGTTTTTAATCACATTCTGGTCATGCATTTTGATCAAGGATTAGCGAAAGTTGTCTTTAAAATGCTCTAACGTTAGAGAGTTACCCACGTGAACATGTCTTGCCGTAGCTCCATAAAAATATACATCGGAATTAAGCCGCCCAAGCCTGGACTTGCACTTTCAGGAAACTTCTCAAGCAATAAATCAGAAATTGTTCAAGTTGAGTGGCTCTTGCCATCGTCTTCTGTAAAGTACATTCCATTTAGTGTATAATAAGCAATTACAAGCTAAAAAAGATTTGTAAAATGCAAGCAAATGACACCTCCAGGCCATAATATGTACCAAAGAATCACTTTCTCCGGATGCATTGGCTTTTCCGCGTTCTTCCAGATTCATACGCCACAATTCTGTTTATTTTTATAAGCACCGAGAGGGAATTGAGTTTCATCGCTGAAAAAATTTGAAAAATAATGCTCTCGCAGTCATTGAGCAGATCTATGGCCATCTAAGAAGTCCCCGTAATGTAGTAGGCAGAGCGTTGGCTTATTAGACGTAAGGCCATGGTTCAAACCCCATCTTCATCAAAACGATATATAAAAAAATATTTCTTCAATGACTTCCTCTCAGCAGATTTCTGGCAAAAACTCTGCGAATAAAATAAAATTGCCATGAAAACTTTCTCAAAAATCTGTCGTTCGGAGTCGACTTTAAACTGTAGGTCCCACCACCCATGTATAAAAATTAACACACACAACATAAGTGCTGTAAGAAGCTAGGCCGTAATTGTGACTGAAGGGTTGTAATTTTTTTTTTGTCTTAGGCCGGATGTGGGAATCTTCGTGCACGATTCACAATCACTGGTGCCTACGTAATAAACCCACCCCCTACACACTTTAACCAGGCTCCCTCTGCGGGACTGCCGTAAGCTATTACTTCGCGGAGGGCTGGTGAGCTTTAAAGCTTTGTCACACCAAGTTAAATTTCGCCTCCGTTCCTCCAGCCTTCGGTGATCTTGCATAACTTCAGCCATTATCTGACTGTGTTAGCTCCATAGAGTCCTAGAATTCAACACCTCTTCCATAAGCCGAATTGGTCCGAAACTCGTTTCCCCGGGCCATCTAAATCTGGGGCAGCATGTTAGAATATGCTTCACAACTTCCTCCTTATCTACACAGGTTGGTCATAAAGGCGAAGTATCATGTCCAAATCTGTGTAGGTACTTCATGAAGCACCCATGACCAGTTAGGAACGGGGTCACGTAGTAGTACAGCTCGCAATGTTTATTCTCCATCCAAAGGGCGACATCAGGGAGAAGGTGAAATGTCCATCTTCCCTTTAAGCCATTCTCCAATAGTGACTGCCATTTGTGCATGGAAATTCTTCGTTCCTCCTCTTTTATATCTGAAGGGTTGTAATGGCCAATTATGTATGTATGGCCACAGAGCTTAAATTATTGCTTGAGTTGAAGAAGAAATTCAAAATGAGCCGCAAATTACGCTCATTTGCACAGAATGCTGTGGGATCAACAAATTTGGATTATTCTCTACACTTTCCCTAGGTTTGGTTAGGTTACCGGTTAGCTTGCCCTTCACAACTAAGTTCACTCGGTGGCCATTTATTTCATTGTGTTACCCAGTTTGAGGTAAGCCCCGTTGTTAATAACGGATGTCTGTTAATAGTGGATTTGAAGCACCCCTTAATGCACGTTCGTCACTATGCCCAGACCTTCAAACGTTCTGTCACCCAAAAACCGATGATGTCTGTTCTGAAGTGTAGGGTACTCGCATCTGTACTGCCTCCTGTAATTGAGGTAAAACACTTGCAAGACATTTTATTTGAGTTTTTTAAGTTCCACCTCATCATTATCAATGAAGATGTACAAATTTTCTGCTCGTCTTCCCTAAGAACACTGCTAAACTCATCCAAATCTTAGCTTGTACAGCTCCGACGTATTTGTTTAGTTTTCATTTGGCTTAAGGCATTACATGAGACGTTAAAGGCAGCTTCTGTGTTGTTTGTGCAAACAGTTGTAGTATCAGTTTAATAAACTCCTAATGTATGGTCAATTATATCGGCTGTTATACAGTTGCTGCAACTAATTGCAAAGTATCACATTACAATACCACTGTGCCATAAACTAACTCGTACATTATCATACAAATTTTTATTTCCCCTTCATTTCCATTGGCATTCTTTTATTGTCAACACAACAGTCAACAGCCAAACACAATTCATTCCATTCAATTCAATTCATTGTTGAGTCAACAAAACACATGTCTTTCAGCTATAAAAAGCGTTTTGTGATATAAAATTTCAAAATGAACGACAGACGTTGAGACGAAAACAGAAACAGAGAGCAACTCTAAACACAAATTATATCCTTTTGGGTTATTTTTATTAACGAGTAGTAAAATACGACATTGACACTTAAGAAATGGTTTAAACAAGAATGTTATTATGTTACTCTCCACTTTAATTTCAAGAATTCCACTTAAAAAATCAACACTAAAATCGATGAGATGATCAAGACATGGTCAGTTCAGGCCAGGCCAGGCCAGGCTTTAATCAATGATTATTGTCATGATCACAACACACGGTTGATTACAATCCATACTCGTATGATGATATCGCTGAGATGAGATGTCGTTTTAGTGCACGGCTAGTAGTTATTGTTGTAGTTTTAGTTCTGGTTGTTAGTTACTGTTTTATCGCCAAACAGACCATCTTATGGTAACGAGAAATAAAAAACAAAGTGATGAGTTTTGGTCATCATCACCAGTCAGTCAGTCAGTCAGGCTAGCTTTGTCTGTAATTTTGTCCTGGCTTTATATCGGTTCTGTATATGATTGGTTTCTTGTATGTCTAAAGTGTCAATTTTTTTTGTGTGTCTCTTCTTCTCGTTGTGGTCAAACGTGTCTACAGGTTTGCATGTCTATATTTTTAATGAATGTTTAGTTTCTTGGCTTATTATGCATTGTTTACTTAAATCTTGAGAAAACAAATGAAACGTAAAAAAACGAAATTACTTGTTGAAGTCAGTGTGGTTCCAAAATACCCTACACTATGAGGTTCTAATTGTAAAAGGGGGTTTAAGCTGCGTTTTACCACATAAAGAAACATCGGACTTGGACTGATTTTTCATTCAGTTGGCAATGAAATGAAACACATTATCGCTGATTATTTCTAACAAATATTTGAAAATATTTTGGGGCATAATATATTTACGTACCATAGGTCAGCAATGAATCGTTTTTTCGCTACTCGTAAGCACTCATGAAATTTTGAATATAAGTGAGTCAACAATATTGAAATTTAACTATGTACTCTGATTCATTCATACTAACTGCAACGTTGATTTATAACTACAGGTTGTAATGAGTATGAGTACAACATTGCCATCAAACTCATACCATTCGAAATATGTTTGATTCATAATCCTACTCATTTAAATTCATACATACATACATACATACATAATTGGCCATTACAACCCTTCAGTTAGGATTACGGCCTAGCTCCTCTCTTCTCACACTACTCATGTTGTGTGTGTTAATTTTTATACATGAGTGGTGGGACGTACACTTTAAAGTCGACTCCGGAAGACAGATTTTTGAGAAACTTTTCATGGCAATTTCATTTACTCTCAGAGTTTTTGCCAGAAATCTGATGAGAGGAAGTCGCCGAAGAAATATTTTGATGTCTGGCCTGGGGCTCGAACCCTGGCTTTTCGTCTAATAAGCCAACACACTACATACTAGAACACGACGACTTCCTAGTCATTGTAGCTCTTGCAAAAGTCTTGAATGGGAGAGACCTAGTCATCTATGAATTTTGGTTTAGGCGCATGATCGCTTGTGCTCCTAAAATGGCCAGATCTGCAGTTAATCTACTTATATTGCCTTTTGACCTAGACTGTATAAAATCAAAAAGCCTATATTTTTTTAATTGTATTCGCTACGTATAGATTGCATACATATGTAAAGGGTCCGCCAAATAACTTTTTTTTTTGAAAATGCTTTAAAAAAAAGCTACTGAATATTTTCTCAAATTTCTTTTTTTATTTGAAGGTACAATCCTTCCGGTTAATAATGGAAAATAATTTCATTCAAATGGCTGCCTCGGCTGGCCATGCAGTAGCCTACATGATCGATCCAATTTTTGACCACATTATCGATTGTGTGCAGCTGTATTTCACCAATGGCTTCACGAATATTGTCCTTTAAAGCCTCAATTGGCTCTGGCTTGCCGGCGTAACACTTGTCTTTGACGGCACCCCACAAATAATAGTCCAACGGTATCAAGTCGCAGCTCCGAGGTGGCCAAACGACATCAGCTCTGCGGCTGATAATGCGATCTTCAAAAACAGGGCGCAAAACATCGAGTGTAGCTTCGGGTGTGTGGCATGTAGTGCCGTCTTGTTGAAACCAAATGTTGGCAATATCCTCCCCTTCATTTTTTGTGAACAAAAATTCGTTCAACATGGCCCGATAATGATCGCCATTGACTGTAACGGCCACTCCTTGCTCATTTTCGAAGAAAAATGGCCCAATTATGCCTCTGGACCAAAATCCGCCCCAAACAGTGACTCGTTTTGGGTGCGTCGGCTTTTCAATGTATGAGTGCGGGTTTTCTGTGCCCCAAATTCGACAATTTTGCTTGCTTACATACCCTGCAAGATCAAAACGCGGTTCATCTGAAAAGATGATTTTTTTTTTTGCCAAAATCGGCATCTTCTGTAAGTCGATCGCAGGCCCACTTAGCGAAGCGAAAAAGCATTGGATGGTCAATTGGCTTCAACTCCTGAACCAATTGGACTTTGTATGGCGTCATACCAAGGTCTTTATGCAAAATTCGTCTCAATGATGTCTCCGAAATGTTCAATTGTTGAGAACGACGGTGAAGTGATGTTGATGGCGCTTCACGCACTCTTTCTGCCACAGCAACAATATTCTCGGGTGTACGCACTGTTTTTGGCTTTCCATGCTTTAGTTTATTGATGAGGATGCCAGTTTCTTTCACTTTTTTCACAAGATAACGAACATACGGAGCTGACGGTGCTTCTCTTCTTCCAAAATCTGTAAGATAGGAAGGATAAAACTAATTATCTGTCAAATCAGACATGAGCTAAGTGTTTCCATTCACGAAATAAGCACTAGTTGAAAAAAAAAGTTAGATGGCGGACCCGATACATGAATGGCGGGACTTGCAGTTAAATTGAGGAACTTTTTCATGACAAATCTTTTTATTCTCCGGGTTTTTGCCAGAAATCTGCTGAGAGGAAATCATCGAAGATATATTTTTTTCAAATTTTGTTTTTGTTTGAGTAGTCATGTCTAATAAGCAAATATAATGCCCACTACACTATGATGACTTCGGGGCATAATATTATCACAACTCTTCCTGATTAAGTTTGTATTGGGAAGGAGTTATAGGGCCTCTAAAACAGTTTTCGATTATAAAATTCAATGGAAGCTGATGTTATTTACTATGTAATGCGTGTTCAGCTTAGCATTTCTCGGGCTGTGTAGCGTATAAAATGTTCTTGAAATATTCCTTATTGAATTCAAGTGTTTCTTTTTTCTGTTTTTTGTTTTTAAAATAAATATTGAAATTGAAAATTTGAGACATAAACAAAATAAACACTTCAGTTAAATTATAAAGCCAACTACAAACATGAAATTTCTTTCATTTTTTTATTTTTCTGGGATTTTAAATGATTTCTTCTTGTTTCAACACGCAACTTTGGTTTTGGATGAGACTGAGACTGTCTGCTCATAAACAGTCAAACTCTTAAGAAAATGTCTTAATATATGCATGCATGCATGCATGATTTTAGATTTTTTCCTTCTTTCATTCTTCCATACTTTCATGAACAACAGCAAATGCTGTTCAAAAACTGACCAATTGATGTTGACGTCTTTATTTCGTTTCCTACAATCTTCTCTTTTTCATAAATTCTTAAGAATTATTGTTTTTTTTGTTGCTTTTGTTGTTTTTTCTATTTACTTTAGTTTACCATAAACACTTGATCCATCTGTCTAGTACCAGCAGTTCATTTGGTTCATCTCATGTCTCATGTCTAGTGTGTTTATTCAGTTTTAGGCTTCATTAATTGCAATTGCGTGTCGTCAGTTATTGGTTTTTTTATTTCCCTTCTTATAAGAGGAATATTTTGTTTTTTTTTTGTTTATTTTATTAAAGAATTGTTTGGAAAATGTTCTGCATCCTTGAAATTTTTAGTTATTGTAGACGATTTTTTCTTGATTTCTTGTTTGCACTTGTCTAAATAAGCTTTGATCTTGAAAATTTTTTTTTACTTCTTCAGTTTGTTTGCTTTTCAAGCCCCAAGTCAAGTATAAGAATCAATAGCCGGTAATGATTTCAACTGTATTGCATTCTAAAAAATTTAATCTTTCCTTCTTTTAAACAATATTTAACGATTCTCAATTTGCCGCTGCTCATGATTGTTTTGTTTTTATTTTCATTGTAAACAGTAGTCTCTATATCTGCGGAAATTAAAAATTTAATGGCTTGAAAGAGAATAAAATTTTTCATTGATTTTCTTGTATAAAAATCGATAAATTGCATGTATTTACAAGCATTGAAAGTGCGATTACACTTAGAAAACATACATATTTAATTTGATTAGCCACAGTTACATGCATTAAGTTTATTACCAAAGCATTTACAATCCTTGGGATCGCTTGTAAATCTAAGGCTTAAACTCTATTGATACGAATCTAATCCGAATCAACAAAGAAATTCACTAAAGATGTCTGCATATATGGGCAGAATTCGATTTAATTTGGTTCTGCTAATTTGTGCCAGAGAATGTTCATTGAAAATCGGAAGGAATCGAAGAATCGTTTGAATTATTTCGAAATCGTTCAGTCAGCCTCAAAACCGGCAAACGTGTTGTTAACTCCAAGTAGGTAAATCAGTAAGACTCTCATACATACAGTGGTGTCCTTATAATTAGAAACGATGTTTCTGAAATACAGTTCTCTGGAGTAACGAATCTAAGTTTAGTTTGTCTCAACCTGGTGGAAAAAAGTATTTGTAAGACGTCCTCCAAACAAAGCCTTTGATCCCAGATACACAGTGAAAACTGCAAAAACAAATTAACAACATACATGTTGCTAAGTCGTTTATAATTATAAGGCCACCACTGTACATACATAATTGGTTATTAAAACCCTTCAGTCAAGATTACGACCTAGTTTCTCACATTACTTATGTTGTGTGCGTTAATTTTATACATGAGTGACGGGACCTACAGTTTAAAGTTGATTCCGAACGACAGATTTTTGAGAAACTTTTCATGGCAATTTTTATTTACTCGTACAGTTTTTTCCAGAAATCTTTGGAGAGGAAGTCGCCTAAAGAAATATTTTTTTATATTTGGTTTTGATGTCTGGCCTGGGTTTTGAACCCTGGCTTTACGTCTAATAAGTCAACACGCTACCTACTAGACTACGACGATTTCAAGACTTTTATACAGCACACCATAATCTATGTTATGATTAAGGTTAGCGGGTATAGCGACCGCACAATTAGCATGATAATCGCCAAGGACATTCATCGTATGAAGGTATGAAAGAATTCACTTTAAGCTTTCAAACGAGAAAACACTTCTAGCCATTGGGACTTAAAACAACTTATCAACGCAATATTAGAAAACACGGCAGAGAATGTCAGATGGAAGACTACACCAATTTAATTTGGAGATGCATGATAAACTCTTCAGAAGACTACGGGAGATCAAACAACATATTGTATATCGTTATGGTCATGCGCCACTAATCCTGATAAACTAAAGGATCGCGGAAAACGAAGACTCTCAGAAACTGCGGGTAAACGAAATTGTTCACTGATTGATGAGTAAATCTTCGTTAGAACAGAAGAAACTTTTGTAAGCACATGAGGTAGAGCTATCGCTGCTCGGGGTTCTAGGTTATTGCAACAAAGAAAAGCTTTTTTGACATGTAATTGCAAGATTCTTAAGAGCTAGATTTCTAAAAGTCCTACTCTGCAGTAAAGAAACTGTAGAATTAAATATGCATCCGGTTCAACACAAGAAATTGTAATATTTTATTGTGGCATAAGTCGTTCTGTGCAGTGCCTGTGCTGAACGACTTCTTCGATGATGTTGGTTGAATTCGCTTAGTACAGGGACTACTTTTATCTGTGGCGAGACAACATGCCGGTATATGTCTGCTCAAGTTTGCTTTGGCAATCAAGGCACTTCGACCTAACCTCATCTAACCTATAAGTCGTACAAAAAGTAGGAAT
Organism: Sarcophaga carnaria; assembly: GCA_958299815.1. NCBI lineage: Eukaryota > Metazoa > Arthropoda > Insecta > Diptera > Sarcophagidae > Sarcophaga > Sarcophaga carnaria. Next base: position 121,016,258 of record OY283153.1, on the reverse strand, counting down.
CTAATGCAGAATCCATGGATATTATATGGCCCTGAGGGGAAATCTTGATGGACTGATTTACTATTTTTTCATTCAGTTATCAAACAAGTATTAATGCTCCCAACGTACCTCCGAAAAAGGTGCAGATGCTAATTAAACACTGTTTCAACAACAACACCGAATTCCTGTTGGCTGCTATACTAACGCCCGTCAATATGCAGAGACTTATCTTTACAGACATCGAATAGCATCCTGAAGTTAGTCAGTTTAACTGGCAGTACAGTTGATTTGCACTGACAGTAATTCGATACGTTCACATAACGACAATAACAATACTCGGCTGAACACGGTGAATGTGGTCATATGTTAGAATATTAATCGTAGGATACTATGGCGTAATGAGAAGCTGGCTCAGATGCAAACAATATTTAAGTCAAGTAAGTGTGTAAAAGAGATCAGAAATGAGTATTCAAAAAGATGAGTAGAATCGAATCATACTCATAATTTATGATACTTATACTCATTCATGATATACGTGGTGTGAAAAACTAGGTCGTAATCCTGACTGAAGGGTTGTAATGACCAATTATGTATGTATACTCATTCATACTTATTTTAATATCATGGAACCTCTACTCATATTCTAAGTTTGAAGTACTCATCATATTCATACCTAATAAGACGTATGATGTCGTTGATTTCGACTCTCCATACCTCAACACAAAATAATTATGATTCGTGTATGAACACTAAAATACTCACTAGAAATCTGTGTGTTTCCTCTGCTTGCTGCTCTGTCTTTGTTGCTTCGCGTCACTCGAATAGTTTTTAAGTATTCTAATTATTTTTCTAAAGTTATGAATGTGAATGAGTGGGCTTATGAATCAAACATATTTCGAATGGTATGAGTTCGATGTCAACGTTGTACTCATACTCATTGCAACCTGTATTTATAAATCAACATTGTAGTGAGTACGAATGAATCAGAGTAGGCAGTCAAATTTCAATATTGTTGACTCACTTATATTTAAAATTTCATGAGTGCTTATGAGTAGCGAAAAAACGATTCATTGCTGATCTGTGGTGTGTAACTTTGTGGAGAGACCACAGGATCCATTTAACCAATTGCTATAGGAAGATAAGAGAGTCTGGAAAAGAATCCTGGCGAAGATTTTGTGAAAATATAATCAAACAGTACAGGGCATTTATACGGTGTTGCTATATATCTTTAAAAGACCAAATGTATCGTATATTAGAGATGGGAAAGTTAAAATTTAAATTAAAATTTTTATTAATAATTTCCTTTCAACTTTATGTGCGACTTGTTAGCTTTCAAATTTTAATTTTTTTCTTTCTACACACAGCGCAATCAAGGAAAATTTCATGGCTGTAACATTAGTTAAGTAATTAATTTAATTAAACTGGGAATATTTTTTTTGTTAATAATTCGTATTTCTTTTAACAATACCCCGCAGTTTTGAAAGGAAAAAAAAACTGAAATAATCATCATAAATTAAAAAAAAGATTTTCCCTTAAAGATAATTAAATCAAAAAAATCAAAAAAAAAATATGTTAACTTTCAACGCAATTATAATAATTTCATAATTATTAGTGTAACAACAACAATGCAATTGGCAGAATTACTTGGCATATAAATATGAATTCATAATGATGATATTTTAATGAACACATGCATAATGATTATGTAAAATAAATGTTAATTGCCAGACAAAACAATGACAATAATTTTCTCATACATTCTTGCATGAAAACCTACAAAAACAACAAAAAAAAAAAAAGAAACCAAAAGGCCTTAGAATGCAGAGAAGAGCAAAGCAAAAATACTGTAAAAAAATTTCTTGAAAAGAATTTGCATTTTTCCAGTGTTTTTTTCTTCTACTGTTTTGCAGAGAATTTGCAATCTAAACCCAACGTGGGAGTTTATTCTTAAAGAAGACGCACATTGCCACATACGAGTACATGCTTAGAAGGAAATTATTTCTTTGGTGGCAATATTTATACATTTGTCGCTTGCTTTCATACACACACATGACTTGCACACATATCATATGCTTGGTATTGTTATTTTTCCTGGTATGTGTGCGTAGTATGCTGTACTAATGATGCATGCCAAGGCATTTGTTGCTATTTGCTATAATAACTAATGGCAGTAGGAACTGCAACATGTATGATCAACAGCCTTAACAAAAAGGTATTGCCAAACACTTGCAACATAAAAGCCACCACCAAAGCAAATAAAATTAAAAAAGAAAAAAAAACACGAAGTAAAATCCACACAAAAACTCCATTCAAGCTTTAAACTGAAGTACAATTGAATACGAAATGGGAAAATATTATCAAAGAAAAAAAAAACAAAAAACAAAAAAAAGACTTTCTTTCTTTTAAAAGAGATTTTTTCACACATTTGCTACTGTTGTTGTTGTTGTTAGTTTTTATGATGCTTTTTCGTACTTGTTTGTATCTCCCTGTATATTATATTGGCTGCTGTGGTTTCAGCAGCTGCACTTTTCTACGGCTGTTGATAATATAAGGCCTGCTAAGCATTAAACTAAACTTCAATATATTAAAGCCACTATAAAACAGTATGTGTCTGTCTAACTGTCTGTCTCTCTGTCTGTCTGTGCAAACAATAAAGCAATTGCAAAAATGGTTGAAATGACAAAGACTAATACGGTTTATTTTTTTCTATTTTTTTGTTGCACATTTCTTTCTTCTTTTGCTATTTCGTGTGGCAAGTTGGATTATAAAATAAACAACAAAAAAAAAATAAGAAAAAATATTTCACATTGCATTTCTTTGCGATTGTTTTTTTGCTTTACTTGCCATAGTCACACAATATAAAATGTAATACGGCATCTACTCGCATATGTAAAACTTGACACTTTTCCAACTGTCTTAGAAATCATGCACAGTGATTTTAGGAGGCAATTCTAACGAAACTTACTGAAAAATTTAAAAAGCTTGAAGGAAAACTATGGAAAAATTAATTATTATTGCCGGCTTTTATTTAAGGGCTGAGTTTACATACATACATATCAGAGATCAGCAATGAGTATTCAAAAATATAAGTAGAATCGAGTAATACTCATAATTTCTAATATTTGTACGCATTCATACTTATCTTAATATCATACTCATACTACTCACATTCAAAGTTTGATGTATTTATCATATTCATACTTAACAACACGTATGATGTTGTTAATTTCGACTCTCCATAACTCATCACATACACGAATCATAAAATAAGTATGATTCGAGGAACGAACACTAAAATACTTACTAGAAGGTTGTGTGTTTGTTCTGCTTGCTGCTCTGTCTTTTTTTCTTATGTGTCTTTCTCTTTTTTTTAAATGCAACAACAACTAAGACTGTAAATTTGGGTGAATTATTCGAGTCACTCGATATACATTTATAAGTATTATAAGTATTTTTCTAAAGTTATGAATCTAAATGAGTAGGCTTATGAATCTAAATGAGGGCGCTTATGAATCAAACATATTTCGAATGGTATGAGTTTGATGTCAACGTTGTATTCATACTCATTGCAACCTGTACTTATAAATCTACGTTGTAGTGAGTACGAATGAATGAGAGTACATAGTTAAATTTCAATATTGTTGACTCACTTATATTCAAAATTTCATGAGTGTTTATGAGTAGCGAAAAAACGATTCATTACTGATCTCTGATACACACTGATTGGTTATTACAACCCTTTATCCGCATTATATCCTAGTTTCTCACACCACTTATGTTGTGTGTGATAATTTTATACATGAGATTTTTGAGAAAATTTTCATGGCAATTTTATTTACTCCCAGAGTTTTTACCTGAAATCTGCTGAGAGGAAATCGCCGAAGAAATATTTTTTCATATTTCGTTTTGTTGAAGATGTCTGGCCTCACGTCTAGTAAGCCAATGCACTAGACTATGGCTACATAAAGGTTAAGCTTACACTGCCTTTAAGTGTTAGAAAATATCTAGTGCAGTCACTTTAGAATTTTTTTTTATACTTCGTTTTGATGTCTGACCTGGGTTTTGAACCGTGGTCTCATGTCTACTAAGCCAAGATATTACCCACTAGACTATGGCGGCTTAAATTTGAGTTTACACTGCCTTTAATTGTTAGAAAATATCTAGAGCAGTCACCCTGTGATAATTAAGTTCAGTACAGTAACTGAAACCCTCTATCTTTAATTGAAAACAAAAGACTTAAGAAAGAAACCTTAATAGTGAACATGTATGCTTTTTGAGGCCAACACAGCTGTACAGAAGGTGGAGTTGCAATATGTTTAGAAGTAAGAAGAATTAAACGCCTTATAAAATAAATTTCCAAAGTCTTTGTGAGGTTATTACAACACCTTTCGTCAACAACTTACATTTTTCATTCTCAAACGTCTCCAACAAAAGAATGAAAATGAAAGCTAAGTGGCGTAAGAAGTGTATAAGTAGGTTGAAGCGTTAGCACAGCAAAATGCATGCAATATCCAAATAAATTATTTGATTACTCTATTATTAGTTAAGTGCACTACACTGTTCTCGCTTTACATTTAAATCTATAGAAAAAACTCTTTCCAATCACTATTCTCAAAAGAAAACATTGCCAAGGAATATAAAATTGAAGCCTTTGAACATTTTCTTCCTGTATTTATTTAATACCAAACCACTGTGCTTATTTTAATATGTGTTGGTAAGCAATTTATATTTTCATGGGTCTACTGTATGCCGTACATACGAGTATAATGCTTTGAAAGCAACAAATATTTACACAGTTTGCTATGCCATTACATTTGTCATCCAAAGAGCTGATGTAAAACACTTTTAAATGTCTATAAATGTTAATTTTATTGACCCAATTCTCAAGAAATTATTAGAGCAACAACACGAAATGCCACACACATACATACTATATTACCACATAATGCCAGGAAGTTTTTTTCATTGTTAGTTTTATGACTTTTATTATTAACAAATTAGACGGGGAAAAATATTTGTAATTTTCTTTTTTTAATGTTTTCATTGTTATTTAATACAAGGAAGTGATTTATGTGTTAAGCGCTTTTCCTCTAAGCATTGTAAAATAAATAAATAAAAAGGAAATTATTTCAAAATGCAAACACAATTGAAAATAGAAAAACCATTACATGTGCACTACCATTTTGGAAATTTTCTTTCTTTTTGTTTTCTCTCTCAGTTTTCCTTGATTAAATGCAAATTTCTGTCCATTTTTTCTGTTTGCTGTTTGCTTGTCAGCATTTTTATTTGATTTCTTTTGAATTGTGTGCTTAACACACATACGAGGGTATTTATTTAGACATTGAAGTGTTACAATATTTGTTGTTTAGAAACGAAATGAGAAATAAAAAACGAACGAAAAGAAAAAACGAAAAGAAAAAACGAAATAGTTTTCTGTTGTTTCAGTGTTTGTCGGACATGTGTAAAATGTTGCTCCAGTTATGTCAAAACATTAAGACACTGTTGTTGTTGCTGTTTGCTCTGTGCGCTGTATGTTGTATGCTGTTGTATTATGCAACTTTTCTATTTGAATACAACACAGGCATACATTAGCTAAACAACAACCAACACCAGCTAGCCCGACCATTTATCTGCCAGTATTCAGGGAAAATATTTTAAACGTTGAAAAGTAAAAAAGGAACCCATTGGTGCATAGATTGCTTGAGTGGGTTTGTTTTTAATCGCAAACACTTTATAAGTTTTTTTCTTTTTTTTTCGTAGGGAAAACAATAGTGTGCTGTAGTAATGTGTACTGTATGGTCAATTGAACAACCCCAAAAAGGTGACAGGAATTTTGGTTGCAACATTTTTGTAATTTTTCTGTTGTCATTTTTTTTAAAATTGAAATTCAATTTTCAATATTTCACTTTTTCTTTATTTTTAATTAAAATGAAAACCTGCCACATTTTTATGGGAATTGCAATAAAGACAGCAGTACTTGCTTAGATAACTGTCATGAATATTGTAATAAAAATTAAAACTGCCGTTCTTAGTATAGCTTCTCCTAATTTCAAACAACAAGTCTGATTTTTTCCTTTTTTCCAAAGAAAAATTACGAAATCTGGTATGTTCAGTCCAATCAAACTTATAAGTATTGAAAATGCAATGAATTTATCTGCATTTCATCATTTATTAGGCTGACGGAAACAGTAGAGAAGAGACAACAGCGAATAAAATTTGAATATACAGGCTGCTTGATCCTATACCAATCTAGAATTGGTGGCTCCTTCTCTTCAATTTGAACTGTAGCAGATGCCATTATAAAAACAATAGCACAGACAAGGAAGGCAAATGCAGGTCTGCTTATTTTGTAAGCACTAGCGATCATAAGCAAACATAACTGATCATTAAAACCTTTCAGTCAGGATTACGACCTAGCTTCTCACAACAATTATGTTGTGTGTGTTAATTTTATACATGAATGGCTGGACCTACAATTTAAAGTCGAATCTGAACGACAGATTTTTGAGAAATTTTTTCATGACACATTTATTTACTCTCAGAGTTTTTGCCAAAAATCTGCTGAGAGGCAAATGCCGATGATGTCTGACCTGGTCTTTGAATAGTGGTCTAATAAGCTAACTGTTTCAAACCAGATCACGAAAATGTACAGAGGTCTCCAACACCTTCTCATTATTACAGCTTCTGCATGGGTACATACATATGTACACAACATACATAGTTGGTCATTGGAACCCTTTACACAAGAATATGGACCTAGTTTCTCACACCAATTATGTTGTGTGTGCTAATTTTATACATGAGTGGCTGGGCCTACAGTTTTAAAGTCGACTCCAAACAACAGACTTTTGAGAAACTTTTTCAGGACACATTTATTTACTCCCAGAGTTTCTGACAGAAATCTGCCGAGAGGAAGTCACCGAAGAAATACTTTTTCATATTTCGTTTTGATTGAGATTTAAAATGCAATGGGTTTCTCTGCATTTCACCGTTTATTAGGCTAACGGAAACTGTAGACAAGAGACAAGAGCGAATAAAATTCCGGCAAAAAAGGCACCTGCAGTCTTGATCATTTTATAAGCTCTAGCGATCATATGAATACATAACTGTTCATTACAATCCTTCAGCCTGGATTACGACCAAACTGTGTTAATTTATACATGAGAGGCGGGACTTACATTAGTGGAAACAATGCGTCAACCAGCGCCACTACGCACAATGATGCAAGCATATGATATGCAAAATCATACCTTTGATTGCATCACCATACGTGAGTACCAATTCGAAGCCATGAATTTGGACATGACTCCCTTTTGATTACGTGTCGCAGACTATCTAAACTCATTTGTGAAAGTGGTTAAGAGTGTAACGCCACACCGAGCTTGCGCTCTCCCCGCGATTTGGGTATAAACCACAGCCACTGCGTTGCTTCCACTAGGGGACCTACAGTTTGAAGTCGACACCGAACGACAAATTTTTGACAAACTTTTCATGGCTATTTTATTTACTCTCAGAAGTTTTGCCAGAAATCGCCGAGGAAATATATTTTCGTATTTAATTTTGTTTTATGAGGCCTTTCGCCTGATAAGTCTACACACTACCAACCAGACTACGGCGACTACAAGCGATCATATGTCTTAACCAAAATTCACAGATGACTAGGCCGTCCTCATCAACAATTTTGCAGGAGCTCCAATGACTTGTATGACGTTGAGTCTATCACGAACGGCCTCTAACCAAATACTGCATTCACAGTAGAAACGACTGTTTTAATAGTTTGGCCAACACAACGTCTGAGGATGAATGGTATGGATTTTTTAAAACCTCAAGCTGATTTGAGCATAACTAAAGCTAAAATTGGATTGTTGTCATGGATGCTTGTAGAGCCTTTGAGTTCATATAGAGCCATATAAGCATGATTCAGTCCACTACAGTACGATATTTTATGGACTATTGGTTGAATTGATGTTGTTGATATTAGTACAACTAGGGAACTATTGCCAGCTAAGGGTTAAAGCATACATGTGGTATGTAAAGATTTAAAGACCGATAACATGAATACAGGGCTGGACATCACTAATATGCAACACCACTTTTAATGTAGGTAATTTCTTTTTGGTTGATTCTGGCAATAAATTGGCGTCATGGCCGTAAGGCAAAAATATTTTTATTATGAAAACAACAAATGTAGCATTTTGACTTTAAGAAAGGATCTTCATGGCAATTTCGTAGTGCAAAATATTGGCTGTTAAGCTCGATATTCACATATTTTTTAAAATAATACTATCTCCTTTTCAAACTTTTTAGTTTTGATTAAATTTGCCAATGAAGTGTTCCACCATGTGTATCAGAGATCACCATTGAATCGTTTTTTCGCTACTCATAAGTACTCATGAAATTTTGAATATAAGTGAGTTAACAATATTGAAATTTAACTATGTACTCTGATTCATTCGTACTCACTACAACGTGGATTCAAAGGTATAGGTTGCAATGGGTATATGCGTACAACGTTGATATCAAACTCATACCATTCGAAATATGTTTGATTCATACGCGTACTCATTTAGATTCATAACGTTAGAAAAGTTCTTATAATACTTAAAAATGATTCGAGTGAGTCGAATAATTCATCAACATTTACAGTCTGTTGTTGCATTTACAAAAGAAGAAAAGAAAAACAGCAAGCAAAGCAAGCACACAACCTTCTAGCGAGTATTGTACTTATTTTGGGATTCTTGAAAATGTTGAGTCACGGAAAGGAGAAGTCAACAACATCGTGCGTATTGTTAAGTATGAGTACTTCAAGCCTTGAATATGAGTAGTATGAGTATTAAAATAAGTATGCACAAATACTAGACCACGGCGACTTCATGATGAGTACAACAAACTTTGAATATGAGTAGCGGTTCCATGATATTAAAATAAGTATGAATGCGTATAAATAACAAAAATTATGAGTATGATTCGATTGTACTCATCTTTTTGAATACTCATAGCTGATCTCTGATTTCAACCTCTTATTCATAATTAAAACAGTCAGAATTTATTCCTTGTTAAATAAACTACGCGCTAATGGGTATCATTTTCTGAGAGAGAGAGCGTTTTTGAAAATATTTTATCTTTTAATTGAAAGCCTATTGCTACAATAATCTCAGAAAATATTATTAAAAAGAAGAAAATCTGTTCATTTATTTGTTTTGCCTGATTAACCCATACAATTACTAGATCTTCGTTACAAAAATTATTCTTGTTATGCTGTTAAGTAAATCTTCTTTCGAGGAAATTTAAAAAATCTTCAATTTACCATAACTATTGCAATAATTTTGATTTTAAAAATTTCTCTATAGCCTCCCCTTTTATCTGAAAAAGATAACCAGAGCCACGCATAAAAATTCCTTCAAGTTCTGACAAAATTTCAATTAAAATTTATCAACAAAATTTCATCACAAACAGACCCATTTTTCTTGATTTTTTTTGTATTTAGTGTGGCCTATAAAAGTAAAATATTTTCTTATATTTTTTGTTGTTTGCAAAATTTATTATAAATTTTTAATAATTGTAACCTTGCACGTTTTATTATTATTTTTTGTTGTTTTTTTCCTGTATTTCTTTAATTTTAAATGCAAGTCTGCATATAAATTAAGTGCGTGTTGAAACACAAATTTTAGCGCGGTTTTCTATAACAAGAGACAGACGGACAGACAGACAGCCAGCCTGCAAAACGTACATATAAAATGATATCAAAAATGTTAAAGGGTAATATTTTTGTAATTTTATGACTTGAAAATGGAAAGAAAAAATTTTAAAACCAAAAGCATTCAACATATTCTTTGTAAAACAATAAAAATTTACAACAAAAATATAAAAAAAAAATACAAAAAAAAAATTTAAGTGAAGCAAAGAAGAAAACTGTGACGAAGCTAAAGATGAGATGACGACGGTCATCAACGGTTTTAAGTTACTTTAAACGTTAAAAAGATGATGAAGTGAAGATAAAAAATTTCAAGCGCATGTGTATATGATGTCTACCTCTACCTTCCTTAAATTTAAATTAAGAAATATAATAATAATTATAATTCGTCGTTTTGTTTAAAAAGAAAATCATATTTTTTCAGTCTCATCAAAACTACCGGCAAAGAAGTGGTCAGTAAAACTATAGGCAGTGTTGGTCAAAGACACTTTTCATAGAATTAAGGACATTAAACAGGAAACTTAAGGATGCCACCTAAAGTGTTACTATTCTGATTAGGTGCCCTGGTGGCCTAGTGGGTAGTGTGCTACAGTATTCTGGTGTCTGCTACACTATACCGCGCATAAGGTCTATGTTGCTCAGCTCGCAATAATTATAGTATAATTTGTAATTGAAGACAATTTGTAATTGTTTTATAATGCGTTAAAATATTATTTCCAAATATATCACAACTTCACCTTCCGTGTAGCTGTGTGGCCCATAGAGAGTCTACATGTTCAGTAAAAAGTTTGTGTCTTAAGTCTTTTGTTTTTAATTAAGGACACGGGTTTCAGTTGAAGGGTTGAAGTCGCCGTAGTCTAGTAGGTTGTGTGCTGGCTTATTAAACGTGAGGCCAAACTCCAGGTTCCAACAAAATGAAATTTGAATATTTCTTCTGCAACTTCTTCTCAGCTGATTTGTGGAAAAAACCCCGTAAAATTGTCATGAAAAATTTTTTAAAAAAATCTGTCGTTTGGAATCGACTTTAAACTGTAGTCCTGCCACTCATGTAATCCTGCCACTCATGTATAAAATTGTCACACACAACATAAGTGATGTGAGAAGCTAGGTCGTAATCCTAACTGAAGGGTTGTAATAACCAATTATGTATGTTTGTATGTCAGACAAATCTATTACAAAGAAGACTTCCATGGTCTAAAATTTTGGCTTAAATGGTGGTCATGTTAAACTGTTTTAAAATCATGTCATAATGGGAATCGTATTCTGAGTAATTAAGAGGGAAAGAAGATATTCTTTATAAACGGAAAATGCTTATCTGGTCAAAGTGATACAAGTCTAGATGAAAATATGATGGGTAGCCAAGGTAAATTACATATGGTGGCTCTCAATACTCCAGAACTTTAAAAAAATTAGAAGTATTTAAATATCATTAATGCATAGGGAACAAAGCATATTTTTCCAGAACCCAGTTGATCCTGGTTGAATGTGTTTCATTTGATTCTAGACAGACCAAAACAGTTGCAGACTATTTGGCATTTCGTTTCATCCAACATTTTCCTGAATTATTGTGATGCTGTAGCAGGACGTATTGTCTCCATAAAAAACCTATTTTCCGGCTAATATCCGCATTACATAAGGAAAGACCAAATAATTGTTTGCCATGACGCAATCTATTGGCGCTCTTACGACTTTCAAAGGGTGTTCGACCTGGCCTTACTTATTTTAGTGCCAGCAATGACATCATTTGCGAAACTTCAAACGGCTTTTTAATTAAACATCTGTGTTCAACAATATTCGCCGTGGTCTAGTAGGCAGTGTGATGGCTTATTAGACTTGAAGCCTCGGTTCAAACCCGAGTTCAGACATCGTTTCTTTGGCGACTTCCTTTCAGTAGATTTCTGGTAGAAACGCCAAGAGTAAATAAGTATGTCATAGAAAATTTCCCAAAAATTTACCGTTCGGCATCGACTTTAAACTGTAGTTCCCGTCGCTCATGTACAAAATTAACACACACAACATAAGCGGTGTGAGATAATAGGTCGTAATCCTCTTGAAAGTTTGTAATGACCAATTATGTATGTACATATGTAACCTCAGATCCTATGGCAAGACTCAATTACGTTGTCATCGAGTTGAGCAGAGCACACTCAAGCTAGCCACGATTTTATTGTATATAATTGTGCACTTCTGATAACTCAACTGTAGGTTTATACCTGAGGAGTCTGTAATTTAATTACACCTCAGTAAATAAGACCTTTAGAAGTAAGCCCATAGGTTTGGAGAAACTTTTTTAGTTGAAGACACTCCTGCCCTTATTGCCTTGTAAATCTTGATTCATCTGTAGATCAATTCAGTACTCTGGCTCATAAAGAACACAGGGCTCTCCTTAACACGTACCGCAAAGTCAGGAGACAGTATGTCAAACTTTCAAATTAAAATTAATATACGATCATATGGCGGATGTTTGAACTCAATGCCATACGATTCGGAGTGGGCTCTAGAACGGTGGGCGCTAGAACAGTGGGCTCTAGAACTGTTCACAGCATTGCGTTTTAGAGAGATAGAGAGTTATTATTAAATGGTAATACGATAAATAATGTCTCTTAAAATACCAATTGGACCTCAGACTCTACACGTACATATGCATACTTGGATATTACAACCGTTCAGTCAGGATTACAACCTAGCTTCTCACATCACTTATGTTGTATTGGTTTATTTTTATATATGAGTGGCGAGACCTACAGTTTAAAGTTGACTCGGAATGATAGATTTTTGGAGAAACTTTTTCATGGCAGTTTTTTATTTCTGGCAGAAATCTGCCGAGAGGAAGTCACCGAAGAAATATTTTCATATTTTCGTTTAGATGTCTGATCAGGGGTTTGAACCGTGGCCTTCTGTCTACTAGACTACGGCGACTTCTGTAGTTGCTATTAAATAGTATAATACGATCAGTAATGTCTTTTAAAAGGCTCATGGGACCACAGACTCTGTGGAGTAGCGGTGACCAAATTTGATTTTTAAAGGACTCGTAACGACTCCTCTTTTTTACAGAGCAGTACGTTGCTTTAAGCTTCTTAAAATGCTCATGTTACCGCCGTAGTTTTGCGGTGAGCTCTTGCCCTGACTGGGAGTTGTATTAAGATGTGAATTAAGATTTATTATTCTGTTTACGTGGCTAAGGATGGGATTATGCCAATGGGTTTCCTTCATATGAGGCTAGATTAGGTTTGATAAAACTTCCAACTTTAGAACGTAGAAGGGCTGTTTTAGGGGTTTGTTTTGTTTTTAATCTGGATAAATGTGATATCGATTCTGAGTTTTTGCTTTGTAACCTGAATTTCAGTATTCCAGCAAGATTTTCACGGCACTATCGTCCTCTTTCTTTAGATTTTTGTAGAACGAACTATGGATGTAATTTTCCTTTTCGTAGATTATGTTACGATTTGAACTTATATTATGATTTTATTGATTTTAATTGTAGTGTTTGTTATATAAAACGTAGCTCATATGCTGGCATTAATTTGTAAATTATTATATAAAAATGTATTATCGTTCTTGTCATAGGTAGTTCCTGTTTATTGTTACTTTATTCAGCTTGTGATTAAGTTCTGTAGCTGATTTATGTATGTTCTCGTTGCCATTACTTTTCCCTTACCCGCTACAGTCCGGACTGTAGTGTGTGCGTGTCCCTACGTAATGGGGATGAGCCCTCCGCGTTCGTGTGAGGGTGGGTTAGTGTGAGGCCGGGGACGTTCGAAAAAAAATGTACACGTTAAAGTCCTCTTTTATATGAGATGACGTAATTTTATCAATTGAACATACGAATATTATTTGTGGTGGAACTCCACACCATATGCTGTACTTTACCTTCCACAGATCGCTTTTCATATTTCTGATAAAATATCAGAAATACCTGTTTTTAAAACTTTAAATCCCTTAAGAGTCGACCTTTTCTGGCCGCTTAGCTTTTTATTTATTAGTCGAGATGGCCAGATGTAAATGTTAAAATATTTTATGACAACAAAAAAGCTTTAATCAAAAAAGGGATAAAGTCATAAAAATTAATATAAAACCACTGTTGCCATAAAAAAAATATAAAATATATACACAAAATATATATAAACAAAAGCAATATGAGTAATAAAACTTAAAGAAAAAAATTTAAAAAAAAGTTCAAAATCTTAGCAAGAGAGAAGGAGGAGGAAAAAAAGACTTTGTATAGAGATTGTTGGCAAGGCCTTAACCAATAAAAGTGTTAAGTTTTCATTTTTAAATAGTTAATATTTATGAAAATAAGAAACCATAAAATTTATTAAATTTTTTTAATTTATTTTTCAGATAAATTTGAAATTTCAAAAAAAATTTAAGAAAAAAAACTAAGAACATGAGTTCTAAGCCTGAAGTAAAGAACAAAAACTAGTTGAGTTGGTTTTTTTAAGGTAATAAAAGTCATTAAATTAAAACAAATCTTCTAATTTATAGGCCTTAATGCTATTCAAAGGTTTTTATTTGAATTCTAAGTTGTTTTCTTCTTTTTTTTCATTTCTTTTATAAAAATCGTATTAATTTGTGGAGGTTTTTTTGAATAAAAAAAATTTTTTTTGGGATGCAGTAGCAAGAAGGCGTAACGGTGACCCAAACTAAACAGCATGAAGACAGGCAGCCAAGAAAAAAAATAAAAATAAAATACACTTTAATTCAGCCATTCAGCTGGCTGGCTGGCATGGTTTTCTCTTACGTACGTAGTAAAACAATACAGTTTCATACTGCATCAGCATAAAAGTAAACGTTTTCTATAAAACTCAAGAGGTGTGTCGTGTTATTTTGTGTTCTTTTCGTTTTTAGTTGTTTTAGTTCTCCTCCATATGTGTGCCATAAGTAAAGGAGTCTGTTTCGTTTCTGATATTAGATTCTTGAGATAAAAAATTATGTTTATTGAATATTAACAAATACTACCACTACTATATTGTTTATTTATTTCTTTTGTAATGTTCAAGCTAAAAACAAAACAACATTTTTTTTACTAATTGATTTTGAGACAATTGTCAAGCCGTTATCTGCTCTTAGGCATCATGGTTCGAAAGAATCCATTGGAACGTTTATAAATTCTTAGACAATTATTACAATTTTCTATGACAATTTGGTTGTTTTCCGATAAAATAATATTTTTCTTAACCCCCAAACACCATTAGGTAGAGATTTTTTCCAAGTGATACTAAACAAAAATTATTGACAGAAAAGACAACAGAAAAGAAACATTTGTTTGGTTACAGAAATATTTTCATAAATTTAAGAATTTTTTTTAATATTTTCTTTATTAAAAAAGAATTTTAAATCCACAAATTTCAAATTTACTTCATTAAAGTCATTAATTTCCATGGCCCTTTATATATAAAAAATGAAAAAAAAAACTGAATGATTTTCTTGCCTTTGAAGTTAAAACATTCATATCTTAACAGAAAAATTAGATACGATGTCTCAAAGCCATAGCAAATCCATCTTTTTGTGAAGACTACTTGCTGGCAAAGGAATTATTATGGAACTAATATTCTGCAAATATTTTTTTCTTCTTTTTTTTAACTTTACAATTTCCCAAGGACATCAATAAAATAAAATAAAAACTAATAATAAAACTTTTCATTAATTTTTCTATAAAGTTTGTAAAACCCTGGAGAAGATTAGCCCTTCTCTTCATATTCTTTACTCTGAACTTTTGAGGCCATTACTGGGCATCGTTTTACTTTCTGAAGCCTTATGGAGTTAGTAGGTTAGGTAAGCTAAGGTTAGAAGACTTTTTGTTGCGCCAAGTACATTTCCTATAGGTTATTCCTCCATTTGAAAGAGGAAGTTAGTAGAAAAAATGAAGAAAAACACACAAAAAATACCCAACAAGGCTTACTTATTAACTCAATTGGTCACTACAATCCTTCAGTCAAGATTACAACCTAACCTCCCAGCAGAGGTCAGCAATGAGTATTCAAAACGATGAGTAGATTCGAATCATACTTATAATTTCTAATACTTATACGCATTCATACTTATTTTAATGTCATACTCATACTACTCGTATTCAAAGTTTGAAATATTCATGGTAGTCGTACTTAACAATACGCATAATGTTATTTCGAATGTTATAAGTTTGATGTCAACGTTGTACTCATACTCATTGCAACTTGTACTTATAAATCAATGTTGTACTGAGTACGAATGAATCAGAGTACATAGCTAAATTTTAATATTGTTGACTCACTCATACTCAAAATCTCATGAGTACTCATGAGTAACGAAAAAGCGATACATTGCTGATCTCTGCCCCTCAGACCACTTATGTTGCGTGCGTTAATTTTCTCCATGAGTGGCGAGACCTACAGCTTAAAGCCGACTAAAGTCTCAAAGTTTTTGCCAGAAATCTGCTGAGAGAAAGTCGCTGAAGAAATATTTTTTCATATTTCGATTTGTTGGCGATGCCTGAGCTGGGGGTTGAACTGAGGCATCATGCCTAATAAGCCAACACAGTGCCTACTGGACTAAGGCGACTTTAAGGTCTTACAAGCTTCTTAGTTATTCAAGTCGCCGTAGCCTAGTAGGTAGTGTGTTGGCTTATTAGACATGAGGCCTCGTTTCAAACCCCAGGTCAGACATCTCCAACAAAACGAAATATGAAAAAATATTTATTCGCCGACTTCCTCTCAGCAGATTTATGGCAAAAACTCTGAGAGTAAATAGATAGGTAGGTTGGCTGTTCCCTCGATGGAGTCATGAGCGGACATTCGGAGCTTCCGATGAAGCGACTCAGGCTGCCAATATCCATACATGACAGCTCATCCATATCCTCCATGTAGTAGGCACCCAGGTACCTCTTGCCCCTCCGACTAAGTGCCGGACATGTGTACAATAGGTGAAGAATAGTCTCATCTTCCTCTTCATCTCCACAGCTTCTGCAGAAATCATTTGCAAGGTATCCAAGACCTATACGCCTCGCATGCGCTCCTATAATGCAATGACCCGTAATAACCCCGATAACAGTACTGAGCCTACTTCATTGGAGTTTAAGCAGAGTCGCCGTGCGCCTCCTATCCAGCCTCGGCCAAATCTTTTGCCAGGAATATCATCATGTCTCGGTACTCATGGGATACAAACATCATATCGGTTCACCACCTCTTTGAGATATCTGCGACAGTTGTACACCGTCTTGGCTGAGAGTAAATAACATGGCAATGAAAAGTTTCTCAAACAATTTGTCGTTCGGAGTCGACTTTAAACTGTAGGTCCCGCATGAGTGGTGTGAGAAGCTTGGACGTAATCCTGACTGAAGGGTAGTTATGGCCACTTACATAAGTGCAATGTATGTTATTCAACGTAACTGTTCTGCAGCCTTTACTATAAAGTTCCATATATTGCTTAGTGAGCTATAACTAATGCTGTTAACAGCGTCGTTTGGCATCAAACAAGCCTAAGTTTCTAAATGCTGCAGACATTCAATGATTTTTCACGCATTTCATATCTTTGAAAATCTTTTTTAAACTGACATCAAACATTATTTGTTTGTTTGTTTTTTTTATCAAATTGTTCACAAATGCTGCTTGTCAAAAAAATTTCAATATTTTTTCGGCAAAATAACTCAATCAGTTTATAAAATTATGCATCCAAAATAAACAAAAAACAACAACTGTTGCATTTATTAAATTAAAAAAACGAAATTCTAAACAAGTTCTAAATAATAAATATGCAGCGTATATTTAATTTTATTTTTTTATATTTTTTTATCTCTTTGGCGTTTACCAGTATTTTCTGATTCTATTCTGTTGCTGCTGTTTTTCCGTTTGTTCGTTTTTTTGTGTCATTATTCAGGTGCAAAATATTGTTAAATTGCATTTAAATATTCAATTAAAATATATGTATATAAGGCTGGTACACTAATGTTTCTATGCCTCTGATGTTGTTGTTCTCATTGTTGTTATTTCTAAAGTATAAACTTGTTATCTTGTTTTACTTATCAATAAAAATGTTGCAAATAAAATATTTCTGTTGCAGCAGCAATTGCAAACATTACAAACTGCATGTTTAAAAGCTGTTATTAACACATGCTCTTGATACTGCTGAGATACAGAGAATGAACTCAAAATAAATGCATGTAGGAAAGCTATACAGACAAGCAATGGCGAATATATGATACCCTGCCTCTAGTACACTTTCAATATTATAACGAAAATGAAAAGATCTCCATACTGGTGTTTTGCTTTTACATCGCTTAACATTAAAATGATTAACAAAAGCTACAAAAACAAAACAATGATGTAAACAAACCTGTTTACAAATTATCGTACTGCGTAATGTAACAACAAACACTGATAAACAAGTAAACAAAAATATAACAACAAACACCAGCATAAAAGAAAATGATAAGCAAGTAAACAAAAATAGAACAACAAACACTACAAGAATAAATATAAACAAAATACTCAAACAAGAATAATGAAACACCGATGTTTACATCAAAAGAGATCTCGAGAAGGCAAAGCCATGAACATTCGCCTTCAAGAACATTCATCAGACTGTTTATATTGCCATATAAAAGGCAAAGCAAAGCAGGCAAGTGACGCAGTAAAAGTTCAGTCAGTCTTGTGTGAAGACGCGGTGTGTTTGAAGAGAGTAATCGTGGTTTGAAGATCTCCGTTACAAAGATCTGTCGAACAATTGTCTAGTAATTGTTATTGTTTATGCAAAGGGTATAAACAGAGGAATAACAAACAAAGCAATTGTTGTTGTTTACATCTAGTTGTGGCACACAGAATTGTACAAATAATAAAGCATTTTAATTAAAACTAAACACAAATTTATTTTGATTTTATTTTCAATCTACGAGCTTATATTTTAAACGTTTTTAAAAGGTACAAATGTAACAATATAATAACTATACCCATGTAAATTGCAACAACAACAAACCCATATTTAAAAATTATCTTAAAGGTAGCGATGCTTGATCACGGAAAAGAGTTCCCCGCTTTGTCCTCAAAGTGTTCAAAATATATTCGAATATATTCTGAACATTGACAATCTTCTGGCATTCCAAACAGCATCGATATGATCCAGAATCTGTGGAGTTTTTCCATTGCAATTGCCTAATTGAAAGCATGTACAAGAGGTCAGGACAAACAGAGTAACAGTAACAGTAAATAGTAACACATTTCGCATTAAAAGTTTGGAGATTTCATAGAAAATGGTGGCAGTGATGAAGTAGAGAGGAAGGAATCAGAGTGCGAAAGAAATTCCTTATAGAAGGAAGACAAAGCGATAGTGGATTTCTTTGAAAATTGTATAAGAGTAGTCAAGGTGGAAAATATTGTATGGAATGGCAAAGAGGGAAGTCGCCGTGGTCTAGTAGGTAGTGTGTTGGTTTATTAGTCGAAAAGCCAGGGTTCGAGCACCAGGTCAGACATCAAAATAAAATGCGAAAAGTATTTCTTCGGCGACTTCCTCTCAGCAGATTTCTGGCAAAAACTCTGAGAGTAAATAAAAATTGCCATGAAAAGTTTCTCAAAAATCTGTCGTTCGGAGTCGACTTTAAACTGTAGGTCCCGCCACTCATGTATAAAATTAACACACACAACATAAGTGGTGTGAGAAACTAGGTCGTAATCCTGACTGAAGGATTGTAATGACCAATTAAAAAAAAATGGCAAAAAGGAATATTCGTTGTGGGAAAAATATCCACTAGACCACTAACCTCATCTCATGATGCTTAGCAATGCCATGCAACATAGTGAACAAGATTTTCGAAGGAAGTATGATTATGTAACACCTTACCCTTGACCAAGGCAAATAAGCGCTGATATTCCATTCATACACCGGAGGATATTAAACTTCAGCATAAATGTTGGGTTCAAGTTTCGAGTCGACTTTAAACTGTAGGTCCTGCCGCGCATGTATAAAATTAACACACACATCGTAAGTGGTGTGAGAAACTAGTTTGTATTCTTGACTGAAGGGTTGTAATAACCAATTATATATGTATGTATGGGTTATGTCTAGGCCGTGAAAGATTAAAAGTGCATAACAAAACTGCAACATTTCTAAATGTAATCCGTAGGGTGCCATGAGTAATTTGTGGGTAAATTTTTCTTAACAACATAAGCAATGAATTGGCAAAATTCTATTAAAATTAACATGCCTAGGCGGACAGATGGATGTCTGACATTGCATTTCAAAGGTGTTACAAACACATCAATGCAACACCATATTACCGCAATAGTTTCTGACATTTTAGCTCAACTTATTTGGTATGCAAACGCTTAAATTATTTTGCAAAAAAAAAAAATGAAAAAAAATTTGTATAAAATAACCCCGCAGCTATAAAAACGGTGTTTTTTTAAGTGGAGTAGAGTACAGTAGAGTAGAAAAACTAGATTTAGATTTGTATGCCATGAATGTGTGTGTGCAACGTTTGTATGCAATGTTATTAAAATTAATTTTATTTAAATTCCAAATTGAATTAATTTTTTAAATACTTTTTTTTTAAACAAATTAGTCAAATAAAATTTTAATTAATTTTTAAAAGTGGAACATGATGTTGCATAGTTGCACGTACGTACATATTTCAGAGAGGCACATAAGATTTGTTTTTAGGAAATAATTTCTTTGAAAATGTTTTTTTTTTGAACTGTGGTCCCCCCTTGTCTTTATTTCACATCTCTGCCGGACTGTATGTATGTTACAGTAAATCCTTAAATTATAATTTTTTCATTTCTTATCATTAAAATTTCATCAGGCCCTCAATTCTTCATGGTTTCTTTTGAAAAGTTTCTTCATAAGTTCTTTTGCTTCTTTTTTTTCTGAAGAAATTCTTATTTTTGTCAGGCTTATAAAGAATTTTTTTTCTCAAGTTGGTGTTTCATTTAAAACCATAAAAGAAAACATTTGTGATAATTAATAACATTTAAAGCAAAAGGAAGAGACAAGGGGGGAGAAAAACAATCTTCAGTTACGTTTACATATTGCTGCTGATAGAATATAAAACTGATGATAAGGCTGCTTGCTCCTGGCTTGGTTGTGGTTGTGTTTGTTTACCCCTGATGATGATTAGAAACCCCATGGTGTGTGTTGTGCCATATAATACTCCCATATAAATTATTGAACTTCATGTGGTCCCCCATAAAAAAAAAACAGACATACAAATTCAAACCCTTTAAGGGAGTACAGACATTCAACAAGCCAACAAGCCAAGGCAAAGTTATTGAGACTTTCCATATGTTGGGACTGCCTTATAAATATTGTCGTCATCGCCATCACATTTTGTCATCAGACCAATAATATTTATTTAATATTAATGTGTTAAAGGCCATTTCAAATTTAACAACAACTTTAACCACAAAAAATAAAAAACAAAACAAAAACTTATTTTACAATAATTTCTTTAACATGTTCGTTCGTTCCTCTACAATTTCGTTGTTTCATGTTTTCATTACTTTTCGGTTTTTAACTTCACATTCATTCATATGCTGTTAACCAAAATATTGAAAACAAAATAAAAAAAAAACAGAAAAAAATCTTGTGTTTAAGCCGTAATTCATTAAATGTCAGACAGAAGTCTCAAATTTCATGTTTGACTTATGACAGTTTTACCTGATACAACAGCATCGTTTTAAGTTCGTATCCCAGTTAAAACCATCCAACACAGCATCAGCCTTACAATAACAGCGAAACAACACAGCAACAGCAACAGCATGTGTTGTGAGAGAGAGCCAAAAAACGCTGTGGGCTGTTGTTAGTCAGTCAGCCCCAGCCAGTCATCTGAATTAAAATAGCAACGAAAACGTACAATTTTAAATGAATGAATTGCAATTGCAATGTAAAAAGGAAGTGTTTCTCTATTTTTCTTACAGCAAAATAATAAAAAAAATTATTAAATGATTTTTTAATTGTTGAAAAATCAAACGAAATCTTTGGAAAGAAATTCTTTGGAATTTCTAACTCCTCCTCGCTTTTATTTCGTATTACTTTTAAGATTTTGATGTAAAATCTCAACAGCAGTTGAGGCCATATTCTGGACCATATTCTCAGCCGTCTACAACGTACAACGTACGTACAACTGTAAATTTTGATGAATGACTCGAGTCACTCGAATCATTGAGTTTATCAGCAATTTTATTTATTTGTATGGAAGGTAGAAACTTTGGAGAGATTCGTAATTTATTTGTCTAATGCGTGCGAAATTATGTGTGGTTCTCAATGCTTAAAAGTTATAACTTTGTGTACCAAATCTACATGAAGACAACGTGGTGTAATAGTTAACAAACACGACCTCAAGCCTACAATTTAGGTAGAAAACGCTTCAACATTTTTATCAATTAAGGGAGTTAATGGACAGCAGGAAAACCAAGAAACTGATTGAGTTCGTCAAAATAATGGTTCCCATTCTATTTTCGCTTAAAAGGCTCTTTCTGCCCCACCAGGATTACTGCAGAAGCTGTCATGATGTGGAGGAAACAGAAATGGTGTAACACCTTTTATGCGAGTGTCTTGCACTTCAATGCAAAAGTATTCGGGTTTTGGGTGACAGAACGTTTGAAGATCTGGGCATGGTGGCGAACGTGCCACTAAGGAAACTGGTCGGTTTCTTCCGAAGCTCGGGGTGGTTTAATACACAACTAAAGGGTTATAACAAGGGGCTTACCTCACACTGAGTAACACAATATGGCCATCGAATGAACGGCAAACAAACCGCTAACATAACCTAAGAGAGTTCATTCCATTCCTCATGAATTCCTAGAAAATCACTTAATACCTGCCCGCAGAGAGTATAACATCAACACTGGGTGTAAAAGGAATACCAGCAGAGCACGTCCTCAGAAGTAGAAAACCTCCATCAGTAAAAGTTCCTCATCACTATGACTAAAACATGTTCAAAGAGGGTCTTGTTTCTTGTATGGAAATTCTGTAACAAGCCTAGCCCTGCCTTAGCTTTGCTAATTAAACTGAAAATTTGATGATTAAACAAATCTTCTAAATCAAGGGTGACTAAATATATTCTTGAAAAACGTCATTCACGACTATTAATACAAACCATTGTATGTAACTATTTAAACAAATTGCAAGACCGACGATGAGGGAATATGTTTTAAGGCTTTATTTTTGAATCCGGTTACATTTTAAAGAGTTTTCCATATATGTATAATGCATAGTGCTATTAATGAACCAATCCTATTAAGTAATTGATGATGCTAAATATATAAATGGCGACACTTGTCAAGAGATGTGATCACCAATACCGATACCACTTATGTTGTGTGTATTAATTTTAGACATGAGTGGCGGCACCTACAGTTTAAAGTCGACTCCAAACGACAGATTTTTGAGGAACTTTTCTTGGCAATTACATTTATTCTCAGATTTTTTGCCAGAAATTTCAGTAGATTTCAAAGAAGTCGTTTGGGGTTTAAACCGAAGCCTCAGGTCTAAAAAGACAACATATTACCTACTAGACTACGGGGACTTCATATCATGAATTTTAAAATTGTCTGATCAAAGTTTTTAATGGCTAAATTCTATCTTACAGGGAAAATTCTAAATATTGCACCAGAAAAACAAAGTATACGAAAACTGGTTTAATACTCACTGAGCTGTTTGTCCAATTCTATAACTTGGCAAGTCCAACACAATTCGTTTTATGGCAATGGTTTTTAAGGCTTATAGGCCCAATTTAATGTCGATAATGTCATTGCTTTAGTCGTTTTAACGAACTTCGGTACTTCTGACAGATGTATTGCTAATGCCACATATATTAAGTACTTATCTCTTCTTGCCTCTGGACCACCTTACTCTCAAAACAATTTCCATAAAAGCCACATGGTTTTTGAAAGAAAAAAATGAAAAAAGAAGAAAAAGAAAAACGACAGTCTGAGAGAGCCAAACTAATAAATAAAATTTATAACTTTTAGCCATTAGCCAGAGTTTAAAATTTCAATCTTTATTTGGAGATCTTAACGGGCAGGACGTCTTAAAAAAATCATAAGTGTTTTTAGACAATTTTTTTTTATTTCTTTCTTTCAGTCTTGGGGAAACAAGAAAACTTAGAAAAAACAGTCAAACATTTCAAAAAATGATTTATAATAATGTGTTCTTGCAGACAGTTAACATCAACCAGAAGTTTTTACTTTGGCTTGGCTTGGTTTTTTGTTAAAAAAGTTATAAAAGTTTATATTTTAATATTTTTGTTAATTCCAAAAGCTTTTGTTGAAGTGTTTTTTGAGGCTGGTAAAAGAAGAAGAAAAAAAGGAGAGAAGCTTGAAAATTATTTTCTTGTTAAACGATAAACGTTAACAGTTGGATATCGCCGCCGCAGACATCGTCATCTTAAAGAATCTGTTAAAGAATGAAAGAAAAAGAAACAGAAACAGAAACAGTATGACATTAAGAAAAGCAACAAAAAAAAAAACAAAAATAAAAACAAAAACTTGTATAAACAAATTCATAAAGTTTTTATGATTGCCATAAGGTAGTCGAAAATAAATGAAAGATTTTCAACAAGAATGTTGACAACAAATTATTTATTCGATAAAGAAAGTAAAAATTAAAAAATCACAGGGGAAAGAGAGGCTTAAAAGCCTGAGTAATTAAAAAATTTGCAAGTTTTTGTACAAAATAATTAGAGAACATATCTTCTAGACTGAATGGATACTCATACTGCCAGCTAACGGGTCCGCCATCTTACGTTTTTTTATCAACTAGTGCTTATTTCGTGAATGGTAACACTTAGCTCATGTCTGATTTGAAAGATAATTAGTTTTATCCTTCCGCTGGACGAATATGGTTATGTATACGCTTGAACAACGCTGGGAAATATTGCGACATTACTTTGAAAATCATGGTAATGTTGGAGAATGTGTGCGAAAATTGCGTACGGATTTTGGAAGAAGAGAAGCACCGTCAGCACCGTATATTCGTTATCTTGTGAAAAAAGTGAAAGAAACTGGCATCCTCATCGATACACCAAAGAGTGGAAAGCCAACAGTGCGTACACCCGAGAATATTGCTGCTGATAGATGCCGATTTTGGCAGAAAAAAATAACCTTTTCAGATGAAGCTCATTTTGATCTTGGCGGGTATGTAAACAAGTAAAATTGTCGCATTTTGGTCCAGAGGCATAATTGAGCCATTTTTCTTCGAAAATGAACAAGGAGTGGCCGTTACAGTCAATGGTGATCGTTATCGAATTTTTGTTCACATAAATTGAAGAGGAGGATATTGGCAACATTTGGTTTCAACAGGACGGCGCTACGTACCACACAGCCGAAGCTGCACTCGATGTTTTGCGCCCTGTTTTTGGATATTGCATTATCAACCGCAGAGCTGATGTCGTTTGGCCACCTCGGAGCTGCGATTTGACACCGTTGGACTATTATTTGTGGGGTGCCGTCAAAGATAAGTGTTACGCCGATAAGCCAGAGACAATTGACGCTTTAAAAGACAATATTCGTGAAGGCATTGGTGAAATACAGCTGCACACAATCGATAATGTGCTTAAAAATTGGACCCATCGTGTAGGCTACTGCATGGCCAGCCGAGGCAGCCATTTGAATGAAATTATTTTCCATTATTAACCGAAAGGATTGTACTTTCAAATAAAAAAAGAAATTTGAGAAAATATTCAGTAGTTTTTCTTTAAAGCATTTTCAAAAAAAAAGTTATTTTGCGGACCCTTTAGTTTCCTTAAGCCATATAAGCAATATATTGCTTAAGTAGCTGACATCCCACACATCACTTCAAAGGCTTCAATCTTTAAGTCATTGATTAAGACATACGAAAAGTTTGTATCATAAAAAACGTATTTTGGCCTTTTTAACTTTCTTTTTTTCAATAATTTAAGTTCATGTCCAAAACATCATTTCATTACCGTAATTGTAAACTCTCTTTTACATGATTTTCAAATTAAATAATAAATCCTTCAACTTCAGTTTTGAAACTAAAAAAAGGTACATTAACTGCTTAACAAACTCATCATTATTATGTCTTAATTTAACATGTTTTTGGCCAAAAACAATAATTTATTGTTAAAGTTAAATTACAAGAGATTTTGGTTAAATTCCTGGTCGTAAGACAGAAAAAAAGAACCCAAAATTTCACACTTTTCTTTCAAGAACGATGGCAGTTTTGTGTTCATTCCTTTCTTGCGCACACTAAAGGTTACCACCCATAGGCTATTACCGCAATAAGAGAGAGAAATAAAAAAGTTTTCAGTGTTAAGAAATATTCCTTTAACATATCATGTACATTTATGGCTTTATTTTGCGTTTATCAAGAGATTTTTTCGTAATTTTTTTAGCATTTTTTTAAGTGCGTGGGGCAGTGATTTTTCATCATTTATTCAGCATAATTATGGTGTTGCTTTAACCACCGCCACAGTACATAATGGCTTAATCGTATTTCATGGTTGCAAAATGTAATTAAAGTGATTAAAAATTAAGGTTAACGTATAACTATCATACGGTGAAAGATTAATGAATCAAAAACCATGTCACGAGTTAGTGCGTATGGAAACGTAATGGTTAGTTATGGGATATTTTTCTTAGACCAGCAATCAGAACATAGTGCACATCTTCAGTGTTTGATGGCTTAGAGTTTGCAGCCATTTGACCTGGAGTTTTAACTCGCAAGTGTTGAAAAATTGTTCCAAAAACAAGCTGTGTGATTGTGATTTCTTGGATAACGCACTCCACATAGAATAATTTTATGGGTACTAAGCATAAGTATATAATTTCCATCAAAACACCGATTACTATGGTATCAATAGAACTAGGCGACTTGGTTATTCCCACGAAGAAATCGATTAAATACCTTGGAGTTAGACTGGACTCGAAACTGACCAACTCAGAGCAGATAGAGTATGCTATAGCGAGAGCAGCTAGAATAAGAACTCAACTAAGTAGACTGATGGCAAACATTGGTGGACCCCTCCCAAGTAAGAGGAAGCTACTCATGGAGGCTGGAAATAGCATACTCCTCTATGGGTCTGAAATCTAGGCTACTACTTTGGAAACCCGCATCTGGGCTGGAAAACTCATGTCTGCGCAGAGAATAGCTGCTCTACGAGTGACATCCTCGTATCGCACGGTATCGACACAAGCTGTCCTAGTTATAGTCGGAATGGTTCCCATAGACCTACAAGCATATGAGCGCCGGATGCTCTTCAACGCCAGAGCATAGAAGCGATGAAGCACGAAGTCTTCCTAAAATGGCAATTTCGCTGGGAAAATGAACAGCATGGAAGGTGGACATATAAACTGATTCCCGAGTTGCAAGTGTGGAAAAAACAGAAAAAATGGCGAAGTAGACTACTACATAACCCAGATGCTGATCGGTCACGGATATTTCAGAGAGTACCTGCATCGCATTGGGAAATGCTGCTCGCCATTCTGTATCTATGATGAGAAAGAAACGTTAGATAATTCCGAACAAACTTTCTTCAGCTGTTGTCGATGGGCCGAAAGCCGTCAGCGAATCGAAGCTGAAATCGGCGTCATTAGCCCTACAAACGTCGTGCTGAAAATGATAAACAGTAGAGAGAGCTGGAACGCAGTAAAACACGTTGTAGATCACGTCCTGCGAAGGAAGAAATTTGACCTAGATGCAGCAGACTGAGAATAGAGGGGAGCCTGAAGGCTGGCAACGATGGAACTGGAACCTATGCCAGAAATGGGGTCCACCTCGAAGTAATACAACCGTGGTTCCGAGGTGGATTGATTCCCCGGTGAGGAGACAAGGCAGGTTTTTAGTCGGTATACCCAGTGGGAGAGTCCGACATATCATGTCTGGTGACGACCATCATAAATGCATAAAGAATTTTCCCTCCTTCGCGCAAAAAAAAAAAACATGGTATCAATAGAACACCGAAAATCAAGCCAGGGATTTTATGGCCTTATATGTTATCTAATTTACGCAATCGTTTAAATTCACAAGAGACCTTAAAGCACTAGCTTAGCAAGAAATGTACAACTTAATACAGCACAGATCCAAGTTGTATTAGGTATGCCCACCACAATTTTAAAAAGACAGAATCATTGAGGTTCTTGCCGCAACACTTAAGAAACATTTACTTGGGTTTTCATATTTAGACTGCTAGACCATAATACATACACCTTTGATTAACGAACACGACGATGTTCTCAGTGAGATTTACTTATTTTATTACGGCCTATGTCAGGCATACAAATTATGATGACCGTTGAAAAATGCTCTCTTTTTCCCGAAAAAATTAAGCTTACAATGTATGTATGTGTGGTAGTCAGTAAATACTTTATTATTGAGCAGCCATCTAATCGCCAGATTCGCGACTTCCGCCTGGAATACAATGAAGTGATCACAGGCTCACATGAGAATTTGATATCCCAGTTTTCTATAAAAGGGCTATACCATCCCCTTTCGTGGTATTGTTGGGTTTTTTAAGGGAATTTGAAGGTGTAACTAGCTTGCTCTTTCTTGGACTGCTACAAAGCTATCTAGGCACTATCACAGGAGGAGATTAATAGGCCAACAAAAACTTGGAGCAAAGCGCCTATGTGTCAGTAAATATAGCAGATTGCCTTTTCAACTATCTTGGATTTTGCCTGGATTTGCTGAAAGATTTGCACCTCCATCCCCCATTAGACCTTTGGGTTATTCTGCTTTCGTAAGGTTTTTGAAATATAGGACAACAGCCAGTTCTTTGAAGTTTGAGGAGAAATTAAAATGAATTACTTCTCATTTTGGAGGATTGCCTTACTGGATCTAGTATCTCCTACACATTAGCTTAAATACATCATTGGTTTTTACATCCCTTCAGTCAGGATGATGGACGTAGTTTCTCACACCACTTATGTTGTGTGTGTTAATTTTATACATGAGTGGCGGAACCTACATTTTAAAGTTGACTCCGAACGACAGATTTTTTGAGAAACTTTCCATCGCAATTTTATTTACTTTCAGATTATTTTTAAGGGGAAGCGGCCGAAGAAATATTTTTTTCATATTTCCGTTTTGATGTCCTGGGCTTTGAAGCGTGGCCTTAATTTTAATAACCCAACATACTACTACCTACGGCGACTTTATTATGCATTAGCTTGGATTTTTTAACTCCATACAGAGAGTATTCTAAAATATAATTTAGCTACATGCCAGATATGTCTACGGACAGCTCATCAACACAACCTAAGTCTTTAAAGCCGTTTTCCCTGAGCTTAGGGAATAGTTTGTCAATTAACAGGTTCCCCAGATTCCTACTTTTGGTGTTACGAGGTTTATTTTTATTCTTATTTCTCACAGAGAGAACAAGTGGTCTGATGTTATTATAAGAACACTTTATATAGCCAGGGATTACTATAGAGTACTGTGAAGGATCTTTTTTATTTATCTTACCAGGGTCGATTCAGAATTATAACTTTTATGCAAATGAATGCATAAATTTGACCACGAAGTTGGTGGCTTATGTTCATCTACATTTTCCCATTGATGCTAAGCATGGGATGTTGAGTATGGGGCCTCAACAAATCATGTGAACATTATCCTGCCTTGAGTTTTAATTTACTGTGATTATAAATTTTTGTAGAACCAAGTAACCAATGACTGTGGCAGCCATTGAATTTTGAAATTTTTATTTTTTATTATTATTATTATTATTATTATTATTATTTTATTTATTAATCATAGCACAACAAGATAATAATCTTATAAATGAAAGTGCTATGGGAGGACATCAAATAGGAAAAAGTAATAACAAATTGCTCATTGTATGAGTAATGAATTGTTTGAAGTACAGTATAAATAAAAATGAATAAGAATAAGAACATGTTTTAACCTCAGGAAATAGCAATCGATACAAAAAAATTAGGATAAGAAAATGAGTATTTGTAAAAAACTAAAAAACTAAATTAGGAAAGATACAAATATAAAGAAAAATTCAAACAAGGAAATATATTCATATAATGAGATACAATGAAACTTAAATAATAAATTAGAAAAATGAAAATAATTAATCACTAATAAAAATGAAGAGTAAAAATGTATAAAACAATCAAAATATATTACAAACTACTTAAACAGATTGTATAACTCCTTTTTGAACTTAGTTGCATTGCCTATGTTCTGAATATAATTAGGTAGTGCATTCCAAAGACTGATGGTGTGTATAAAGAACTGTCGTTTCGACAAAAGAGTCCTATGCCTTAATTGGATAATTTTCCTACCGCGGTTGGATCTAGCAAATCTAATCCTGCTAAATAAGTATACTGGCTGTTCCAAAGTAATAATCTTATGGAGGAGAATTAGGCACTTAATATTCAATAGATTATCAAAATGAATACCACATATCTGGTAAGAAAATTGTGATATATGGTCCCGACGTCCCTTAATAAATACATATCTGGCTATGTTATTATAAGCCAAGTTGAGTTTCCGCCTATCATCCGCATCACAGTTTGCGAAAATTTCCGATCCATATAAAAGAACAGGAATCAAAAACGTTTTTGCCAGTTGCAGGCGTATAGCAAAAGGAGTCGAATCTATAACAGCCCATAAGTTCCTAAGCATACCATAAACTTTACCAACGATGACATTAATGTGGCTAGACCACGTTAGCCGACCATTAAAGATAACACCCAGATTAGATGCCGACTCAACAAAATCAATTTTATTCCCCCTGATAATAATTTCCGGCACATCAAACGCTCTCTTAGACCTGGAGAGCAATAAACATTTCGATTTAGAGGGATTAATACAAAGTCCATTAACACTAGCCCAGTTGTCAATTTTCCGTAAATCATCGTTAATCATATCTACACATAGTCGGATATTATCAATACAAGCGCTCCTATAGAGCTGAACGTCATCAGCGTACATATGTACGCTACAATTATCCAAAACATCAGGTAGGTCGTTAATGTATATACAGAACAAAAGGGGCCCTAAAATTGATCCCTGAGGAATACCTCTTCCAACGTGTACCGAATTCGAGATGTTGCCGTTTAGGTAAACTCGTTGAGATCTGTTAATGAGATAGGAACGTATAAGGCTGCAAGCTGAATTAGAAAAATGAAAGAGGGTCTGTAGCTTTCTCAATAATATTCTGTGATCAACTGTATCAAAAGCCTTAGTGTGATCCAAAAGAATCAAAAACGCTATGTAATTTTCATCCAGCTTCAACCTAAGGTCATCAACTACTTTGACTAAAGCAGTAGTGCAGCTCCTAGCTTTCATAAATCCCGACTGTTTATCAGATAAAAAATTATTACTCGTGAGATAATCGTTCATTTGTCTAGCTATGAGGTTTTCCATAACTTTGGACAGGAACGGAAGAATGGCAATTGGCCTGAATTCATTGTTAGATTTAGGAATTGGGATGATTTTTGACCGTTTCCATTCATCAGGGAAATAGTATAAGTACAAAAAATAACGAATTTCTGTTACCAATTACTGTTCAAGCTCTTTGTCATACGGCTTAAATATTTTTCATTTCAAACACTGCAGAAGAAAAAAATTCAAAATAAAATAATAAAACGTTGACACTTTTCTGGGCTTTTATTTTAAAAAATGCATTCATTGGCAATACAAATGAGCTCACAAACTATTTGACAATAGTTGTTAATCCCCAAATGATTGATAATCATTCTGGCAGTCACTCAATCTTTTTTTCTTTTTTGTGGAAGATTTTTTTTAAACAAAAAATACGAAAAAACCGAAATAATTTACAAAAGTTTTGTCACATCGTTAAAACTATAATAAACATCTTTTACACTTTATCTCTCTACACGCTGGGCAGAGAGGGGCAGGCAGATAGTCAGCAAGCCAATCATCCAAGCCATTGTATGGGGATAAGGAATTTTGAAAATCTTTTGTTGGTTTTCTTGCTGAGGCCTTTACAAAGCCAGACTTCAATGCATAGGCTGCTCCGTACCCATAAGAAGTAAAAAAAGCTTTAAAAAGAAAATTAAAATATTGTTTTGCTTTGTTTTGTTTTGTTGTATTTTGTTTTGTATTGTTAGTGTTGCGACTAAATTTTTTTTTAGGCTTTTAAGCCTATTTAAAGTTGTTTTTTTCCCCGTTTTTCTTTTTGTTGAATGTGAAACAATACTTATGCCATTTTATGTATGAAATTTTGTTTCTGTCTTTAGAAATTAAACGTTTTTAAATAATTTTTTATGGCCGTTGTTGGTTTTTGCTTCATTTTTTACGATGCATTTCTTTTCATTTGTTTCTTCTCTTTGTAATATTCTTTAGTAAATCTTATTAAAATCATAATTTATCATTTTTAAGGTATTAAAAGAAGTATAAAAAAAAAACGTAGAAGAAGAAAAAATACTTCTTCCATCTCCTTTCTAAACAGTTAAAACAAGCCGCCGTCTTTTTTCTTTTTTTATTATTTTTCTTTCAAATGCAATGTGCAGTATCTGTCTGTCTATTCAATTTACTAAAAAGGTGTCAACATTTAAATGTGTGTCGCTCTTTGACTGCATTGAACAAATTTATTTCCACGTTTTCTATCCATTCCATCCATCTATGTACTCGTACACAATATATTTAGTTTTTGTTAAGAAGTCTACTTAAATATTTTAATTTATTTACTGTGTATAACAGGCTTAATTTTTTATTATTTAAGCGTATAGTAGGGTCAGACAAAAAATAAGACTCTTTTAATATTATTAATGCCACTAAAAAAAATATGTTAAAAAAAACAAAAACAGAACAAGCAACACAAAATTTAATCCCTACTACCGTATTACAACGTAACCAATTGCTATTATTATGTAAATTTTTATATGAAATACATTTAAAAAATTCATGCATGTTTTATGCAGGTATTATTTTCTCCCTCTCCCTCTCTCTCTCTCTCTTTTTCATACAAAATATAATCCACCTGACTACAGATCAGTTGATGTAAACCTACGCTTTGTAATTAGTTCAGGGTTTTTAAATATTTAAAGCTTTTACATGAGTTCATATTGAATTTAACCCCGGAAGGCATCTGCATCATGTCGCCGTAATCTAGTAGGTAGTGTGTTGGCTTATTAGACCTAAGGCCAGGGTTCAAACTCCCGGGACAGACATAAAAAAATATAAAAAATTATTTCTTCGGCGACTTCCTCTCAGCAGATTTCTGGCAAAAACTCTGAAAGTAAAATAAAATTGCCACGAAAAGTTTCTCAAAAATCTGTCATTCGGAGTCGACTTTAAACTGTAGGCCCTGCCACACATGTATAAAAATTAACACACACAACATAAGTGAGTTGTGAGAAGCTAGGGCATAATCCTAACTGAAGGGTTGTAATGACCAATTATATATGTATGTAGGCAGCTGCTTCTGAAATGCAATGTCAATGCTCCCTTCAATCAGGAGAATTGCCAAGTAAAAGGAAATTAGAACAGTTCCCCTTCTACAGTAATTGCTAGCTTTTAGAAAACCTCTCTAGCACTACAATTCCTCTTCGAGGTATCGCTATAGACCGTGATGTCGAACAAATTTCCCTGATTTCTTTCCAACTGTAAAGGAATTTTCATTGTGAATTTGTTTTCCACATTACACTAACTACAGACGGGAGTCCATGGTCCGAGTGTCCGGATCAAAAAACTGAATCAAAACTAAATATTAAAAATACTTCCTTCAACGACTTCAGCTCTCTCTTTGCAGTCTTTTGGCAAAAAAAAAATGTCATGAAAAGTTTCTCAAAAAATCTGTCGTTCGGATTTGACTTTAAAATGTAGGTCCTGCCAGTCATGGATAAAACTAACAAACAAAACCTAAGCATTAATATCGGATGCAAATTGTAGAGACTCAAATTTTTTTCGAGCGACTGAATGTCCGTTTATCTATACGTAAGTGTTTAAGTACTTTTGTAGCTTTCCAACATGCATGACATGGCGGATAATTATTACGAGATGATATAAGTTGGTGGGAAAAAGTAAAGCTTTTCATGTCTTATGTTAGTCGACCTATTATTCCCAACTGCAGAGGATACCAATCTCACTCTAATACATTCCGCTATTCCGCCAGGATAAACAGCCTAGTGACAGCCATACAGTGATGATTTATTTTAACAAAGGCCTTCCTGAAGTCTATGAAGCTTAGATACAGCGTTGAACTTTACTCTACACATTGTTCTACAATACTTCGTAGTGAGATTATATGACACATAGTGCACTTTTGGAGTCTGAATACAGTTTTACAGGTCGATGTAACGACATGCCGGTTGTGTCTGCTAGATCGTTCTTTTTGGACCCCTCAGTCGTTTCATTGTTTAGATTTTCGCTCATCTAAAATGTTCGAATGTTTGGGTGGGTTTTTACGGTTTGAACACAGTTTGATACTGCCTTGAAGCTGGTGTTATTCTATTACAGATCCACTGGAAATTATATGGGCTGTTAGCATATTAATTGCATAGATCAGAGTACTACCACGCCAATTACTAGAGCCTGCGATATTGCCCTTTTTTTGGGAAAGTAATTGTCATGTCCTCAGTTCATCTCATTCCTTAGATTTTTCACTCAACTAGAATGTTCGAGTCGCCGTAGTCTAGTAGATAGTGTGTTGGCTTACTAGACGTAAGGCCGCGGTTCAAACCACAGGTCAGACATCAATACGAAATATGAAAAAAAAAATTCTTCGGCGCCTTCCTCTCAGCAGATTTCTGGCAAAAACTCTGAGAGTAAAAATAAAATTGCCATGAAAAGTTTCTGAAAAATCTATCATTCGGAGGCGACTTTAAACTGTAGGTCTCGCCACTCATATATAAAATTAACACACACAACATAAGTGGTGTGAGAAACTAGGTCGTAATTCTGACTGAAGGGATGCAATGGCCAATTATGTTATGTATGTAGAATGTTCGAATGCTTAGCAGGTTTATTAAAGCATTCGTACGTGGGTCGGATAACAGAAGTTCAGCGGAAATTCTGTCAACATCTGGAGCTTTGTTTACCTTGGGAGTTTTAATTGAATTTGAGATTTCTTCTATGGTGGGACTTGCAGAAATGATGCACTCAATTCACTCATAAGATGGACACAGAGCACTCGACTATAATATTCAGTTCATACCTCAACTTGTTGTTCTTCTTCTGTCTCACATTCACCATTTACTGCTCACATGGGAGGGCATCTTTAATGTTCAATAACCATTCGCAACTCTTTTCAAAGACCTGTAGAAACCTCAATGTGACTGCCCTGCGAACTGATTCAATTTGTGAGTTCTTTCTGACATGATCCAGCAAGTTGCGTTCGATCCGATGAGAACTAAATTTTACTGCTCTGCGGATCTCGTTGTAGTGTATCGTGAGATGTAGTTTAGTAGTATGAGTTCGAGCACAAAAGAGGACAGATTTCCGTTGTTCGATTGCTTGTCATGCTTGTCATTGATTTCATCAGAGTATATGGATGGATTGGAACTTTTCAAATAAATGTTATTTGTTTTCGACAATTAAACGGCATTTAACAGAAACTTGACCCCTGGGTTCAGAAAAATAATTTGTTTTTTATTTTTAATCGTTGAAATTAACAAGAAACGGTATTTGACCTAGAAATTATGCTGGTTTTTTTGAAAAGCATTTAAAGCTTCTTGGCCAGAGTTTAATTATTTCTATTGTTTTTAATTTTTTTTAAAGCCAATAAAAACTTAAACAAAATACCGTAGAGTGTCTAATAAAATAAAAACAAACAAACGCTGTTTAATAAAAATCGTCATTGTTTTGCCATTAAACAAACACTGTAAATCATGTCTTGCCTGTGTTATTAAAAATTGCTTGTTGGCCGTAAGTCTCTTAACCTTTTTGGTTTAGCGTTTTATGATATTTCTTGGTAATTAGAACTACAACTAAAACAATGTTTGCTTATAAACCTTTTGGAAATAAAAAAATATTTTTAAAACCAAGTGTGTGTGTGGCTGGTTTTAAGGTTTTTTTATTATTTGTTTGTAATCTGGTTTTAGACTTAAAAAAAATACAAGAAAATTCTTAAGAATTTTGTAGAAGAAAAATAAAAATTAAAACAAAAATATATTTTTGTGGTAAGTGTAAACAGTGTAAACGGAAATGTTTAATTTAAAATAAGAAAAAAAATTCTGTTTGCTTATGTTTAAATAATTAAAATTTGTCTTTTAAAAATAAATGTTATGGTTCTTAAGAATTTATTTTTTTTCGTTATTTTTTTTAGTCATAAATTCTAAAAGTGTTGTTGTTTTTAAAAATTAGAAACTGGTCTTTTTTTATTTGTTTAAAGATTTTGTAAGACAGAAAAACAACAACAAAAAAATTTATTTGATTTGTTTATTTCGAATTTTAATTGTGGCTTGTTAATGTTAAAATATTTTAACACTTATGAGTTTGTCCAGCCCACACCTTAAAGTTATACTGTAAAGATTTGTAATACCCTACAGGGGGTTAATAAATAAAACCCCCAATCAGTTGGACATTCCCAATGCTCAAATATCTAAAAAATTAGATGACTAAAGGCGTGATAAGAAATACAACAAAAAAGGCGATCTTGCAGGCTCCAGTAACTGGCATGGCAGTACTCTGATCTACGCAATTAATATGCTAACAACCCATATGACTTCCAATGGATCTGCAATAAAATAACACCAGCTTCAAGGCAGCATCAAACTGTGTTCAAATCGTAAAAACCCACCCAACCATTCGGACATCTAAACAATGAAAAGACTGATGGCGCCAAAAAAGAACGATCTGGCAAGCGCAACCGGCATGGCGTTACACCGATCTGTAAAACTGTCTTCAGACCCCATAAGTGCACTATGGGTCATATCAGCTGACTACGAAGTATTGTGAAATAATGTGTAGAGTAGTGTTCATCACTGTATCTATGCTTCATAGACTTTGAAAAGGCTTTCGGTAAAATAAATAATCACTGTGAGGCTTTCAATAGGCTGTTTATCCTGCTGGAATAGCGGAGGTCGACTACTACGCTTCTCGGTTGACTTTCAGAATAAAAACTTGTCAACAATTAGTTACTGTAATACATATATACATAATTGCTCATTACAATCCTTCAGTCAGGTTTACAACCTAGCTTCTCACACCACTTATTTTAATTTACATAAGTGCTAGGACCTACAGTTTAAAGTAAACTCCGAACAACAGATTTTTGAAAAACTGCATTTTTTTTATTTACTCTCAGAGTTGTTACCAGAAATCTGCTGAAATGAAGTCACCGAAGTAATATTTTTCCTATTTCATTATGTTTGAGATGTCTGACCTGTGATTTGAACCGTGGAATCATGTCTAATAAGGCAACACTTTACCGACTAGACTATGGCCACCACTAACTAGAATACAATTACAAATTATGCTATAAATATCACGAGCTAAATAACGAAGACCATATTCTCGGTAGAGTGTATAAGACCAGAGTCTCTGGTGGTAATCTAACCAACAACACTCACTCTAATAGTTTAGTCCACCACACACTAGACTATTAGGGCACACAGGCTTCAAACAGGAAATTTTTTTTGGCAGCGTACTAAAATCTCTTGAGCATTGCATTTTCCAGAACATAAGTTTCGTAGGTGCAGTAGATACAGTAGGGAGCGCTACTCTACACATTGTTTCACAAGAATTCGCTGTTAGCTTATATGATCGATAGTGCACTTAAGGGGGTCTGAATAAAGTTTAATGCTGGTTGAAGTTAGCCTAGCGCAGATCCTTTGGCAATTATTTGGGATATTGTCATATCAATGCGTAGACCAGAGTACAGTCATGCCATTTATTAGGGTCTGGGTGATCGTTCATATTTGGTATATTTTTATTACGCCATCAGTCATCGCATATTTTAGATTTTTGCACAACGGGAATGTCCGAATCATTGTCAGGCTTATTTAACAACTCGTATACATACATAATTGGTCATTACAACCCTTCAGTCAGGATCACGACCTAGTTTCTCACACCACTGTTGTATGCATTAATTTTTACGTGAGTAGCGGAACCTACAGTTTAAAGTCGACTCCGTATGACAGATTTTTTGAGAAACTTTTCGTGGTAATTTTTTTTTACTCTCAGTGATTTTGCCAGAAATCTGCTGAGAGGAAGTCGCCGAAGAAATATTTTTTCATGTTCACGTTTTGATGTCTGACCTGGGGTTTGAACCGTGGCCTAACGTCCAATAAGTCAACGCACTACCTACTACACTACGGCGACTTCTGTAACCTCAACTTGTTAGAGAATAAATCTACAAGTGGGAAACTTAGAACTCGTATCACTATCTTTAAATTCGATCCAGTGGCTCATAATGAAAAGTATTCTTCTTGTCCTTACAACCACAAGCTGTTACATAAGCACCATTGTTAGAAGGCTTAGGCTTCAATTCACCTGATTGAAAGAAGTTTACATACATTTTCTTTGCTCTGCGGTTCGTCAGAATTCATTTTATATCATTCATTATTAGTAAAGAACTGAACACATGCAAAAAATGTATTTCATTTTATTATTATTTAACATCAATAATATTCAATTTTAGTTCCTCTTTCCTGTGGTTAATAATAACTTTTTTTTTATAATTTATCGCATGCAATATTTTATTTTCTTTATCGTTCCTATATCGTCTTGCTTTCAATAATCTTGAAAATAGCCAAGTTTTATGGATGTGTTGAAAAGTTTATAATCTTAATTCATAAATTTATTCACATATTTTAATATGAAGACAAACAAAAAAAACGATTTTTTTTTCATTAAATTTTGTCACAGAAGTCCCCACAAAAGCTGTTTTGATTGTGATAAGAAACCTGTCTTGATATCTATTAAGAGAATTTTTGTTATTGATTGAGATTGCTTTGTTTGTTTAATTAATGAAACTGAAATTCAATTTTATGTTAATTTATTTAAAAAATTAATTAATAATAACTTTAAATTCTCCTTTTCATATGCATGCTGTGTCTAACAGACAAAGTTATTTATTTAATTGCTTAATTAACACTATTGACAATCGATAAAGCATATGACAGTTATGGATATTCACGGCGAATTATAGGTTGCGCTATACTATAGCAGTGACACGTTATATATTTTTGAAATCAAAAAATTCAAATCCATTCAAAACTCTCCATCTGGAAAGCTGCAGGAAAACCGTAAACTCCTGAGTAGATTTTCATCGATGTTATGACTACAGGTCGCCGTAGTCTTGTAGATAGTGTGTTGCCTAATAAATCAACTTTGAATTGATTCCAGATTTATTTGTCAAGTCATTGCGAAGTTAGGTGTGATCCTCAATGCCTAATAGATTTCTTTTTGTATACCGAAACTATTTGGGGGCAACATGGTGTCATGATTAACATGCTCGACTGCAAACCATTCAGGTAGAGAACGTGACAACATTTTTATCATTTAAGAAAGTACATGGGCAGCAGGAAAACCAAGGAACTACTTGAGTTCGACAAGAGAACGGTTCGCTAAAAAGCTCTTTCTGTCCCACCAAGATTATTGCAGAATCTGCCGTGATGTGGAGGAAACGGAATCGATGCAACATCTTTTATGCGCGTGCCCTGCACCTCAGAACATATGCCATCGGTTTTTGAGTAACAGAACTATTGAAGATATGGTCCTGGTGGCTAAGGTGTCACTAAGGGCAGTTGCCGGTCTCATTCGAAGCTCGCAGTGGTTCAAACCTACCATTAACAGATCATGAGAAGGAGGCTTACCTCACAGTGGGTAACATAATGAGCCATATGGCCAACGAAGAGAGGTAAAGCAAACTGCTAATCCAACTTAACGTAAGGAAGTTCATTCCATTCCTCATGAATTCCTAGAAAACCGCCTAATACTTGTCCGCAGAGAGTATAATACTAACATTGAATATAAAAGGAAGATCAGCAGATTCACGTCCTCGCAAAGAGAAGACCTCCATAAGCAAAATTTCCTCACCACTAAGCCCAATACATGTTTGCAGAGCATATTCTTTCTAGCCAACGACAGATGGTGACGTGAGGTCTCGGGTCAAACCTCATCAAAACGAAAATATGAAAAAATATTTCTTCCCTATTTGTCTATCAGCAGATTCCTTGTAAAAACTCGAATAAGTAAATAAAAAATTGCCATGAAAAGTTTCTCAAAAATCTGTCGTTCGGAATCGACTTTAAACTGTAGGCTCGGGCACTCATGTACAAAATTAACACATACAATATCAATGTATACATGATGTTTACCACCTTTGCTACTGTAGGGTATCAAAATATGCATTTTAAATTGAATTTAAAATTTTGTGACAATAACGGTTGGAAACATTTTTGTTTTTTTTTTTATTCATTTCTAAAGTGGAATGGGGAAACTATTGATAGGTTTTTAATTGATTTCTTATAAACGAAACGTTTATTAAATTTATGAAATTTAGTTTAAAAACAGTCATTAATCAAAATAGCAAATCATTTGTGTTAATCAACAGTTTGCAATAAACAGGTTGTTATACATATATAAGGTCCTCCAACAAAGGCTGCCACCTAAGTGTATTGAATTTGTTGCCATTTAGTTAGTCTGTTTTTCCAAATTACCATGTACGCCGATAGTATTCACCAACCGGTGCTAATCATAGAATAGTTTGATCAAAAAAAAGCGTTCTGATCAGGCAGTGTATCCCACGCTTTACATCGAAAAATTATCTTCATTCCTTTCCTTTTTTTGGAGCCCTTTTTAATGACTGGGTACCTATAATGTGTGATGTACCATGCCTGAAGTCGAGGTAGTCTAGTAGGTAGTGTGTTGGCTTATTAAACATGAGGCCTTGGTTTAAACACCAGATCAGACATCTCCAAGAAAACGAAATACGAAAAAGTATTTCTTCGGCGACTGATTTCTGGCAAAAACCCTGAAAGCAAAATAAAAATTGCCATGAAAAGTTTCTCAAATATCTGTTGTTCGGACTCGACTTTAAAACTGTAGGTCCCGCCACTCCTGTATACAATACATACACTCAACATAAGTGTTATGAGAAGCCGGGTTGTAATCCTGACTAAAGAGTTATAATCAACAATTATGTACCATGTCTGAAGGAATTGTTAATTGTCTTCTTACATTACAACACAGTTTTTGATCCCACATCCCTAGATGTAATTGCCTTAAGTGCCATGTGATCGTCTGTGAGGATGTTTAAATCCCTTTGTGTCCGGTTTACTGAATTATCATTGGCCTTGCTTGGTCTTCATGTCGTAATTGTTTTCGTTACCAGCTGTATAATCTAGTTCTGCGGATGTATTTTAATGTATTATACTAGAGGATATCAATCGAATCATTTCTGGTCTTCCTAAAGAAGATCATTTCTGGTCTTCCTAGAATGTGTCACTTGCATAAGAGGGCTTTAGTATTTTAATGTATTATACTAGAGGATATCAATCGAATCATTTCTGGTCTTCCTAAAGAAGATCATTTCTGGTCTTCCTAGAATGTGTCACTTGCATAAGAGGGCTTTAGTTGGATCGTGTTGTAATCGAGAGTTCCTTAGTGGCATATTTTGTGGCCTTAGCATGTGCCAGTCGGGGGATATAATGACATACGTTCTCAACCATTGTTTTCCTAGAATATAGGAAGAGTTTTGGTCTGCCACTATACATATCTCTTGAGAACGGGTTTAGTGTGGCATTCCATGGCTATTGTTTGACACTGCAGTATGGACTTATCATTGCTTATGAATATTCGAAAACTAGTCGCATTTGTCTAGTAAGTAGTACGCTGGCTTATTAGACGTAAGGCCTCGGCCATGTTGCCATATTGCTAGAAGCTGTATTGATATTGGTCATGTGGCTAGCGGCCATATTGCTGGTGGCCATATTGCTAGCGGCTATGCTGCTATTGGTCATGTGGCTAGGGCTCATGTTTATAGCGGCTATGCTGTTATTGGCCATGTGGTTAGCGGGTATGTTGCAGCAGTCTTCTGATGTAAAAAATAAAATTGCCATGAAAATATTTCTTAAAAATCCGTTGTTCGGAGTCGATTTTAAACTGTAGGTCACGGTACTCATGTCTAAAATTAACAGACACAACATAGGTGGTGTGTGAAACTATGTTGTAATCCTAACTGAAGTGTTATAATGACCAATTATCGCACGTACATACATACATAAATAATTGGTCATTACAACCATTCAGTCAGTGTTAACTTTATACATGAGTGGCGGGACCTACAGTTTAAAGTCAACTCCGAACGACAGATTTTTGAGAAACTCTTCATGGTAATTTTATTTTTACTCTCAGAGCTTTTACCAGAAATCAGCTGAGAGGAAGTCGCCGAAGAAATACTTTTTATATTTTATTTTGATGTCTGGCCTGTGGCTCGAACCCTGGCTTTTCGTCTAATAAGCCAACACACTACCTACTAGACCACAGCGACTGCAATATTCAAATTGAATATTCAAATCTAAAATATTAATAGAGTTGGGAGAGACTAGGAGTGTTAATAGTTCGTCATGCATACTTTGCTTTTTCGATTTTGTTGTGGATAACTTAGGAGGAACCATCTGTTTTTGGAATGTCAAAGGCGAGTCATATGAAAAGTATTTTCAAGCGGACGTTGGACCACCTTAAGCAGTTCAATTAATTAATTTTAGTTCGGGAAAAAATTCAATATTTTTT
This sequence comes from Sarcophaga carnaria, assembly GCA_958299815.1. Classification (NCBI taxonomy): domain Eukaryota; kingdom Metazoa; phylum Arthropoda; class Insecta; order Diptera; family Sarcophagidae; genus Sarcophaga; species Sarcophaga carnaria. The sequence goes on along the minus strand of OY283153.1, from coordinate 120,973,999 downwards.
GATTCATAATATAATTTATGTATGTATGTATGTGTGTGTGTGTAACAATATTTATACCATGATATAAAAATGTATACAAATTTTGTATTTTTTTCTTCAAATCATATGAATGCAAGCAAATTGCTTTTGGTTTGATGGCATTGACATACGGAATTAGACACCTGACTGACACATAGGGGGAGCTTTAAATAATGAAATATTATGATTAAACCATCATATATATGCTGGTACTATGATGAATGTATGTATGGAATGGAATGGAATGGAAACCTTGAATTGAGATCACTTGTTTTACAAAAAATATAAAGTACATAGAGAGAGAGGTATAAAAGGCAAACCCCTTTAAAAACTATGATGTTTGATTTGACTTAAATATGGCTTAAATAAACAAAATTTGAGTACAAAAGTAACATCTAAACAAAGGGCATAAAAAATTAAAAGCGATTAAAGGCCTTAATAAATAATAATCTCTCGTTGTATGAGTAAAATACGTTTCATATTCCCATGGTCAAGAAGAAAACCAAAAAAAGGAAAAAAATTAGATTTCAAAGTTTTATTGATTTGTAAGAGGATTTATAAAAATATGGGTGGCTTTTTGGAATATTTTTTTAAATTTTTTTCCTCTAAATTTTGTAGGCTGTTCAAGAGTAATGACCTTAATTTTGTTTTTCTTCATTTATTGAACGATTTTTGTTACACATTTTCTTAAGGCCTTATTTACTACCATATTTTTTTGGTTTTCAAATCATGATCTGCATTTTTGTTTTTTCAACACAGAAAAGAATCGAATCATTAAAAAATGTTAAGGCTTGATTTCAATTGAGTTTTGAAATTTGCATAAAATAACAAACTACTACCGTGTGTTTGTTTATTTTTGTTACCAATTTTATTATAACCAACAACCATAGGCCAACAATAACAAACGTTAACAAAAGAAACAAAATTCGTTTTACGTTTCAGTTATTTTTGTTTATTTTCTTGTCGTTTTTTTTCTCCATTTTTATTGCTTAAAGAAAACAAATAATAATTCAGGTTTCATTACAAACAAGTAGCCCTCGTATACACCTTAAAAAATAAACAAACAAAAAAAAAAGGAAAAAAAAAATAATCAAGAACTGGGAACAGCCATCCAAGCAATTGATAAGCATTTTTTCAATATTTTTTTTCAATATTTTTTTTCAATTTTTTTTTTTTTTATTTTCTGTGTCAATTACCCTCATCTTTAACTACCGTTGGCTGCTTATATTGTTGGCGATAAAAATCAATGAATTTTTTTTATTATTGTTCATCATTCCAGAAGAAAACCAAACATAAGTATCTGTTCTTTGGTCACACATATCATCTTCCTTTTTTTTAAATTATTTTCATTCTTTTTATTCTTGTTTTTAAATATTGTAAGTGAATGATGTTAAAAAAATATGAGATCATAATAAGTTTTTTAAAGATAAATACACAAGAAATGTTTATAATTTAAAAACTTTCCCCTAAAAATTGTCTTCAATTTTCCTTATGTATGCTGGTGTGTTAAATTCTTTTAAAAGAAATTAAATTTTCATTCAAAATTAATTTAAAATCATGCGAATTTGCTAAAAGTGTCGAGAGAAATTGCTCAAAAAAAAAATATAAATAATGGCTACCAAGCCTAACTAATTAAACTGTCATTAAATTTCTGTATAACGGGTGCCTTTTTTAACAACTAGGTTTGGAAATTGAAAAAAAAATTCCAATACTTTCTTAGTTTTTTTTTTAAATTTTTAGTTTATATCATGACTTACATATGAGCCTTCCGTCGTTCATCTTGAACCTATTGTCTCTATGGAGATTTCAATCACCGGATTCTTTAAGAATATTTCCTTACAATTTCCACAGCTTATAACCTGATTTAAAAGGCACATGACAGCTTTGCTTAAACTGCAAAGAAGTAGGCCCAGCACTGTTATCGGGGTTATTACGGGGCATTGTATTATAGGAACGCATGCGAGGCGTATTGGTCTTGGAAACCTTGCAAATGATTTCTGCAGAAGCTGTGGAGATTATGCGGAAGATAAGACTGTTCTTCACCTACTATGCACATGCCCTGCACTTGTTTGGATGAGAAAGAGGCACCTTTGTGCCTACTATATGGAGGATCTGGATGAACTTTCATGCATTCACATTGGCAGTCTGAGTGGCTTCATCGGAAGCTCCGAGTGTTTACTGGACTAGAGGAAAATATGAAACTGTGGCATCACAATGGACCCGTGTATTGCCTAAGTGTGAGCGCTCAAACCTCCATCGAGTATGGCTGTCCATTGACAGCCACTTCAAAAAATAATTGCTTTGATTGAGTTATGCGTGATTTTATTTTAATATACATTTTTACAGCAGTACCACAAGATAATGATTTAAAATTCCATAAAAAGCAATGGGCGAGATAACCCAGTAAAAGTAAAATAAAGTAAAAGAAACCCAACTGATTTCCTCCCGTTCCCATTCTCCCCTTTCCTACGTCCTCTCCTTTTTATATCTCTATTATTCTTCCCTCTTTAGGACATTGTACAATGGGTCAATTCGACTTTCGGGTACTGTACTTGTCTTTATTGACAAGTACACGTCCTCTAACCTAACCTAACCTAACCCAACTGATAACAGACGAATTAATACCTCCGGAAGTCTAAAGAAATGTATAAAACATTAAGCACAAGTGGTTAAAAGAGAACATGGCAACTGTAAGTCTGCAGTCATTTAAGGTGTTCTTCTGTTCTGGAGCCATGGTGAGAAATCCCACTACCTATCAGGTTAGATTTTTTGTTCTACACATTATTTGCAGTAAAGTTTCAATGCTGAAAGTGGTGTCAAATCGTTCTCAAAGACATTGACGACATTTAGGACATAAATGAAACTGACACTTTACCACTTCTACATACCTAACCTGATTTAACGTTACTTCCTGATTTATCAATACATTGGCTTCACGTTTCCACTTTGGTGGTTTCCACATTGGTGTTGACCAATAAATTTATCTGAACTCTATAAATGGATTTCGAAGACATAATCCATGAGCAAGATAGACTTTATGTTAATTCAACTCCAACCTTTAATCTAAAAACGCTTTCAAGACATACTTCAGAGCTCCAAGTGCTTATTTTGCTTGTTTTTGCCCATTAGTTAATTTAACAATTTCCAGTAGTGCATTACCTAAGCTTAATAGCGTTGTATTTAAAGGCAGAGCTTAGGTTTTTGATTATTTTATTGCTAGATGAGCTCTTCTCGCGTACTTTAGGAGTTGACTGTGTTTGTTTTACATTCTGGTTTCACTCATACATACTTACACACATACATAATTTGTCATTACAACCCTTCAGTCAGGATTACAACCTAGCTTTTCACACCACTTATGTATGTTGTGTGTGTTGACTTTATACATGAGTGGAGGGACCTACAGTTTAAAGATGACTCTGGACTACAGATTTTTTAGAAACTTTTTCATGGCACTTTTATTTACTCTCAGAGTTTTTGCTAGAATCTGCTGATAAAATGTTGCTGAAGAAATAGTTTTTCGTATTTCGTTTTGATGTCTGACCTGGGGCTTGAACCGTAGCCTCACGCCTAGTAGACCAACACACTACCTATTAGACTATGCGATTCACTGTCTAACGCATAAATAAATGAATGCCTACCGTTAACCCTTGATAGTATACGATTAGATCGGTAATGCCAGTAGTAAGCTAAAATTTTGGGATTCTTTTCCAAGCATTTCATCTGATATTTCATTTCATTTAATAATATAGTCTTCGGGGGATAGGGTCGCGTGTGACTTGCTCTTATACACGAAAGATTTCACGCGGCACCACAAACAGTAGCCTTGAGAGGTCATATCGAATGATCTTGGCGGCTCATGAACAGCTCGATTAAATGTGATTATTTCCTAACCAAATTCAACTCTATTTTAGGTCGTAGGCTCTTTGAAAGCATTAGAAAAAAATCATAAGAAAATTTCTGAAAAATCTGAAAAATTTCTGTTATATTGGCAGCCACCAGCAAATATATCAGAAGTCCTCGTGTATTACTTCTCACTTTTTTGCATATATCTAGCGGCAAGCCCTGCGTTTTGAGCCGATCTTGTTTTCTGTGTATCTATAAAGGGTCATAATTGCCTAGTTTTCTTACACGCAAATGGTTTCTCATCGAATAAGTGATGTTATATGACAGTCGCCGTGATCTAGCATGCTTATTAGACGAGAGGCCTTGGTTCAAACTCCAGGTCAGGCATCTCCAACTAAACGAAATTATTTAATTACAAAAACTCTGAGTAAATAAAAATTGCCATGAAAAATTTCTCAAAAATTTGTAATTCGGATCCGACTTTAAACTGCAGGTCCCACACTGTAGGTCATGTATAAAATTAACACTCACAACATAAGTGGTGTGAGAAACTAGGTCGCAATCCTAACTAAAGGGTTGTAATGACCAATTATGTATATGAGACTATTTGTATACCTTTTAATCCCTCATCTGAATTTATTTGCGTTGGTAGGTGTATCAACTTCCACAATTACGTAGGTAGTGTTGTTTTGATTTCGTGTTAATTCTGGTGCTAATCAATCGCATGAATGTACCGTAACTTGTCTTATCTTTGCTGGATACATTGACCATTACTAGACACTTTTCAATGTGTTTTATAGATTCTTTAGAGATTCTTTAGAGATTCTTTAGAGATTCTTTAGAGATACATTGCTGTTGAATTTGTTCTACTGTTACTTACTAGCAAAGACTTCATCTTGAACTAAACCACCCTAACAGGATAAAAAAGCGTAACGATATACCAACGGTTTGTAGGAACATTAACGTGTTATGTCGGTTGCACTCTGTTGAATTTCTGGCCATCATCCTACAAAGCAGGTTAAACAAATCTCTATAAAAATTCACTACAGCTGCTTCAACTAGAAACTTAACGAATGTTAAACTAACATTTGAGTTTTGATTACAGCCCTGACCACACACATTATTATATTTAAAGCTCATTAAATAGCTTCACTACACTATTATTTAATATGATTTTGTTTATGATTTTTCTTACCATTTGAAACCATAAGAAATAATTCCAAACAAGACAAGGAGAAAATCAGCCAAAAGAAACGAAAATCCACCCACTAATTTCACACTTAAATATCTTTAACGTTTTTTCCTACTTCTTCTGGCATTTCTAGCATTTTAAAGCCACATTAAACGAAATATGGTTGTTACTCTTATTATAGCGCGTTTTATTATGTCATTGTCTGGAGCAATTTAATACCAGTAAAAAACGGCACCAAAAGGCATTATTTTGGGAGTAAAAATAATGAAAAAAAAAAATTAAATGTCTTTGACTTTTCAAAACAGTAAGACCAGCTTAATACGACACATAAATCTGTATTACAAGAGAGTCGCACATAAATAGAGACAAAAAAAATATCGAATAAAATCTACTAAAGGTGTCTGTCAAAATTTCAATATTTAACAATAAAAAAACAACAACAACAAAACAAAAGTCATGGGGATAATAAAACAAATGAAACTTTGGAACAATTGAGGAAAGGGAACCCCTTCACTTCATTATATGTACGCTTGTCTTTAGACAAGTATTTCGTTGCCATACATTTTACCGAATGGAGAATTGAAGTGTCAAAATAAGTGACATTTGAAATTTCATCTAAGAAATGATTGTGTTTTTTCTCTTTCTCTCTCTCTCTCTCTCTCTCTCAATATAAGCTTAAGCATTAGAAACAGATGAAGGTATGTACGTACGAGTACCCAGAGTAGGAAGTCTTTAAGTTTTCAATTTTAAGGTGTGTGTGGTAAAGTACTTGTTCAATGGATCTTGTATTTTATTTTTTATATTTTTGTTGTTGTTGTAAAAAGAGGGGTTATTTCTGCTGTAATTTACATATTCTTCACGCTTTTGTTTTTTGCCTCATAAAAAAAATTTTTATTTTTATTTTTCTTTTCCAATAAAATGCTTAAAGGCTTAAGCAAAAATGAGGGAAAAAAATAATTGCTTTGATTGAGTTATGCGTGATTTTATTTTAATATACATTTTTACAGCAGTACCACAAGATAATGATTTAAAATTCCATAAAAAGCAATGGGCGAGATAACCCAGTAAAAGTAAAATAAAGTAAAAGAAACCCAACTGATTTCCTCCCGTTCCCATTCTCCCCTTTCCTACGTCCTCTCCTTTTTATATCTCTATTATTCTTCCCTCTTTAGGGACATTGTACAATGGGTCAATTCGACTTTCGGGTACTGTACTTGTCTTTATTGACAAGTACACGTCCTCTAACCTAACCTAACCTAACCCAACTGATAACAGACGAATTAATACCTCCGGAAGTCTAAAGAAATGTATAAAACATTAAGCACAAGTGGTTAAAAGAGAACATGGCAACTGTAAGTCTGCAGTCATTTAAGGTGTTCTTCTGTTCTGGAGCCATGGTGAGAAATCCCACTACCTATCAGGTTAGATTTTTTGTTCTACACATTATTTGCAGTAAAGTTTCAATGCTGAAAGTGGTGTCAAATCGTTCTCAAAGACATTGACGACATTTAGGACATAAATGAAACTGACACTTTACCCTTGAGTGCTAAGATTTCAAAGCTTAGGTTAGAGGACGCGTACCTATCAGTCAAGACAACTGCAGTACCCGGAGGTCGGATTGACCCATTGTACAACGTCTTAAAGGAGGGAAGGATAGTATAGGGGATAGGATGAAAGGAGGGTATATGGGAAAGGGGGGAGTGGGTTTCAAAGCTTAAACTCATTATGATACCACATTTAGTATGCAAACCGGTGTTCAAACATTTCGTACAGAAAACCAGCGCAACACCAAAACATACAGCACTTTAGTTAGGATTATGGACCTAGTTTCTCACACCACCAATATTGTGAGTGTTAATTTTATCCATGAGTTAAGGGGACTTCCATTTTAGAGACGACTTCGAACGACAAACTTTTGAGAAACTTTTCATGGAAATTTTATTTTTACTCCCAGAGTGTTTGACAGGAATCTGCTGAGAGGAAATCGCCGAAGAAATATTTTTTCATATTTCGTGTAGTTCGAGATGCCTGATCTGGGGTTTGACCCGAGGCCTCACGTCTAATAAGCCAACACGTGGCTACTAGACTACGGCGAGTTGTGTACCACTGTAGAACACCTTACAGATTTTTTTGAGAAACTCTTCATGGCAATTGAATTTATTCTTACAGTTTTTACCGGAAGAGTACTAATTGGTCACCTCAACCCTTCAGTCAGGATTACGACCTAGTTTCTCACACCACTTATGTTGTGTGCGTTAATTTTATACATTATTGGCGGGACCTACAGTTTAAAGTCGACTCCGAACGACAGATTTTAGAGAAACTTTTCATGGCAATTTTTATTTGCTCTCAGAGTTTTTGCCAGAAATCTGCTGAGAGGAAGTCGCCGAAGAAATATTTTGTCATATTTCATGTAGTTCGAGATGCCTGACCTGGGGACTACGAAGACTTGTGTACTACAGTTTGACAAACTCTTCATGGCAATTGAATTTATTCTCACAGTTTTTACCAGAAGAATACTAAGAGGAGATGTCTGACCTCTAATCTGCCAACGCACTACCTACAAGTGTACGGTGACTACAACTCCAAAACAAATTTTTTCAATGAAGCAACAATTGTTTCTTTATAGCATGATAAAGCCTCAACCCCTTTTCGTGGTAATAACCAAACACAAGTCCACAGCTGTAGCAGCAGTTATTTGAAAAGATGCACAGACTTATCGGAAAGGATGGCCTTATTACGATTGAAGAAAAGCACAGCCTAGCAGTACTGTACGTGGCCTTCCGCAGGAAATGATGTTGAACTTCCCTGTAAAGCTACCAGAGAATATACTCTTTAACAAAGATAGCTATGCCCTGTAACATATCGCATATTGAGAAATCTCTGGTACTCATAATCGAAAATGATCAGATTTGATCGCACAGAGATCCAAAGAGCCTTGAGGCCTGAGAAAATTAAAAAATTGTAAGCAAATGGCCTACAGATGTCAGTTAAACATGATAAAGCTGACACCTTTCTATCCCAAATAGTAGATTTAGTTTAGAGGACGTGTACTTGCCAATTGTGACAATTACAGTACCCGGAGGTCATGTTGACCCATTGTATTACGTCTTAAAGGAGAGAGGATAATAGGTGAGATACAGAAAAAGGAGAATAATCAAGCGGAGGAATAACACAGACTAACAAACGCACAAGAGAACATGATTATACTATTGAAGCTCTAGCACTTCTCAACCAGCTTAAAGTAATAATGAATATATGGAGAGCCTTAATGTCGGCTCTCGCCAAAGAATTCAAACCCTCAAAGAAGCCCCTGCCAAGGGTCCCCAACCTCAACCAACTAAGGGCTCGACAGTTACAGAGAAGGTGTTCGATAGTCTGAAACTTCTGCTCATCATACCGTACCCTGTAATAGTTCGGCTGGGATCTGTTCCAGATCCTCGTTAGCTATCTAATCTTGCAGTGCCCCATAATAAACCCAATAACTAACCTTAAGCCAGCCTTATTCAAGACCAGCAGTCAATCTGTTCTTACACTGTCTATAGTAGGCCACAGACACCTAGAAACATAACAACCCGATTCATTCCCCCAACGCCCGTGCTCTTCCCCCATGACCCATTGAATCTCAAATAGTAGAAATCAAACAACTTTTAAGAGACAAAATGTTTCTACGCTTTAAAAAATTTCACTGGGTTATCGATCATTTAAAGTTCTACTGGTTTTTTTGTAAAAAAAAATAAGTTACAAGACTACATACCAAGTCATAGACATGTGTAGAGGCTCGTAGAGATTTATTTACTCCAATAAAAAATTTATTTTGTTTTTCTGCGTTTTTTTGTTTCATTTTAAGTACACTTTTAAGTCCGAGGCAAGCTATTTGCTGGAGTCATATTGTTGTTTAAGTATGTGAATGTGTCAAATTTTTGACATATGTCGTGTTGCCATATTTGCATTTTTATTTACACAAACAAAAAAGAATTTATTATAAAAAAAGACAAAAATTAAAGCATTTTTGTTTTTGTTGTTGTTGTCTTTATTACTTGCGGCAATTGTTTTTCAAAATATTTCTTTACCACGTAAGTATGGCAAACCAGCAAGTAGTAGTACATGGTTATGCTCATATTTGCCTTCATTTAATACAATAGAAAAATAAAGAATAACAACAACAACAAAATTATATTTTCGAACAAATATTTAAACAAAGTAATGACAGGGCTTGAAATCGTTTACGTTTTTGTTCTAGTGGAGAGGTGGTATTGAAGTAAAATAAAGCATTCAAGCTATCGATCACTAGTCTTTTTCTTCTTTTTTTCTTGTGCTCTATTGACTGGATGTGAAATAATTGCAGGTTTGTTGGCCCAACAAGACAAGTGCTTTGTAATTGAAGAGAAAAGGAATTTCTATCAAAAAAAATTTACAAATAAAACGTTATTGTCTTCTTATAAAACAGAGAATTATTAATAATATTGACCTTATTTTTGTAAGAAATTTAGATTGTATAATAATAGGTTTAAAAACGCAATTACGTGGGATGTATGAGAGAGAAATATTTTTACGAAATCATTGTAAGAGGCCTCCTTATTACATAACATTGGCCATTAATAACCCGATTAATATATTGCGTCTTGCCTTAAGATATTCTTCCAGGCGCCTCTACTTCTTGCGCGCCTACACCAGTTGGTGACACCAATCGATGAAAGCAATTTCCTCCATTTGGTCCTTCCAACAAAAACAAGGTCGTCAGTCAATTTTGTGTGCAGATGTATTGCGTGTGAAGAGAATAATCGTGCGAACAATTGTTACTGTGTACGCTGAAGAGTGTAAAGAAGAATAATAAAGAAAATCAATTGTTGTTGTTTACATCAAGTTGTAAACAGTGAGTGGCACACAGAATTGTGCGAATAATAAAGAATTTTAATTAAAATTAAACACAAATTTTATTTATTTATTTATTAATTACAATACAATTACAAATTATATATTAATTATATAGGAGCGGAGTGTCTTGACCATATGCTCGGTTTAGTGTCACAGACCAGAGTCTCTGGTGGGAATGGAACCCACGACCCTCAGGGCACCTAAACACAAATTTATTTTTATTTTTTATTTGCAATCTGCTAACTCATATGTTTTAAAAAGATAAAAACGTAACAATTCTGCAGCTCCCCGCATCAAACACCCGTCTAGCCGAAGCATACTCCTCTATTCGAACAACATGGCTGAGCCAGCGCAGTCAATTGATGTTAATACATTGCACAACGTCGATATTGCTGAGGAGCTCATAAAGCTCTATGTTGGAGCGGATGCGGACATTATCGCCAATTCGCACTGGACCGAAGATCTTATGTAGGACTTTTCTCTCAAATACTCTCAAGGCTGCTGCATCAGTGCTTAATAGGGTCCATGCCTCTGCGCCATAAAGAAGCACGGGTAGGATGAGCGTCGTACGAGAGAGGTCAATGCTACTCAAATGTCCGTTGAGACCATAATAGCATCTGTTGGCAAAAGTTACCCTGCGCTTGATCTCCATTATTGGCGATATAGGCGGAGCCAAGAAAAATATATTCCTAGACTATATCATACCCTTCAGTCAGGATTACAACCTAACACTTATGCTGTGTGTGTGTTAATTTTATGCGTGAGTGGAGCCGTAGTCTAGCAGGTAGTGTGTCGGCTTATTAGACGTAAGGCCACGGTTCAAATCCCAGACCAGACATCAAAACAAAATATGAAAAAAATGTTTCTTCGGCGACTGCCTCTCATCAGATTTCTGGCAAAAACTCTGGGAGTAAAGAAAATTGCCATGATGAGTTTCCCAAAAATCTGTCGTTCGGAGTAGACTTTAAACTGTAGACGCCAACACTCATGTATGACATTAACTCACACAACATAAGTGGTTTGAGAGGCTAGGTCGTAATCCTGACTGAAGGGTTGTAATGACCAATTATGTGTGTTTAATGAGTGAACACATTACCTATTAGACAACGAACTAATGAAATGACTTTATAATTGAAATTGTTATTGGAATGGCATCTAACAGTGTGAACTGTTGCACAAATCTCAAAACATTTTGTAACATTTACAATCTGTTCCAATTTCTTTATAATCTTGACCAGCCGCATAATCACTTCATAATTAAAATGTTTTAAGAGTTGAATTAAAAAATGTGCATTCAATCATGTTAATTAAATGGAAATTAATATATAAAATTAATATTTCTTCTGTTGAAAGCTATAAAAAAAATCAATTAGGCATGGATAAGTAAGATTTTTGCTTTGGAAAAATATTTTTTTTTATATTTTTTTATTTTTTTGGTATTAAAATTGGAAGCCTATTAAACAAATTAAATGCACATTGAAATCTATTTGCAATACAAAGTTCTTTAGTTTAAAAAACAATTTTTTTGGAAAATAAAAAAAAAATTTATCTGTTGCAATCCCGAGTTATTTTTAAAATTCCCCGAACTTGCATAACTTGCATAACTAATCTAGGAAAAAATCTCTGATAGGAAAATGTAATACTTTTCAGTTAACAAATGTACACAATGACTTACATGTCCCTGTGTTGTTTTCTTAAAATGTTTCTTTAAGCCATTTAAGCTTAAAAAGCATACGACTTCTATTTGCTTAAGCCATTTTCTTTGCTACAATTTCGGTAAAAAAAAATTGAAAAAAACTGAAAAACATGAAAAATTAACACAGCAACAACAACAACAACATTTTGACCTCAATTTGATTGTTAACAAATTTTCAAAAATCTATTTAGAAAAGCGAACAACGAAACCGACAACGTCAACACAGATGGAATTGAAACTATAAATGCTTTTTTGGGGACCAAGTCTAAATGATTCTGTTTTTCTTTATTTTTTTCTCTTTAAAAAAAAACCTCGGAAATATTCAACAGAAATGTAACAACAACAACAAAAAGGCCGCTTTTGAAGATACATTACATTTGGTTGACATTTTTGACACAACACAAGTGCGTTCTAATAATGAATATCATTTATCTGTTATGCAGATATAATATATTAACATTCTGTATACAATGGGCCAACATGTATTACTTTTTGGATACACGTTTCTTTTAAAACAAAAAAAAAAAACTGAAAAAAACTGAAGAAAAAATGGAATTCAAAAGAAAAGAACTGGAACTCATGTTCCATATTACAAAAGGCCACGAAATTTTAACGCATCTTTACGCACTCAATCATTTTTACACACTTATGTACATACACAAAATATGTAACTACGATACGTTACGTTACTGGACCTAGAGACAGAAACGATTTTTATTTTTTTCAAAATTAAAAAAAAAATTTTTTTCTTTATAAAAAATGTCTACAAAGTTGCAACAAAAGCTTGACACAATTGATAAAAATCTTTTGGGTCCAATGTTTTGTGGTTAAAAGTTACGTATGTAACTTATTACAGTCGCTTTGCTTTTTTTTTATTATAAATAAAGTGTTCTAAGAAGGTTCATAATGTTATACAGACAGCCCTGGTCAAAAAATGTCTAAATGATCTTCTTTCTATATGGACAGACATTTCAAGAGATAAATTGTCTTTTTTCGTTTCGTTTGTTGTTGTTGTTGTTGGAGTACCTAGAAAAAGTAAATGATTGTGGTCGCTTTTATTTCTTTACATGTAAACAATTAAATGTAAAAAGCACGTTCACACAATTTTTTTTTCTTTGTCAGTTGGGTTTTAAGTCTTGAATATGATACATATTTTCAATACCCTACTATTATTTAATAATAGCTTTGAGTCTACCTCCGTTTAAAACCACGTAATCACTAATTCGTGTAGAGACTCAAAGTTTCCATTCATGATTATCTATTGAATGCGTGTAAGTGGATGGCTATTGTTTTCTGTTCAGGTCATTCGTCTTCATTCCCAGGACATACATACCAGAGATCAGCAATGAATCGTTTTTTCGCTTTTACTCATAAGCACTCATGAAATTTTGAATATAAGTGAGTCAACAATATTGAAATTTAACTATGTATTCTGATTCATTCATACTCACTACAACGTTGATTAATAAGTACATGTTGTAATGAGTATGAGTACAACGTTGACATCAAACTCATACCATTCGAAATATGTTTGATTCATAAGCCTACTCATTTAGATGCATAACTTTAGAAAAATACTTATAAATGAATCGAGTGACTCGAATAATTCATCAAAATTTACAGTCTGACAGACACATAAGCAAAGAAGACAGAGCAGCAAGCATAGCAAACACACAGGCTTCTAGTGAGTATTTTAGTGTTCGTGTGCGAATCATACTTATTTTATGATTCTTGTAAATGTTGAATCATGGAGAGTCGAAATCAACAACATCATACGTGTTGCTAAGTATGAATACGATGAGTACTTCGAACTTTGAATATGAGTAGAGGTTCCATGATATTAAAATAAGTATGAATGCGTATAAATATCAGAAATTATGGGTATGATTGGATTCTATTCATCTTTTTGAAAACTCATTGCTGATCTGTGATACATACATACATACATATTTGGTCACTATAACCCTTCAGTCAGAATTACAATCTAGCTTCTCACGCCACTTCTGTTGTGTGTGTTAATTTTATATATGAGCGGCGGCACCTACAGTTTAAAGTCCATTCCGAACGAAAGACTTTTGAGAAACTTTTTCATGGCAATTTTATTTACTTCTCAGTATTTTTGCCAGAAATCTGCTGAGGGGAAGTCGCCGAAGAAATATTTTTTCATATTACGTTTCGTTGGAGATGTCTGACCTGGTGTTTGAACCATGGCCTCACGTCTAATAAGCCAACACACTACCTACTAGACTACGGCTATTTCTCAGGACATACTCTGCATATTTTGCTTTTCTTTTTGATCGGTTTCCATACCTATTTAGCATTCTTGAAGTCGGCGTAGTCTTATAGGTAGTGTGTTGAAGTGAAGCCTCGGCGACTTTATAACACTACAGAAAGGATAAAATTCTAACAATCACCAAATTCAACTTTTACCAGTTAAGTAGAGTTGCCGAAAAAATTTGACAATATTTCGTAATGTTTTGTAATTTTATTTTTTTTGTTTCAATTTTCAATACTGGCAATGAATCAATTTGAAAATAAAAATAACGGTAATTTATTATTGTATATATTTTTTAATGTACAGTTTCTTTTGATGCTCACTGTATATATTGAGTGAAGATCACAGCAATATTGTATTCGCAGGCAGGGTATTTCATATTCGTTGTCGATTACTCCCTTACTTGCCTTAATCTCCCACATATTAATTCATATTTGGTCTCATATTCGTTGGTAAGTATTCATGTGTCTTTATTATTTCGATTATTTTTTGTTTTTTGTTGTGTTTTTTCTTTTACATTTTCTTTTTTGTTTTATTGTTGTAATCTATTGTAGTATTTCTTAATAGTTCCCCCCATCTACGAGTCCAACAATTACTGTTCTTTAGCGTCATCCACTACACAATACACAAATAGTTTGTAATGTGAAACATGTAGTTGTGGCCAGCCGGGTTAATATTTTTATTACCGCGTAACTTGTTTTACCCTCTACTTTTCACGACTTTTTTTTGTTTTGTTGTCTTTTTGAAACGATTTTCATTTCATAATTTTACCTTAAACTTGTCATGTTCATTTTGTTGTTTTTTGAACATGTCTTTTGTTATTTATTTTCATTTGACATTGACGTAGTGGGTTTTCTAATGAAATTGTCATATTTTTTTTGTTCTCTTGTTGGTTTCATTCTTTTAATTTTTAAATTTGTTTTAATGACTGAACGTTCAACGTTTCAAAGCAATTTTTTAGGGTTCAAAAACAATATAAAAAATACTCAGGTTCCATCCACAGCGATTATCTGAATTATTTTCTTAATTATTGAAAATATTTTCAAAATTGTCTTTCCTTTTTTGAAAAATTTAAATTTTTTTTTAAGAATTATTTAAAAAGAACGTGATAAAAATTTAATGTAAAGGAAAATTTCTTGTTGTCACCTTCATGTCTTCATCAATTTGAATTAAAAATGTTTTTTTTTTTATTTTTTAAAGGAGACAATGTGTGATTTGGTTGAAGAAATCTTGTGATTATCCCTAGGAATTACCGTCTTTCCTATACTCACAACATAATTGGTCATTACGACCCCTCAGTTTATTTTGATGTCTGGCCTGTCTTTTCTTCTAATAAGCCAACACACTACCTACTAGACTAAAGCGACTTCTGCCCTATACTCACTTGTAGTAAATCCCTTCTATTTGCATTAAAATTTTCGGAAATTTAAAGCCAGTGCAAAAAATACTAAGGTATTTATCAGCAATGAATCGTTTTCTCTCTACTCATAAGCACTCATGAAATTTTGAATATGAGTCAAAAATTTAACTATGTACTCTTCTTCTTCTACTTTAACTTCATACTCACTGCAACTTGTATTTATAAGTACAGGTTGCAATGAGTATGCCTACAACTTTGATATCAAACGCATACCATTCGAAATATGTTTGATTCATAAGCCTACTCCTTTAGATCCACAGCTTTATAAAAATACTTATAATAGATACTACTTATAAATGATTCGAGTGACTCAAATTATTCATCAAAATTTACAGTCTTAGTTGTTGTTGCTTTTACAAAAAAAGAAAAAAGACACATAAGCAAAAAAGACAGACAGAACAGCAAGCAGAGCAAACACACAACCTTCTAGTGAGTATTTTAGTGTTCGTACGCGAATCATACTTATTTTGTGCTTCGTCCATATGTTGAGTTATGGAGAGTCGAAATCAACAACATCATACGTGTTATTAAGGAAGAATATGATGAGTACTGATGATGAGTAAAAAAATGATGAGTAAACTTTAAATATGAGTATAGGTTTCATGATATTAAAATAATTATGAATGCGTATAAGTATCCGAAATTATGAATATGATTCGATTCCACTCATCTTTTTAAATACTCATTGCTGATCTCTGGTATTGGCATGTTGCCAGGGTGCTGAAAATAAACAACGATCCACTTTGTTTAGAAATATCCTCAATATCCTGAGAGTATGCCAATACATTCTGTATGGAAGATACTCTATGATTTTAAAAGAACCTCTAAACAGACCAGCATTTCAAGGCTTCATCGAAGTTGATCTGAGGGTGATTTCCTTCCGCAAGCGTGGGTTAGTTCACAGCATAGAAGTCTTTAATTTAAAAAAAAAAAAGCTGAAATGTTTAAAAATGATTCTCAGTGGCAATCTTAATGAATTTAAGAGCATTATAGGAGCCTCATTTCTTCTGAAGTTTAGAGATTGTCGATCAGATGATTTAATTCCTCGGACGTCAACTGATAGAATTAGCGGAACCCACCTCTGGAAAACTTTACCTACTCTAGAAGCCAGCCTGTCATGTTGTGTTTTTTAATGTTTCATTCATAATGTTTCAACGAAGGATGCACAGAAATTGTGCCACAAAAATTTGCTAGGAGTCCAGAAAAAGTAACGTAATTTGTGCAACAGATTTGAGAAGCTCGTTCAGAGCTTTTGGCAGAGGACTAAGAGAAGAATGCCGAAAAAAATATTTTTTTTATATTTCTTTCTCCCGAAATGTTAGCGCTGACGTTTAAACTTAAGAGCTTTTGTCTAGTAAGCCTGCATACTAGCTACTAGACTACAGTGACCAGCATGAGATCTGTTTAATATTGATTCTTAGTCTTCAAATAACAAAACAAATTCACACACTAAAAAGCAAAAAAAAAGGTATTTTAAACTGTATTTTCAAATGGAATACCAGTGTAATACTGAGTGACATTAATCCCTCAGTTAAAATAGGAAATAACCCTTGGAAACCATTTACTACTTCAAGGGCTGCCGTATGGAATGACAGTTTATCGTGTAATTTCACGTACAATTAACATCAAGGGCCACATCCTCTTCATATATGTGAAGAGCATTGCCGTGTAAACTGTGTTGTTTTTCAGAATTGGGTTGATTCTGCCAGAATGGATGAGGCAGTAAAAGAGGACAAATGACAGATTATGCTGGCAAGTTTTAGATAACGAGATAAAAGAAGGAAGTAGTTCAAGTGGTGGGTGAGATTTTAACCTCTGATCTTTCATACTCCCAGATGAACCAAATTTCTTCAATTGATCCACAATTATTTCTCAATAAATTTTAATTTCATTTCACCCAAGATTCCATAAAGTGTTGGGAGTGTTGCAAGTGTGTGTGAACTTTAACACCCCATTTTTTTATTTCTTCAAGCATGGCCTAACCGTCTGTCTACTGTACTTCATGACATGTCTTTCAAACAAATAATCTTTTAACAGTTTTACACATGATTTACAAATCTAGAGAAGAAAAAAAACCGATTGTTTGTGTGTGGTAAAATATTAGAAAGAAGACGAAGTTGAACATTAAAATTCAAATTGAAAACCAACAAAATTTTTAACACTTTTTCTACAATTAAAACAACAACAGCAACAACAAGAAATAAATCATAAAATATAAGAAGACTTTATAGACAATCAAACCAGCCAACAACCAACGCAATTTGTTTCTTTTAAGACACACTCGTACACACATAACCTCCTATGACATTTGAAAAGCCAAAGTGATTGGAATTGTTTTGTTTTTGTTTTTTTCGGTGTTTCGGTGAGAGATGATAGAAATTGTAAAATGAAGCGAAATCAACTGAAGTGAAATGAAGTGAAGTGAAGTGAAGTAAAGGAATGAAATTAAACATCAAATGCCTGACACAAGTACGTAAAAATTTGTTGATGATTAACAAAATGTTTTCTTTAGTGTTGTTGTGTATAGGCCCCTTCAACAAAATTTTTTAAATGCACGCTTACAGCTACAACTACTATACATAAAGTGTCAAGAAAAAGATCAGTTCGGTTTTGATTTTTATTTTATTGCTGTTGCCGCTGGTAGTTGTTGATGTCGTTTTGTTTGAAATGTTGCTGACAAACCACTTGAACAACTACGTATTACTACACTACACTACACTACAGCATTACAACAGACTCCTATGCTCTGGCCGCCAATTCACATTTAACACTCTTCTACAAAAATTAGAAAGAAATACAAAATTTCCAAAAACAAAACACAAAAAAGAAGAAAAGAAATCTTAATGACATGCGCCGAATTTGTAAACGAATTTAGTGTGAAATTTCCTAAAAACAAGAAGACAAAATCCACTTCAACTACACGCTCTCTATACTGTACAGCAATTAAAAATTCAAAATTACAATATTTCTTCATTTTTCAATTACTTTTGAGGGGGGATGTTTGGGTATTTTTAACTGTTTTTTTTAGATACCCTACACAAATATTATCAGGTTTTAAGGCCACTGTGGATTGGAACGTATTAACATTCGAGCATAGGTTTCTGTAGAAACGGACTGGATAACAAGGATACATGGGTGGCGGGAGCTACAGTTTAAAGTCGACTTCGAATGACAAATTTTTGAGAAATTTTTCATGGCAATTTTTATTTATTTCTCAGAGTGTTTGCCAGAAATCTGCTGAGAGGCTGTTGCCGAAGATATATTTTCTCATTTTTCGTTTAGTTGGAGATGTCTGACATGGTGTTTGAACCGTGGCCTCACGTCTATTAAGCCAACATATTACGTACTAGACTACGGCGATTAGTTTTCGAGTATTCATTAGCAATGATAAGTCCATACTACTGTGTCGAAATATACCCATGGAACGCCACTCTAAAACGTTCTCAAGGGATATCTTGGCACATCAAAACTTTCCTATATTCTAGGAAAACAATGGTTGAGAACGTATGTCATTATATCCCTAGACTAACACATGCTAAGGCCAAAACATATGTCAATGACGAACTCTGGATTGCAACGCAATCCAAGCGAAGTCCACTTTCGCGAGTAACACACTCTAAGAAAACCAGAAATGATTGATATTCTCTTGTACGTTGGAATCCGTAGACCTAGATTATACAGCCGGCAATGAAAACAATTACGGCATTAAGAGAAAGGCCAATGATAATTCTGTAAACCTGACACAAAGAGATTTAAACAACTTTACAGAGAATCGAAAGCCAATTAAGGCAATTACATCTAGGAACGTGGGATCAAAAACTGTGCTATAATATAAGCAGACAACAATTCCTTCAGACATTGTACATAATTGGAAAATTAGAACACTTTCGTCAGGACTACGACCTAGCTTCTCACACCACATATGGTGTGTGTTAATTTTATACATGAGTGGCGGAACCTACAGTTTAAAGTCGACTCCGAACGACAGATTTTTGAGAATTTCATGACAATTTTTTTTACTCTCTTAAAGTTTTTGCCAGAATTCTGCTGAGAGGAAGTCGCCGGATAATTTTTTTTGTTTATATCTCGTTTAGTTAGAGATGTCTGACCCGATGTTTGAACGGTGGCCTCATGTCTAGTAAACCAACACACTACACTACGGCGACTGTGTTTTTACTTTCTATGGAAATTTTTGAAGTTTATTTATTAAGGTTTTGATAGAGCTGATGGTCTCCAAACGTACATAGCTGACAATTCTCTAAAATTAACACTCTTCAGTTATTTGCTTGTATACAAGAAAAATATTCTTTTTCTAAAAACTAAACGCCAAAGTCGTCGTAGTCTAGTAGGTAGTGCGTTGGCGTATTAGAAATGAAGCCTCGGTTCAAACCCTAGGTGACTCAACTCCAACAAACCGAAACTTGAATATTTCTTTGGCGACTTCCTCTCAGCAAATTTCTGGCAAAAACTCTGAAAGTAAATAAAATTGCCATGAAAAAGTTTCTCAAAAAATCAGTCGTTCCGAATCAACTTTAAACTGTAGATACCGCCACTCATGTATAAAATTAACACACACAACATAAATGGCTGAGAAGCTAGGTCCTCAATAAAGGGTTGAATCGTTTTTTCCTTATTCATAAGCACTCATGAAATTTTGAATATAAGTGCGTCAGCCATATTGAAATTTAACTATGTACTCTGATTCATTCGTACTCACTACAACGTTGATTTATAAGTAAAGGTTGCAATGAGTATGAGTACAACGTTGACATCAAACTCATACCATTCCAAGTATGTTTGATTCATAAGCCTACTCATTTAGATTTATAACTTTAGAAAAATACTTATAATACTTATAAATGTATATCGAGTAACTCGAATCATTTACAGTCTTAGTTGTTATTGCATTCACAAAAAAAAGACACATAAGCATAAACGGCAGAGCAGCAAGCAGAGCAAACACACAACCTTTTTGTGAGTATTTTAGTGCTCGTACGCTCATCATACTTATTTTGTGATTCGTGTATATGTTAAGTCATCTAAGCCAGTTGGTGTCGCTCAGAGATCAGTAATGAATCGTTTTTTCGCTACTCATAAGCACTCTTGAAATTTTGTATATAAGTGAGTCAACAATATTGAAATTTAACTATGTATTCTGTTTAATTCATATTCACTACGTTAATTTATAAGTACAGGTTGCAATGAGTATGAATATGATGAGTACTTCAAACTTTGAATATGAGTAGAGGTTCCATGATATTTAAATATGTATGAATGCGTATAAGTATCAGAAATTATACTTATTGCTGACCTCTGGTAGTGACCAAATTATGTATGTATGTAAACAGCAACATAGTGTGAGATGTGTTCGTATATTGCCATATGATATATTCTCATTTTTTTTATTATTTTCTAAAACCCAGTGTACTCTACTAGTGTGACTGCATCTTGCCGCAAGGAAAAAGAGAAACAACAGTTTCCAATAATAATAAAAAACACAAAACATTACGTTTGTTTATATTCAAATTTGTACATGGGTTGTATTGTACCATGAGAGTTTGAACAATTGTTTGTTGGCCTTTCTTTTGAACTCGTTTTTATTTTTTATTTTGCATTCAACAGACACTATGGCTACACTTATCATGTATATGATGATTTCTTTTTTTATACGATTTAATATTTTCAAAATTATTGTAAACATTTCGTAAGAATAACACTTCAAATCAATTTAATTTTCTTTTTATTAAATGCGCAAGACTTTACTTTTCTTCCACACAATTTGAGACATTCAATGCAATGGATTTTTTGGGAAATTTTGATGGAAAAATCTACTGAGTTTTGCTTGTCAAAAATGTGTTGAAAACTGGCCGGCACTTGGTACTTGACATTGATTAAGGCGTGAAGTTTAAGTTGATTTTAAAAATTTTACTTTAAAAAAACTAAAAGAAAATATATGTAGGCTTCTGAAGTTGCCACCTTCTTTAACACATTTCTAGCGAAACACAATTTCTTACAAAACCCCTAATTGGTAGCGAATTTTTGTAATTTCCTATGGCGTACAAGCCCTTTAAAAAAACGCCACTAAATTCCTCATTTAAAACCCAAATACCCCACATATTTCTCAATTTACCGTCGTCTTAATAATTTCACAAATTTTATATGCATTTTTATGGCATAGATTTTCAACAATTCCTTTTTGCAACATTGTTGTTGCTCTTGTTGTTGTTGTTGTTGTATTTAAAATATTTATCTGTCACTGTTGCAATTCCTTTTGTATAAGAATACTGAGGCACTTTATTTTTATGTTTATTACGCGACACACACAAATTCCTACTACTGAGGGTGTTAAGATATTATATTACCTTTTGGAGTTAAAGTTGCCAGAGTAAAAAAGAAAAAAGGAAACAAAAAGAAAAGTATGTATGGCACAGTGCATATAAAATTTAAAATATGCATATTGACTTTCCATTTGTACCTTTGAATATGAATGCCTGTGCATATATGCTTGCACTGTGTAGCAAAAATACTCACAAATTGCAGTTTTCTTTTCTTCCATTCGTTTCATAGATTTACACAAAAGAGAACAAATGTGAGTATTGCCCTTTGATACCCTACTCTTTGTAGGGTTTTGGTAACAATAGGATCTTGAATAACTTACTTACTTAATCACTTACTTAATTGGCAATTACCAATCCGATTAACGGATTTCGGGCTGGCGTAACATATCCTTCCAGGCGCTTCTGCTTCTTGCGCGCATACGCCAGTTAATCACACCAATCGATGACAAGGCTTCTTCGATTTTGTCCTTCCAACGCAAACAAG